>JAJOZX010000628.1:25000-682500 GCA_023014485.1 Bathynomus jamesi
CGAAAGAGTTACATCACCTTAGAATCTATCTTTTTTTTTTGTACCTTGACCCACGTCACTGTGAACGAGGTTTAAATGACATTAAATTTACATCTATAAGGCTTCTTCTTCTTTCAACAACCAACCCCACTCCGCATAGACATTACAAGAAAACATCAGGAAAACTAATTACAACACATACAGTTTTCGCCAAAAGAGTATCATCCTCTCGAACTTTTTAAGTATGGTTTGATAAATTAAATGAAACCTACAGCCGTTGATGTATTGAATTTTATACTACTTTGTAGCTTAAATAATACTTACTAAGAAATTGCATAAAATAAAACACTATGATATATTAAACCTAATATAGCAAATAATAATTACACCAAATCTTTCTGAGGCAGTTCACAAATTGTGAAAAGTGTTACTAAATTCGTTATCAGTACTGATAATACATTAGTGATGTTATAGGTAATTTCTGTTAATACCTTTCTTATTCCAAAATGATCTAAGGTGATGTATCTCTTTTGGCCAAGGCTGTATACATACGTTTATCTTTGATATTTTTGATGGCTCCGAGTGACTGTTCAGGATCGATCTGCGTTTGATCCCCCTGCAGCACCCCGTCTCATTTTGGGGGATGATGAAAGGGAGAGCCGTTTTCAGTTCTCATCTTGCCTTCATATTCAGCTACGTATGTTGAATATGGAGTTTTGGTACTCATATTCTGAGAAACTCTTCCATCTTTGTTTTCTCGACTCTCTGTCCCACCGCAACAAGGTGCTGAAATAAACGAAAGGCCCTAGAATCGCCTTTATTTTTCAATATATATATATATAATTATATATATATATATATATATATATATATATATATATATATATTGAAAAATAAAAGGCGATTCTAGGGCCTTTCGTTTATTTCAGCACCTTGTCAAAGAATGAACAAAGGTAGCTTAGTTTTCCCGAAAGAAAATTTGAAAATTAACAGTTTAACCCTTCAATACTGATTTAAAGCAGGCCTATTAAATAAAATGATGTAACAGAGTGGCCCCATTTTTTTTAGCGTAAACTGTCAGTAGTAGTTCTGTGTAATGAGTGTGCATGAATCTTCTGATTATAGGTTTTCTTCAGGTGCCAAATTGTAATGGACACTGTAAGGAGTCAGGAAGAAATTTCCTTCATATTTACAATCGCTATAAACGTCCATATTTGAAGAACGCCAAATATTACAGCTTTAGTTTTTGTTGTGGCGTCCAGTAGCTCAGTGGTTACGGTAGTGGACCCTGATCGGTGAGGCTCTGGTTCGCTTCCTCCTGCTGTTTCAGGTTAAAGGTGACCCTTGATGCACACTCACTCCGACATCGTAGGGAAATGAGCTTCTTGGCTGAGGAACACCTCACTATATATTTTTCCCTAAGATTACTTAATTTTAAGGTCTAAATATATACTATATTTTTTATTCCATAAGTTCGCTGTATAACCTATATTATAATGTCTAACCTTATAAAACTAAGTTTTAAACAAATAAAAATCTTTATTGTGATATTTATAAAAATATTAATTGAATAAAGATATTTTAAAAACTTATTTGTTTGGCTTGACATTACCAGACAAATATGAAGTGAACTTTCAGAAATCATTGAAATATTACTCTTTCCCGGTATGACTATTACCACACCGGACCTCATCGGACCGCACCGGGACAAAATATTAATAATATATTCATCAAAATCAATAATAAAGCACTGTTATATGGATTAGATGTAGATGTGCTATTTGACCAGCACTGGCTAAATAGTCTCCCAGGCTATTTAGCCAGCAGTCCTATGCACATATAGACTGTTTTTGTGAGCTTTGTATTATTTTTAAAAATTTGCTATACCTTTGGTTACCTTCCGCCCGAATTGTTCATTCTGACGAAGGTCACAGTTTAACGTGGAATCCGAACTACACCCCACCAGCAGCCAAGCGTCTTAACCACTAGGCCACTTAGAGTACCCATTTATCTACCAACCACTTTCTTTATTGTATGGAAAGATGAGCAGCTGGGTTTTGCTGCGCACCAGCTGCCGTCACTGGATCTCGAACCCGGGGCCGATGGATTCGTAGTCAGCGACGCTAACCATTACACCACCGAGACTAATCTTCATCTACATTTGCGTTAATAATAAAATAATAAATACAATTTCTCAATTTTAAATTTGTTAACAATTTGTTTTAGGTTTTGAAGTGCCGTAATAATTGAATGCCCGGTTAGGTCAACTGTACGCCCTTGACGATTGGTGTTTGCAGTTAAAATGTAAAGAACGACGCTTGTACAGGAGAATATTCCGCGCAAGATGAGGAGGGAGAACGAAACAAATGAAAAAATGAGGTAACCACCCGGGAATCGAACCTGGGATCTTCCGATTGCCGGTCAGATATGATAACCATTACACCATGGGCCTCACTCGATCAAATGTCGTAATTCTCCTACATACGCGCAGAAACCAAATATTCTCCTATACAAGCGTCGTTCTTTACGTTAATTATACTGCGTGTTTGCAGTTAAAATGTATATAATGTACGGCATGCGGGAGGTGCCCCCTTGGGGAATTGGTTTCTGCGTGTATGTAGGAGAATTACGACATTTGATCGAGTGAGGCCCATGGTGTAATGGTTATCATATCTGACCGGCAATCGGAAGATCCCAGGTTCGATTCCCGGGTGGTTACCTCATTTTTTCATTTGTTTCGTTCTCCCTCCTCATCTTGCGCGGAATATCCTCCTATACAAGCGTCGTTCTTTACGTTTATATATATATATATATATATATATATATATATATATATATATAGGCCCTCTCAGAAGTCCAGAGAGGCCCGGGCCACTTCCAGTTTTTGAGGCCCATAGCTAAACCCAGTTATTACTTTCACTGCAAAACATTATATTCAAACCTGAAAGTTTCTAAATTTGAGGCTCCCCTTAATTAAGCTTGAGGCCCAGGCCAAATGGCCCTCCTAGCCCCGCCTCTGATATATCAGATAACCCCAAATATTCTCACTGTATAATAATGGGGGACTTTAACACGCATGTGAACTCGGAATTCTTTGTAGAATTGGGTAACATGTGCGAGTCGGCCAATTTAAGTATAAGTGATGTAGATGTATTAGGGGTAACCAGTGGTAATTCTACATACGTTAGTGATATGAGTGGTACCACCAGGTGATCATTGTCTCACTAGTAATAATCTAAAGGATCGAATTGTTAGAGTTCATATTCTGCATGATTTCCTTCTTTCTGATCATAGACCATTATAACTATTATTAATTTTTCCAATTTATGCACAACACGACATAGCAAGAATTCAATAGGTAAGAATAATCGCGTCGATTGGTCTAATGTTAATATGCAACAGAGAATAGAATACAAAGACAGAACAGGTCACCTCTTTAATAACTTAGAAATTTTGCATCTTGCCTGTAATAATCCTTGCTCAAACGATTCTCACTGTAAACTCATAGATAAGTATTATAGTAAGATAGTATCCCTGTTAAGAGAAGCAGGAAGCCCCCTGATTAAATCTTACAACTATCATACTAAGATTATTCCTGGATGAAATGATTTTATTGCCCCTTGAAGAAGGAATCGAAAGACGCCTATGATTTGTGGTGCATTCATGGTAGACCCAGATTAGGACCAGTATACATGAATATGTGTAGAAGTAGGGGTCACTATAAGGCGCCATAAGGCGATGTAAACAGGAAGAAGAGTCTATCCGAGCATCAAAAGCCTGTGAAGCTCGCATAAATAACGATAATAAAAAATTCTGGAAATTTGTTAAGAATCAAACGGGTGTCAAAAGTGTCCTCCCTCCGACAATCGATGGGGTGTCGGGGGAGGATGAAATTGCGAAGCTGTGGAAAAACCACTACTCTAACATTCTTAACCCTTTCACTCACTGGGTAGACAATTGTGTAGCTGAAAAATAAACCATATTGATTCTTATATAACCACACATAAAGGCAAATTTCTTTTTTACCCTATGTCATAATTCGTGAGCGAAAGGGTTAACAGTGTGAGTAGGGATAATCTTAAGATGGATTGCAGCGAAACGCCTGTGGGAGGGACAAGGGAAAATACTTTGACATCAGTTCCTGAAGTAAAGAGGTTAATTAGAGAGTTAAAGACTGGTTCTGCGTCAGGGGAAGATAACCCATCGAATGAGCACTTAAATATGCCAGTGACGTAGTATGTCTGCATATATCAGTGCTCTTATCAGCCATGCTTGCTCATTGCTATATCCCTGCAGAGTTCATGAGGGTATATATTTTGCCTCTGGTTAAAAATAAGTGTGGAGACATTCTGTCCAGCAATAATTACAGGCCTATTGCTGTCGCTTCCTGCTTCTCGAAACTACTAGAAAAACCCTTGTTACTCCGATTAATTGATTACCTATGGACATCTCCTAATCACTTTGGTTTTAAAAGGCCCCACTCAACTGACCTGTGTATCTATGTACTTAAAGAAACAATATCTAAATACATTGACAGTAATTCAACTATTTATAGCTGTTTCCTAGACATAAGTAAGGCATATGATAGAGTGAACCACAATATTTATTTAAAAAAGTTGAAGACAGGAAGGTTCCCATATACATATGAAATTTATTGAAATTTTGGTATTCCCACCAATCTTTTACCGTTAGGTAGGGCAATCCGAATGTTTTGGCTCCTCTTGCGCGGTGAGACAAGGCTCCTTGCTCTACCCTATGCTGTTTAATGTGTATATTAACGGATTAATTGCTTCACTTAATGAGGCAACAGTGGGATGTTGTAGATAACAAGGATAAATAACTTAGTTTATGCCGATGATATGGTGTTAATAAGTCCCTCTGTTAAAGGTCTGGATCGGCTACTAAAAGTCTGCGAAGTGTATTCGCAGAAACATGATATTCTTTTTAATGTTACAAAAACTAAGGTTATGCTCAATACAGTCTAATGCAAAGAATTAAATGAAAATGAAAATGAAAAGGTTTATTGGCAGACTATAGTCCATATGACAAATATTATTAATTATTCATTATTAATTACAAATATATTAATTATTATTAAGCCTCTTGTTTAAATTAAAAAATCAACCAACCCGATTATCCAAGCTATCCATGAGTCCTGCCGTTTATCCTGTAAGCCAGTGGTTCCCAAACCCATGGTCGTGACCCAAGTGAGGGTCGGGAAGGTGTTCCTGAGGGTCGCGGGACGGAAATTCTCAACGACTGATTCAATCAAACTATATGAATATAAATACAACGTATCAAAATGATTGGTCATTAACACTGCATGTACCAGCGTTTAGGGTCGCCAGACCAGGACAATATTGTATTCAGGGTCGCCACCATAAAAGTTTGGGAACCACTGCTCTAAGCTATGGACTTCTTGGTTACAAAAACGTCTGTTTGTAGCTCCACTTAATTTCGACATTACTGTATTATTTCTAATCAATTGTATATATTTTTATCCTTAGTATATGAACTGTCATTGTATTAATAATATTTGTCATATGGACTAGAGTATGCCAATTAACCTTTTCATTTTCATATATATATATATATATATATATATATATATCAGATAGCTACTGTAGACTCGTAAAATTTGCCAAAATTTATACCCATAATCAGATGAAAATATATCTAATGCATATAACATTGCTTTATTATTGATTTTGATGAGTATATTATTAATATTTTGTCCCGGTGCGGTCCGATGAGGTCCGGTGTGGTAATTAGACGGACCCCTCTTTACTGACTATTCCATGGAAACTTGATTATAATGTTAATATATCGGGTACAAGGAAAGAGAAAGTGGGAAGTAAACTGTTGCCATGGTTTCGGTATCAGAGATTTATTTTTGTCTGTCGCAGCAAATCGCTTACAATATGTTTTTGTGGTACTAGGACCCCGCGAACGAGTGAAAGAAGAATGAATTATTGTATCATAGTTGACACATTCTTTTCCTTGAGGATTGCAGTTGAAGTTATATTTGAGTTCGGCTCAGTACTCAGGCACCGCAGTTGCTCACAAAACGTTGAAGTGATATGGTCGGGTTCGGTGGTGGTTAAAGTTTGAAGAAGAATGAGGATTTAGGCTGTAATTTAGGTAGGCCAAGTTCTATATGTATTTTAAATAGAAAATACTTTAAATTTGAGTGCTTTAAATGGAGGATATTTTAAGCATGACCTTACTATTTCATTTATTTTTTAAAATGGTCATAGAAGGTTTAAGGCTTATTTGTGATATCAGTTTTAAAGCCTCTTGTTTTATTCTTTGCTTATTGAATGGCAGCTAGTAATAGGACATAAGCCATTCAGGGTATGAAAGCGCGCGCACACACACACACATATACAGCGTGTCCCAAAGAAATGTATACCCACTTTGTTCGATAATACCAGCTATGAGGATAATAAATATATTACTGTTTATATGTTTTTATAAAGAATTTTCTCCTGAATCTAAATATGTAATTATTTTTATTAAAATTGAAGAACAAAAAAGTTACAGATGTTTAAATTAGAATTATTATTTCGAGACTTCATGTGCGATATTTTCTAATATTTTTTTATGGCCTGGCCTGCCTTTTAACCGACTGTTTTGAGATACTTATGTTTAGTGCCTAGCTTAGCCTAGCCATTTCGTTGAGTTCTAATTAGGCAAGACTACAGTTTTGCTCTAACCTTATCTAACATCTTATAACTCTGCGCCGTTTGTTCTTTTCTAACGACAATTTGAACATCTTAGATAAAGTGTCATTTAACCATGGAATTTGTAAATTTTTTGAATTAACTAATAATTATAACATTTATGCTTCAATATCAACACTAAACATAAGTATCTCAAAACAGTCGGTTAAAATATTAGAAAATATCGCACATGAAGTCTCGAAAATAATAATTATAATTTAAACATCTGTAACGTTTTTGTTTCAATTTTTAATAAAAATAATACATATTTAGATTCAGGAGAAAATTCTTTATTAAAAACATATAAAAAGTAATATATTTATTACCTATCCTCATAGCTAGTATTATCGAACAAAGTGGGTATACATTTCTTTGGGACACGCTATATATATATATATATATATATTAAAATTAAAAAATTAAAGGATGATCTTAAGATTTACCAAAATAACTATATGGCCGTAATCTACATACATAACAATATAACGCTTTTTTTTCAAGCGTGCTATTTTATTATGCAAATACGGTTAGGTTAGGTTAGGTTAGTTTTACCAAAATGCTTTTTTATACTGTAGTAGGATTTGATGTGATTTACTCAAATTTTATATTTACTTACTGCGCAATTGAGTCGAAACATCATGATTTTCAACTTCAAATAAAATTGGTTTCGGCTCATTTATGCACCAAATGAATATCAGATTTGAATAGATCGCATCAAATACTACTAGAAAAATGCATTTTGGTATGATTTTTGCCATTTCCTTAAGATTTACCAAATTAAAAAATTCAGACGCAGCTCAGAGACGGTCCATAGGCCCTAATTACTAACTTAACCCAATCAAGCCTTACCAATCTAAACGGGATCAATTTAACCTAACTAACGCGTATCACCTTAATCTAATTTACTCGGACTAACCTTAGTGGATCTTAGGGTCTTTGTTAGCCTTAGCATCTGTAGATATTATACCGTATATATCAAGAAGTAGGCTGTGCCTGCCGTCGGCCTAGATTTGATTTACATAAGTGAGGGCAATCAGGGCATGTCTGTTGAAATTAAATCTGGTTATTTCATTAAAGTTCCATGCCCCTGGGTACTTTGGGTTTGTAAGGATGGGACATAGTACGTATCCCATCAAGGAAAATTGAGGGATAGTATGTTAAAAGGGTTAGGGTATTACAGTAGTTCCTCTATTGGGACTGCGGTAATTTGTAGGCCCCAGAAAGTCTGGATTCTAAGAAAAGGTATAAATCACTCCTAAGTATAGGCCTCGGCCAACAGACCATATTCCATGTAGGCTCTAAAGTGGCCATTACGCAAACATTGAAAAAGAAGACTCATTTAAGAATTTTTAATTCGGTGTAAATGTTTTTTTTAAACAAATTTACAGCAATACTCTTACCTACGCAATTTTATAACGAAATGATAAAAGAAACATATTTGGAGCTATTGAAGAATAGGGACCCCAGCCTTCTTTAGTTAGGCTTCTAAGGCTAACTAACGAAAATATCACGACCTAACCTAACCAATCGTTAGGTTAACTACGCCCTTGACGATTGGTTAGGTTAGGTCATGATATTTTCGTTAGTTAGCCTTATAAAGCTAACTAAAGAAGGCTGGGGTCCCTATTCTTCAATAGCTCCCAATATTTTAACTTAGTTTATTTGATCAAATCTAACTTTTTCTTAGTTTTTCATGCTTACGAAAAAAAGAACTGTCCGGTTTAATATACCAGACGTCTGACTATTCTAGTAGGCTCAGACCAAAACATTGATCCCCAGCTAGACTTAACCAAGGATTGATAAAATTGGCTTTGTTGAACCGGAAAAAACAAATTTAACTGATAATAATTACAGCTAAACTTAACTGTATAAATATACGAACATTAAAAATTGTATATTTACAGTGAACGTTATTATTTACATAATAAAATTCAGATCATTGATGAACATAATCTTAAAACTGTAGGAACTACTGTTGCAATTAAAATTTAGGAGAAGTGTACAAATGTAGTATTCACGTCAGTGTCACTGAAAGAGTTAAAAAATTTCTGTCTGTTTGAAAAAATATAATTTCACTAAGTAGAAGTGGATGTAAATTAAGCTTAGTTTTAATATATAATTTTAAAACAGTTTATAGGACCTTTTTATGATATAAACAGAATAATATTATAAGGGTTCTATAAACCGTTTTAAAATAAATATTAATATTATATATTATTATTTATTATTATATATGAAAAGGCAAATAGTAAACACAGAACTTTGTATTTTGCCTCAATTTTAATCTAAGTTGTATATTTTAACGAATTTAATTTAGAAACTTATTTGGGCTGTGGCAGAATATTGTATTTTGTAGTAGAATACAATATTCTGCTGCAGCCCAAATGACCCCAAGATAGGAATAGGCCTCACATTTAAGTTCAGTTGTACTTGAGTTGTACGCTTGAAAATACTAGATTTAATTTGAAAGAAAAAGATATACATATACACACGCTCTTTACCAGATGCTCCGCCCCCCCCCCCCCCCCCCCCAAAGTTCCTATTTCTATATAAATATTTTTAGCTAAAAAAAGTAATCAAGACATAAGGACAAACGCAATAGGTACATAAAACGTAGGACTTTATTAACCTTAATTAAACATGTTCATTGTAATCGCCACTTTTTTTAACACAATGTTCAACCTTACACAAATGCTTGACAATTTTTGGAAATAGCTCAGCCTGGATGTTGTTGATTACCTCGCATAGACTTTGGTCGTTAGGTCTTCAAGTATCTTGGGGACTAGTATGTTTCATGGACTGCTCTCGATTTTCCTACGAAATTGCAAACGAGGGCAGTCGATGACCCTGATTTTGTTTCTGCAATCGGTTTTCTTGAGAAATGATAAAGAAAAATGTTATTGGATATTGAATAAATTTATTTACTGAAACGACGCACTTAATTGCCATGTTGTGCTTGCGTTTGCATAACTTTTTCTTAGGAATAACATCATGTTCCTGGAAAAACTTTACTGCGGATTCATCGTCAGGCACATTTTGCCATAGCCATTTCAAATTAATACAAACATCACTCATTGTTCTGCAAAAAAAATGACAAGAATTAGTGCGATATCTTGCAAAAAGCAATAGTATAAGAAACTCGGTCAGGTTAGGTTAAGTTTCTCAAGAAAACCGATTGCAGAAACAAAATCAGGGTCATCGACTGCCCTTGTTCGCAATTTCGTACGAAAATCGAGAGCAGTCCATGAAACATACTAGGTCCGTATCTTGGGCTTGGTAGAATAGATCCTGTCTTTTATGTAACCCGACAAAAAAAAAAAAGTCAGAGGATGTGAGGTTAGGTGAGTATGGGGGGGGGGCCATTCCACTGGCTCGTGAAAGGAAAAATGCTCCCCTCAAAATGTTGCGAGTTTCACAAGCAGTGTGTGGAGGTGCTCCATCCTGCTGAAACCACCGTGAATCTGGAGTAATGCAGTTATTTCTTTTATGGGACAAACCAATTAGTGGTAAGAAGAAATCTTGTAGAATCTGACGATATGAATTCTGGGTTACCTTATTGGGTTACCATACTATCCAACAGCCACCCAAATGTTGGGTTTAGCAACACTACGTGAAAGCTCTATTGGAGCGCCAGCATGACTCCCCCAGTAACGAAATTTTTGCTTATTAATCTCTCGAGACAGATGTACATAACACTCATTAGTGAAGTGGATGCGTTTCAAAAACTCTACCTTTTAGCTTTGCTAACATCCGTGTTACGAATTCCTTTAATTTTTGTTTTTGAATATTAGTCAGTGAGTCTTGTATCAGTTCGGTTGATATCAAATCTAACAAATTTCACATCGGTTATTATAACTCCTAAATCTATTGCTTTCTTGCTTCTCTGAGTTTCCTGTTTATGTAGGGCATAATATGCAGTCTGTTTTAGCTGCTCATTTCTACCATATCTTAAGAGCTGAAATTTCTCTTTGTTAAGTTTTATGTTGTCTTCTGACCATTCATATATTCTATTTTGTCCCTCTGTAGGACCTCCACCTCTTCTTCACTGATTACACTGGTCAACAAACTTTTTGTCAGATATTTTTACTTGAACTATATGTAATTTTTTACGTTGATTACAGAAATGAAAACAGAATTTTCCTATCACCCCCAGTTTTAGAGTGACGCACGAATTTACATTACTTAAGATTTGAGTCAGAATAGGAAGGGGTCGGGGTCTGCCCCTTGCTCTTCCCCTGCTTATGAGATGCTGCACGTCACTGTTGACTTAAGTCATTTGTCAGTAAGACGAGCGTAAATCATCAGTAGCTACATTTTAGGCGAGTTCAATATGCATTTTCTACTTTGATGTTGCTATTACGTCTATAAATTAGTGCAAATTTCATTTTCGATTCACTCAATATTGGTGGGTGATAGACAAATTTTGAGGTCATTTTTTTAGCTCAGCGGTAAAAAAAACCTATAAGATCCAGCCATTTTTGTTCATGTGACCAAAAAAAGTTATTTTTTGTCATCGTGTTACACACACACACACACACACACACACACTTATCCGTAAAGAAAAATTAAAATTTAAAATTTAAAAATGTAACTGCAAAAATGTAACGTGCGCACTTTTATTATTTTTTTTAGTAAACTTGCAAACAATTATAAATTTAATTACATTTTGAATAGACCCAATCGAATAAAGGATAATAAAAATACAGCTGTACACTTTTATTTATTAATATGTTTTAGTAAACGTAGTTATAAATTTAATTAAATTTTTCGTAGTTTAATAATAAATCCACTAAATTAGAAATAAGTGTGTAGACATACATTCATTATCTGTTTACTGTATTAAACGCGCTTGTGCGCATCTCCGCAAAAGCGAGGTACCAACTTTTTTAAATCCATATATCTAAAAAAAACAAATTAACCATACCTAATTTAACCTAACCTAACCAGTGATGTAGGACTCGAGATCTTTTTTTTCTGGTCTCGGTTTCAAATACATCACTGCTGCGTATGTTGATGTTCCTAAAGTGCAACGAGCACTTATCTTGCTTTAAGTAGGCAGTTAACTGCTGAAAAATGTCATAAACTATGAATTTGTGAATAAATTCTAAGTAAATTTTGCAATTACCACTTGATAACCTCTTTAAAATCTTTATTCCTGACTGTGAAATACAGAGCTTAGGAATTAGGCATTACACAATACTGAATAAATGCAAAAATTGCATATGGTCTCGACTGCATCACTGAACCTCCTAACCTTAGTAGTTAGTACCATCGAACCGGGAAGGGCAGGATAAATAATTCCAACGAAATTGAGGGTTCGAGTGGATTTTTCTGTTAAGTCCTTAAATAGTGAGGTATCGTACTTCATAAAAACCACCAGCCATTCTCTACCAGCTACACACACACACACACAGATGGGCACTATTACTCAAAATTGGCGAGCGTCACCGTTACTCGTTACTCTCTTAAAATGACCCCGGCGATACCGATACATCGTTACTTTGAAAATATCTTAAGACGATACCGATACTCGTTACAGTAACGTCGTTACTTTCGTTACTCGTTACATTGGTAAATTCATATATCATAATTGTATATCGTAATTAGAATATTAAAGCAAGTATAAAAAGTATGTAAAAACAAACGCAACTGTTTTTAGATAAATGAAGGTTTATTTCTGACAGACAATGATAACAGGACATTTTTGACAAAAAATATTATTGAATAACAGAAAATTAAACATAGAAGTAAACAGAAACATTTCAATAGCAGCTGATGTAAAATAATAAAAAACATTTCCAAAAATATATTCTAGCTGAGAGGTATAGAATTAAATTTTAAATGTAGCTAGGAGCCTAGGGTTTCCTTTTAGCATTACTAATTTTTCGAACGTGTTGTCGGAAAGATTTCCTTCTTAGGGGCATGAATATGTCCTGCATAGCTGAAGAGACGCTCAGCAGGAGCCGAGGAAGGAAGTGGAGTATTGTACTTGAGGAAGAGCTTCTTATTTGAAGGATAGCCATCAAATGACTGCAGCTGCAGTGCAGTGCTGTCATCATTGAAGTATTTCAACACTTCCATCTCTGATGCTGTGGTGTCTTCTTTCTTGACGTCAGCAGGAGCATGACCATATTCAAAGAAATCGTCGCTACTGCTATAAGCACCATCATCTGTCTTAGCTGGCTCCTCAGGTGATCTGTCACTGTCACTTTCATTTTTAATTGCTGATATCAGCATGTTTTGCACCATTTTTCTACATGCCTCATTGTTTGTTCGCTCGCTTATAGTGAGCCACTTGCACTTGAAGTGTGGATTTGTTAATGCAGCAATAATTGCAACATTGGCATCTCTGTCAAGTTCCAGGAATTTCTTTAATCGATTTCTGAATCCACTACTTAATGCTTCTACTAATGGGTGGCCGCCGAAAGATGTATTTGTACTTTTCACACAAAAAACAGTATGTAACGAGTAACGGAAATTCTCGTTACTTTAGCTAAAATTATTACGGGCGTTACCGTTACATCGTTACATTAGAAATCTTGCTAAGGCGATACCGATACTCGTTACAAAAGTAACGCCCGTTACTTAAGCCGTTACATGTACCGCGGTACTGCCCATCTCTGTATATATATATATATCAAGGCTGGCAGGTCGGACCCGGACCCAGACCCAAGTTTAACCCGAAAGTGAGATAAGACCCGGACCCGATAGTGAATTAGAAAAAGACCCGGACCTGAAAGTGAATTTTAAAATTGACCCAGACCCGACCCGAAAGTGAAGGACCCGCACAGCCAAGTTTTTAGTTTACAAAATTTATGTGTGCGCCTTTACATTTGGCAACAATGTATTGAATTATCACTCCACCCTCCAAATGACTCACTGGAAGTGGAGAGTTAACGGTGATGGAAGAACAGCCTAATCCTAATATATTTTATTGTTTGTTTGCGAGTTGAGTTGAAAAAGAATTGCGACAAAAGGAAAGACTTCTCCAGAAGGAAAGACGAATTCAAACTGTCACTGAGTGCGAAGTTTGATGCGGGTGTGATACAGTTTGAAAAATGTCCTCGCCTCGCGAAAGAGAGATATTCAGCTGGGAAAATGATCCATCAAGATCCCATGAAATGGTGGATGGAAATGGGAGAATTAAAACAGGCAGCCTTGGTAGCATTGTCTACTCCGTGCACACAAGTTAGCTTGAAAGATTGTTCTCCGCTCTAAGCTTCATCCTGAACCCGCAAAGAAATTCTCTTTCACAGTCATTATTAGACGCAGTATTGTGTTTGCGATCGAACGGTGTTGGGGAATAAAGTCTTCTCAAATAAAATAGTGTAGAATAGTCCTAATAAAATATTTCAGTTAAGAAGCGCATATATATATATATATATATATATATATATATATATATATATATATATATATATATATATATACAGGGTGGGCCGTAAGTTTCCATACATAGGAAAAATAAACATTTTTTATGGACCCATTTTTATTTATATATATGCTCTACATGGTTGCCATTGTTTTGAAAACACATTTCAATACGTGTTCCCAACTGTTGATGAACACGCATTAGCACAGTTGACGTTATGCTTGTAATGGCGTTGGTGATACGTTCCTTTAGATGATTTATGTCTCGTATCTTTTCCTGATACACTATGGCCTTCAAGTGCCCCCAAAGATAGAAATCAAGGGGGTGAGATCTGGGGATCTGGAAGGCCACTCCACAGGACCACGCCGACCAATCCAAGCATCCGGAAACTGCTGATCCAAATACCGACGCACGTGAAGACCATAATGAGGTGGAGCTCCATCTTGCTGGAAGTAAACTGGGAAGTTACCTTCCTCGTTTAGCAGGGATGGGAAAATCTTTTCTTGCAACATGTTAAGATACCTTTCGGCATTAAGATTTCCACTGACAAAAATTGTTCCAATAATTCTGTCACCCCATATCCCGGCCCACACCATCACTTTACCGGCACCTTGCATCTTCGTCGGACTCAGCCAGTTAGGGTTAGCATTACTCCAATAACGTATGTTTTGCCGATTAACCTCTCCATTGACGTAAAAATTTGCTTCATCAGTAAACAAGATCTTACAACGCATATTCTTAGGGTATCTGAAACATAAAAACAAACGTTTAATTTTTCCTATTTTGTATACTATAATACAAAATAATAAAAAAATTAACTTATGGCAATACAATACAAAAGCACTGAAAATTTTATCAACGCAGGTGCTCAAATTGCTGTCCATCACAATTTACACAGCTTTGAAGTCTACCTTTCACACTTCGACAAACATTTTTGCACAAGTTTCTTTGTGCATTAATTTCTTGAAATGCATCTCTGATGTAATTTTTCAAATCACCAACACTTCGTGGTTTTCGACTATAAACTTTGTCCTTGAGTACTCCCCAAAAGAAAAAATCCATTGGGGTAAAGTCAGGTGAACGTGCAGGCCATTCAATTTGACCTCTTCGGCCGATCCATTTTTCGGGAAATGTTTCATCAAGATACTCACGGACTGCTCTTGAATAATGTGGAGGGGCCCCATCTTGTTGGAAATAGAGGTCATGTGAATTAGGCTGTTGTTGTAAGTGTGGAACAACTTCATTCATTAGAATTTCGAGATACTTATCACCTGTGACTGTTCCATCAACAAAAATTGGTCCTAAAACACCAGAACTTGAAATACCACCCCAAACAGTGACACCAGGCTGGTTTAGTTGCTGCTCTAATGTTAAATGCATGTTCTCACTATACCAGTAAACACAATTATGTCGGTTAACATGACCTGATAATTTGAAAGAAGCCTCATCGGTCCACACAATGTTATCTAAAATTATTGGATTTCCTTCAATTTCGTTCAGCATGATCTCACTAAATTGCAGCCGCCTGTCTGGGTCATCCTCCAATAAGCCATGAATTAGCCGTGGACGATAAGCTTTCAACCCAATAGATTTCAGAATTCGTATAATAACCATAGTTATAATATAATATAACACAAACCCTATTCAACCTACTGTCCACTTACTTTTGGTTCACCTGGTACCTATATATATATATATATATATATTCATTTTCATTATTCGTTATCTCTCCTCGTGTGCAGAAACGTTCCTTAACACTTATGTCGTTTCTATTCATTTATATACTGCGCGGTCATTGCAGTTATATGCGCATATTCACGATTTGCGAGGGTGCCCTCTCAGGGCATTGGTTTCTGCCCTATGTGGGAGAATTTCGATTTGTGATGAGTGAGGTCCGTAGCATAATGGTAGAGCGTCCAACCGGCTATGGAAGGCCCTGGGTTCGATTCCCGGGCGGTTCGCCTCATTTTTCATTATTCGTTATCTCTCCTCCTCGTGTGCAGAAACGTTCCTTAACACTTATGTCGTTTCTATTCATTTATATACTGCGCGGTCATTGCAGTTATATATATATATATATATATATATATATATATATATTGTGTATATTCAAAATTTAAAAAATCAATTAAAAATTCAGAAATCTCTTTCCTGTCTTGCCACAACTTTCAATCTAGATTCTAGGAGAAATAAGTATAGGCTATGCCGCTATAAATATATGTTTTAAAGGAGTTCACAGAATATGTTGCCCTCAAAATATAATGTTCTAATGTTTCAGACCAACAAAGACCCTAGGATCCACTCATGGCTGGTCTACCTAACTGTGTTCGAATTGTGTATGTCCTCCGTGGTGGCGGAGGGGACCTACAATTTTACGTGGGTTCCGAACCACAAGAACATAAGAAATTTATGTAAAAACTGACTGTACATTGGCAACGACCAATTTAGCAAAAACTAATTAATTATCGATTTAAAACTAAAGATAGAATCTCTGGATCCAGAGGATCAAGTCATAATAGACTACTATCCACAAATATGTTACACTCTATATCTATTTATAACCGACATGCAAATATATCAGATCCAAAGAATCCAGTCAATTTCATTACGGTATCCATCAATACTAGTACCTTGCCAAAAATAAGTCACGGTCCATATCGATTGCGGACCAAGTCAAAATTTACAACCATATACATTACAATATATACACTTAGGAGGAAAAGTGTAGGTGTGGCTGTAAAGACTGTACAGTAATGTAGAAATGTGTGTGCACCCATTTTGGGTCTCCCATTTAAAGGTGTTTGTGGGGCAAGTGAAGATCATGAGTTTTTCAATACCTCACAGTACTATGGGGGGCACCGCTCGGCAGAGGAATCTCTTTAAATGGGGTGTGTAAGGACAGAGAGTATCCCCTAACCCAAGACGCTGCCTCCCTATATCCCACAACACTTGTGTTGAGCTGTGGGATCTATCCCACAAAGCCTTAATTTTACTACCTTAAACTATACCCAATCTATCAACATATGCGTCTAATCGATTTTTAAACATGTTTATAGACGTGCTACTAATTACTTCTACCGGCAAACTATTCCAGCTATTTACTATTCTATGCGTAAAAAAGTTTTTCGCAACTGCTGTCTCGAACCTTCTACTTGTCAACTTACACCCGTTATTTCTAGTCCTATTGAGATATTTCGAAAAAGCTATCTCTATCTACGTTATCGAACCCATTCATAATTTTGAAAACCTTGATTAGATCACCACTTAACCTCCTAGTCTCGAGTGTTGTCAATTTTAACTCCTTAAGCCTATCCTCGTACGACTTTGACCTAAGCGACGGAATCATCTTAGTTGCTCGTCTTTAAACTCTTTCGATTTTGTCTATATCTTTGCGCATATGCGGATTCCAAAATTGGACCGCGTACTCCAAATGGGGTCTAACTAATGATTTATAAAGAGGAACTATAATATCGCGCGATTTGTACTCAAAATTTCGAGCTATAAAACCTAACACTTTGTTCGCCTTATTGACCGCTGTTGTTTGCTGTACTTTGTTTCGCTACTTTTAAATCACCAGTGACTATAACTCCTAAATCTTTTTCCTGCTCTACGCTTGTTAAATCTTTCCCTGACATACTATACGCAAAATTACCGTTACGCGAACCTATATGCAAAATTTTGCACTTATCAACGTTAAATCTCATTTGCCATGTGACTGACCAATCAACGATTTTATTCAGATCTTCCTGAATTTTACCTCTATCTTCGTCATTAATCGCCCTACCACCCAGCTTCGTGTCATCCGCAAACTTTGAAACTGTACTGACTAGGCCGACATCTAAATCGTTAATATATATAAGAAAAAGCAAGGGGCCCAATACAGAACCCTGAGGAACGCCACTCGCTACATTAGCCCAACACGACTCCGCTCCATCAACGACCACCCTCTGTTTCCTACCTCGCAACCACTCTTCTAGCCAATTTATTACTACACCCCTGATTCCATGAGCCTTAGTTTTTTCAATGAGTCTTTTGTGCGGCACGGTGTCAAACGCTTTTTGAAAATCTAAATACACTACATCAACCGCCCGATGTCTATCGTAAACGTCAACCACGCTTTGGAAAAATTCTAAAAGATTAGTTAAGCAAGATTTGTTTCGCCTAAACCGTGCTGCGTATTTCTAACTAGCTTATGCATTCTAAGTGTTCGACTATACGATCCCTAATTATTGATTCCAGTAGCTTACCTACAACAGACGTTAAACTGATTGGCCTATAATTTCCCGCCGCACCTTTATCGCCTTTCTTAAAGATAGGTGTTACGTTTGCTAACTTGAAATTATCTGGTACGCACCCCTCAGAAATAGACGCATTAAAAATCTTTGTTAGCGGCACAACAATGCTATCTTTTAATTCTTTTAGTTGTATGGGATATATGGAATCCGGCCCCGGTGATTTACGCGTTTTCATTTTATCAATATAGCGCATTACCTCCCCTTCACTAACCACAATATTATCCAAAATATTACCATTATCAAAAGGTATTATGTCTATGACCGTAGGGATATTCGTTACATCTTCTATAGTAAAAACTGACGTAAAAAATTCGTTTAGCAAGGTAGCCATTTCCTTTTTTCAGAAACTAGATCTCCGTTTACATTTTTCAAAGGCCCCAAGACACTTTTTACTGGATTTCTATTATTGACGTATTGAAAGAATCGCTTGGGGTTTTCTTTACCGTCACGAGCTATGGAGATTTCAAATTCGCGCTTGGACTTTTTTATTACACTTTTCGCTTCACGCCTTAGAGATATGTAGTTGTTTCGTAACACAAATTGTCTTTATCGCACTTATGTAGCCTATAAGCCCTATCTCTACTCTTTATAATGTCTCCTACTCTAGAAGTAAACCACAAGGGCTTGTTGTTTACTTTCGCACGCTTAATTTTGTACGGTACACATTCCTCATTTATAGTCCTAAATACTGTTTCGAACGATTCCCACATTAGTTTTGCGTTGGAGTTCCCCATACGTTTTCCCAATTGACGTGTGACAATTTATTTCGAAATTTACTAAAGTCTGCGTGCTGGAAGTTAGGAATTTTAGTCGAGTTAGCTGGTTTCGAGTGACTTACTGAGAGGACAAACTCTACCATATTGTGATCGCTATTGCAACGGTTCTATTACTTGAAGATCAGTAATTAGCCTATCATCCGTAGTTATTACTAAATCTAAAATACTGTCCAACCTCGTAGGTTCCCCAACCTTTTGAATAAGAAAGCTATCCTCGAGAAAATTAACTAAACGATTACCTTCCGCGTCTCCCTGCATTGTATCGTAATTCACGTTGGCGCAATTAAAGTCACCCATAACTAAAGCCTGCTCACTACCGATTATTCTCTTTAGTTCACGATATAACGCTTCGTCCGTATCAGCTGTTTGATTAGGGGGCCTATATATAACCGCAACAAGAAGTTTGAAATCGTTCAATTTAAGTTCTGCTATAGTCGAATCTATCGGTTCTGGAATTGTGTGCTTTACTTCTATAACGTTCGCAATATTATCTTTGATATACAACATAACACCGCCTCCTCGCCTACCTATTCTGTTTTTAACAAAAAGTCTATAACCTTTAATTTGATACTCCCCTACAAAGTCACGAGTTTCAGTGCTAAGCCACGATTCATTTATCGCAATTATATCATAGTCTTTACAAGCAATTAAAGAAAAAAATTCGTTTATTTTATTTCGTAGGCTACGAGCATTTAAGGATAGAACCTTCAAATTGTTTGTAATTGCGACACCTTCGCGAGCGCAGGGAAATTTATGGAATTTACGCTGGGACCGTTCGAGTTACGGCAGCCTGAAAAGAAGAGACAGTATTATGAAATAGTCTTCCTAAACGCGCAGCTCCTACGTCATTAAGATGAAGTCCATCTCGAGGAACAAGTCCCTCCTGCCGTAGAAACTGTTCCAAAAATTCGCAAAATGCACTCCTTCCTGTTGGCAAAGAGACTTTAGGTTATTGTTAATATAGGTCGCCTTGCTGTAGAAATCGTTACGTTGGATAATTCGAGGAAGTATACCTGTTAAAACAATCTTATTAGTTTTTCCTTTAATCGCTCTAGTAAGTCCCTGTACCTAGCCAGCAGTTCTTCCGATCTAGAATTTAAAACGTTATTAGTACCGACATGAATAACATACGTTGTGTCCTCGGAGGTACCGTCTGTAAATGGTCAACACTATTAGTTATATCCTCCACCCTTGCACCAGGGTAGCAGTAACGGCGCCTACGACGAGGGTTTCTCCCACAGAATTCCTCGAGCTGCCCTCGAACAATGGAATCGCCAACGAGTCGTATTTCCGGTTCATCATCATCTTCGAAACCTAAAACAGAAAACTTATTGTTTGTTATTACTGGTAGACAGTCTTAGGTTTTCTCAATGGGGCTCCATTACGCACTCGAACGAAGGGTTGGGAACTAGGGAAGAGAGAGGGCTATTAATACTATTTATATTATTATAGAAACTGAGGCAGGAGGGGTCGTAACTGGAGTCTCAAGGGATTCTAATTTTGCCGTCAGGAGCATCACCTTTCTTCAAGCTTACTCTGGCCTCCTCTCACGTTCTAACTCGTTCCTCAGCACTTCCATTTGAGCACCACCTGCAAACTAACTGTTCATTATTATTAGCCATTGTAAACGCGTAAGCGGCAAATTTCCCTTCACAGCGACTGCAAGTACTTGACGGGGGTGCCATGCTTTTAATTAGTTAAAAACAAACAAAAACAAAAACGAGCGTTTGGAAATTAATAAATTACAACGTAGGTCTACCGCGTGCTTATTGTGCCGTCACCTGCGAAAACCCGCAAAAATGTTCTTGAAACGCAGAAACAGGTTCTTGTAACACAATTTTATGCTAAATGAATATATAATTAAGCTACCGACGAAAGATATGTTAAAGAAAAAGTATTAAATGAAACTTATCTGTCCGCTGTTTACGACTTAATCCTTTTTTCCCACGGTAGGTGACCCTTCTGGAGGTCAGGTAGTGTGTGAAGGGAAAATGAACCTTAAGAAACCTCGTTTCTGATAGATTTGAAAAACAACAAAGGCAAACCAAGGGAATTTCAACCTTATGAAACCTCGTGTAGTAACAGATTCGGGAACAAACAAGGCACTAGCCTTGGTTTAGTCAAGTAATATAGTAATGAATAAATTCAATAAATAAAATATATTCGTTAATGAATGATTAGTAACACGAAGTAATTTAGTTAAGAATGCACCAAACACTATTTTTTTTTTTTAAAGACACTTGAACGAAAACCACTTATTCACTTGGTAACACTTGACACTCGATAAAACACGTCTGTTCACAAGGAAAGACTGATCACGACAATATTACTATCAAATGACTTTAATTATTTCATATTATCGGTTTTATTTTTGTTTTTTAAGATAAACAAAGTATTTAATTTTAATGCAAGATGATGATAATTTCCATTTGAGTTCACTCAAAAAAATATAGAATTTCACAAAATTAATTAAAATTTAGAATAAGGGGGCTGAAGAGAGCAATCATACATCGTACTTTGCCCTTAGCAATGCATGTATAACTATACCTAGTTACTATTAAATATTAATACAATTAATAAACCTACTTTCAAACATTTCCAAAATCGGATTAATTAATATATATGGTTAGGCTACTACGTATAGCCATATAATGTTTTACTATGTTTCAGAAAACATGTTAATGTAGCTACGGTAGCAGTCTTATTACCTATCCTATACCAGATTATAATCATTAAATTTTTAATAATGGACCCGACCCAGACCCGGGTCATATACTGAAAGACCCGACAGGACCTGAAAGTGAACTTTCGGGTCCGACCCGGACCCGGACCAGGACCCGAAAGTAAATTAGAAAAATGACCCAGACCGGACCCGAAAGTAAATTAGAAAAATGACCCGGACCCGACCCGAAAGTGATAGACCCGTACAGCCCTGATATATATATATATATATACCGGTATATATATATATATATATATATAATTAATATATATATAATGTAAAGAACGACGCTTGTTGGACGTGTCCGCACAAGAGGAGAGGAAACTAGCAATGAAAAATGAGGCACCTCTCTGGAATCGAACCCGGGATCATCCGATTGTCGGTCACATATGCTAACCATTACACCAAGGGCCTCCATGAATCAGAACTCGTAATTCTCATACGTACGAGTGGAATCGAATGCCCTTTGAAGGGGCACCTTCTCATGCTATATATATATATATATATATATATGTGTGTGTGTGTGTTTTTTTTTAACTGCAAACGACACACAGTATAATTAATGTAAAGAACGACGCTTGTTAGAAGAGTGTCCGCACAAGAGGAGGAGAGAGAAACGAGCAGTGATCCCGGATTCAATTCCCAGGAGGTGCCTCATTTTTTATTGCTCGTTTTCTCTCCTCTTGTACGGACACTCTTCTAACAAGCGTCGTTCTTTACATTAATTATACTGTCGTTTGTAGTTAAAAAATATATATAAAATATGCTGTGGGGTTGAGATAAAAGGTTGTTAAAGAAATAAATAATATATATAATGTGTGTGTGTGCGTGACGTCATGTAAACGTTAGCGACCACCAAATGTTATAAGTACTGTATTGACTTTAGGGACGACCAGCAGCAGCATGGTGGCACAACAATAATATGGACTTTAGCGACCGTCGAAAATAAAAACCAAAAATCTCCTCTCAATAAATATAATACATACAGCGGGATATGGCTCTTTTTTTCCCCTCATAAATTAAATTGTTTCGAGGTTGGCGAATAAGAAAACGGTTCGTGTGACCAAAAAACCGTTTATTAAAGCAAATTATGAAACTGGTTTAAGGCTATTAATGGATCGAAGGCATTCATTCTCGCAGTCCTTTCTCCGTTCAATCAAGATATTTTTTCCTGCCTGTCGTGACATCAGTTTTGGGAAAAGATGGACGTCAGTAAACATTTGAAAGTAATTTCCGAGGTTGAAAGACGAGTCTTTCTTTCGGTTTACTTGATGAAAACATTGTGCAAAATCGTCAATATTTATTGTAGACTTCTCTCGTTTTGTTATAAAGTTTAATTTGAATTAAAATTAATTCTTAAGTCTAAGAATGTGGAAAAACTGGCAATGTATCATTATTATTAAGAATTTCACGTAGCTAATTCTTAGTGACCATAAAAGTACAGTATTATTACTTTTATTACAGCCCACAGCCTTTTCTGATTACCAAATTTTTATGAAAGATTGTCGTGAAGACGCAGCATTGTGTATATATATATATATATACACACAGTACAATATATTCTAACGAAATACTTTCGGATTTAAAGTAGAAAAAAATGTATTTCTGTCTTCGATTGGTCAGCCTTTGGAGGAAATGAAACCACGGTCCCTGACTGTACAATTCATGTCTAACCCAGCGCAGTAGCGCCCACAGGATTTTCTGACAGGGGGGGGGGGGAACTTCCACTACGTTATCTGGATATATACTCGTATATATTGGTAATTTATAGAGTATATTTAAGATAACGCCACCTGTCCAGGAATCCGTTTACTTAACCTGATTATTAAAGGTATAAAAAACTGGATGATATTGATTAGGATGAGGCTAAACCTAAACAAACCCTGTAATAAAATTATAACTAAAAACATTCATTATTATTAAAAACTGCAATAAAACATATATGGATATATGTAATACATCACTGAATCCTCACGTTTTATATAACAGCCATTTAAATCACAAAATCCACTAGTCTCTGCGAGAAAATGTCTATTACTGACGAAATCACTTTCTTGTCATCTGATAGTGCACGATGAGTGTACAACTTTGCGAGGCCATTCAATCGATCTTGTCCCATTGTTGATCTTCTGTAACTCTTTACGTGGTTCATTGTTGAAAAACTCCTCAACCGTTGCGGAAGACGGGGGCAATGATGCATATATTTGCAATAACATCTTCGTTACTGGATAATTGTTTGAACATTTTTCTAGTGTCACGGATTGTTTCTGGTAATACTTCTTTTTTAACCGTCTCCCCCTCTACCCCTCCACAGCTTATGCTCAACAGAATAGCCCTCAATATCTGTAATATGCTCAGCAGCATTTTGTTCGTAAATAGTAAGTGCCGGAATCAGATCATTGAATGTTGCGCGATTGACATATCGTGGCATCAACGAACATAATGACTAAACAGTAGTATTTTTTTTTATCCAGGAAGGAGGGGTCAAGGGCGAATGCCCGCAAAAGCGCCCCTCCCCCATACAAGAAAAAAAACAAAATCAAAGTCCAAGGTTTTCGAGATGCCTAGACACACTGCGTTTGAAAGATTGGAGGTCATAGACGGGGGGAAAAGATAAATCGAGGAAGATTGTTCCAGAGTTGACCGGTTGAGTGGATGAAAGATTGAAAATATCGATTAACCCTTGCTTGCGTTTGAGAGTTGGACAAAAAGGGAATGAGAATGTGTAGAAAGTTTGGTGTTGCGTGCTCTCCTTAAAGGAGGAGACATGCAGTTTGAGAGTTCAGAAGAGCACTGTCCGTTATAATAGCGATAGTAAAGAGAGAGTGAGGCAACATTGCGGCGAAGAGAGACAGATTGAAGACAGTCGGTAAGAGGCGGGGAATTGATGAGACGAAAAGCCTTTGATTCAACCCGGTCAAGTACGGTTATGTGGGTTGAGCCCACCCCATGCACGAGAAGCATACTTCATACAGTGGCGGACAAGACCCCTGTACAGAGACAGCAACTGAGCGGGGGTGAAGAAACTGCGGAGGCGGTACAGCACATCTAATCTTTTAGAAGTTGTTTTGAAAAGATCGTATATGAGGTCTTTCCAGGAAAGATCACGAGAAAAGTATGGTAATTGCTGAATCTTTCGTGAAATTGCGAGACAAAATCTAAAATGGTACAAATACGGCTCTTTTATAGTACTCATCTGGGCTAGAGGCTAGAGGGGTTGGACCGGTGTCGCTGGTTTGTAGCTAATCTGGGCATTTTAATTTCAGTATTTAGTAGTTCAGAGATTTCAGCGGCGAATTGATAGCATTTGCTGAAGGAGCCATCCTGGTTTCACATTTTTTTAATATTTTGTTCTATCATTTTGATATCGGTTGAACATTCGGGTATATCTGTTTGCGCTGACTGAAGTTGTTGAGACAGGTGTTAATCCAGGTGTAATCCACGGAATTTCGGTAAATTTAGGTAGAATATTTTGGTAAAATTTTCGTACACAATGTGACCAAGCAAACAGGTGTTTTTACTTTGGGTATATTTCTAGACTATTATATATTATACTGTACAGGGTGTTCGAAAAGTCCCGCCACCCCCTACAAAATGTACATATTGTAATAATTTTATTTTTGTGTGCTTAATTGAATTTATATGCGATTCATTGACACTTTCTTTTCCGGGTATTCGAGTTGCGTGAACAATGGCAGACCAGTCTACTTACTTTGGACGAAAGGATAGTGATGAGCACATGGGCTTATGAAAGGTCGCATACTGGCAAAACAATGCATGATATCCAGAATGATTTCAACACAAGATTCAATAAGGCTGCACCACCAAACAAGATGGTATTACGCTGGGAGAAAAACCCGTTTGAAACTGGCTCCATCAAGGACAGACCACGGTCGGGAAGACCAACAACGCGAGCAGAACAATGTAAAGGTGTGATTGCATCGGTGGCTCGTTCACCGAAAAAGTCACTTCGGAAACGATTAAAGAAATTGCAGTCCCTATGTCCACAATCACATGACAAAGATTTCGGCATGAAACCATACCGCTGATGATGGTGCGCACGCAGATATTCTTGATTAGTAACTGTAATTAAAGTAATTGTTGCTAGTGACTTTTCTTAAATTACACCTACCACATTTTTTAAATACAATTAAACACAAAAATAAAATTGGCATTACAATATGTACATCTTGTAGGGGATGACGGGACTTTTCGAACACCCTGTATAAGTAAGCCCGAGTATTTATACTGTTATAAGTTAAACAAAAGCACCGAAAGCACACTAACACATAGATAACAATTTGATATAAAAAAAGATGTCGGCTGTTGCATGTAAATATAAAGTTGTTTTACCACTGTAAAAAATTTCGAGAAAAAAATTAAAATTTTGTGGGCTTACTTTATTTGCACCTATAATTGCAAAAATGCATAAATTTTAGATTCAAACAAAGCTGTATATAATTCAACGGTGTAAATATCATTAGATGGTACGGTACCATTATCGTATATTTTCGGTAGATTTTCCGTATTGTCTTATAATTTTTGTACATTCTTATATTTTATCAAAGAATTTGATTTTTCGTACGAACTCGTAATTTCGATAAAAATCCAAAAACGTTTGGTAGAAATAGTAACGCTGCACTGCAGCTAACATACCGGCGGCACTGAACGGAACTCCTGCCAACTAGACTCGTCTTAAACGCATTACAAATTAATTCACTTCCAAAGATCAGAGTTCAGATTGCATTTTGGTAATAATTTTTGTCGATAATAACCTTTTTATTTCTGTGCATTTAATGTATATATCTACTTATAGGAAAAAGTTTCATATGAGTACATATGCAGTTAGTGCCGGATTTAACCTAACCTAATATATGGAACCCGGGATACGTGGGTGTAAGGAACTAAATTACTGGGAAAGGTTACGTATATATATATATATATATATATATATATATCGGACTCGCTGAGCGCCCTTCAGGCGCTCGAGCGCTATGATTCCCCGGACCCCCTCGTACGCCTTATTCAACAGGAGTACCATGTCCTGCACACCGTTCACCGGATCCGGGTCACCTTCTGCTGGGTTCCTGCCCATGTTGGTGTTTCCGGTAATGAGGCGGCGGACCGCATAGCCCGGTCCGCCGCCTCGCTGCCTCCCCTCCCCCGCCCGCTCCCCTTCTCAGACTATGTGCAGGTCTTTCGTTCCTTTTACGACCGCATGTGGCAACAGTCCTGGGACGATGCCACCGGAAATAAACTCGTCCATCCGCCCCCGTCTGTCATACTGGGTGTCCTCTTTCCACCGCTCCAGACACAAAGAGGTCGTCCTTGCGCGGCTTCGCATCGGCCATACGCGCCTCACGCACGGCTATCTTATGTTCCGGCAGGAGGCTCCTCGTTGCGCCTCCTGCCAGTCGTTCCTCACCGTCTCTCACATCCTTGTGGAATGCCCCACCCTGTCGTCAGTACGTCGTCGCGCCTTCCCGTTCCTTTCTGATTTCCCCCTCCCCGAACGTTTACGCCTTATGCTCGCTGAGAGCCCTCTCTTCTCGCTTGACCGTCTTTTCCTCTTCCTCTCCCAATCTCGCATCCTATCTGAGCTTTAGGTGACTTCTCACCTGTAGTCCGCTGTTCTCCCTTTTCTAGTGCCTTTTCTCCGTCTCCGTTTCTCTTTCTCGTATTCCGCCTCGCCATGATATCCGCTACCATATAGCGGGAAGTGGCGGTAAACGCCCCAATACAAAAAAAAAATATATATATATATATATATATATATATATATATATATATATATATATATATATATATATATATATATATATATTGTGTGTTTTTTTCACAACATCCGATTGGTGTGACCTGTGACCTTGAAATGAAGAGTAAGCAACTTTTAAACTGGTTCCTAAATAATGGAAGAACCTTGTTCCACACAAACCGTTACATTCCCGTTCTTAAAGAAAGGTAAGTTGAGGCTATTTGGCGCGGCTGTAACCCAAATTTTAGTGTGAAATTTATCCTTGTGTCAGGAGAGATTTCATACTTCAACGTCTAATCACACTCGTAACCCAAAGACATATTTCTATACAGACAAAATTCTTTTGTCAAAACAAAATATTTGGTTAATCCGACTCTTCAGTGGTTGTACTAAAAAATAAAAAATTTTGTGGGGATAGTAATCATCGTTAGTGAAAGCAAAGTATAGCTGAATTTCTCATCTAATTATACTCTAACTATAATTTTCTCAGTGCAAAGTTATTATAAAAGATTTGAGGCTTAAATCGCAAAATCTATACCAGTGTTTTTCAAACCTCTTTTTCTCCTGACCCGGTGGAAGAAAAACGCTTATCCTGCTACCCAAAACGTTAATATCTTCTGACTAGCGTCTTCATAAACTCGCAATAAAGGGCAATACGTACTGAATGTAACCACTTCACTTCAAGTAATAACTCGACATCGAAGTTACTTTAAAAACATTTTAAATACAGTATAAATATAGTAAATAAAGATGAGGTTGGGTTTTAATTAATGTGACGGGTGGGCTTGCCTGTTCTTCATGATCTCGTTCTAATCTGGATCACGAGATGAAAGCACGACACACATATCAGATGCGCTATAGAGTAGGTTCGTTATCTTGCTTTTAACCTTGTCAAAGTCCATTTTCAAATATTCGACGCCTTTCCAAATAAAAATGAGGCGGTTCCTTTTACGCACCAATTTCAAATAACTGTTTTGTAGAAAGAATTTTCAACACTTGGTGACCCAGTAATTAATATTTGAAAACCACTGATCTAAACTACCCCTTTGAAGAGACGACCCATAATCCTTCATTTTGTGTTAGCTCTCCAAATTCAGTGACTTAAATAATGTAGGAGTAAGGATGAAGTAAAAGACATTTTCACTATTTTTTTATTTAATGTTTTAGCCATTTTTAATTTTGGGTGGTAGGCCGTGTCAGTGTATTTATTTTGAGTGTATCCCATTTAAAATGGGATACTATGCCAATGCTATGAGAAATAGTATAGTATACAATACGTGTTCTCTTTTGCTACGTATTAAATCTCCATTGGCGTTTGTATTTTAGTCGGTTTGTTTCTTCCCATTCTCAGTAACTTTTGATCTCGCAAATGGTCTCTCTCCGTCGTCGCCTACGACTGATTGGATCTGAGCTGAATTCTTCGTGCGGGAAGAGAGTTTGCATGTTTTAAAGATGCAGTATGGAGCCCTTTTTACCAAAATTAAGTTTATTTCTTCATTAATTTTTTATCTCTCCATCTCCCCAAGCTAATTTTTAGCATTTACACACACACACACATAATATATATATATATAATATGTGTGTGTGTGTGTGTGTTTTGTCTTCCCTACGGAATCGCGACAATCTTGATGATACACAGTCCATCGCGACACGAACGTATCACGACATTGGCAGTGTCGCGATGGTTTATCTTTATAAATGCTACCTTTTGTCACGAAAAAGGGGGATAAAATTAACGGGTAGCGGAACAAGGTCGATCTGCACAATGGCAACGTTCATAAAGTCGATACCAAAAACAGTTTGAATTATTATATTTATATTATATATATATTATATTATATTATATTATAATGCCCTGCCCTGTTAGATTACGATTGGTTAGGTTAGTCATTTTCATTGAAAATCTGAAATGTAGTTTTAAATCTGTAATCCATATAGTTATTTGCATAAGGTAGAATATCGACATTATGAAAATCGATCTTGTTCATGTAATGCATAATTAAGGTTACGCTAGGTTAGGTTAGGTAAGGTTTGGTTAAATTTATTGTTTTTTAAATTGGGTGAGTGTCACGATACAGAATTACTGAAAATTTTACGGTTTTGCAGGGTAGCCAAATGTGTGTGTGTGTGGTTAAATAGGAGTAATATGTAATATATGACGTACGTATATTATATGTATATATGACTTATGTAATATGGCAATTGTTTACACCGAAGAGATTGCTCTCTATAGATAAGTTAAAAATGAATAAATCGCCAGGTCCAGACCTTTTATACCAACGCATCTAAAAGTACTAAAGGATGAAGTACTAAATCCTTCAATTCAAATTTTTAATGAATCTTTATGAAAGGGGTTGTGCCTTTGGATTTTAAATTAGCTAATGTAACTCCAATTTCTAAAGAAGTTGATAAGCAACAAGCGAGAAATTATAGGCCCATTAGTCTAACTTCTATGGGCATACAGTAACACCCTTCAGACATTTCTTCAGCGACTCCTACATGCGGACCTCTGCAGGCATTCATTCATTCATTCATGCTCATGCCGACACAAAATTTCTCTCGATCGCATCTCTGCTTCAAACAAGGTATTTCTTTGGTTATCGTCAACCAAAGGAAGAAGGCGAGCGTCCAACGTTTCCATGACGACGACGTTACACCATACACTCGAGGCATCCAGCTCAAGCTACCTTCGGCAGTCGCGCACCACTTAACAACGTAGTTACAAGCCCTTTTTTTGGTTCGTATTTAGCCCTTAACTTAAGTAACTAAAAATTAATTGATTCGCGCGATCTTGCTTTTCGTTAATCATTTAATTTACTATTGAACATCCTCGTAACTCTTCTTTCTAATAAGCTGCTGCACACTAATAATTCAGTCGATCATTCAGTTCAAACCTCATTTATTCTGTGAATTTGTATTCGCTCATTTGCATTTTTTTATTGTAATTTTTATCATTTACCGTTGTTTGTTAAAGGAAGAAAACTCGCTCTATTAATCTCCTTAATTAATGATATTTGTTATTTGATCAAAAGATCAAACTGGTGGCCCATAAACAATCTTTAATCTAATTACATTATTATAGGGCTTACAGTCTATTAATAGAGCTCAATACTTCTATTATAGGAAAGCTTTTAGAATTAGTTAGTCGAGATCGTATAGTCGAACATCTTGACACCAATAATTTTGTTAAACAAAGTTAGCGTGTATTTCGTAGAAATAAATCTTGTTTAACAAATTTACTAAAATTTTTTCGTGATGTCATCGGTATTTATGATTGTAATATAGCGGTATATACAATATATTTAGATTTTCAAAAAGCGTTTGACAAAGTTCTGCATAAACGAATTTTGGAAAACTCAAAGCTCGCGGAATAAGGGTTCAAGTTCTTAACTGGATTGATAATTAATTATTTGTTTAACTGGTAAAAACCTGGGTAGTAATTAACGAGGAAGTCGGGTGGGCTAATGTAACTAGCGTATTCCACAAGGGTCAGTTATATGACCAGTATTTTTCATAATATACACTAACGATCTTGCTGTCAATCTAGTGAGTAAAATTTCTAAATTTGTCGACGACACTAAAATTGAGTAAAGCAATTAGTTTACTGGATAGAGTTTGCAGCACCATCTTAATTTAGTAGAGTGGTCTAACGAGTGACAAATGAAATTTAACTTAAATAGATGTAAAATCATGCATGTACTGTAGGTTCCCACAACGATAAATTCATCTACACTATGGGAAATAGTGCGTTAAATGAAGCCGATGAGGAGAAACATTTAGGTGTCATTGTTACTAAAGATTTAAAATTCTCAAAGCAATGCTCAGTCACTAGCAATAAGGCTAATAAGAGTTCTGGGTTTTATTTCTCAGAAGTTTAAATGTAAATTTAAAGATATTGTTTTACCATTGTACAACTTCTTTCTTAGGACTAGTTTAGAATATGCTGTACAGTTTTGATCGCCCTATATGAGCAAGGATATAGAAATGGTAGAAAAGGTTCAGCGCCGTACAGACATGGGGTTGATTATGATTATAATCACATGATTACGCTGTAACCATAATCTAATTAACTATTTTGAAATGCCATAATCACAATCAAATCATAATCAACATTAGAAAATGCTGTAATCAATGACAGTTATCGATTTGATTTGAATTAAGTTCTGGTAACACTGCTTGCCAGTCGCCTCTCGGTGCTTCGAAAGAGACCGTTAATGTGACTGACTGATTAATGACCGGTTCCGTAATTAATGTTATTGTGATTGACTGATTGTAATGTTACAGCAGATGTTACAGTTACCAGTGAAAGGGTTTGAATTAATGAAGTGTTATTTAACATGTAGCGTATTATTGCTTTTATGTTTGAGTTAACAGGCATAAAAATTGCGCGTGACAATGACATTATTACGTGCAATTTTATTGCACGTGATAAAGCTATGGTAGTATTGAGATGAGAGTGTCATATACTGATGCTTTCCTAGTTATTCATTATATTATAGATTGTATAATTATAATTCAAAATAAAATAGTGAATTTAATTAGTGATTTTTTTTTTTTTTTTATCAACACAGCAAATATAGTTGCCCAAACTATACACCAATATAGTACCATACTCTTATTACTCGTAACTCCATAATCATAGTCCTAACCATAATGAAGCATGGTGATCATAAACAAACCTAATTAAGATTTGTTAAGCCCCGTAATCATAATTATAATAAAGATTTTTCAAGGCTATATCATGATTATAGTCATAATAAAGATTTTTCAGGGCCCACAGTCATAATAATCAAAATTTCGTCAGACCCGTAATCATAACCATAATCAAATTTTGTAATCAACCCCATGTCTGGCGCCTCACAACAAAGCTTGTTCCAGCGTTACGTGATAAAACATATGAAGACAGACTCGGCTGAATTTGTATACGCTTGAAACTCTACGTTTGAGAGGCAAATTAATTTAGGTGTTAAAATTTTTAAATCGTTTTGACAAAGTGAAATACGAGAACTGTATTTCTAGACAATAGTAATGTTATATGAGAAACTGGTTTTAAAATAAGATTCAAAAGATTCGAGACAAACGTTGCGAGGGGCTTTTTCACCGACGAGATAATTGAGAGGTGGAGTAGCCTTCCCGCGGGGGTCGTGGCGAGCACTTCGGTTAATATATTTAAGAATAAGTTGGATAGGTATATAGGATTGGGGATTTTTTATTTAGTATAGGGAGTAGCCCGATTTTCCACTTTGTTTTAAATGTCGTAGGTGCTGATCGGTTCTGTTTGCGGAGCACTGGGAGTTCTCAGAAGATACCCATTGGTAGAGACGGGAAGCTTGATGGGAATTCTCAGGAGTGAAAACTTTCGAATAGTTAATAAGTATAAAGGATGGCTGCTCTTTAGCAGTGGTGGGCACCGTTAACCAAAAAGTTAACTTCGTTAACCGCTAATCCGTTAACCAAAAAGTTAACTTCGTTAACCGTTGATCCGTTAAACATGTAACGGAAGTTACCGATAAACCGTTAACGTTAACTTTTATTATAAAAAAAATGAAAAACACAATATACAGTATATATAATTTAATTTTCCCTCTTCTTCTCGTTCTCCATTTTATCCATGAGATGCATGTTGCCCTTCATGAAAATTAGCATATCAAAGTTTTCATCAGACAGGGATGATCTCTTGGCCCTCAGGATGTCCTTGCCCATAGAGAACAAACGCTCCACTGCAGCACTGGAGGGGATGGACATAAAGGGTTAAGGTGAAAACGCTCCCATTGTAAGACATCAATTGACTTAATTTATGTCATCAAAGTGACATGAGAATTGAAATCTTACCTGATCAGTTTTATGGTTCTTGAAATGTATCAAGGAGACTACTAATAAGGTACTCACAGACATATTATAAATATACATGACTTACTTGACAACGATTATTTTTAAATATTCACTAGCACAAACATGTTGCGCAAGAGACAGACTGCAAATGAAACGAATGTAGTTATTTGTTGTAATTGTTACATATATATTATTGAAAGTGCCTTAAAATGCTCGTGATATTTCTTGAAAGAAGTTGAAACATTCAACTCATATGGCAAATCTTTCCGCCTGATTTTACAGTCGACCATGTTTTGCTCAAACCAATGCCATAAATAACTACCATATTTGGTAAGACACAAATTGTGGCGACGGAAACAAATACATCGCCTGATTTTGCACTGCGGAAATGGAAATTCGTTCATCACTATTAACAGTGGCGGATTAATTGCGCACCTGCTCAGCACTGAAAATAATAGAAACTTTTAAACGTTTATTTGTGAATTTTTTGGGTTAACGGACTTGAGTTAACGGAAGTTAATTAGTCCGATAATGATTTTCAAAGTTAACTTAAAAGTTAAATCGTAAACGAAAAAGTTAACTTCGTTAATTAACGATTAACGGATTAACGGTTTGTGCCCAGCTTTGCTCTTTAGGTACATAGTGTTTATGTATTGAGATAGAAACGGTGATTTCGGGTGTGGTATCAGAGCACTAGTTCTCAAATGATAGCCTTTTTTTCACTTTCTTTTTACTCGTACTTGCGTGTTTTTAATAGATGATGGGAACTCTCAAGAGTCAAAACCTCCGAAGATCTTTATTAAAGTATTTTCGGAAGCCACTTCTCTTCCCCCTTCTTTCATTTGCTCCTTCCTTTCTCTGTTCATTATTAAAAGGGAGCTGCTTTAGGGACGGCTGGTTAGAATAGAGTTGGGGTAGTAATGTTCCCTTTGCCAATAAATGTAGCAGGAGGCCGCTGCTCGGGTCTGGTTTCAGAACACTGGGAATTCTCAGATGATATCCCAGTGGTAGAGGAGGGAAGCCTGATGAGATCTGAAGGGTTCGGAGTTTCCTGCGTTTTGGGGTTACGGTACATTATGTCGACTCTTCCTTCTTTGTCCCGTTCGTGGGTTTTGTGTGACGACGACACACCCACTAAGGATGGTAACGTGGCCATTGATTCTTTTCTACAGTTCAACTTTCCAGCTAAACCACAACTAAGTAAATTAATGTTTTTATCGTTGTAATAATAACTTCAGAATTTAACTTTTTACCATTTAATATAAATTGTTTTTTTATGAAACGCCAGAATTTTTATACTTTTCTAGAGGCCGACTGGAAATCCTTTCCTCGCCGTTCTCAAACATCATGGATTCAAAACAAAGGCTATACACGTGGGCAGGCCCACAGAGGAAACAGATTTTGTGGTATTTCCCGAAACGACCACCAGAGGACGTCACCAAGGCCTATAAAATGCAATTTTTCTCAAATCACACTCGCTTACCATTTTCTCGTTTTGGTCGTCACGTCTCACTCTCAGCACCTTCGTCAGTAGCACCACTCGTCACGTGAAAACTTCCGAATAGTTAATAAGTTAAGGTTCCGGTCGAGCATACACGAAGTCTATCATCAAGTAAGGCCCTCAAATGCCCATGCGGGACAAAAAAATTTTGAGGTTTTTTTAAAGACCAAATTTTTTTTCAAATTGAAACTAGATTTCTTCAACGGTTACAACAAACAAAATTAGAAATTTTATTAAAATAATGCTTAACAATTAAACATCGTGAATAATATTGAAATTTACACCTCAACGATTTCTTATAAAAAAGTAGACATACAGATTTTATTTGAATTACACAATCTCAAGTTGTATGGTCAAGCAATCGCAGGATTCACACTAATTCAAAGCTTACAATATAACTACAGCCGAAAAACTGCCAACTCGTGGCCAAACACAACATTTTATAAGCGTTATGTAATTTCTAGGATGTTCTAGAACATTCAGCATTACTCTACAGAATTCTACAGGATCCTACATAATTCTAGAAAATTCTAAATCAATTCATCCCGAAAAATTTGCTTAAAAAATATTTTTTGCGGGACATTTTGAATACAAAGCGGGACGCGATATTTTTTTAATACATAGCGGGACGCTGGATTTTTTTATCACATGCGGGATGTGGGACGTCTGGCAACCCTAGCTACGAGCCACAAACCTCATTTTGCTCGTTACTTATCCTCTCACCACAATTCGATCGGCGCCTGTTCAAGTATCTCAACAAGTCCTTAGCACATCCTCCAACCGGTAGGCCTACAGTCTCCAAAGTCATCTACGGCGAAACGCAATACGGTCAAACCTTCACGTAGGTTTCTTCAGTCTCCAGAGTTATCCAGTGTCGCGGTAAGCCTCTTGTCGGCCGTCACTCGGCCTACAGTGTTTTGTTACGTCGTGCTTCCACAAGCTCTGCCTAATCGCGTAGGCCCTAAAAGTGTCTTCATTACCGTTTCAAACTAACTCTCGTTAAAACCGCAGTAGGCTTATTCAAATGTTGTACCAATACCATAATTTTGTACCACTGTTATTGTGTTCATTCATATAACTTGCTTATTTTGCACCCGATTGTTTGTGCTATTTTATGCATTTCATTCTTAACGACCTAATCCATTTACTGTACCAACCGTACTTGCATTATTTCAGCTATCAATAGGCTTCATTATTTAAGCTGTGTTCACTTTGCACATCTCATTAGCCTATCTGAATTAGTGTATTTACTTAACAATTAGACTGTATAACCATTCCTTATTGCTAAGAATCAGTCATCGTTAGCACAGCATAAGTGCCGTTATATAATTGTTAATCACTATACATACCTTTATTGAACTGTTAATCGCTGTGAACAAATAATTTATTTATTTTCCTAATTAAACACAAAACAACAAAGTAATTTCTCTCGCCTTATTAAATAGTGTTTGTTCGGTTGTAGGCCAAGCTGATGACCCTATTATTCATTTCAATTTTATTAAGTAATTATAGTAAGCCTACTTTCTTGCCACATCAAATCGGTGATCCGTAGGCCACTATACTTTTAATCTTATGTTCACAAATTAATTTAACTTTACACTCTCGTTGTATAATTCCAGAGTCAAGGTTAAGCCTTGACCGAAAATCAAGTAGGCCTTCAAAAACGATGTAGCCTCGCGCGACATCAATAAAAAACCTAAGACTCGGAAAGAATTCACTTTCGTCGGTAGCCCTAGCGAGTAAGGCATTGAAATTACTATTCTTAATTCATCTTAAAAAGAGACCCTATTTCCCACGGGCTCGAATAGAGAAATTGAAATAAAATTAACAAGGGAGAGCAAAACGATCTTAAGATGGACAGCTGCTTCTAATGGCTCAATTTCTACTACTCTACTCACTTTTTCACTGACTGCTTAGCAGTTAGCGATGCGCTGCTCTTTCATTGAGCCGAATTTATTGTTCCATTCGCACTTTACACCTGATCTTCGGTTTCTCTATATAACTTAAGAAACAGAAATTAATACATGACTTCAGTAGTTTTTATAATTTTCTACCTATTCTACAGTATTCAATTAACTTTATTGGCCTATTTTATGATATTAAATTACAGAGCTGTGCACACTAACTGACAAATGCAGCACCACTTACGCTAACAGTTTTTTAAAATTAGCGGCGCTAACGCCAACGCTAATCTTGGCGCTAATTTTTATGAAATGTACTATTTTTTAATAATAATAATAATGCATTTGTATATATTTATGTGTTCGCAATTTATTATTATCTTTGTGTCAAATGGGAACAAAATTATATCTTTAAAATGATTATTGGGTATTCAAGAAAATTGCGTAATTTGATATTTATAATTAAACTTATTTATTGGAGAGACATTGTCCTCCTTTACATACTCAGTTCAGGAAACTGTTTATTATTATACATTCAGCGTTGAGCATTATGCACAAAAAGCAACGTAATGTAGAGAATACCATTCTAAGACTATTCATTTTAATTTATATTAGCGGCTTAGCGCCTAACATTGCCTAAAAATGTAGCGGCGCTATCTGTTCCGCTAACTATTTTGAAAAATAGCGCCGCTAATGGATGCGCTAATAATTAACTAGCGTCGCTAAGCACAGCTCGGTTAAATTACTTACTTATATAGATCGAGTATCATTCAAAAACTAATTTTTCTTTAAGGACATGATTGGACAAACGAGCCTTTGCCAGATTGCGCAACTATAGCTAGTACAAGTACGTGTATGAACACAATTGAACCTGTTGTTCTGGCTTCATGTTTCAGTCACGTACGCTTGTCCAAATTCAGATTAGCCCCTTTTCCTACCTTTTACATCATGAATTATTTTATATTCATTATAATAAATCTCGATTTTACAATCCCAACAAATCTCACAGGAGCCAAAACTTCCGAGTAGATGTTTTCAATTTTAGGGATGCTACTTGGGTGTACAGTAGGGTTGCCAGATTTTTCAAATGCCGATGCGGGACAAAAATTTTTTTTTTTTTTTTTAAATTGAAATTAGATTTCTTCAATTGTTACAACAAACAGAATTAGAAATTTTTTATTAAAATAATGCTTAATAATTAAAGATCGTGAATAATATTGAAATTATTATACATAATATTGAAATATAGTAAAGAATATTGAAATTATCATAGCATATTAAATATTGTAGTATACATTTGCTCAAAAAATATTTTTTGCGGCACATTTTGAATACAAAGTGGGACACGGGATTTTTTGACATCCTAGTGTACAGTGTAGGATTGTTAGTACTTTTTAGATAAATCACGAATTAGAGTCCTGAAGTTTTATAGTTTTATATAGAAGTAACATTTTTCCCTTTTGCAATAAATGTATTAAGAGGGGCTACCCGAGTCTGGTTTCAGAGCAACGGGATTTCTCAGCGGATGAGAAGCTTGATGAGAACTCTCGGGAGTCAACCTCCAAATAGATATATTTATCTTCAGGGAAGCTACTTAGCTAGAGTAGAATTTTAGTTTCAAATAGTATGTAAAAGAATTTAGTAAAAAAAAAAAAAAAAAAAAAAAAATTGCATGTGTACCAGCTGGAGGTGCCTCTGGATCAGCGCTTCCTTATCTTAAGTAATTTATATGCGAAGAACACACTATAAATTACGAGATGATAAAAGCCTTTCTTGAAAAAAGGCGGGAAATATTTTTCTTGATCGCTTTCGTGGGAATTCATAAATTGGTGTGTGTTGACCTGTTGGAGGTGCCTCTGGATTAGTGCTCCCTTATCTAAGTAATTCCAGTGTGAAACACGGCAATGAAAAAAGTATAATTTTGAAAGCAAGTCTCCCGGCACAATGGTTTCGGCACCCAACAGAGAAATGATGTAACGATGAGATGATGATGATTTATACTATATATAATAAATAAATTAAAAATTCTTAATCTAATCTACACGTGCAATTTTTTTTTAACTAGTTAGTGTTCATGCTATTCTTTATTTTCCACTTTATTCCACTTTATTTTCCTTTAATGCTGGGGTGGGGAACCTGCCGCCCGTGGGCCTAATGTGTAATTAAGTTAGCGTAATTTAAGTGTCAGCGGACAGTTTGATTATTTAGTTATACAGTATTTCCATCTTAATCATGTCCAAAACTATTTTTAAAGCTGCAATTTTCCCGGTAGAGAGTATTTTAGTTGAAATTTGCCTGCCACAAAATAAAGGTTTCCACCCCTGCTTTAATGTGTCACTGGGTGCGCGAGATAAGTATACGTTGGTGTTAACTCTGTAGTGGCTGGCGGAAGAGGGAGAGTCTTATTTGTTTTATACTTTACTATTACTACTACTGTGTGAAAAGCTTTACGAGTCTATAGGTATAGGAAGGCCATATGACAGAGACGATAATAAGTAAATCAAACAGCTATGTGGAACTCCTAGTAGTGAAAATAGAAAAACTAAACGTGATAGTAATAGTCATCTACTGTATAGAGCTCCAAGCACCTCAACCGAAAATTCTCTGAGGCCATTGATGACATCAGAAAGCTAATAAAGGCCATACACCCCCATCCCCCAATATAATGATCTGCGGAGACTTTAACTTCCCATTTATAAAATACAAAAAGGTGGATAGGAATATATATATTCATCAAGACAAGGGAGGCACAAGAGAAGACCAGGAGCAAGCAAAAATGTTGATGGCTCTCACAAATGAGTTTATGTTGACACAGGAAATACCAGAAAAAATAACTGCCTGGACCTGGTATTCACGAATAACACGAACTTGAGTGCTGATATAAAAATAACCCCAACCATTATCTCGGACCACAACTTAATCGAGATATCAACAAATATGACGACAGCATTAAAAGACAATACACATATTGAGGAAAGAAGTAAATTCGGGGCCTTTAACTTAAACTCCCAAGACTATAAATTGGGAAGCAATCAGATCGCATATGGCTCAAATAGAATGGAGAACAATTTTCGAGAATAAAACAACTGAAAAAATGCTAACAACCTTGGAAGAAAAAACGCTGAGAATTTTAGAAAAATATGCTCCGAAATCACAGCCAAAAGGAAAGAGGAGCTGGCTAGAGAGGCAAAAGAGATTATTCCGCAAAAGAGAGTGGAGGCGAAGTTAGGCAACTGCGGAGATAATGACAGGAAAGCAATAAAAGAAAAACTGGAGGGTATTGAAGGGAAATACAAGCCCTGATTAAGGACCATACAGAGAGGGAAGAGGAAAAGGCGGTAGAAGCAATAAAAGAAAATCCAAAATACTTCTATAGTTATGCAAAAAGGAAAACAAAAACGCGCGCCTCTATTGGGCCCCTGAGGACGAGAAATAATGAACTAACCGACGATCCAAAAGAAATATCTGATACATTGAGAGCTCAATATGAATCAGTTTTCAGTACCCCAAAAAGTGACAAAGCGATACCTGACATAAATGCATTCTTTGAAGAGGAATTGCAAGGAGAGTGTGTAACAGACTTTGATTTTGCCCCAGAAGATGTAGCGAGAGCTATAGGACAAATGAAACCACATTCAGCTGCCAGTCCGGACAATTGGAACGCATTATTGATTAAAAACTGTAAAAATGAAAGAGCTACACCTTTATACTGGATATGGAGAAGATCCCTAGACACTGGGGAAATACCGAGCATCTTGGAAAGAGCAAACATTGTCCCTATATATAAAGGAGGGGACAGATCTCAAGCAAAGAACTATAGACCAGTGTCATTGGCGTCCCACCTCACCAAAGTATTTGAAAGAATAGTTAGAGAGAAAATTTATGATTTATTGGAGACACTGGAAAGATTCAACGAAAATCAGCATGGATTCCGATCAGGTAGATCATGCCCATCACAGCTAATAGAACACTACAACAATATCCTAGATGCATTGGAAGGCAATGACAACTACGATGTTATATACACAGATTTTCCTAAACCTTTCGACAAATGAGTCATTCCATGTCAGTTCAACGGCGAAAATAACGTGACCATCACCGATTTTTTTGAAAATTGGCATACTTAAGATCTCTGTGAAAAAAACAGAATGGCACTTGTTTCAACACTCTAGGTCATATGGTTCCGGGGATATGGCCCTTCGAACTTTGTAAAAAAAGGTCAATTTCCAAGGTCATACCATATTTCAACATGAAATATCTCGGCTCCTATTGCACTTACAGAGACCATTTAAACACTATTTTAAAGCTTTTAAGCAGATCTACAACTTTGTTTCTATTCATATTTTACCTCAGTGGTAAAAAAAAAAGTTGATCTTATTTTTGACCTTTGACCTTGTATAGGTCATTTGATGTCACAACCGATTTTTTTCTCCTTTCACCCAATTTTGGGTACACATGTCTACCTTAACCAAAAACAAGATTTTTAGTGTTGATTAAGTTAGTATAGACGCTACAGCCATTTCAATGGACCATACCCACCTCCATTTTGACCAAGTACCTTCCACCAAACTTTGGAGCACCGTATCTTTGGAACTGTTTGAGCTAGTGTTGAGAAAAATACCATTAGATTTTTCTTACCGAGATATATAATGTCTGCTAATTTTCAAAAAATTTGGTAATTATCTAACCTAACCTAACCTAACCTAACCCAGTTATTTAGTCGAATATGTATCCGGCCCTATTATGAAATTTTTTTTTTTTGTATATTTCAGAGAATTATATAATATACAGGGTGTCCCGTAAGTCTGGACCCATAGGGAAAAATAATAAAATTACAAAATAGTCCAAAAATTTATTACATAATCTGTTCAAAGTGTCCGCTGTTGTGTCGCACACATAGTTGAAGACGCAATCTCCACTGCGACAGCACTTTCTGAATCACAGTCGCAGAAATTTCTTGACACGCCTCCACAATGCGTGCTTTAAGGTGGAAAATGTTCTGAAGTTTGACCTCGTACACTTTGGCTTTCAAGTGGCCCCACAAATAAAACTCCAGCGGAGTAAGATCATAATAAAAAATAATAAAAATAATAATAAAAATAAAAAAAATATATTATAAATAAATTTTTGGACTATTTTGTAATTTTATTATTTTTCCCTATGGGTCCAGACTTACGGGACACCCTGTAGGTAATTTGAATTACGTAATTAATTTATATGGACATTCAAAAGTGTGAAGAACTTCGAACCTGCTATCCTGTTTAAAGGTAAAGCTATGTATGTATATAAGTACCTTAAGAGCAGTGGTGGGCACCGTTAACCAAAAAGTTAACTTCGATAACGATAATCCGTTAACCCCAATTTTTAACTCCGATAACGATAATCCGATAATTTTACTACAAAGTTAACGGAAGTTAACGATAATCCGTTAACGATAACTATTTCTTTACTAACATTTAAAAAAATCAAGGAAAAAAGCTTTAAAACCCATAGAAAATGTTTATTTATGCAAAATCCAACAATAAATAGGTATTTAACTGTATTTTTATCAAGTTTTGCAACTTTTTTGCTTAATAACTTTTTTTTTTTTTAATAAAAAATGTACTGATTACATGTTTTGAAACCCTTGTAACCACTAACCATTAACTAAATTTTAATTTACCAGAGAATTATTATGGCTGGAACTGAAAGGTAAAATTAAATTTTAGGCACATTTATTAAAGACTATGACACAATGTGCTGGTTGCCCTTCAGAAAGACCAACTTCTCAAAGTTAGGCCCAACTGCCAGTCTTGACCTCTTGGGCCTCAGGATGTCCTTGCCGAGAGAGAAGAGCCGTTCCACTGCGGCAGAGGACGGAATTGGCAGACTGAAGTTATGGCGGTTTGAATTCATTCGCGGAGCGGTGATCTTCCGTGAATGACTCCTCGCAGTTAACGTGTTAACGGACTTTAACAGACTAAATATCGAGTTATCGGAAGTTAACTGGTCCGATAACGATAAATGGAAATTAACTTCCGTTAATAGTCCGTTAAAAAAGTTAACTTCGTTAATTAACTGTTATCGGATTAACGCTTTAGTGCCCAACACTGCTTAAGAATTAGATGAGTTTTAATAGAATTACTTAACTTTGTGTGTTTATTCATTGTGTACAACAATATGTACCCATGTGAAAATAAACTTATTTAAACCTTGGATCAAGGATTTTTTTGGCATCTGTATTTATTCCAATCTGTAAATCAAACCACATTTTTTTTCTTGTTGTAGACCTCTGAAACAAGATCAGTAGGTCCCAAATTTTATTTGTGCCATCTAAGCAAAAATAGCTTTTAATAGGGTTGGATACAATGAATAATTATAATTGTATTTTTAATTAATTGATCCTAATTTCCATTAATTGTAATTGATTCAAAATAAAATAAAAATAAAGGTAATTGTAATTGATTTTTGAGCTATAACTGATGTAATTGGTCAATTAATGTCAATTGTTAAAAATTATATCCCTAGATCTGACAGTCATACATCATCCATTGAAAATAAACCTTTGATAGTTTATTTAGTTATACTTAAATAAAGATATATATTTTTATAGATATATATTTATTTTAGATATATATTTAGATATATAGAATAGATAGTTATATTTGTGAATTGTAATTGATTCAGACAAAATTAATTGTAATTGCAATTGATCTTGAAATTGTGAAGTACAATACTAACTGTAATTTGAAGAAAAATAATAAAAAAAAAATTGTAATTGTTTCCATTTTGTGTAATTGAACCCAACCCTGGCTTTTAAGCTACATGTTTTTTTTTTCTTTTTAGATAAACATGGATTTCAGCAGTTTGAATATGGGCAGGTTCTGTTGTGACCCATTTAAAAAACACAAAGGAAAAGTGAAAAAAGGCATTCGTGCATTGACTAAAAATTTGATTGGTCAAAATCCTGAATTGAAACTAACAAATCATAAAGCATGTGCAATCTGTCGAAATATATAGCCAATCGTCCATCCCCAATGCCTGAATGTGAACCACTTAAAAAGTCACCATCCACCTCATCAAGTGCCCCATCTGAGCTAGAAACCGTTGGAGATGTAGTTGAAATGCAGTTTGAGATTAGTAAATTCAATGCTTCATTGGCCACACTTGATAAGACCCCAATAAAACCATGTAAACTCTCTGACAGTTGCTGTTACGCAAAGAGAAAGTTGAGGAAAGTAGTAGTTGTGAAAAAGCTTCAACTTGCAGCTAAACAACCAATTTCATGCAGTGACTCAGATGATACAGAACTGGAGATTCTTCAGCAACTAAAAGAGAAATTTAATCAAGTGACAAGTCGAAGTGAAGAACTGACAATTCTTACTATCCAACCAAAAAGATGGACACAAGTAAAGATCAGAGAAGAAGTTAAGTGCTCAGATTACATGGCTAGGCAAGCAAAGAGTTTGGTGAGGGAGAAGGGAGTGCTTTCAACTCCTAATCCGCATTTGGGGAAACGCCTGAATAGTGAAACTGCTGCCAAAGTAATTGACTTCTATCATTCGCCAGATATGAGTAGACAAATGCCAGTGTTTAAAGACTGTTTCTGTAAAAGGAGCTGATGGTAGGCGGGAAAGAAAACAAAAATCGCTAATCTTATGCAACCTAAAAGAAGCATTTGAGCTTTCTAAAACAAACCACCCAACAATTAAAATAGGATTTTCAAAATTTGCAGAGCTTCGGCCAAAAGAATGTGTGTTGCCAGGTGCTAGTGGAACACATTCTGTCTGCATTTGCACTAAGCAATGTAACAATAATGGCTTCCATAAAATATATTGTAAATACCTAATGACTTACTTTTTTAAATATAAAGTTATGTTGATGCCTCTTTTTTTCATTGGTTTCACCCAGCTAGACAAGAATCGGTTCTTATAACTCAATTGGTAAAAATAAAGGAATAGGTTATTTTAATATACATATTAAAAGGCAAATTGTCTTAAAAATAGCAGACATTATAGATCTCAGTGAGACAAATCTAATGGTACTTTTCTCAACACTAGTTCAAACAGTTCCAAAGAAACGGCGCTCCAAAGTTTGGTGGAAAAAGGTACTTGGTCAAAATGGAGGTGGGTATGGTCCATTGAAATGGCTGTAGCGTCTATACTAACTTAATCGACACTAAAAAAATCTTGTTTTAGGTTAAGGTAGACATGTGTACCCAAAATTGGGTGAAAGGAGAAAAAAATCGGTTGACATCAAATAACCTATACATGGTCAAAAATAAGAACTTTTTTTTTGACCACTGAGGTAAAATATGAATAAAAACAAAGTTGTAGATCTGCTTAAAAGCTTTAAAATAGTGTTTAAAATTAAATGGTCTCTGTAAGTGCAATAGAAGCTGAGATATTTCATGTTGAAATATGGTATGACCTTGGAAATTGACCTTTTTTTACAAAATTCGAATGGCCATATCTCCGGAACCATATGACCTAGAGTGTTGAAACAAGTGCCATTCCGTTTTCCTCACTGAGATCTATAAGTGTGCCAATTTTTTAAAAAAACCGGTGATGGTCAAGTTTTTTCGACCCAAAATTCCGTTGAACTGACATGGAATGACCCAAATATGGGAATAACAGGCAAAGTGGGAAAATGGATCTACAACTTCCTCAGAGAACGTCTGCAGATCGTCACAATTCAAGGTATAGCATCATCAGAATCGGAAGTACGCAGCTCGCTACCACAAGGGACAGTACTGGCCCCACTCCTGTTCATTATCATGCTAACAGACAGAGACAGCGGAGTAAACAGCAACAGTATAGTAACATCCTTTGCAGACGATACAAAGACCAGCAGAAAAATCAGCGATGTACATAACGTGGAGGCCTTGCAGAGGGACACGAACAAAATATACAAATGGTCAGAAGACATGTCATTTAACACCGAGAAATTTCAGCTCTTGAGACATGGTAGAAGAGAAGAACTTAAACAGACTGCATATTATGCTCCAGATAGACAGGAAATTCAGAGAAGCACGAAAGCGATCGATCTCGGGAAAATAATGACCGATGATGCGAAATTTGAAACACAAAATCAGGTAGCGATAAATAAAGCAAAAAGAGTCGCCGGACAGGTACTAAGAACGTTCAAGAGAAGGGACAGGACAGTAATGATTCCCCTGCTAAAAACACTGATTATACCAAAACTTGAATACTGCTCAGTTTTGACGTCCCCATATAAAAAGGAAGAAACTAATAAACTAGAAGAAACGCAAAGGCATTTCACAGCCAAGATTGATGGCTGCAAAGAACTCAACTACTGGGAAAGACTACGTAAACTAAATCTGTACTCCCTGGAAAGAAGAAGAGAGAGGTACACCATAATCTACATATGGAAAATGATCGAAAAACTGGTACCAAACCTAAAACTAAACCCAATTACCATTCAAACAACACTGGAAAATAGGAAAGGCAGAATGTGTAGTGTTCCCAAATTAAAGGCCCGACAAGGGACCTCCTCAACTCTGAAGGAAAATAGCTTGGTTGTCAGGGGGCCAAGATTTTTCAACTAGCTTGCAAAGGACCTCAGAAACGTAACGGGGGTCAAAGTTGAAGTCTTCAAGAGAAGACTGGATGCTTGGCTCAGGACGGTACCAGATGAGCCGGGCGTGCCTGGCTATGTACGATGGAGAGCGCAAGAAAGCAAGTCGCTCCTCCACCAAGCCAGACCTAGAGGTGGGGCCACCAGCTTGACCTCCGTGTAAAGAGAGACCAACGCTCGAAACAACATAAGGTAAGGTAAGATAATTTTTCATTTTTTTTTTCTCTACATTCTTGGGCTAGTCTAGAGTGGATCTCTCGCTCTCATATATATATATATATATATATATATATATATATATTATTAGTGGCCTACGGATCACTGATTTGATGTGGCTAAGAAAGTAGGTTTACTATAATTACTGAATAAAATTGAAATGAAATTAGGGTCACCAGGTCTTGCAGACCAAATAATGTTTAATAAGGAGAGAGAAATTACTTTGTTTTGTGTTTAATTAGAAAAATAAATCAATTATTTGTTCACAGTGATTAACAGTTCAATAAAGGTATTTATAATGATTAACAATTACACTGGTCAACAAAGATTTTTCATCAGAGTAAAATTTGTGTTGGCTGGATAGCATTTTGCACGCTGATTCCAAAACTGCATTCAGATTTTTTCTAGCACGTATAGTTTTCAAGATGAAGGCATATATATAACTACACAGATTTAACCATTTTAAATAGGCAAAATACTAATAGTTCAACATTTGATTGTGTTTATTTTATTGTGTTTTTTTAGTTTATTCATCTTATTTATTTCAATTATCTTAATTATACATCTTATGTATTTCAGGTGTGAGCTTTTACGTCTAGCAGCATCGTGATTCAGGCAACAACGCCGTGCTTTGTGTGTCAAAAGATCAGTCCAGTCCAAGAACTTGTTGTGTCAAGTTGGTGTACATTTTTTTTTAATTTATAGTTTGCTCAGGTCAGTCAACATGCCTCGACAATGTAAGAATGACCCCGACAAGTTCTGTTTCGTATGCGGCCAGTTCACAACTAAAACACAGCGACGAAGTATTACAGCCGACATTAAGAAAATATACAAGCTATACTTTGGTTGCCATCTAGGTGACCAAGATAAACCATGGGCGCCACATCAAATCTGTTCTGGCTGTTCAAATGGATTACGTGATTGGCTTAACAAAAGAAAGCTTCAATGCCATTTGCCATACCCATGATATGGAGGGAGCCGAGAGATCATCATGAAGACTGTTATTTTTGTAGTGTGAACTTAATGGGGTTTTCTGCCAAGAACAAACACCAGATTGTATATCCAAACTTGGATTCAGCACGTAGACCAGTAAAACATGATGAAACATTGCCCATTCCAATTCCCCCAAGTGATAGGCTAGATTCTATCATAGATGACATGGAAAGTGATGAAGGTGCAACTGGCGTTTCCGGACCATCTACAGAACCAGAGTACACTTTTGAAGGTAGACATTTAGAGCCTAAAAAGTTAACCCAAGGACAGTTGAATGATCTTGTTAGAGACTTATCGCTGTCTAAAGAGAAATCAGAGCTTCTTGCCTCAAGACTAAAGGAGAACAATTTACTTGAGAACAATGTTCGTATTAGTTACTACCGAAAGCTGAATTTTGAATTAACAGCATTCTTTTCAGTAGACGGTCCTCTCTATTATTGCCATGACATCAATGGACTATTTACAGCCATATCTCAGACGTATGTGGCATCTGAGTGGCGCCTCTTTATTGATTCGTCGCAGAGAAGCCTGAAAGCAGTTCTTTTGCATAATGGTAATATAATGCCATCCATCCCCATTGCCCATTCCGTCCATCTAAAAGAGACATATGACAATATGGATATACTACTTAAGGCAATCAAATACGACAGTCATCAATGGAATGTTTGTGGAGATCTAAAAGTTATAGGAATGCTTATGGGTATGCAGTCAGGATTCACAAATGGATATGTGAAAACTTTCTTGGAAGCAACAAGTCACCTGCGTATAAGGATGGAGTCAAGAACCTCCTTGATGCCTTCAAAGAAATGGAATGTCGAATGTCGTTAAATATTCACTTCCTGCATTCCCACTTAGATTTCTTCCCTGAAAACCTTGGTGCAGTGAGTGACGAGCAAGGAGAGCGCTTCCATCAAGATATTCAGATGATAGAGAAGCGCTACCAAGGATATTGGAATGAAAGCATGATGGCAGACCATTGTTGGATGCTGTATCGTGACAATCCAGGCCAAATTTACAAAAGGAAATCACACTCACAGCGCTTTTAATAAAATAATGTATATATTCTTTATTTATAAGTACATTGAATAAAGTATATGATGTATTTGTTGTTTAGCATTCCTAAGTGTGATCTATACATCCATAAATTTTCTTATAGTAATATCAAAAACTTAAAAATATCAAAACCAGTGTATCTATATAACTTTACGTGCTAGAAAAAAAATAAAACCAGATTCGGAATCAGCGCGAAACATGCATTAAGAAAAGTGTGATCATGTTTGTGATGAGAAAAAAGTTTCATTTTGTTGGCCAGTGTTATATAACGGCATTTATACTATGCTAAAGATGACTGGTTCTTAGCAATAAGGAATGGTTATACAGTCTAATTAAGTAAATACACTAATTCAGATAGGCTAATGAGATGTGCAGAGTGAACACGGATTAAATAATGAAGCCTATTGATAACTGGAATAATGAACGTACGGTATGGCACAGTAAATGGATTAGGTCGAAAAAATGTAATGCATTAAAGGAGCACATAAACAAACGGATGGAAAATAAAATGAGTTATATGAAAGAACACAATAACAGGGTGATACAACACTACGATATTGCTACAACACTTGAATAGGCCTACTACTGCGGTCTTAACGAGAGCGTTAGTTTGCAGGGTAATGGAAACACTTATAGGGCCTACGTGATTTGGCAGGGCTTGTGGAAGCACGACGTAACAAAAACACTGTAGGCCGAGTAAGGGCCGACAAAAATGCTTACCGCGACGCTGGATAACTGGAGACTGAAGACCTACGTGAAGGTTTGACCGTATTGCATTTCGCTGTAGATGACATTGGAGACTGTAGGGGGCCTGTTGAGATACTTGCTTCTGCAGGCGGAGTGGCCTTACCGGCCAGAGGATGAGTGTTGAGGGCTGGTAGAGACTTGTTGAAAAGGGGCCAACGGAAACTCCTGCAGCAGTGATGTTGCTTCTTGCGGGATGAAATTGTAGAAAGCCTTACTTGATGATAGACTTCGTGTAGGCTCGACCAGAGCCTTGAAGGAACAGCGAGCCGCTCTCCGGCGAAGGCCGGAGAGGGGGTGGCGTGACGAGTGGTGCTACTGACGAAGGTGCTGAGAGTGAGACGTGACGACCAAGACGAGAAAATGGCAAGTAAGAATGATTTGAGAAAGAAACTGCATTTTATAGGCCTTGGTGACGTCCTCTGGTGATCGTTTCGGGAAACACCACAAAATCTGTTTTTCCTGCGTGGGTCTCTTTCATGCCCACGTATGTAGCTTTTGTTTTGATTCCATGATGTTTGAGAACGGCGGGGAAAGGAATTTCTTTGTCTGACCTCTACATATGACCTCATGAAAACCAGTTATTTTATAATCGGAATTATGATACATATAAAATAAACGTATTGACAATCTCTCCGAAGTTCAATAAACCTTTATAAAAATATTGCGCAATAATGTTGAGATTATAGTTTGTAAGTCATTAACTTGCCATTATAATTACAATGAAATGCCAACATAATTTTATAGGTCTTCGTAATACTTTTTTTTTGGTCTTTGTGAATAAGTTAAGTTGAAAATAATAGTAATATTTTCCTTCAGTATACTCTCTTTGACTCCACTAAAAGCAGGTCGGAAATCAATAAAATGAAGTTATTGGGAAAGCATTCTTTACAGGTTTATTTTTTTTATGTTTCGACTGTATATATACATATGTAGGCCTCCTCTCGATCTTCTTGTAAGGAAAAAAGCTGAATGAAATAACACTCACATCGGTTTAAGGTTAGAAAAGTTTCTGTTAGAAGTTTCATTACTCTACCCTCGCAGTACTTAGCCAACAATTAAAACACTAAACATTTCAAATTCTCGAGTGTATATTACGGCTTTAGGTTTAATTGTCAGAGAATAATGTCGAGTTAGAGGAATGGAAGTGAAGGGTCGTATTTATTTATTCTCTCCTCTCAGCTTCTCTTTTGAAGCCTCTTTCTCTTCAGTTATTGCGGACGAAGGTACCAGAAGCCCTCCTTAAAAGGGCTCTTATGAAAGGAACTGAAGAGGGTCTATTCGAGTGTCGCCGAGTATAGTTCGCTCTTTGAAAGTTAATATGACCATATAAGTCAAGGTTACGCGATTGACGCTTTTCTTCTTCTATTTTAACATCATCTTTTCCTTTGAATGAGAATTTAATTTGCTTAATTCAAAGCAGTTCTGGGTAATAGAAGATTAAACCCGTATACATTATGACGTTGCCTGTCGAAATGGGGGGCCTCGTATACTTAATGGGTAAAAACAGAAAATGGCGTGAACTTTATACGCAGGAAGTTCGAAGAGTGATTGAACCCAGTGTGAAGTCGGTTTATAAATGTACCGTTCATGTTATTACGATGGACTATTATTTATTATTATTAATTATTGTTTGGAAAGGAAAGGAAAAAAACCTTTCTATTCCATCTTATCAATGTCACTCGTTTGAAATTAACTTAAAAATAAATAACATCATTCCTTCTAAACTTTCATTTTGGTTGGTTTTTTTTTTTTTTTTTCTGTGGACGGAAGTTACGTCACCCGAAGAGTGGATCGTGATTATTTCAGTTCATCATTTCAGGGAAAAATCACGAATAAAAAAATAAATTTTCATCAGTATAGAAAAACATTTTACCTGAAACGGTGTTTTTTTTTATAACTGAAATGTATTTCCTTTCTTATTTCAAAAGTTTTATTTTCTTCCTCGAAACTAAATATATATATATATATATATTTTTTTTCCATTAGCTGCGGACAATGTGCGGACTTAAAAAGGACGAATCGACGTATAAAATATAATTTATTTTTACCAAACTTCATATCTGTATACAACTTTTATTTATCAAAAAAAAAAATAAAAAATTGTAGTCTTTAAAGGTGTCGCACTTTCGAGAAGTGAATTTTTTGTTTTAAAACTTAAAGTAAAATCGATAAAACGGAAGTATCGAATCTGATTTTGTGATTACTTCTACTCAAACTTTGCTATTTAAATAGTTCTCTCGCCAAATTGTACTGAAAATGTTCGAAGGGTTTGTCTATAAAGAACTTTTACTTCCGAAGGTCCCGAGTTTTGGTGAGCATCATTTCGAATATGTTCGCAATATTGCGGTATTCTTGAAATAAAATGCGCCAATCAGAAATATATATTCTATTGATTTATGGAATCGTGTTTATTTTAAGTCTTTGCATGAGCTCATTTCGACGAAGGTTTATTGAAGGGAACTTTAAAAAAATAGATTTGGAAAATTATTCAACATTTTCACTATTTTATATACGTAAGTAAAGTCGGGAGGGAGGGGAGGGGGAGGGAGGAATTATTCTTCTTCGAACCGCAGTGTGCTGAATTTGGCATTTATCTTCGATATCTCCTTTCGAAACCAAAACCTTGATCTTCCTCTCACAAAGTCACTCCATGAGTCTCTTCTTGATCGAGCCTCCCCGCCCCATCAATGGAAGGTGGGTGAAGGACGCAGTGTGTCCCGTCCTTCGTCTCCGTTTCCTCGTCACATTCTGTTGAATCGAACGCAGTCGCAAAACCACCGAAATTGCGACTCTAAACAAAGACACGAATTCGCTTACAGAATCGGGCATTGCGAAATCTATCGTGTAATATATATATATATATATATATATATATATATATGATGAATTTCACATTTAAACAGGTGAAATTAATGAATGATGCAAACCCACAATGAAAAAGAAAAATGATTCCAAGGCTTTTCGTGTAGTCAGAAGTACACCTCGTTACCTCCCTGACGAGGTGTACTTCTGAATATACGAAAGGCCTTGGAATAAGTTTTTTTCTTTGTGGGTTTGTATTATATATATATATGGATGGGGAACAAGTTACGTTGAAATTAGGTTAAAGTTAACATTTTTAAAACAAAACCGAAATCGGACCTGTAGGCAGTACAGAAACGAACAAAACTAACACAATACTTTATAAAAATGTCCATTAACTTACCTCGACGTTAACATAACTTAATGTGACCCGCAAGATACGTGTCTGTAATGTCTCTTTGATTCCTTGTCCAGAGGATACAACAACCCTTCAGAAGAGACTCGAGTTATTAGGAGATATTTGCCTCTTATTCTATTTCATCGAGCCATTGACCGAACTTTTCAACGGACCTTTATACAGTTCATCATCGCCCGTAGCTCGGTGAGTAACACCGTTTCCCTGTAAGCGAAGTGAAGACACTGAGGTCGGGGTTTCGACTTCCGATGGTACTACTACTACTGTACTACTACTACTACTACTACAACAAGAGTTAGTGCAATGTGCCGCATTAGTCTAGTCTGACCGTTTTTGGACCTCATCGCTCATTATGTACACAGTTCATTGACTTAACCTAACTTTAAGGCCAACTCAACTTTAACTGAAGTTGAGTTTATTTTGGGGGTTTTAACCCCAAATAAACTCCAAAACTCGACTCAATCCCGAATAAACTTGTCGATAAATTGTCACTGAAATGGAATGTGGTTAGGCCGGTTTTATAAACACAGAATAGATCACGCTTATAGAAACTCGTATTATTAAACGGGACTTAATATCGAAGTTGAAGAGTACTTGCGAGTGCAGTCTTTCCGCCAGGAATGGGATAACATTTGGAAAAGACAAACCAATTCAGGAATTACAAATCGGACACTCATGAAATGTATTTAATTTGAATTTTAATCGATTCCAATTTTCTTTTTTTAAGACGTTGAAAATAAATAAATAAAAAACACACACACACACACACGTATAAAATTATATACATGTATAAAATTATATGGGATGATGATGATGATGATGATATCATCTGTTCGTTTATACACGCCGAACCGGCTAGAGTCATCTGCACCAAATTTAGTATACATATTAAGGGAGAATCAGCGAAGATTTTAGGAACACACCCGCTTATCCAGGATTTAATGTTTTCTTTGTTCATTTTAAAGTAATATTCCCTCGAGCATGAAATTGGATATCGGAGAATGAGTTACGAATTTCGATACGGGGTGAGCAATAAACATTTAATTTATTTATTATAAGAAGACGATAATGCCTTTCCCGTAAAATGATTCATACACTGAAATCAGAGACACTATTTTGATAAAGAGAACTCGTGAGCGCGGAATGCTAACGAAATTGCGAATAACATTTAATTTTTACTATTGTATTTAATTGAAATGCGGGACCGTCTTTCCTTTACCAAATTATCGTTATCAAGTTTGAAGTTATTTTTATTTATTTGATCGTAAGTTTTCCGTTCGTAACGTGATGTAGTGTTTATTAAGTTACTCGGTTCAGCCATAATAGTCGCCATACTGTTTTTGAGCGTTGTTCAGTGTGACATCAGTAAAGTAGTCACGAACTGCGGCGTCATTTCACACTGGAAGGAAGGAATACAGAATGTCTCGACGCCCGTAAACGTGTAAAATGATGTAATAAAGGTATTAAATAAGGACTGGAGTTGTTTAACCTCTTTTCTTGCAGCTATAAGGTTACCTGACGGAGGTGACGTGCAACTTTACGTAGACTCTAAACCATCTAAGGGTCGTTACATCATCTGAACACGGAGGAGGGTCACTTATTCAACTATTGAACGGACCCAACGTCGCTTAACCTCTAAAAAAATGGGCTGTAAGCATATATATATATAACCTTTGGTTAGCTTCCGCCCGAATTGTTCATTCTGACAAAGGTCAAGCTTTTCACTCCACCTTAGACCTACAGTTTAACGTGGAATCCGAACCACGCCCCATCAGCAGCACAGCGCCTTAACCACTAGGCCACCTAGGGTACCCATTTATCTACCAACCACTTTCTTTATTGTGTGGAAGGATGAACAGCTGGGTTTTGCTGCGCGCCGGCTGCCGTCGGGTCTCGAACCCGGGCCGATGGATTCGTAGTCAGCGACGCTAACCACTACCACTGAATTCCTTGTATATATATCAGACATGGGATAATGCTAATAGGTAATAGTAATAGACTATTACAGGATTTTTCAAGTAATAGTAAGCGATCATAATTTTTTGGCTGTAATAGTAATAGAAGGCAAAGTAATAGATAATAGTCTATTACAGCGGCAATGGACATATTGTGTGAACATAGAACTGAAAAAATTAACTAAATCTAAACTAAACTAAAATAAACGTGTAGCTATGTGAACTAATATTGTGTCAAATTTTTCCTTCAATAAAGTAAAATTTATCAAGACCTGAAATTGTAATGATTTAGTTGAAACAAATATTTGTTATTTGGCTGCTGCTCAGCCTCATCCTGGATCCATGAGTGCAGAGCCTTCTGCTTCTGTCTTATCTTGAATCCCTGAATCCAAACACTGCTACATCGCCAGCTCAATACCATCTCACACAGGGTACCCCCCAAGGGGCCTTGGTGAATCGGGATGCTGGGAATGCAGTAGGTAAATACCAAACTCTAAATGCTAATGTATTTTTGTGTTTCCTGGATGCCTCTAAAGCATTTGAGCCTGTTAATCATGAGAAATTATTCATGAAACTTGTAAATCGTAATGTACCTGGTTACTTGGTCCGTATATTAATATTCTGGTATAATCACCAGACAATGATCGTAAGATGGGGTGGGTTAATTCAGAGCCATTCTCTGTGACCAATGGTGTCAGGCAGGGAGGGATACTATTCCCCCTACTTATTCAATGTTATATGAATAATTTATCTGTTGTGCTGAACACCTGAAAATAGGCTGCTATATTGGTACAATGATTGTTAATCATCTGATGTATGCGGATGATTTAGTTCTTATTTCTCAATCTGTAAAAAGGACTCTGTACACTTTTGAAGGTGTATGAAAGGTATGGGAAGGATAACGACATAAAATATAATCCTGATAAAAGTCATGTTATGATTATGAGGACCAAGGCCTACAAGTATATAAAATTTCCTGAATTTCGATTGAATGGTATGTGGCTGTCAGAAGTAACCCAGACAAAGTATCTTGGCCACATCTAACGGATAGTCTTTCAGATGACTGATATTCTAAGGCAATGTAGACAATTATATGCCCAGGGAAATACTTTGGTTAGAAAATTTCATGTGTACATTAGATGTAAAGTTGATTTTGTTCAAAACTTTTTGTACTCCAATGTATACAGCTCATTTGTGGTGGAACTACAGGATATGTAATTTGAGGAAATTGTGTGTTGCATATAATAATATTTTTAGGAGTTTATTAAGGACTCCAAGATTCGTAAATGGTGCTCTTTCTAGTGTCAGTATGCTGTTTGTAGTTAATAAGGTGCCTAACTGTGCCAGTGTCATTCGCAATTTTGTACTTAAATTTACCACTAGGTTTGGTGAGTCAGTCAATAAGATAATAGAAGCCATGGTTAGTGGACTGGTCTCCGATATATTTTATAAATCTCGAATCTGGAAGCATTGGCGTAGGCAATTGTATGTTCATTATACACAGTGATTCCTTGGCCTACTTAGTCAGTGCTCAGACAACTATCTCTTAATCTTCTATGGACCTCTCGCATAATGTTTGTACATGTTGAGTCTGAAATAAAGTGTTTGTTTGTTTGTTAACACACTGCTTCTAATTACGTTTAAATAGACATAAAGATCCTTTTCAAATGAGTGAAGTACCCAACATACAAAAGTAATAGTGATAGTAATAGACTAATAGATGACATAGTAATAGATGAAAATTAAAGTAATAGTAATAGAAGGAATCAAAAGTAATGGTAATAGAAACCTAGTAAATGACCCCATGTCTGATATATATATATATATATATATATATATATATATAATATATAATGAATAAAACCACGAGGAAAGGAAACACAGAGTGGTGCTCAAGCGCTTTCGTCCAATGACATCCTCATTAGACGAAAGCGCTTGAGCACCACTGTTTTTCCTTTCCTTCGTGGTTTTATTCATCATAAATATTGTTCACGTGTTACTGCGTGAAATAATTTTCATATATATATATAAGGTGGCGCAAAGTCGTGCATCATAGGAATTTTGTGTTTACTATAATATATTATTTTTTTATTTAGGTAGGGGATGGCTGCGAAATTACAATAGACAAGAGGGTGAGCTTGGTTTTAATGTATGGAATACCAGGTACAACAAATCGATGAATTGGTACACAATTTAAATTCTGTACCGATTCATCATCGATTTGTAGTATCTTGTATTTCATGCATTAAAACCAAGTTCACCCTGTCGTCTATTGTTAATTTCGCAGCCATCCCCTACTTAAAAAAAAAAAAAATATATCAACACTGAAAATTCCTATGATGCGCGACTTTTGCGCCACCCTGTGTATTCGAGTGATTCAATTAGGTGACACTGTATGTTAGTTTAGGTTATTTAATGTTCTATGCATAGCATATGCCACTTACGAGGTTGTGTGTGTGTACACTTAAATAAATTAAGTCGAGTTGGAATAATGTCGAATTCGACTTGGTATCATTCGATTTAATTTCAGTTCGGCTTTATTCCAGTCTGATCAAACTAGCCAAATACGATCTTATTCCTATTCGATTAATTCCGGTGTGTTGTCTTTAATTGTTCTTCATAATTTTTAAATTTAACACAATTTGTACATAACCTAACCTAACCAATCGTACGCAAACGGCAAGAAAAACGGTTGAGGGGGTCAGGGCCGTAACTAGGGTTTAGAAATTAGTGAGGTCCAGATTTTTTTTGAGCGCGGCGGGACGAGCAAAATTCAGACCAAAATGACATCTACAAACACAACCCAAGCTATACACTAAACACAAAACGCTCGACGCTCCCTCTTTTCAAAAGAAAAGCGGTAATATGCGTTTCATACACGGAGAACGGTTCAGTCTCTTTTTTTTTTTTTAGGAAATAATTACCGAGGTCCGGACCTCGGTGACCTCATAGGTAGTTACGGCCATGAGGGGGGTGGTTAAGCTAACAGGGCATTTACATTGGTTTTGCCTCGAGACAAAAGCATCGTGAATGACCATTCGATTTTATTCCATTCCATTCCATTCCATGTACTGCGACGTTCCTGCGTGTGCATGCAATCGTGCTCATGGACGCGCGAACGGTTCTTTCGGAAAGGCATTAATTAGAGCATCAAAAGTAGCGATATGTTCAATGAAATGTAGTGACGGATCCAGTCTGAATTGTTAAACCTGAAATCCCGAATTTTTTTAATAATGGCCTCTCGTTCCACACGAGCGAAAGCGTTTGAATACATTTTCCAACTGCGTTCAAAGGCCTACACGGAAAGGAATGTTTTTATTAGTAAATGTTTTTTTTTTTTTTACAAGGATCTCTGCCTGCCTACCTTCGAAAGAAAGAAGGTCCTCAAAGTAGAAATACACACACGACCGATTCTACCTCAAACATGCGAGTATAAATAGAGAGGTCGAATACAGGTTGACCCTGAACATTTGCTCAAACCCACACAAAGTGAGTATATGTATGTATGTATGTATGTAAGAAATGAGGAGTGCTGGAACTCCCGTTGGTCAATATTCGGGAGATGCACGGCCTCCGAATTCAGATTTTTTTTTCATATTAGTCGTTAGTACATATGATTTGATGAATTTAAAAAAAAACTAGACCTTTTGCTTTTAAAAAAATAAGGGAGATATCGATTTTTTTAACTTAACGATTTTTTACATTTTCTGAGTCGCGAAACTTTATCCATCGCAAAGGTTAGTTATTTTTTCCGTCGATTTAGTGAAGGTTAGGTTATGTTATGTTATGTTATGTTATGTTCGTTTTAGTGAAGGTTAGGTTAACCTAACCTAACCTTCACTAAATCGACGGAAAAATAACTAACCTTTTATTGTGGCGGTGGATAAAGTTTCGCGATTTCTCGTAAAAAATAATGCAGGATAGTCTTGTGGTCTCTTTTTGTTACCAGCTCTCATAACCAGTTTCTCGGAAAATGTCAAAAAATCGTTAAAGTGAAAAAAATCGATATCTCCCTTATTTTTAAAAAGCATAAGGTCTATTTTTTTTTTAAAATTCATCAAATCATATGTACTAACGACTAATATGAAAAAAAAAATCTGAATTCGGAGGCCGTGCATCTCCCGAATATTGACTCTCCCGTTTTTCCTGTCACTGTTCTCCTTAGCTGATCTTTTTATCTGCGTCTCTACCCTGTGAGCAGTCCAACATGCTCTCAAACACGCGTTTCTCCCTCTATTCCTCACTACACATACATGTATCGTACACACTACGCATTTTTTTCAAAATTAAAAAAAAAGCGCAGTTTTTAAGTTAACAGTTTCGGAGACCTTGATTTCAGCTCTATTTCCTTCTATGGTGGAGGATTTTTGCAGGCGTTTGCCCTTATATATATATATATATATATATAACTAGAAATAATTTTAGGACTAGAAATAATGGGTGTAAGTTGACAAGTAGAAGGTTCGAGACAGCAGTTGCCAAAAACTCTTTTACGCATAGAATAATAAGTTGCTGGAATAGTTTGCCGGTAGAAGTAATTAGTAGCACGTCTATAAGCATGTTTAAAAATCGATTAGACGCATATGTTGATAGATTGGGTATAGTTTAAGGTAGTAAAATTAAGGCTTTGTGGTGATAGATCCCACAGCTCAACACAAGTGTTGTAGGATATAGGGAGGCAGCATCTTGGGTTAGGGGAATAGGGGATACTCTCTGTCCTTACACACCCTATTTAAAGAGATTCCTCTGCCGAGCGGTGCCCCCCATAGTACTGTGAGGTATTGAAAAACTCATGATCTTCACTTGCCCCACAAACACCTTGAAATGGGAGACCCAAAATGGGTGCACACACATTTCTACATTACCGTACAGTCTTTACAGCCACACCTACACTTTTCCTCCTAAGTATATATATTGTAATGTATATGGTGGTAAATTTTGACTTGGTCCGCAATCGATATGGACCGTGACTTATTTTTGGTTGGCAAGGTACTAGTATTGATGGATACCGTAATGAAATTGACTGGATTCTTTGGATCTGATATATTTGCATGTCGGTTATAAATAGATATAGAGTGTAACATATTTGTGGATAGTAGTCTATTATGACTTGATCCTCTGGATCCAGAGATTCTATCTTTAGTTTTAAATCGATAATTAATTACTTTTAAAGTGAAAATTATTTAGTTTTGTAAAAATTGGTCGTTGCCAATGTACAGGCAGTTCTTACATAAATTTCTTATGTTCTTGTGGTTCGGAATCCACGTAAAATTGCAGGTTCCCTCCGACACCACGGAGGACATACATATTGCACAATTACGAACACAGGTAGACCAGCCATGAGTGGATCCTAGGGTCTTTGCTGGTCTGAAACATTATAACATATTATAGTTGCCATTACTGGACTCTTTATTATGAAAGCAGATAAACACGATAATTACAAAATTGATAAACTTCGCATTTAATGAAACTAAAAAACACAAGTTACGATGTTTTAATGTTAATGCGAATAAATTTTGTAATACAATAAACAGGGACTTTTTCGAAAGGTCTTCGACTGTACTACCTTCGCGTTCTTAAAATATATGAAGCTTGGAAACGCGTGTAGAAATAAAATCTACGGACGTTTTCGTACGACGTTCCTTTTGAAAAGGAATTGCAACAAAGGAAAATTTGAAAGTAATCAACGCAGCAAACTAAGATCCCTTCACTGAAAGCATTCTAAATCTGAAATGTTTGATAAAAAAAAACTAATTTGAAGGGAAAAGCTTCCTTCAACAGTTCGCCAAGAAAACCATGAAACTGATTCCATAGTCACTATAAGGTTTGTTTTTCGTAGTATTCTTCATTGATTCACTTACCATTTTTGATTTGCCATACGGTAGTGATAAGGAAACGGACCATACGTAGCGTTAGATAATTATTATGTCTCCGATAAAAATATTTGGTGGGGGCCATACTGAATTAATTGCACTTGTCTGTTCGCCCGTCTGTTCGTCACACTTTCGTGTTCGGGCTGTAACTTTGACTTCTCAACATAAATTGTTTATCCACTCTTATGGATCATCGCAAGACGATGTATCGCGAGCAAGGATCAGGTTCTTGCACCATAAGTCAAGGTCACAAATATAGGAGGGGACATTGATGTTTCGACATAGTTCTTGTTTACGCAAAGCCAGATACCAAAAATTCTCATAGAATAAATAAAGTATTACCATCTTAAAAAAATTTACTATAACGTTTGTTTAATTCGAGAACAACAAATATTTGACCGTAACGGGTTTGCTAATGTGTCCAATAAGCTATTAGTGGTTGCTTGGTTGTTCCATTTTAATTCCTTCGTCCACCAGATGGCGCTGAGACGGGCGGTACGGCACCAAACGGGAAAACTCTTTAAAGAGAATTCGGTCGAGCCGAATATATGACGCGTGGCTGGCTTATTACTGTCCCCCATTCCCCATTTATCAGACTGACTTGGGACTGCTAAATGCTCGTTGTGCCATGCTTTAGATTTATCCAATTCTAATGTTTTTCCGCTGCGCTGCACGGAGGAGTCCTATAATATTAACTCCTAAATAGTATACAGAAGATGTGATGTAGTTCCGTAACGTGACTCACTAGCGCTGTAATATTAAATTAATAATAATAATAAAAAGAAAAAATATGGAAAAATAATTTCTCGCCTGATGCGACTCGAACGCGTAATGATTGATATCTAGAGTGATAGGCTCATTTTTGATAAAATAGCGCGCGTCTCCACAAAATTAAATTGCTTGGAAATCATACAATCATACATACATACTGTTAAGTACCCATCATGTTGCCTCCTTGAATTGTAATGTTTAGTACTGTTCAAAGCGATTTAAGACTAAAATTTGAAATGCTTGGTGGTTATTTATAAATAAAAAGTTTTTAAAATGAATCCATTTCGTCCTGTGCTTAAAACACGCATCAAGATGAGTATAATAAAGTGAGTAAAAGTAAATACGTTGTATTTATTTATTAATGTGTTTTGGCGTAATAATTAGGCTATGGGTTGACCTTTAACTCTAATTTAAGTATGCTTTTGATATACTTGAGGCATTGGTATCAAATCTTCTCATCATGGTGCAAAATTGGAATTGGGCTCTGTATCAATGCCATATTATTTATTTTTCATTTTCTTACTTTTTTTTTTTATTATTCCCATAAATTTTCTTTTGGGGTTTATATCCGGATATTGACCATCATTGATGAAGCAAGAGGATCAGATTTTTAGCAAGATAGGATTTTTTACCATACTCCAGTTCAGTACGTAACAAATTATTGAAACTGGAGTACAATTATTAGAACACAGGCCTGCGATGGTTTTATTGTCAGAAATATTTTATCACTTATATGGTAATTTTTGCATGCTGATTCCGAAAATAATATTCATTTTCGCCATACGTACTGATTTTTCACAAAATGTCATTACTCCAGAATTATTACATAAAAGAAAAGGAACAGTGCGTACATTCGAGACTAAAAGGCATAGTAGATCTCGCAAGAAAACTCAGGACAAATAAAGATGAATATGTAATTGACGTCAATAGTCTTTCTTTTTAAAGTTGTTTGCATTTGTAATTAGTATAACAAAACGAAATAAGTACCTAATGTAAATTAAAAATAAAATATTTATTTAGGTTATTGATTTTTCCCTTCCAGTTTGCACAAAATCCTTACGTGATAGAAAAAAAAAAAAAATGGACACCTTATTCGAAATAAGCGTAGTTTAATTATATAAAATGAGTTATTAGTAAGAAAACAACTCTTACAAAGTTCTCATTCGCAGGCCTGTGTAGATAAAAGTTCTTAAAAGCTAACTTGTTTTATTTTTTACGGATCAATTTCTTATTATGAGTTAAAATTGCCCTAAAGAGCGTATAAAGCACTTTTATCTGGTGATTCTAATAATTCGGCCAAGTTCTGTATTCAGATTGTAGGAGGAGGAATGGAAATGAATGTTAGCCATTGAGAGAAAGGAAAGATGATGTGTAATTTTTAACAGTCCATGTTTGGTAAAGATGCGAGTGTAGAGTCTGAACGGGGCATAAGATTTATTACCACGTGGCAAAAGTGCAACGTTAAGCAACGTTTGGTCCGTTATGTAGTTGGATGGTGATAATTATCGTATTTAATGTTCTTTTATGAACTTCTCGTGTATATCTTCATATTGCAATAACTTTTTGTGGGAGAGAATAAACAATATTAGTTGTTTTGTTTACGTGATGTAGCGACCCGTAGAAGGTTTTGAGATCACTTAAAGCTGTAGGTCCCCTCCCAACTTGACCTTTGCTGTTAAAGAGATTAAACAATCCCAAATGTTATATTTTTATTTCCCTAAAAAATGAATTTAGTTGTGTTGTTGATAGAACTCCATATACGTATAATGTATGCTCAAATTGTGTCGAGGACCATAATGATTGAAGTGAATTCGTACACTTTCAAGGTCATCATCGAAAGATTTTTTTTTTTTTTTTAGAAAGTATAAAAATTCAAGGATTTAACTTCAGCCATTCGTAACTTTATATGTACAGTTGGTGACAAACGTTTTGTTCCTCCAAACATTATAAAATGTATTAGATCTCATTTCTTTATTGCTTTTACAATGTGCTCAGTTCTCATGACAACTGAAAACTACTTGCGAAGGAAATAATTTTTTTCTCCTTTTTTCCTTTTCTTTTGCAAAATTTCGTTTGTTGTTGTTTCTCGTTTTGAGGGATTTTCATCTATTCGATTTTCCCGGCGGACAAAACTGGGAAATCCCAGGACCCCGGATTTCCCAGTTTATAAAAAAATAATGATAGTCTTAAAATGTTTAAGCATTAGATAGATCTAGATTAGTTAGTTAATATTAAATAAATATTTTAACACAATAATGATAAATATAATAAAAGATAGCCTAGGCCGAGTTTCAAACACTACAGAAACATAAATACGGTATATAGCCTAGGCGGCTATGCCTACAATGCTAATTTGCAGCTTTACACTTCAAGAAAAATAAATTATATTATAGTGTAATTTATACGAACATAACACCTTTTATATACTTCTAACTAATCTTTAGTAAAAACAATATCGACAGCAAAAGGTGTTGCCATTGAACTGAAAATAAAAACATGCAATGTTCGATTCAGGGAAATCAAATGACTGGCTTTCAGTCCGAGTCAGTCATCAAAAATACCAGTCATATACACACGCACAACATCATGCAGAGCATATTATAGGCACTATTCGAGTTTGTACAACGCAACGTGATTCGTGCTATTATAAATTTGTCATCATAGTCTTTGTATATTTCTAGATACAGTAGTAAATTAACGTAAAACTATTTGAAATAACATTTTTAGACTACTTTCTAAAACCGGTAAATCCTGGGATTTGCTGCGGCTTGTTCCGAGATTTAAGGTTATCATTTTCTGGCCGGAGTCCCGGTTGAGAAACCCTAATTTGTAGTATTTTTTAAAATTTTAAAACGGACATTCGCAACCACATTCAATAACCACACGTCATTGAATGGGAAATGTATGGGACCAGTGGCGGATCCAGAGGGGGGTGCTGAAGGGCTCTAAATAAAGATGTTTCGCAAATCGCAACCTAAGCACATCCACTCATTTGTTTATAATGCATGTTTCAAACCAAAATTATATATTTATAGTAATTTTCTTTTTGATTTATGAAATAATCAGACATTTATAGTAATAATTCAAGCTAAATATTTGTATTTGTATTTTATTTTTTTTCAATGAATTTTCTGTGTTCTGTGATAGGTTGGTTGGACAGTGATCTAGAAAGTGGCTGTACATTATTCTATTGTAAAGTTTCTGGTTTTGATTGAGCGTTCCTAATAAATTGGTTAATCATTGAACATTAATCTTATTACCAAGTATTTTTATGGAAATGATTGCATAAATTAAAGATTGGTTCGGAACTCAACCAGCACCCCTCAAACAAAAATCCTAGATCCGCCACTATATGGGGCCATCTGAAAGACTAACAGTATGTCGTACTATTAGAATTTAATGAACCTTTTGATAAAAGTCTGCGAAGCCTCCCATAGAAAGTCAAAACAGCAGAGAAAAGTGATGTCTTGATAATAATTCATTCGTGTTTAGGGATTAAAAATAGCTTTTATTAAATGAATTTCAATTCTTCTTCAGTGCTTTCTACGATGATTCGCCGAATGATGTTTCGATGCCGTTGGAAAAGGATCTTGAAGTGGATGTTCGTCTTCGGTATTGCTTTCTCTCTCTCCATCGCCTTTTGCCCTTCTCCCAGTCCCAGCAGCAAAGGGGCCTTCCTTCCACTCCCGCAGCAGCGGCGGATCAAGGAAATTTCCCGATTAAATATTCCCAAAGGAGCGTTCAGAATCAAAGTTCCCTTCGAGAATGCCGTCGAACAACCTTCAAAATCTGCTCTAAAAATGGAGAAAAACACACTCCCTCAGGAAAGCGTGATTTTTCTCAGGAATTACAGCCTTCCTTTCCTCGAAATACCGAAGGTGGTCTTGCAAAGGCACTCGAATGTAAGGAAAAATCGTAAACACTCACCTAAATGGCTCATGAGACAGTCGTGAAATGATGTTTCATGTTTCATTCAGGCTGAAATTTAAGTTACAATCTTTTATTATAATAATAATATTATTATTATTATTTATGAATTATAAACGTTCCTCCATTATTATTTATAGTATATGAACAATATGCTCGCAGAATGTCGTTAAGACTTCAGATTTAGAAAGTATCAGTTAAATAGTTTCATTGAGCCACTGTCAGGCAGGTATCTTCAACTGTTGATGAAACTAATGGTAGAACGTTGATAATTACTGATAACTACACAAATTTTGCATTTAATTGAATGTAATACGTGAATCGTAAAAGTAAAATTTTATGAAGTCATTAGTTAGTAATTAATTAGCGGTTTACTTGCTAACTTTATCGACATGCATAGTTTTTATAAATTACGTTCCGTTACTTAAGTCAGGATAAGGTCAGGTCATGTCAATTTCGGGTCAGATTAAATTAATTACATATAGACTTTGATCACCTTGATATAACTTTGTGACAGTGGAAGAATACGTAAGAATGTGCGACAAGTGTTTCATACATATATTATTTAAGAACCCGTTTCTCATTCTCCATTGGGTGGGCACGGCGCGCGCACACACACACACACACACACACACACACGTGCGCATCTCCGCATAAGCGAGATACTGACTTTTTTAAACCCATGTACAGTATGTAAAAACTTATTAATCAAACATAATTTAATTTAACCTATTTTAAACGCCATCGAACCGAGAAGAGCGTGATAAATGTTTTGGGTGCAGTTGAGGGCTCAAAGGGTGGTTTCTATTAAGTCATTAATCTAGCTTAACCCAATTTTAACTAACCCAATCTACTTTAACCTAACCTAATCAGGACTAACATATCTTTTTTTCCGACAGTAAAAATTTTTCTAGATTTTCTTACATTTTTAATGTTCCGAGGTACCAAAAGTGTTACCTCATAAAAAAAATTTCCCCTACATCTGTGAATTATCACACACACACACACACACACACACACACACATTGCATTTCTTTGAAATTTATTGTACCTTTATAATGTTTTATTATAATTTGTGTCGTCACTGAACGTTTTATAGTAGAGTATAGGCCTACTTTTTATGGGGGCCTGTCGTTTACTGATCCACAGTGCGTATCTTATATCTCTGTTCTGTAGAAATCTTTAGAGGATGTTCGAAAGGCTCAGATGATGGTTTTGGTTTTGAAGGAACAAGGAATAAAATTGACAGAAAAACAAGAACAGTTGTTGAAAAATCTCGATGTGAAAACGAAAGTCAATATCAAAGAAAAACTTTCTGAGGTAAGCAAAAATTATTTTTTAAAAATAGAAGGGAAAGGCAATAAACTGCCACTATTTAAGTGCGGTTATTGTATTTTAAATACATTTAAGAGAAGAATTGTAGCAGTAAATTTTGTAGCATATTAGGCGATTTTGCACTAAATATATATATTTGAGCCAAAATTAGGTTATTAAAATTTACTTCAGCCTTACTGTAATGTATACTTTTGGAAAATAGTTCTCCTAAAAACAAGATTTCTGAAAGGCATAAAGGAATTACTAATTGGTGGTAATCATTTTTTTTTATATTTTATTCTTTTTTGGGGACTAATAACATTTCAAAAACAAAACTCATTCATTTACAGATTAGTAATTTTTTATGCTTTTGAAAATTTTAGGTTCCTAGGCGAACTTTTTTCATGAACTGCTCAAAATTAATTCATCAGCTGAAGGAGTGTAAAGCTAATTTCTGTGAATTACAAACTTTCATCATCATAACTACAATTTCCTTCCAGAAAGAATTTTATTTTTAATTTTAACTTCATTTTAAGGGATTTTTTTTTTTTCAATATGTCGACTCTTGAAAGTTAGTAAAGGTCGTAAGGACGGACATCAATTTGTTTTAGGACATTTAAGTGCTAAAATCTATCTCTAATGAATTGTTTCTTTGATTATGTTGCCACATTGCAGGTCCGAAAAATGCAAGAGCACACTTACTTTTCTCTCCTTCAAAAGAACAAGCAGATTGAGCCTCTCCCTTCTGGAGGGGAAAGAGTGGTCGTCTCCCAAACTTCCCGTATACGATTTCCTGCATCACTAAATAAGATTAGACCGGAAGAGTGGACCGGAAGATATCGTATTTATCTCAACTTGTACGTTCATGTACATTTCTTATCAAACTTAACTTAGCTGTAGTGCCTAATTCCACCTAAAACAGATCACTGGTGCTTTTGCCTCCTAAAGTGTGACAAACAGATCACTCACTGGTGCTTTTGCCTCCTAAAGTGTGACAAACAGATCACTGCTTTGTACCTTCAGAAGAATGAAAGTCGCGAGCTAATTTGGGGTATTTTAATTACCGGCTCCAAGAATTATCTTATTTGGTGAACGAAGGTACACTGCCTTTCATGGTTGATCTTGAAAACCTATCAGTACGTAAACAAATGTAATAAACGTCGGAGAACGTTTTAAAACATATTTGCCTAGTCTAATATAATTAACAAGTCGCCCTCATAAAGTCTATTTTCACTCATAAACATTTATACTAAACTGATTCACAGGCAGCGTACATCCACGTGAAACTTCAAAATTACAGAACAGTGAGAATTTCACTTATGAGGTCACAGACATATAGGATTAGACTTGCTATTGAAACCTAACAAAGGTGGGCACCCAGGCCTCATAAAGGACCGACGGTCCCGGTCCCGGTCCTTGCCTCAAACTGGACCGACGGTCCCGGTCACGTTCCTTTCTGAAGATAGGACCTAGGAACGACTCGGTCCTCGGTCCTTATATAAGTGAAAAATTTGATTAAAATGAAATTAGACACCGGAAATCTTTAATTTTATTAACGTAAATTATAATTAATACAATACATAAATGATGAAAAAAAGTTAAGTTAAATGCTTGAGTTTCCCTTCAAGAAGACTAGCATTTCAAAATGGCTGTCACTGAGCCCTGACCTTTTCGGCTTGAGGACGTCCTTCCCCAAAGAGAAGAGCCTCTCCACGGCGGCACTGGATGGGATAGGCGTGTTAAACTTGATGAACAAGTCCGTCAGGTGTTGAAACAAGTTTCAGTTCAGTCTCAGTCTCTTTCTGAGTCTTCTGGAGGAAACGATCCATCTTCTTTAGAACTTCAAATAATCACTAAACACACTAAAATCACTAAAAAAGACCGTCCGGAATTGCTTAAAAAAATGGACCGTCGCTCCTCATTTCGGTCCTCACTGAGAAAAGGACCGACTTTCCCGCTTCACGGTCCTTAAAAAGGACCGAGTTCCTGGAGTTCGGTCCTTTTGGAACTCGGTCCTGCCCACCTTTGAAACCTAAACAGTGAACATTCAAACCCTGCTTTCCAAACTACATCAAGCCCACAAACCTTTCGGACTAGCTAGCTTCTACAAATTGCCAGAGGAAAGGTAAATGTGTCGATACAGTCTCGTCATACCAAATTGTTTTAAAAATCCTGAACAGTTGTTCAAACTCAACCAAAGTAAAGTTAAGATTTGAAGACTGAACAATATTCCAGTTTTGGTATGATCAGTATTTTCAGCAAGGGAAACCTTACATTTTTTCCCTAAAGGGTCTCAGTATGTCGAGAATGATGTCACTGTATGGTTACTTTTTCTCGGACAGCTAGTAGAAGCTAGCGTATCGGAAAGGTTCGTGGGCTTGTGAAATTATTTCTAGTAATTTGGAAATAATTTGAACACTCAAATTTGACACTGCATTCTTTCCGTTGTAATTATATATATATACACAGGGTGGTTCAAAAGTCCCTATCTATTTTGCTGAAATAATGTTTATATATTTTTTTACAAGCTATAGATGATGACGAACAAGAACGTGTGATGGAAGTAATACTACGTAACCAAGGAAAGAAGCGCAAAGAAATTCGAGAAAAATTCGAAAAAAAATTTCACAATCTAGGACCTACAGACAAAGCATTTCGCGAGCTGGTCAATACATTAAAAAACAAAAAAAAAACAGGATCTGTTCATGATGAAGCAAGATCTGGACGTCCAGGTACTGTACTTCTCAAGAAAATGTTGAATTGGTAAGAGATGCCTTTGAAACAAATTCTAGAACGTCAACTCGCACGGCATCAGGTAGACTGAGCAATTTAGTCGGGGTCGAAATTTTGTATTCTTATTCTACACACTGCTCGGAGTTTCCTTTGGGCCCCTAAACAACATACTGTAATTACACCGCTATGCGCCCTCCCCTACCCGTTGCATATGCCACCCCTTTTTTTAAATTGAAATGAAATTGAAACCAATTCTTTGAATAAAAAAACCTGATAAATGACAAAGATTAAAGTAAATAATGATATAAGTAAAGTTAAAGTAAGTTTTATATATATATATACACACACACTGTACATATATATAAGAAATCTTTCTTCCTATATTACTTAAAGAATCAATTGAAGCATACTAAAATCAAAATATTCACCTTAAGAAATTTAAAATCGTAAATTACTGACACCACTGGCCTTTCCATTGGAACACAGGTAGCTTTTTTCTCGACTCCAGTACATTCAAAATAAATTTCTGTTTTCGTAACCAATTCTATCTTGTGCTGCTTCTGTTACCACATTTACAGCATGTTCTACTCCCTGGCTGTGACAGGGAAAAGGAATAAGCTGAAGTGGTTCATTTCGAACTTTAAGAAGACCATCATTTGTCAAATTCTGTAAAATAGGTGGAGGGGTGATGGTTTCGTTGTCCCAGTCGATCATGTTAGGATAATCGTCTGCTTCAAAGTTCAGTGTTTTTGGCAGCTCAAAATTTCTCGCATTGATGCTCCTAGTTCTTGCTCGAATGATGTGCTGAAGAGCCAGCTCTCTGACCTCTCTTCTTGTGTCTGTTATCATTGAGAGTAAGATATTCTCTGGGTGGGCAAAATAGGCGTTATTTCTGAGGACACGCTCCATAATCATCCGATGCTTTTTATCTAAGCCTTTAAACAGGTGCATGATATACCAAAAATTAGATGCTCCCTCATTTGCCTTTGGATGAGACTTTATCCAAAACCAGCCTGGAGCGTAAACCAGCATTATAATTTTTACTAGGTCTTGGATGTTTTTGTCTAGATTCCGTGTAGAGACATATAAGCGCAGGATCCTGTTTGCTCGTGTTAGCCATCTTGCATGATGGAGGGCACCTGGGGATCTGGTGGCTAACGCTTGTGAGATGCGTCCAGATTGTATGCTAATGCACATTTCATACGTATATTTTTGGTCACTGCTGAAACTTTTAACAATATCGGCCGAAACTTCTTTAATGTTGCCCTCTACAGGGGTATAATCAACTATATCCAGTTTGGTCAAATCCTCTCGGGAGTTTATTTCCAAGAGAACCTTTGAAGGTGTTTGGTCCCGAAGTTTTTCCATCAATTGCTTCAAATACGTGCCTGAAGGGCAGTTCGTTTGCATGCAAAAGGCAAATCAGCCATTGTACCGGCCTGTCCAGATATAATTCAATCAATTTTAGCACTCCGCCAATCCTGCCAGTGTTCACTGGGGTGCCATCGCATAGCAAAGCTTTGAGGGATTCTTTGCTATTAGAATCAACTATAAAAGTTATTATTTCATCTGCAATACAACAAGCAGTTCCGTTATCTGGAGCTATATGATCCATGTAAACATCACCAGGTTCTTTGACTATTACATAATGTTCTTCGTACTCCATTCCCTTCTTTGTCTTAGTTTGATCTTTTCTACCATCAAATCCGATGCCTTCAATCTGTGTGTTCCCTGATTTCACTTTTATTATGTTTTTTTACCCACACGTATTCTTTCTCTTTCTACTTTTTCCTATCCAACATATTGGTTTCGTCTAGTATTCCCATATCCTTCAAAGCTGCATTTACTATAGCTGCAGTAGCTCTGTAATTTACACGGTATCTATCTGCTGTTATTGTTAAGTTATCATAAATAATTCTGTTCTGATGGTTTTCTCTCAGCTCAAAATCCGGAACAAAGTCAATATCGTCGCTGTCATCATCAATTTCCATGCTCTCATCTTCCATAATATGTAAAGGATCCAGTTTGCTGGTTGAGGCGACATTCATATCTGGGCTTATCTTGGCTCTTCTTTCTAATCCTTTAACTCTATCGTGAGTCCTTTTTCTTGCGGAAGTCGTTACTCTGTCGATTGGTCCTAGTTGGTTTTTTCTTTGTTTCTGCCCCACAAAAGACTCCCACTCAATCATTGGAACTCTAATATCACATCTGCAATCCGTTCGACTGATTTTTTTTATCGTAACAAGTGCAAGTACAAGTACAAGTACAAATATCAAACATTTCATCGAATGTCTCCACCTTCTGCTGAAAACTGTTGTTTCTTTGTTTTAATGGTACTTTATTTAGCTTTGCTGCAGATTCTATCAATCGTTCAACTTTTATAGCTATTCCTTCAAGTCCTATATGTGGAAAGGAAAACTTCTCCCAAATGGCTTCCGCATCTTTAGTGACAATTCTGTAACATTCTTTTGCTGTTCTAGAGCCTTTCGAAATCAGTTCTCGTTTTCTTACTAATAAATAATGCCTAAATACGTCAGCCTTTAAAGGAGTCATTGAAGGTGGAAATTCTGCAGGGTGACCAAATGTTGAATTGTGCGTTTTGCTTCTTGTCGCCATGATTTCACTCATTTAGGCCTAGTAGCATTAATAACAAGAAACTAATTGTTAAATTCTAGCAATTGAATCATTCAATCTGAATTTAATATAACTCATTCGGAATTAAACCATAACTCATTCAATCATAAACAATCTGAAAATAACAATCTGAAACTAAACAAAAAACGTGACAATAATTTATATAATTCATCTAATCTATCTAAATTAATCTATGTAATCTATTCAATCTATCTAAATAATCTATCCAAATTAATCTAATCTACGTACTTAATAAGACTTAATATAATGCATGATTGTCACATTTGGGGTTTATATCTGTGGAGAGAGTAAAATGGGTGGGATGCTATGGAAGGGGTAAGGGGGGTCGCATATACTCATTTTTTTTTTTTGCAAGATGTTGAGATCATATTTCCAACTACGTGCATACTGTGGAATTGGAGAAACTTGATTTTTTATATGTTTCGCCCCCCCCCCCCTACCAGTGAGCATACTGAAAACGACCCTTCTAAGGATTTTAAAATAAACATTAAAAAGTAAAGTTACCATATTCAAGTGCTACACGAGTTACACGAAGAGGATTATCCAAGACGAGCCGCCATCATGTGCACAGAATTGATTGAAAAAATTCGTACAGAAAACTTATTAAACCACATATGATAATAAAAACCCATTCTAATAGACAGAGTTTATTTCCACAACAGTTTCGATGCCCGAAGAGGATGCCAGTGGGCATCGAAACTGTTGTGGAAATAAACTCTGTCTATTAGAGTGGGTTTTTATTATCATATTTTGACCTTCACGTAGAAAAAAGTGAGGTGTTTTGCATTTATTATTAAACCACATTCTCTTTAGCGATGAGGCGACAACGATGAGGTCAATTAACATAATTGTCGTATCTGAGTTAGTGAAAAACCAACCGAGTTCTACGAATGGGTGAAAGAGAGAGAGATTTTCTCCTTAAGTTAATGTCTGGTTGGGTATGACAAGATCGAAGATTTACGGACCTATTTTCTTTGCAGAAGCTACGGTAACAGGGCCAATTTACCTTGACATGCTTCAGCAGTCAAGGTACTCATCGGGAGTACCTTGATGAGCTCTTACCAAACTGCTGGCTTGGATGTGGTGGAAACAGGCCCTGGGTAGCACGATCTCCAGATTTAACACCATTAGACTTCTTTACGTGGGGCTTTATAAAGTCTGAGGTTTACAAAATAAGAGTTACAGACCTGCAGGATCTGTAAACCCACATTGTTGTTACGACAGTCGTTAAAATAACCTTGGAGATACTTGAGAATGTGTTCCGCAATGCAGTGGACAGATTTGAGATTTGTAGAGACACTGATGGTGCTCACGTCGAATCTTAGACCTAAACTTGATAAATAATATACACCTAATTATGCTGCTACATTTTTATCCTAAAATACTATTACTTCAGCAAAATAGGGGCTTTTCGATCACCCTGTATATAAAAACTAAAGTAGGCATCAATTTACGTCATTCCCATAATCAACTGTATATATTTGGTACCAAAAATGGGTGGAACATCTAGCTCAAAAATAACACGCTTCTTAATCGAACCAACTGGGTTATATTATCTGTGTACATGTTACAGGGAATCTGTGTAGCTAGGGATTTCATGAAATCCCTAAAATGTTCAGGGATTTCATGTAAGGTTAAGTCGTGATAGTTTCGTTAAACCTACGGGAAAATTATTGAATGCCTGGTTAGGTTAATTGAATGCCTGGTTAGGTCAATTGTACGCCCTTGACGATTGGTTAGGTTTGGTTAGGTTAAGTCGTGATACTTTCGTTAAAACTAACGAAACGACTTAACCTTACATGAAATCCCTGAACATTTTAGGGATTTCATGAAATCCCTGAGTTACACAGATTCCCTGTAACATACATTATACACATAATCTAATCTAATTACCAAGTCTTATGTTAATTTTATTAAAAAACGTTCGTACAAACACTAACTCGCAGCGACCTCCCATGCGAACTTTACAAATTGCATTCAACATTGTTAATTAAAAAGTCAGTGTGTCGGTGAATTTTTGGAATGGCTGGTAATTTCGGATTAGGGCCAGGATTTGTTACGTATTGTGCTTTTTTACGGTTCTAATAACACGCATGATACATACAAGAAACGAGCACAATATAATTTTTCATTACTTTCCAAGAGAAGAAGCTGAAAAAGCTGTGTAGAGTATGGCAATTGTAAATAGTAAGCATAAGTTGTAGGTTATAGTACTTTCATTTTCGTATGACACCTCAAGAATGAGATGGTAATTAGCTAGACTTCGGATCTGTATCCATTTAAAATTTGTTAAATATGCATGAGATGGTAATTAGCATTTTAATTTTATTAAATTTTATTAAATTTAATTTTATGAAATTTTGCAACCAACATGCTCGAAATATGCATGCAAATATGCTCTCTTAAATAATCAATCCCCTTTCGAGTTAAATGTTATATTGTTAAGACATTTTAGGATTGAAAGATGCAATATATGCATAACATTTATTAATTTGAGGATAAAACTGTGCATATTTTGAGAAGAAATTCACTGGAAAAATAAAGCAAAAAAATGCAGTTAGATACACGAAAATGTAGGGAAAACCCTCTTCTAAAATAAAACCGTATGTCAGTTTTTCAATATCCGCGGATGCGGATATTTAGTTAATCTATCAATATAATATAGAATTATGAATATATGACAATTTTTTAAATTTCGTGATATTACTATTGTGGCAGGCAATGCATAAGAATTAAAATTAATGTTTTCATTATGATAAAAATAATAACTTTCTCAAGAGTTTCAGTCACAGAAAATTGAATGAAACAAGTTTCATTCAATTTTCTGTGTTACCAGCTATTTATATTTTGAGGTTTATATATTTGTTTGTTCATTAATAATTTTAATACTTTACATGAAGTGTGCATGACTGAGCCTTATAAGCTACTTTATAAGCTAATTTAATTGTAAATTGCATAATTTATTAGAGGTAACATCCGCAGTCAAGTGCGGATGTTAAAATTGATGCGGATGCGGATATCCGGTCCACCACTAATATATATATATATATATATATATATATATATAATATATATATATAATCACAAGGGCACTATATCTACAAACAGAGTTGCTCTTTGACAATGTGATGCAATAAATGTTCGAAAACAAACTTTCGTCCGTTGTCGGCAACGATATTTTTGTATTGCGAGAAAATGTCCGAAATATCAAGATTTTCAACAATGTCATCGATGCCAGCGGATTAACTTACAGGCTTTATTTATACAATGCTTTGCCCGAGCCACGTGTTTTATTAAATCATCATCATCAAAAACTAATAATTTTATAATTATTTCCCAAAATATGTATTTTAAACAAGAAAAGTAGAAATATGCTCTTTCGCTAAAAATGCTTAAAATATGCATTTGCAATGCGCGTATGCAAATGTGGAAAAATCTGAAGCCTAGACTACATTAGACATGATATATGGACCCTGTAGCATGCCAAAATAGTGTAGGTGCAGTCAGTGGCGGACCTACATTTTTGGGACCCTGAAGCTTGAACTGTTATGGGGGCCCCTTCGCAACCGGCAACATCCAACAAGGTTCAAAGGGCCTTGCTGCCCTTGCAAGGACCTCGAGGCCCAAATGGCGGAGAACGGGGTGGTGGGGTGGTGTCCTTGAAAATGGGCCATACAGTGAGGTGAAAATCTGATTTTTGGTGTTAAAATGCACACGCGAGACGAGTGCAGCCTGAATTGAGAATTCAGATGTCTTTTTATGGTTCCGATTGGCTCTAGCCTAAGGGCTGAGCTATAGAACTATTAAGCCGTGCACCAACGAGGGATTCGAGGATCCAGCTGCCAAAATGTAGACTATGAATAGATTCTGGCGAGCTCAGCGAGCCCATCCAGCTGGGGGTTCGGGCGCTGCAAGCCCCCGAGAAAATTTTGAAATTTGACCAATTACATGGGCATTTTGAGGCCATATGAAATGTGTATTAGAGCATATTCTAAGGTCAATATTAAGTACTTCAACCCATTGGCTTATGATTCTATCACTAAAATAGCCTTATTTTAATAACAAACACTTAAAAAAACCATCGATTTTGTTGAAAAATTCACTCATTAAAAAAAAAAGTTGCTTCAGGGCTCCTCCTGGATTAGGGGCCCTGAAGCTTAAGCTTCATTAGTTTCATAGTAGATCCGCCACTGGGTGCTGTGTGTAAAAGTAATCTGGTGAATCTTAGCATGAAAACTGGTCTCTGGCAAAACTGATTTAGGTCATGTCACAAAGTAAACAAAAAAATTTCGTTTATTCTACCATAGGATTGAGTGATGCGCCATTCTGTTGGAAGTGCTGTTTGGGCAATTATTTTTACTCTTTGATTGGGCTCGGAATTCCAGGCGACCCTTGAACGGTCAAGCAATGAAGGACTACCTTAACTTATAGCCTAAGTTAAACTAAACTAAAACGATTTTTTTTTTCTTTGCAAGGAGGGGCCAAGGGCGAATGCTCGCAAAAACGCCCCTCTCCCCCCTCATAGAAGAAAAAGAGAGCCAAAATCGAGGTCTTGGGTTTTCGAGATGCCTAGATACTCTGCGTTTGAAAGCGGGAACGTCGTAGACAGGAGGAAAGATGGGTTGAGGAAGATTGTTCCAGAGTTGACCGGTTGAGTAGATCAAAGATTGAGAACTTGGAGGTTCTATTCGTAAAGTCCTAAAATAAAGTTAAAAACGCAAGCTTGCGTAATATTTGAATCTTGTTAGTATTAAGGCTGTTTTGTCATATAAAGTTAAATTTATTATTTGGGAGTTTCATTAGCCTAGGGTAGCATTGGGAGTTACATCAGCTTTATGGAATTTCTTAGAGATAATTCTAGAGTCTAGTGAGACTAGACCATTATAATTTGTTTATATGTTGTACAGTAATCATCCTTTAGATAAGTGATTCCCAACCTTTTCTGGCTCAATGCACCCTAGAGGATTTTCATCTATAATTATTGAACATAGTTTCCCCTCCCCTCAGTACCACATCATTTTAAACGGCCTATATGATTTCTGTATGGACATAATAAATCGCGAATGTTTTGTTTAACTTAAAATTTGCATATCTTCAGTAAATTTTCAGCTACAATAAGGTACTTATTTTTGTCATTTTCATGAAATTTTGTGGCACTCTGGTTGGGGAACACTGCTCTGGAATGTTCATAGCTTCTCGTATGTATTACACACTTATCTTTTTATCTACAATACATCGCTACCATACCTCAAAATTTTGCTGGTTAAATCTGTGATTAGTTAGTTTATCCAAATGTAACCTAGTACTTTCTATCCCAGATTTATTTTTAAAGCACTTTTGTCTTGTACACTTCGAAAGTTTGAGGAATAAATTGTGCACATCATCATGACTGAATGATTGCCTTGTGAACACTACACATTTCCCGATTTGTACTTTTCTTGTCTTGATTTATCTTATTTGTTTCATTGAATTTACACTTATTTTTACTCGCACTGATTTGCAAATTTGAATACGGTCTTTATTCTTAAACAGCTTCAGGTGCAACAACAATTGGAAGCAATATGTACAGTTTCAGGAAAAAGTCCATCTACAAACCTAATAAGTTCTAAAAGGCATAAAAAAAAGTTTTGTTATTATTGCCAACAAAAAGAATCAAATATTCAAAGGAAAGCAATGTTACCATTCAGTAATTTTGAATCATGTCACTATTTTCTTGACTTTGACGTAAATACTACTGCAGACACCACACGTAAGAAAAGTTTCATTGAATGAATGACCAAATGACAAGTCCGTAATGAAATCTTTTAAACTTGGTTTATTATTAATCTTGTCTTCATTGATTCTTATGCTGAAATTTTTAATACTTTTATTATAAAAATTGAAAGAAAACATTTTATTTGATTAGGACTTATTTTCCTTGGATGAACACGCCTTCCTGCAAAGACTTCTCTACGATCTTGCTCCTCCTGGTTCTCTGAAGACGATGGCTCTTGCCTCCTTTCCCTCCTCAGGAAACACTTGGATCAGGTGAAGTTCTTCCATTTGTCTATATTATCCAAAACCTCCCCAAGTCGTATATAGTTGGGTGAGCACAATGCTATTACGACTACTGTGTCCCTTTGCACTCGCAGCTATCATTAGCGAATCCGACTAATATCACTAATTTGGGTATAAAGTAATTTATTGTATATCTAACCCTACAGATACCTGTTAGAGAGCAGCTGCGGGATCTTTACAGGTTCTATGTATTCAGATTCGTCCCTTACGAGAAAAGTAAGTAAGCGACAAATCACTTTTCATTGAAGTCATGTTGTGGGCCATATTTTATAACTGATTCAATCTGTGGCAGGAATGTTTGGAGAGGAATCGTCTTCGATTCTGGAATGACAATCATTCAGAAGACGCACGGATACACGACCGGAGAGAACATGAATTTGCCTCATCAGAAAGAGTGAGAATCATTTGATTTCAGTAAAAAAATATTTCTAAACGAAATACTATGAAAGATTACTTTATCTCTCAATCGTTTTTAATTATGAGAAAGTCGTTTCGATTTACAAAGTTTATGACATGATGTCCGTCTAAAATTCAGGCGTCTCACCATATTCTATCGAGAGTTAAAAGTGGGTTGTTAATAACATGTATGAATGTGCTGAGAGTTGAATTTCAAGTAACCTTGTAACCTTGTAGCAGTTCCGTACATTGGTCTCTCTTCACACGAAGGTCAAGCTGGTGATCCTACCTCTACCTCTACCTCCACCTTTTAGAGTTGAGGGTGTCCCTTGTCTGGCCTTTAGTTTGGGAACTATACATTCCACCTTCCCCATTTTCCACTGTTGTTTGAGTGGTTACTGTGTTCAGCTTGAGATTAGATAACAGTTTTTCCATTATTTTTCACGTGTAAATTATAGTGTACTGTATCTCTTCTTGTTTCCAGTGAATATAGATTTAATTTGAAAAGTCTTTCCCATTGGATGAGTTCTTTGCAGCCATCAATTTTGGTTGTGAAATTATGATGATAAAAACCCACTCTAATAGACAGAGCTTATTTCCACAACAGTTTCGATGCCCACTGGCATCCTCTTCGGGTGGATTCGTTTTTCTGTATCGACCCGAAGAGGATGCCAGTGGGCAGCGAAACTGCTGTGGAAATAAACTGTCTATTAGAGTGTTTTTATTATATTTTGACCTTCACGTAAAAAAACGTTTTTTGCATTGGTTGCGAAATTTTTTGATTCTTCCTTTTTATATGGGGACATCAGACTGAGCAGTATTCAAGTTTGGTATGACCAATGTTTCCAGTAGAGGAATAATTACTTTCTTGTCCCTTCTTTTAAAGGTTCTCAGTACCTGTCCCGCAACTCCTTTTGCTTTGTTTATCGCTATCTGATTTGTGTCGCAAATTTTGCATTGTCGATCTTTAATCAAACAGTATGCCAGTATGCTAGGTTAAGTGGCTATGTTGGCCTTATTTTGTATTAAGTTCAGTAAGATTGTATTTGTATGTTAGGTTAAGTGGCTATAGATTGTGAATGATCCGCAATAAAGATGTTTTGTATAACCCTTAACTCTATTGCTTTTTGCTTCTCTGAATTTCCTGTTCCTGGGGTATAATATGCAGGGCCGGATTAACTCATAGGCCAATAAGACTATAGCCTTAGGCCCTCAATTTTTTTAGGCCCTTCAATTTTGTTCAGGGCTACCAACCGAAAAGAGTGTGTTACAAGTAACACACACTCTTTTTGGTTGGTAGCCCTGAAGCCAGAAAGTATAAACAAAAGGTGAAATCTTAGAGGTAAGTTGATTTTTGGTTTGGCTCATGTTTGCGTTGGTTATTTCATAGGAAGAACATTGCATAGCAACTTGATACATACACTTCACGTTCCTTGGTGTGCATATTTTTGAGATTAAAGACTATAAAAGTGATGTTGACAATTATGAAAGAGTTAGACACATTAGAATCCTGGTCCACAATTGAGTACCATGGGCACTCCAGCAGCCATTTTTACGTTTTCTATGAATCATTCATAGAAAACGTAAAAATGAATGGAAAACGAACAAAATTTCATAGTTTGTTTGATTAATCATTAATGTATGTGCTATTACGGATTATGAATTTATGTTGCATATATTTAGGCCTTCCTTCCCATTAGCCTTAGGCCCTCCATACCCTAAATCCGGGCCTGATAATATGCTCTCTGTTTTAGCTCCTCATTTCTTCCATATCTTAAGAGCTGAAATTTCTGTTATTGTTTCATTTCTTTCTTATCTTCTGACCATTTGTATATTCTGTTCGTGTCCTCTGTGGGGTTTCCGTGCACCTCTTCTGCATCACCGATTTTTCTGATGATCTTTTTGTACCGTCTGCAACAGGATATATTATTGTTCATTACTTAATTTGATTTTACCTAGAAAATATAGCGCGAGCTATAGGACAAATGAATTCACATTCAGCTGCAGGTCTGGACAATGGAACGCCTTATTGATTAAAAACTATAAAAACTAAAAATAAAATAGCCACACCCGATTCTGGATATGGAGAAGATCCCTGGACACGGGGTAAATACGAGCATCCTGAAAAGAGCAAACGTTGTTCCTATATATAAAGGGGATAGATCTCAAGCAAAAACTCAATTTCGCTTTAGTAAAATCTGTATATATGACATCATACACTCACTTTAAAACAATGAAAATTATGAGATTATTATAGTGCTATTAGTTGTGATAGGCATGATCTTCTTGATCGGAATCCGTGCTGGTTTCATTGAATCTTTCCAGTGTCCAAGAAGTCATAGATTTTCTTTAACTATTCTCTTCAAATATTTTGAGATGGGACGTCAGTGACGCTGGTATATAGTTCTTTGCTCGAGATATATATCCCTTTCTCAGTGGCGTAGCTAGGAGCGGAAGGGCCCGTGGGCAAAATTTCACTGATGGTCCACCTCGGAGGAGCCCCATCAGTGAACTTTGAAACTTTACGTTGTTGGTTAATTTGGAACCAAAATATGTAAAGCCTGTTATATAGAGTAAGTTTCTCTGTCTAATTAATCAAATATAATGAATGAACAAGAAAGGTTAGATTTCTTAATGTGAAGAGAGAAGTTCAGCTAGGTGGAGTATATATTTCAAACCTACGAAATCAGTATTAGCAAAAATAAACATGGAAGAGTTTGAGACAGGGTTACATGAAATCTATGAATATATAAAAAAAATCATCTTTAAAAATCTTTCTTCCTTGCTTCCACCTCCCAAAATGATCTAGTTTCTTTCGTGGAGTTGCTGGAAATAGAAAAAAATATATACTTGTGTATAGGTCGAGTTTTTAAGACTGAATTCTTAGGCAAAAATTAGGGGGTCGACCTATATAAGGGTAACATTTTTGTGGGGTTGAAATCCGTGCACGATGGGGAGGGCTAGGAGCTACTGTTAGCTTCAGACGACATGAAAAATATTTACCATTTAGTACCAGTAAACAATGAAAACATAAAATATGTACTAATTATTAAAATTACAGAATGGTAGCACAGGATGATATAAAACATAACATGAATACATTTTTAAAAGTTTATTTAAGAGTTTATTTATATGCCATAAAATATGGTGCTTTATTACCCTAATTTGTTGTTCCACTACCCTCAACAACTGGGGTCGACCTATACACGAGGCATATGATAAATTAATGATTTCTTGGGCCAAAAATCAAGGGTCGACCTATACTCGGGTATATACGGTATATATTTTTTTAAAGAATATAAACTAGGCCTAATAAAAACCCACTCTAATAGACAGAGTTTATTTCCACAACAGTTTCGATGCCCACTGGCATCCTCTTCGGGTGGATTTGTTTTTCTGTATCCACCCGAAGAGGATGCCAGTGGGCATCGAAACTGTTGTGGAAATAAACTCTGTCTATTAGAGTGGGTTTTTATCATCATATTTTGACCACGTAGAAAAAAAAGTTTTTTGCATTTATAAACTAGGCCCTTCGGGCTCCTGAGCCCGTGTCATTTTGCCACCAATACCACCCTATTGTTACGCCACTGCCCCTTCTTTATATAGAGATAATGTTTGCTCTCTTCAGGATGCTCGGTATTTCCACCGTATTTCCTTCGCAGCTACTCTCTCTTGCGGAATATTGTTCACTTTTGCCTCTCGAAAACAATTTATCTTTCTTTTTGGCTGAGCTTTCGGAATGTATTTTTCTAAACTTCCAGTCTTTTCATCCAAAGTTTTTTCGTTTGGTTTATCCTCTAAAACTGTTTTTCACTCTGGGCCATCTGATTTCTTCCCAATTTATAATTTTGGAGTTTAGGTTAAAAATCTAAAATTTGCTCCTTTCTTCAGTATGAGTATTTTCTTTTAAGGCTGTCCCGATGTTAGTTGGTATCTCGACTGCGTCGTGCTCTAAGATAATAGTTGAGGTTACTATATTTTCATATCATCAATCAGGTTGGTGGTGTTCGTAAATACCAGATCCAGGCAGTTATTTTTTCTGGTGTTATCCATTATCTCTTGTGTTAGCATCAATCGTTTGTTAAAGGTATTAACATTTTTACTTGTTCCTGCTCTTCTCTTGTGCCCCCTTCGTCCTGATATATATATATATATATATATATATATATATATATATATATATATATATATATAAGAAACGCAAAGGCATTTCACAGCCAAGATTGATGGCTGCAAAGAACTCAACTACTGGGAAAGACTACGTAAACTAAATCTGTACTCACTGGAAAGAAGAGAGAGGTACATCATAATCTACATATGGAAAATGATCGAAAAACTGGTACCAAACCTAAAACTAAACCCAATTACCATTCAAACAACACTGGAAAATAGGAAAGGCAGAATGTGTAGTGTTCCCAAATTAAAAGCACGACAAGGGACCTCCTCAACCCTGAAGGAAAATAGCTTGGTTGTCAGGGGCCAAGACTTTTCAACCAGCTTCCTAAGGACCTCAGAAACGTAACGGGGGTCAAAGTTGAAGTCTTCAAGAAAAGACTGGATGCCTGGCTCAGGACAGTACCAGATGAGCCGGGCGTGCCTGGCTATGTACGGTGGAGAGCGCAAGAAAGCAACTCGCTCCTCCACCAGGCCAGACCTAGAGGCGGGGCCACCAGCTTGACCTCCGTGTGAAGAGACCAACACACGAAACAACTTAAGGTTCATAAGGTAAGGTGTATATATATATATATATATATATATATATATATATTATATATAATACAGGGTGGGCCGTAAGTTTCCATACATAGGAAAAATAAACATTTTTTTGGACAACCATTTTTATTTATATAATATGCTCTACATGGTTGCCATTGTTTTGAAAACACATTTCAATACGTGTTCCCCACTGTTGATGAACACGCATTAGCACAGTTGACGTTATGCTTGTAATGGCGTTGGTGATACGTTCCTTTAGATGATTTATGTCTCGTATCTTTTCCTGATACACCATGGCCTTCAAGTGCCCCCAAAGATAGAAATCAAGGGGGGTGAGATCTGGGGATCTGGGAGGCCACTCCACAGGACCACGCCGACCAATCCAAGCATCCGGAAACTGCTGATCCAAATACCGACGCACGTATTTAAATTTTCCTATGTATGGAAACTTACGGCCCACCCTGTATATATATATATATATATATTTCCACCTTTTTGTATTTTATAAATGGGAAATTAAAATCTCTGCAGAGTACTGTATTGGGGATGGAGAATTTAAAAACTTTATTGAGTTTCTGATAACAGCATTGACATCCGAGAATTTTGCAGTTGCAGTGTTCGGAGGTCTTTAGATGACTATAAGTACTTTCAGCCGTTTAGATGTTCCATGCGATGATTCCTCATTTCACGGAGGTCGGGCTTGTTGATCCTCCTCCACGTTTAGTTTTCCGTTTTACTGCTAAAAATTCCACGAAGCTGTTTGATTTACTTATCATCTATCCTATGACTCTCGCATACATATATAGCACAACCACCTTTATATCTTGCTGTTCTACCAGTTCGTAGTATGTTGTAACCATCGATATGTACTTTTATTATCTATACAGTTTTTGCAGTTTTCACAGGCCTCCTTGGCAAACATTAATTTAATGTGTTTCTGTGAGCCCTTGTTTCATCCATAAATCCTTTCGGGTACAAAACTTTGTTTAACGAGTGGTTGGGTTTAAGCCCTTCGTTTTGCATTGCCCCTCGTGCATTCCAAATTCATTGTCCCAGTGTTGCGTGTTTTGCAGCCCCTATGGTCCCCTAAGAAAGATCCGTTTCCGCTTAACAGTTTTGGTAGCTTCTTGCTAGGAAACAGTTCGGCTCGGGGTTCACAACTGTCGACTGCATGTGTCGTATGAGGCTTAGCTGCCGTAGTGTGTCTGCGATGTTGAAAAAATTTAGTTCACGATTTGCGGACATAAGTTCCTTTTCGTTTTTCCTATTGTCATTTGAATTTGTTGGGAGGTGATGGTAGTAGCATCTTTTTTGTATTTGTAGGGTCCATGTCTTACGTAATTCTTGCAAATGGTGGAGTGGTAGAATTTGCAGCTGTCACCGAATTTAGTGAGCGTTATTATAGTAGAATTCGCGCATTGTCGCGTGCTCATATATACACTGTTTCCACTTATATCTACAATTGCCTCTTACATAGTATCTGCACACAGTTCCTTCCCCATTTTTACTTAAACCATTTTTGATGGGTGTTTCAGCTCCTTATTTGGAGATAACTTGTCTATTTTTGTGGTTGCCTTCGTGTTTTTGCTATTTATGTTAGTGTCCTCCGTTTGAACACCCGTTAATTTTTGTGCCTCCGTTACATTCATATTCTCGTCCTCTTTGTGTATCGGTATTCTTTTTACTTTTGTTTCACTTTTCTTTGCCTCCTGTTTGTTTTTCTCTGCTCGTCATTCACAGTTTCCTCTGACTTTTTCTCATAGTCTCTTCTGCTTTATAAACTGTAAACGAGTTTATTTCAGTCATACATCTTTCGCAAAGTATTTCACTCTATCCAGTTGTTTGGCACTCGTTATGCCTCGTTAATCTCGTTGCAGTTCCGTGCGTTGGTCTCTCTTCGCACGAAGGTCAAGTTATGGGGGGGAGATATTCTTTTTTCCATTTCAGGCAGTTGAAGTCGAACAAAAATTGCAGAAATTACATCTAATTGCCTTAGAGTTGCATTATTGTAGAAATTTAGTAGCCATTTCCGCGTTATTTATAAAAAGTAAGATTTGGTGAGCGAAATCTGACTCGAAAGGATAGTCTGAAGGGTGGAGAGAGTTTGACTCAAACTGAGTGAGGGAACGTTTTCGCCGGGGATGGGGCTCGTTGTATATTCTCACTGATTGCTGCCCAGAGGTGTGGCCGCGGGGGATAGTCGTAGGAATTGTTTCAGCCTACAGATGGGCAACTAATTTCTTTCAAATGAAACACTAAAAACGCTTTATAGATTAACTCACTTTGTTTCATTTATTTTTATAACATACGCCGTAATTTCACCACTTAAAAAGAAATATCACTGTGTGCAGTAGATATTCACTCAGATACTGGCACTGCTTAAAATTTATTAACTGCAGTATTTTCACTATAATACCACTTCGATCGAGACACGCGTTACAGTCACACTGGGCAGAAGGACTATTGTAACAATTTTTGTTTGATAGATATAATAACCTTTATTAATAATAATAAAATAAATACATTTTTTCAATTTACAATGACATGAATAATTGTGAAGCTCGACTATTGTTTTATTTAATTTGGCCCTTAAGCTTTAGGCTTCACTGGGCTCTTATTAAAAATAAGCAGCTAGTTGTTATTAATTAATAATAATAAATAAGTATTATTAATAGTTAAAACATGTATTACAATATTAGTGGACATTAATCCTAGATTTTTGTTAGTATGCCATTATTAATCGGGATTTCAACTTGGTTTTAAACAAATTTACATTCACAATATTTTTTATATCGGCATGCAAGTCATTCCATAGTTTCAATCCAATGAATATGGGTAGTTTTTGAGATGAAGACAATCTAAATCGAGGTATAACAAGCTTTGATCTATTTCTGGTCTGATACGAGTGGATTTCTTGTTACAAAATATTTATTTACCCATTGCAAATTAATGATTTTGTTCTTACACTTGTAAATAAAAATAAAATGTGCCAGTTTGGTTATATCGTTGAGCTTTAGTAGGTTTAGCTCTTTAAATAATGCACTAGTGAGATCAAGGAAATCAGCGTCAGATAATAACCTTATTGCTCGTTTTTGGATGGCAAAGATGGAAGTAGGAAAATTGCCAGCCGGAAAATTGCCAGTGGGGAAAATTGCCAGCCGGAATATTGCCAGTGAGAAAAAAACTAAAATTCACAAAAAAGGATTTATTTATTAAAATATTATTATTTAAAATTTTAAAATGCTAAAACTTGTTAAGGAAAGGAAAGCCTCAAAAAGTATGAAGATTATAAGCAATAGATCGAAGAAATGTCAATTTATCTTCTTCATTATACTGACGGATGACTTTCTCCAATCTGTCATTGATATTTTTGTACTTTTTGGCAGTATGTCTCTCTTCCCCTCTTTCGAAGTGCAATTTCTTGGTCTGAGCTAAAGCCTTTTCGTTAAAGCTAACGAAAATATCACGACTTAACCTAACCAATCGTCAAGGGCGTACAGAGGACCAAACCTGGCATTCAATGAACCTAACCGGGTATTCAATAATTTTACCATAGGTTTCGATATATATATATATATATATAATAGTATATATAGTTTAATCGCGGTGCTGGGGCCTTCGGGCCCAGTAATTTTAATTATTTTATTTATGTATTAACACCCAGGTGCACAACCTGGGACCTAATCAATATGTGTGTGAAGGTTCATGTTTGTAACTGCTTCCATTTTGGAGTTATGGCTGGAACACACACACACACGCACACGTCCTTTTTCTCAATTACTTTATTTCTTACTTTCTAAATTTCTACACATTTTTGTCACTGGCAATTTTCCCCACTGGCAATATTCCGACTGGAAATTTTCCGTACACGGGCAAAGATACCATTTAATGCGTTGCTAGCGGAGTTTCCCCAAACAAGGGTGCAGTATGTTATATAAGGAAGAACAAGAGTATGATAGAGAGTCAATGAAACTTGTTTAGGGGGGCTGTGCTTGTTCCTTGTAAAATCTCAATTTGGCAGACAATTTGGGGGCGTGATGCTCTCTAAGAGTGCTTCTTTGTCAGGAGCGACTTCTGCAGAAGCAAGCACCCCTCCTCGTAGAGAGGTGAGAACAGGGACAGCTCTACTTTCCTGTGTGCTAGATAGAGAGACTGCTGGATTGTAGTTACTTGCAGGTTCTAAGCATTGTTAAGTCCCCACCTTCATTGTGGGTGTTTTTTTTTCTTAAGAGAGGTATAGATCTTTGTAAGCAGATCGGGAGAAGTATGGGGAAAAGATTATTTCTCCCTTAGTCATTCACATTCGCGATCCGCAAACCTATTTTTGAGAAGAGTTTCTTGATTTGAGGAAAACTGTCACTTCCGTTCGTATTCACGGTAAAGACGCCAAATGAGATAGGTTTGGCTAATATTTTCTAACGTAACTCAAGCTATCATGGAGCAGAGTTGAAAGCCGTGGATGAGAATAATAGCATGAAATGAGATAGATCGATTTGAGAATTGCTTCCTTTGAGATTCTCACTCGTAGGCACACAGTGAAATAGGAATGACATTAAGGGAAGAGTATTGATAGAGTAAAAAACATTGCGATCCATTGGTTGGAGATGAAGGCGGTGGCTTCAGGAAAGACTGTGTGTTGATCTAGTGTTTGCAGTGAGACAGTTGATTAAGAAACTAAGCAATAAGAAAATGTGTCCGTGGCATTCATGGATTTGGAGAAAACGTATGATAAAGTGAATACCTGTCTTGTGGCAAGTCCTTAGAATGTGTGGTGTCGGTGATAATCTGTTAAATGCAGTGTAGGAATTAAAAATGAGCCGAGTGACTAGTTTAATATTAATATTGAAGTACAAAAGTGGGTGTGTCATGCCATCATAGTTGTTCAATGTGTATATGAATGGGGTAATGTGTGAAATACAGAGTAATAGACAATCTGAAATTGGAAAAGTGTGGCAGCTGTCAGCTGATGATGTAGTAGTGGTTTTGGATGAATCAAATAATGAATTAAGGAGAGAAGCGACAAATTTCGTTAAATTATGTTAAAGGTATTTAAAGTGAAGAAAAATGGAAGTATGGTTCTTGTCGTTGAGAGAGGAAGTGTGTCAGCTTGTAATATTGTGGTAAATAGAGAAAATTTAGAGATGAAAGAATTTAAATATCTTGGGTACAGTGGAAATTGAACGTAGTGAAGCAAAGCAAGCAAGACGGGTTGAATAAAAGCTCTAGTAGGAAGAGAATGCTTGGGTGTAGATGAAGTAGTTTACATTAAGGTGTATTGGTGCCAGCACTGATGAATTGATGCGAGACAATTGTTTGTCATGATAGTTCAGTCAAAAGCGACTGAATTTGAGATGAATAATATAAGTAACGTGAATAGTGTGAAACTAATTGACTGCATGATATGAGGGTGTTCGAGAAAGGTGTGGAATGAAAAATGTCATTGGAAACTAGTATCAAGGACAATATGCTACGTTGGTATGGTCAGGTGGACAAAATGAATAATGATAGAATTGTGAAAAAGGTGTATAGTAGGGGGTAGTGTATGTAGGTGCGAGTAGAGGAAAACTGTAAAAAGCAGAAGGATGCAATTAATAAGTGTGGAATTCATATAAATGTAAGAGTTAGTATCGCCCGACATACCACGAGAGGTGAGCCCCCAACTTTGTCATGAAAGGTAACACTGGATCCGTGAGGTTGGATGCACACTTACTGTGTGTGTGTGTGTGTCCCCCATTTGGTACCTCGAAACATTAAAAAAAAAAATCTAAAAACAACTTTATCGGAAAAAAGATGTTAAACTAAACTACACTAAATTAGTGAGTACCTCACTATTCAGTGACTTAACCATTACACCCAAAACACTTACCCACTGCTCGGTTCGACGGCACTGAGGTTGTTAGGTTAGGTTAGGTTAATTAGGTTTTCTTTTTTTTAAGTTGGTACGGAGATGTGCGCATACACTTTATCCAAGTTTCTTCAGTCTCGAATGTGAATGGTGTTTATGATTATTAGAATGTTTTAAGTCTTCAGAAAGAAGTTCAACATTGCTCTAGACCTTATTTTCCCGATACTTCGGGTAGGTTCTCTCATGGTCCCCCATTTTGGATTGGCGCAATATTGCTTGGAAAGAGCAAGATGTAAATTTGCTTGTAGTTTTCATAAAGGAATAATACAGGGACAGAAAGTTTTCAAAAGCTTCTGATGGGGTAAAAACAGACGCAGTATTGACAAAGAATTTTATGATTTTCAGGTAAAGAAAAACCATATGGAAGAACTAAACAACCAAGGAATAATCATCATTCGAAACCCATTCAAAGCCCTGATTTCTCACAGACATCTAGATGTTGGTGGACATACGGGATATGCACCCAAGTCACACTTCATAGGGCAAGGTTTGAAATGAAGTGGTTAAATAACTTACAAAGCATGGAAAAGATGTGGTCATTAGTTGAATGTTATGGGTTATTGTTAATAGAAATACTTACCTCATTTCTTGACAAGTGAACGCATGAGCCGAACATGGGTCATTAGAAGAGTAGATGGAGCCGCGCTCTCACCCGAGTTCTAGTATGAAGGTTATTTAAATGGATAGCCTTGGTGGTACACCTTTCTATGAAAGTTAACACCGGATCTTGAGAATTGGTTTAATATCTATCCGTGATAATTTAGTAGCGTCACCATTGCTTCCAGTAGTTGAAAGTAGAGTTCAAAAGTAATTGGTTTCTGATACTAAAATTTTGTTTCTAGGTTGGAAGGACTTTGTTTCGTTGAAGACAAACCTTTGGAAAGAATTTTACATGGATTGGATGGACGCATCTCGACCGCAAGATCTTCACGTCGTATTCTTCGAGGACCTCAAATCAAATCCTCTGCTGGTGATACGGAAGATAATGAAGTTCCTTCACTTGCCGGTGGACAACCGGCGACTCGAATGTCTTTCGAAGCATTCTGAAGGGATGTTTAAGCGCAAACCACCGAAGACGCTTTCCTTGGACACGAATCCTTTCTCAGAGGAACTGAAAGCAGTCATTTACCAGGCGATCGATACCCTCAGTCAAGTCCTGGAGCAGAAAGAAAAAGACCCTCTACCCGTTTACAAATACGAGATGTACAACGTTTCGGAAGCAGAACAAGCGAGACGAAATCATCATACATGATAAAAGTGCATCATTTGAGCAACTGAATTCAAACTGTGATATCAAAAGCAGTGTCGATTTGTTGAAAATGAATGAATGATTTGCGACATTGATCCTATATTAGCACACCACTTCCTATTTTCACATCGAGGTGCCATCGCACTCGCTTCCACATATATTTATAATATATTATAATTAGTCAGCTAAAGAAGTTTAAACAAGGTTGGTGAGAGTTGTGAATTTCTGAAACAACCAATCAGATTTTGTGGAATTTGGGGTTGTTTGAAGCTCTGACTTCATAAACGGAGCATCCAGGTTAGGTCAGATAGATTTATCGAGAGTAAGATAATTTTTAAACTTGGCAGTTAATCATTGGGGTTCTGCAAACCATGTTACAAACTTACATTGCTTCTAAATGTACGGGTAAAACCTTGATGAAAGGTTCCTAAATGAACAATTACAGCGAGCTGGAAACGAATAGATTTTGGTATGAAATGAAACAATGGCAGCAATTATTAGTGAATTACTGAATAATTATTATTATTATAATAATTTTAGTACATAATGAATTCCAAAATGAATTCACAATAAGAAATGAACTTATTAGAACACAAACTTCGGGCCTATACTAAGTTGTTCATCAGATGTTAGTGAGGAAGACTTTAGAATAGGCCTAAGGCTTGCGTTTCTAATAAGTGCAATCTTATTGTAGATTTCTCTTAATTCAACTTCTCATAATTGAGATGTTCATGTAACTAGTTCAAAATGCCAGGTCATATTGGGCTTCCCTTCAGTGTCATTTAAAGTCTTCCATGTGTGCCTTTGACAGTAGAGTTAATTGTCTAATCTGTTAAGATTTACACAAATAAAGTAATTTGTATGGAACATGAAAAGAAGATAAAGCGGAAAACTAAGAATTAGTGGGACTTGGACCGCGTCCCTCGGTCTCAAAATCAGCCGCCCTACTGATGGAGGGTAGTAGGAGCGGTGACTGAAACCACACGATGTGGGTTTGCGTACCACTAACAGAATAGTTTCCCTCTTAAGTATGGTTACAGCACTTAAAATGCATCCAATCAATTCGAAGGCTTTGCATATAACCCAAGAAATGTTACTGAAAATAGTCATTTCTGTGTAAGAATTACACAGGGTGCTTCAAATAAATGTTACCACTTATGTGGTGCTAATATGCCATTGCTTACCACTTATAGTTTGATCATTTTTTAATGTTATTTTTTCAGGGATTGTGAGTGTGACAAAACAGTATTGAAATAGATTTTTTGAAGCATCCCGATACCAAGTGGTAACTTTTTTCTGAAACACCCTGTATTTTCATGTTTAAAAACGTTTATGTAAAATAATTTGAAAGTTTAAAGAATTCAATGCCTTAAAACGATTGTAACACTATTATATTTTCTATTACAAAATTAATTTAGCTATTTAGGAAGAGTTAATTATTGAGGAGTACCAGTACTATGGCTTTCAGGACATGCCATAATCACTATTAAATAAAGTTATTTTATATTTTGAAATGTTTTAATTTCTTTTTTATACATAAGCAATGTTTTACTAGGCTGTCTATCGTAAAGTGTGTGATATCTCTGAATTTTGCTGTTCACCATCTGATTCAGTTCTAAAGCGCATCAACAAAGTAACTTCAATTTCTGAGAGAAATTCTTTACAAATCATTATAAAAATGTAAAAAACAACTTGAACATCTATTTCCCCACACAGTGATAGGTGTGGTCGCCCTGGCGTCACTTCGAACCAAAACAATTACACCAAGTGGCCAACCCAACTTCAATTGCGGTTTTAGGTCAGAGCCAACTGGTTGTGTGTGTATACCAAAATAGTTTCTATTGGGTATCTTGTTTTTAAACTAAAAATTTGATATCAAACAAGTTTTGGTACTTTTTTCAATAAACCGGAGGTACTTCTTGTTTGAGGGAATTGGTGACAAAAGTTTTTGTTCAACAAGAAAAACTGCATTGAACCGACTTAGTTGTGGTTGCCTGCTCAGTTTGAAGCTTTTTGTTTTGTTCAATTCCCTCAAGGACACTTCATTAATATTGAACCTTGGACACTGTTAAGTCAGTTAATGTTACAAAATATATTCTTACGTTAATATGACTGGCACTATTTACAATTGTTAACAAGACACACGGGACATTTTTATCAATGCCAAAGGCAGCAACCTAACTTATGTTCTAACAAAATCACGCACGCTAAATAAGCGCCCTTAAAAAAGAGTCTAAATCTTTTGGTCTATTATCAGTGGTGGAGTGATTTAAAGACAAGATTTTTTTTAACTTTGAATCCTTTTTTTGTTTAAAAGATCGTTTGAGGGGAATTTCGTGTGTGTCAATTTTTCTTCTCTTTAATGAAGAGAGATCCAATTGTTTCCTCAATTGCTTTTTCTCCAAATTACGTTCTGGTTCAGGACTTGTTTTATTGTATCTTTTTCTCACTGTGGGTTTAGGATTAAATTCCTTTGGGATGTTTAAACCCGCATTTTTTTCTTTTTTCTTCTTTTTTTTCTTTGGTTTCCTTATGGTTTCATTATCTCTTTTCAAACTAAGTTCTTCTTTCAATGGCTCCTCACTATCATTGTCTTTGTGGAGAATATTAATTCTCTTGATTACTTCATAATGACAAATATTGCATCTCATTACAAGTACATTTTGCTTCTCTCGAGATGCAGCAATGAGAGCTCTCTCTTTGCGCGATGCTCTCCCTGCCTTCAATCGTTTCATCAAGCATTTAACTGCAGAAGCATTTCGGGGATAAGGTGAGAGACGTGTTTGCGTGGCTCCAACAATCCGAGGGGTCAAACATTTTGGGCACGGATATTTATCTGAAATGTATATAAATAAAATTATACATGTACACAGTCCAAAATATAAATTACAGGCAAATATGATATAGGCCTAAGCTTAAATTAGGGATGTAAAAGTCCGTCTACTAAATGCAATTAAAGATGACTGCATGGAACGGAGTAAAAATATATTTCAAGATTAATTATGGTATAGTATTGTTTTAGTTTGGAATTAAAAGCTATTGATACCCAACACTAATTACTACAGCCCTTCATTTTTCTTAAAAGAGGTGCCAAGTGATTGAAAAGTGGCGCTCAAAAAAGTACAATGTAAAATATAAACTAATTACTCTTCCTACCATTGGATCTAATAAATTAAAAACTTTGGAAGCATTTTAATATGTAAGCAGTGCGGGGATTAGTGGCGCTAATTTTCCAAATTGTTAGTGAAATAAGTAGCAGCATTAAGTTTTTAGAGAAAGTCAATCGCTAATTTTTCAAAACCACTTTTAAATTGAATAAAATTTATTCTATCATTGGTTGGTTCTCTCTATTAACCCTTTCGCACCAGTACCCAATTTTAAATGTGCATCCTCGAGCTCTTGAATGGGGACGTACCGTGTACATCCTCGGCGCGAAAGGGTTAATACAGTATATACAAAAGGAACTCAACTCCTACATAAAAATGTTTTCATAGACAATAATGTCACATTTTCGTACATTAGCAACCAATTATATCAAGGTGTGTGCTAATATAAGTAAATTATGGAAGGCAGAACAAATATAAATTGGGGTGGTTTCAGAAAAAATTAGCATTAGCAGTGCTAACTGTTGAAGTGTTTAACATTAGTGTTAGTAGCACTAACTTCAGGAGTTAGCGGGCACAGCACTGTATACAAGTGAACAACATGAAGTATAAAAATTTACAGTTCAGAAAGTACAAATTCTAAAAATATTTTAAATATGCAATAGTTAAAATGATACATTCACAACTTAGGAGTATTTTTCTTTAAATATTTAAGAACCAACAATGACAAAAATGTTCAGATAATGTTCATTTCAACCACTGTTCAGTGACAAAATTAATGAGTCGTGTTTTTGGTGATTTCTAACCACTTTACTTTTGGTAAGAGAATGTTTTAAAATTTTGCTAAAATATCATGAGAGCACAATAGGGTGGATTATAGATACTCTACTTAGAACTTCCCAGATTTCCAATTTTTTGATTAGGCCTAGCTAATTTTCCCAAATCAGTGAGAAAGCCCAGAAAACTGGCACAGTGCTCAGACCAGACAAATGCAGCCCATTGTGCTAACTCCTGGATAGGCCCAAGTAGCCTCATGTTTTCCAAATGTAATTATTTAACAGGACCATCAAGAGAAACTCCTGATCTTAGTGTCTTAACTTCAATTCATGGATCATTCTATGTCAAATCAATCAAATGTGGCAAAAAATTTACACAACTTCATTTGATTTTCATGTAACTTGGCACACTTATAAACCTTATGGAAGTATATGCCCAACTGCCCATGTTATTTTTTTGTTTTGCCCCCCAATGGTTCCTGAGATGTCGTTAAATTCTGACCTGACCTCCCATTTTTTATTTTACCCACTCTGCTTTCAAATGGCTAATTTCTCTCATAATTATGAGAAAAGAATGATTCTTACAGCATTGAAAGTTTCTGCCCACATGAACAATCCAATTGCATGAAAAATTTAAAATGAAAACTAAAAATGTTGACTTCTTGCGTGACCTTTGATCTTACCTCTCTAAAAATGCCCTCAATTTTTTAAAACTTTCTCACTAGAGACCTATATAATGTACAGGCATTCCTAAAAAGAATTTAATTTGGGCACTCAATTATTATTGAGGATAGCAATGTATGAATTCCTCAGCACATATTGGCCCACAGTGGGTCATAACATAACCATCAGCATTTCTATTTTGGAATACACTCCAAGTAAATCAGATGATAGAGCAAAAAGATTAATACTGTACACATTTCTGGTATTTAGAATAATTTTTTTTTAATTATTGAAGACTGTTTAAATAGCCCTACTTTTTCCCTCATCCATAAGAATATAAGAAATTTTTATAGTGGGCACACTAGGGGCCACTTCGGCCCATCGAAGTGGCTCCACTATGTAAAAACTGCCTGTACATTGGCAACAACCAATTTTGACAAAACTAATTTTTTTTTTTTTTTGTATTGGGGCGTTTACCGCCACTTCCCGCTATATGGTAGCGGATATCATGGCGAGGCGGAATACGAGAAAGAGAAACGGAGACGGAGAAAAGGCACTAGAAAAGGGAGAACAGCGGACTACAGATGAGAAGTCACCTAAAGCTCAGATAGGATGCGAGATTGGGAGAGGAAGAGGAAAAGACGGTCAAGCGAGAAGAGAGGGCTCTCAGCGAGCATAAGGCGTAAACATTCGGGGAGGGGGAAATCAGAAAGGAACGGGGAGGGGGAAATCAGAAAGGAACGGGAAGGCGCGACGATGTACTGACGACAGGGTGGGGCATTCCACAAGGATGTGAGACGGTGAGGGGCGACTGGCAGGAGGCGCAACGAGGAGCCTCCTGCCGGAACATAAGATAGCCGTGCGTGAGGCGCGTATGGCCGATGCGAAGCCGCGCAAGGACGACCTCTTTGTGTCTGGAGCGGTGGAAAGAGGACACCCAATATGACAGACGGGGGCGGATGGACCAGAGTTTATTTCCGGTGGCATCGTCCTAGGACTGTTGCCACATGCGGTCGTAAAAGGAACGAAAGACCTGCACATAGTCTGAGAAGGGGAGCGGGCGGGGGAGGGGAGGCAGCGAGGCGGCGGACCGGGCTATGCGGTCCGCCGCCTCATTACCGGAAACACCAACATGGGCAGGAACCCAGCAGAAGGTGACCCGGATCCGGTGAACGGTGTGCAGGACATGGTACTCCTGTTGAATAAGGCGTACGAGGGGGTCCGGGGAATCATAGCGCTCGAGCGCCTGAAGGGCGCTCAGCGAGTCCGAAAAAATGGTACAGGAGGACCGCGAACAACCCGATACCAGACGGAGGGCTTCCAGAAGGGCAAAGAGCTCCGCGGAAAAGATGGAGGCCTGAACCGGCAGGGGGATACCCCGGGAGGTAGGTGACAATGACGGAGAGAAGACGGCGGCCGCGACACCTGCAGGGAAGATGGGCCAGAAAAGAAGACCGGAGGACGGCAGGAGGAGACTCCTTACGCAGGCCACGGAGCGCCTGGCAACGGCAGATAGGGGTGGTCCGCCAGGGGGGCGACAGATCGAAGGAGAACGGCAGAATAGAGGGTGGGGGGATCCCCAGGGACGAGAAAATCTCGGCCAGAGAGGCAGCGAAATGCCACGTGTCAGGCCGGGGTAGCGCCTGGGAGATCGCGGAGAAGAGTAGGGACATCGGAAGGCGGCAGATGCGAAGGTAACACTTGGCCATGAGAAGGCCCCGGCGAAGGGGCAGGGGGGGGAAGGGTGTCCACAGTCCATCTGAAGACTAGCGACAGGGGACGAGCGGAAGGCACCCGACGCCAGGCGAAGGCCACGGTGGAGAAGAGGATCCAGCATACGGAGTGCCGGAGAGGAGGCGGAGCTGTAGACCACACAGCCGTAGTCGACACGGGATTGCACCAGGGAGGTGTACAGGCGCAGCAGAGTACGCCTGTCCGCCCCCCAGGTCGTGTGGGACAGATGACCCAAAAGGGAGAGGGTGCGGCGAGATGTTTGCCGCAACCGCCTAAGGTGTGGAACCCAACCGAAAAATCCGTCGAGGGTCATACCCAGGAATCTAACGGATGGGACGAGGGGAAGAGGAGTGCCGGTAAGGGTAAGGGCGAAGGTATGCGACAGACGGAGACGCCGAGGACGGAAAAGCATACTGGAAGACTTAGAGGGTGAGAAAGCATAGCCAACCGAGGACGCCCAGCGAACCACCGCGTTGATGGCTAGCTGGAGCCGACGTTCAGCCAAAGACGGGAGGCGAATAGATAGCCAGGTCATCGGCATAGAGGGAGCTACGAACGGATGTAGGCAGGACCGTAGCGACTGTGTTCATCACGAGTGAGAAACACAAGACGCTAAGGACACTACCCTGAGGGACACCCTCCTCCAACGGAAAGCGGTCAGAGAGAGTAGAACCGATGCGGACGCGGAAAGAACGGGCGGACAAGAAGTTATAAACAAAGGAAGGGAAGAAAGCCTACGAAACCCAGGGAGCGTAAGCAGTCGAAGACCGCGCTCCGCCGGGTAGTATCGTAGGCCTTCTGGAGGTCGAAAAAGACGGCGAGTACAAATTGACGCCGGGAGAAAGCCTCCTGCACGTCATGGCTAAGGAGAAGGAGGGGGTCGGTGGTAGACCGGAAGCGCCGGAAACCAGCCTGGGTAGCAGGGTACTGGTCACTCGCCTCCAAGGTAAAGGACAGCCGCGAGGCGACCATCGCCTCCATCACCTTGCAGGCACAGCATGTTAGGGAAATGGGGCGATAGTTCGACGGGAGTGAGGGTCTTTATCGGGCTTCGGGATGGGGACGACGATGGACTCACGCCACCGGACCGGAAATGAACCCTCCAACCAAATCCGGTTATAGAGGTCCAGTAGAAAGCTGAGAGCAGAGGGGTGGAGGTGCCGTAGCAAGTCATAGGGGATATTATCGGGGCCGGGGGCGGAGGAGCGTCGGGGGCGGAGGGCCTCCCGAAGCTCTGTCATGTGGAAGAGGTGATTATAGGGGTCATCCCTATGAGGTGGAAATTCCGGTAGGTCGCGGCGGGAGTGGGGGGAATCGGAATCGGAGATGGCTGCGAAGTGCGCCGCGAGTGCGTTCGCGACGGCCTCCGGATCGGACACGAACTCGTCGTCCCCGACCCGAAGCACCGGGGGTCGAGGGGGGACACGGGTCCCCTCAAAGCTACGCACCTTGCGCCAAACAGTCGAGGGGGCGGTCGAGGAGGAGATCCCGGACACGTAACTCCGCCAGGAGGTACGCCGGGCTAGTTTCAAGACCCGACGGGCCACTGCCTTGAGGCGCTGAAACGCCATCTTCTGCTCCGGCTGGCGGGTCCGGTAGAAGCTACGGCCAGCACGGCGCCGCTCCTGAACGGCACGGGAGCACTCTGGGGTCCACCATGGGACGCTGCGCGGCCTGGGGGAGCCTGAGGTACGGGGGATGCAACTGGTGGCAGCCGAGAGGATCTTGCTTTCGAGAAAGGCGAGGGCCTCACTAACGGAGGGAAAGGCAGGAATGGACGGCGAGATCGCCGTGCACCTCGTGTATGAGGCCCATTTCGCTGGCGGACAGAGGTGGGGGGGGAGGAGACGGGTTGGGGTAAGACACACAGGGAAATGGTCACTGCCGGAAGAATCCAGCAGGACCTCCCAGGTGAACTCCGTCACGATATCGAGGGAAACCAGGGAAAGATCAATACAGGTGAAACTGTCATGGGCCGAGTGGAGGCAGGTTGGGGAGCCATCGTTCAGAAAGGTGAACTCTAGCTCGTCCATAAGGGAGAGAAGGGTCCCGGAGAGAAAGGTGGAGCAAACGTCCCCCCAGGCCGGGTCCCGACTGTTGAAGTCCCCGAGAAGCAGGAAAGGGCGGGGAAGCTGCAGAATTAGGTCACGGAGAGAATCGGGTGGAGGGCGTACGTTAGGGGAGAGGTAAAGAGAGCAGACCGTGAGCTGACGCCACAAAGAAAGGCGCACGGCCACAGCTTGCAAGACAGTACGGAGCGGGAGGGGGCGGAAAGGGACGGAGCGGTGCACGAAGACCGCGGAGCCCCCCCTACCCGCCCCATCGAGAGGCGGGGAAGGGAGCCCGCAGTAGCCGGACACTCGAGGGAGGGAACGGGAGCCCAGTATCGTCTCCTGAAGGCAGAAACACGCCGGACATCAGGAGGCCAGGAGAGAAGAGAGACTCTCGAGGCCTACCAGGAGCCCGCGGATGTTCCACTGCAGGAGCGAAGTATATGGAGGGGTAGGAAAGTCTGCGAAACGGATGGTTATGGGGTGGGTGGGCCGATCGGGCAGCCCGAGATTAACAAGGGGATTGGAAAGCCCCGGGGCCCAACGGGGGACGCCGAACGTGGGCGAAAGCGAGGGTCACCCCGACGGGGGGCGATGTGGAACCTGACGCCGGCAAATCCTCCTGAAGAGGAGTCACCCGGACGCCCGGGGAGAGCGATGCAGAGAAGGGGACGTGAGGGGTATCCAGAAGGCCCCTCCCTTCACCGGAGGTGCAGGGGAGGCTGGACTACAAGGGGGAGTGGAAAAGGATACCTCACCCGGATGCATAGGCAGGTCAAGGAGAGAGGTGGGGCAGGTCACGCGCGGGGGCGTGCACATCCCACCCACGCCGACCAGGCGGGCGAGTTCCCCCTCCAGTGGGTCCATCGACCGAACCGGTGAGGGATGTATCTCCGCCCCCACCACGAGGGTCGTCGGGGACCCCAGGGGGGAGCGTCCATAACGGTTGCGCAGCGGGGACGGTGAGGACACCGGGATGGTAGGGCGAAGGGGGCGTTTGTCTGGGAGAGGAAGGTGATGCGAGGCCTATGGCCTCGAACCTTTCGGGGTCACTATTGGCGCGGCGCTTGCGGCCCGTTCCCCTCCGTCGTGCGGCCCGCATAGGTGACGGCGGGTCACGGTCCGGAATGGGGGTGGCCGAAAGCGCCGGTGGAGAGGGCGTAGAAGGGGCAGGGGGGGTTGCCGACGAAGCATCGGCGTTCGCGGAGGGAGCACGTTGGGACGCGCTGGTAGTACAGGGAGCCGCGGCGGGAGTCCGCTGGGCGGCAGAGGATAGACAGGGAGTAGCGGACACGGTGGGTGGAGGCGCGTCGGGAACCGCCGGTGAGGACGGGGTCTGGGCCGGCGGCGGCCGGGGACGGAGAGCCTCAGCGTATGAGGTACCACGCCGGGCCTCGCGGCCACGCAACCGGTCCCGCGCCTCCCGAGCGCTGAGAAATTCTGATGAACAGAGGGCCCGAACCTCCCTCTCAAAGAGGAAGGACGGGCAAGAGCGGGATGAAGCAGGGTGCGGTCCATGACAGTTGGTGCAGGAAGGCGGAGCAGTACAGGGCAAGGGGTGGGGAGGGCCGCCGCAGCGGACACAACGGGGCCGGCTGACGGCAGGAACTGCTCACGTGGCCAAACCTATTGCACTGAAAACAGCGCGTAGGATCTGGCACGTATGGCCGAACCGAGAATTCGCATGCTCGTCTCTCACCAAAGCCCCAGAATACCGAAACGGGGGGCACCAGTGAGCCAAAAGTAAGGAGAAGGCGAGGAGAAGGGACGGATGGGGATCGCGATCTGTCGGGAAAACGGTATATTCTCACCACACCCTGGGAGGCGAGGTCAGTCTGGAGGTCCTCCACCGGGATGGGTAGAAGACGAGCAGCGTAGATCGTGCCCTGGCACTGATTGAGGCGGGGGTGGGGAGTCACCGTGATCCCGCAGCCCAGGACATCGGGGATAGCGAGCAGAGGAGGAGGTTTTGGCAGAGGAACGCGACCTTATCAAAATGGAGCCATCCCTCTGAGGCCGAAGGTCAAAACGCGCCGTCCCCGTCTTCCCATGGATCGCTCGAAAGAGGCGTTCGTGGTTAGTGGGGAGGGGCTTGGAGGAGGAGGGGCGGAGGACGAGGAACTTGTCCATCGTCCTAAGGCCGAGTGAAGCCGTCTGGCCAAACACCACCGGAACTTCGAGGGGGCGGGAAGACGAGAAAGGCGGACGGCGACGTCGGGTCCCACGTCCCCCAGGGGCCGAGGGGGCCGGGGGCGATGAGGCCCGACCGGAGTGGGAGGCGACCGGGGCCGCGGGCTTCCCACCTGAGGGCGAAAAAGCAGGTGGGTCCCTATCGGGACGTGGAATATGGGGGGATCCAGGGGTCGGGGGTCCACTGCAGGTCCATCCGCTACTGGCGGGGGTCGGGCAGCGGCGCCACGAGCCTGGGGAAGAGAGGGAGAGGAGGTGTCGGCAAGAAGAGCAGACGGGGTGGGCGAGGGCTGCCGACTGCCCTTACCAGACCCACGGTCCAAAGAGGTAGTCAGAGGGAGGTCATATGCACAAGCCGGGTCGTCAACGAGGTCCATTAGATTTGTAAATGTTTCCATACAAAAACTTTTATTGTTGTTTCGCGCCCGGGGCCGCGGGGAACCGATTACCCGGGGCCCAAGGGGGCCAAGCGCACGCCGGCGGGGGGTGGGTGCCTCGTCCCATGCGGGTACCCCCGTTTCCAAAGGGGCCCTTGCAGCATCAAAAGTTCTCCCCCGCCGGCAGCAAAGACCAAGGCCCCCCAGGGTCCCAGGCCCGGGCACCCTACCAGCCAACTTAGTCCGGCCCCGGCCATGGGAGCGAGACCCCCAGCGACCATCCCCGGCAGCCCACGGGGCGCGCGAAGTGAAAAGAGAAAGCAGAAAAAAAACCAGAGGGGGCAAGGAAGAGGGGAAGACAGGAAAGGGGGGGCTGTAGGATAGCAGGGTATGTTAAAAGTCTACTTCGCAACCGGGCGGGGGACCCCCCTCGCCACATGGAGGCAGGAGCCCGCGGGCGATCCACCCCAGAAAGACCGCCCGCGGGGAGGGGGACAAAACTAATTAATTATCAATTTAAAACTAGATATAGAATCTCTGGATCCAGAGGATCAAAGTCATAATAGGCTACTATCCACAAATATGTTACACTCTATATCTATTTATAACTGACATGCAAATATATCAGATCCAAAGAATCCAGTCAATTTCATTATTGTACCCATCAATACTACCTTGCCAACCAAAAATAAGTCTCAGTCCATATCAATTGCGGACCAAGTCACAATTTACAACCATATACATTACAATATATATACTTAGGAGGAAAAGTGTAGGTGTGGCTGTAAAGACTGTACAGTAATGTAGAAATGTGTGTGCACCCATTTTGGGTCTCCCATTTAAAGGTGTTTGTGGGGCAAGTGAAGATCATGAGTTTTTCAATACCTCACAGTACTATGGGGGCACCACTCAGCAGAGGAATCTCTTTAAATGGGGTGTGTAAGGACAGAGTATCCCCTAACCCAAGATGCTGCCTCCCTATATCCCACAACACCTGTGTTGAGCTGTGGGATCTATCACCCAAATGCACAATATATATGAAATAAACTAGTACCATTCATACAATAAAAATGGGCTTAAACACCATCACCAGATGTCCCTTGCAGACATCAAACTATCCAACCTTCTTTTGAAAGAACCAAGTGTATCTGAAGTCACCACTTCTTCTGTCAGACTGTTCCAAAACTTCATTACTCTGTAAAACTGTTTTCTTAAATTTGTTCTACATCTTGGCTTAAATAATTTCATACTATGACCTCTAGTCTGGTTATTGTGATCCTTAATGAAGACTCAAAATCTATCTTATCCAACCCTTTTATCATTTTATACACCTCTATCATATCATCCCTTAACCTCCTTTTTAATGAGAACATGCTTAGATACACCAGTCTTTCCTTATATGTCAATTGTCTTAGAGATGGGATCATTCTTGTTGCTTGTTTCTGTACTTTCCAGTTTTTCAATATCTTGTATCAAACAGGGACTATTAAAATGAATGCAGTATTTGAGGAGGGGTCTCACATATGAAATGTATAGTTGCTTTATAATATTGGGTGATTTGTATTCAATGTGTGTCTGCATGAGATTGAGTCTAGCATTTGCTTTATTTCTGATTACCGTACAGTGATTTGAGGGTTTAAGTTCATTAGTCACAGTGACACCCAAGTTAGTTCAACTGCTACTAGAATATTGTCTGGGTAAATTGTGAGTCACCTTTGTAAAAAGAATAAAAGGTGTTGGTTCATCACAGCCACAATTTATCATCATCAACTTTTCAGTGATCATTTCATCCTCAAGCTGTTGGAATAGGGACACACTTCTACTCAGTAGCATAGCTTAGGTCAAGTGGGCACTGTTAAGTGCTGGTGCTGAAAGATCATTTAGTTGGATGAAACTAATCAAATCTTACCTTCAATCATCCATGTCAGAAGAATGTCTTTCAAACTTCTCTCTTTACTAAAGAGAGAGCATAAGAAGATGGAGTAAGGTGAACTTCGAAGGAGTAACAGTCAAGGAAAAGTCATGAGAGAGAAAAGTAGACACACCATAATCAGCAAAGGTAGGAAGAAATTACACCCAAGTCATATTAAGTAGAATAGAGAGTAGAAGGCCAGTTTGATGGAGAAGAGAGAAAAGTGTGTCCTTTGGTACTGGTGTAGAGTCACCCAACAATAGAGTAAGAGTGGAGCCTGAAGGGCAAAAAGGGAGGAACTGGAAATGAGCAATGGTAAAGGCAGGACAAACCAAAAGTAAATGTGAAGCAGAGAGGAATGCTGCATGGGCAGGAGGGGGAAACATCTCCAGTCATAAGATGCTCATGTGTGAGGCGAATATGACTGATGCATAGACACATCAGAGCAGTTTCCAAATGTCAGTCACACTGACAGGAGGAAGCCACCATTGAATCATGGGCTTCAATCAGGGACGTGCGGTGCGTAATAACTCACGGTAGGCAGTAGGCACTAATAAAATCAATTGCCAACAAAGGGTCTGAAAACTGTATTAACAATAATTACCATCGAAATATAGAAATTAGGCATGCATCGCATTGTTACTCAACTTAATAAAACTGGTCAGAATTTCATAGCTATTTTATACCAACTAATATCCCAGTAATTAATAAAAATATTAAAAGTTCAAAATAAAATTTTAGTTATATAAGTATTTACTTACATTATTTGTAGATAAATTCCATTCATCTCTCCTTCTGAAGAAATATTTCTGTAACCATGTCATAAAAGTTGTGTGTAGTACTTTGTTCCAGTTTCATGAACCTTTCTTTTTCTATAGAAATTAAAGCAAGCAATGAAAGCCTTTCATGTGTCATTCGATTCCTAGTGCGTGTTTTAATTCTTTTTAAAGCTGAAAATGTTTGCTCAACTGCAACAGTTGTAGCTGGAATTGTAAGGACCAATTGCAGCAGTTTCACTGCTTCGGGAAATGTTTGTTCCAGTTCATTTTTAAAAATGAAGACAAGCAAATCTTTAAGATATTTGTCTCATAACATTGGTGCATTATAGATTCCAGCCAAATCAGCTTTTAGTCTTACAAAATCAAAGAAGTTAGCATAATTCTTTTCTAAACTTTCTTGTGCTTCCCTATCAACTTGACTAGCCATTTCGGCAAACTTCTTACTATCAACTAAAGTAATAAACTGCAAATTTTTGAAGTCATTATATCTAGCTTCTATTTGTTTAATTATATCATTCAATATAAGACAAAAAATTCTCTCTTTCTTCCTTAATTGGATGTTTTATGCGACAATTGGATTCAGCAAGGTTATTTTCTATACAATTCTCTTCAAATTTCTCATAAAAAACACCAAAATTTTTATGCATATCTTCTAATGATTCTATTGTGTCATTGATTCTTTCAATGCAATATGGAATATCTATTATTTTAGTTTGCAAGATATTAAAGAGTAGCTCAGTTTTATTGAAAATTTCTTCATAGGTCATTAGTAGAAAGTATGTTGAGTCTTTTGTTAGCCAATTATAAAACCCATTACTCTTTATCAAAGTATCTGCATCCCAAGATAAAGGATTGCTGTTCATATCTTGGAAAACTGCAGTTGCGTTGCCACGTTGCTACATCATACACCCGCCCCATGGGTTGCTTCGTAGGCAGGTTAAAAATTGCCTTTATTTCCTATTGTTTTAAAGGAAAAAGCTTGGATTGATGGCATGCACTACGAAGAATTTAGCTATTATAATTTATATGCAGGATAAAAAACATAGCAATATGTGCCTGCTTCAGCATTACACATAATGCTACATACAGAATTAGCATGAAATTTGTATGTATTTTAAGAGAAAGCATTAAGGAACTGAAAGAATGAAGTTTAAATAATGAAAAAAGTTAATTTTTATATTTTTAGATTTTATGCTAGGGCAGGCACTGCCTACCTTGCCTACCGTGAGTGCATGTTGCTGGCTTCAATGTCCTCAAGGAATTCCCAGACACATCCTCCCACTGGTGCTGCCACCACCAAAGGAATGCTTCCCGGAAAACCCTCAAAGTCTGATGATGCCAGGAGAGGCATGTTAAGGTTGAAAGGTAGGGAGGACACCTCCCTCTCTGCAGCATCCACGCATTTGATGCCCGAAACACCAACATGGGAAGGTATCCTAAAAAAGGCAACTACCTTACAGCATGATGAAAGAAGGACCAACCAATCCTGGATCTGCTGCACCAGTGGGTGCAGAGAGACAAGAGAGGACAGGGCCTCAAGAGCATTACAGGAGTCAGAATAAATAATAAGTGATGTAGAGGAGCTGCAAAAGGAACCAAAGGGCCAAAAGAATAGCTGGTAGTTCCGCTATATAGATGGAAGCTGCTGGGGGGAGGGATAATGATTTAATTTCCGATGGGAAGATGGCCGTGCAGCCCACTCCAAGTGGTGAGCAAGAGGCATCAGTGAACATTGGGATAGAGTCAGCATGGGAAGAGGAATGGGATAGGAATAGTTGTCAAAGGGCGGATGGGTGGAACTGGGACTTTGGGTACAGTAGTAAGGAGGGAGCAGATATGGAGAGGAGAGCACTCATCCCTCCACCCCCAGAGAAGACAGGATGGGGGCCATTCAGACACCAAATGGTCAGATCAAGTGGAGATGACAGTCAAAGCATGCCACAGTGGAAGGGCTGAAGAAGGATTGGAAGACAGGGGTGGGAGAAAACTGCCAAACATGAAAGAGGTATTTGAGACCCTCCAAGGTACGATGGCTATCCAACAGGAGATGACCACTCTCTACATACAGGCTAATGATTGGAGAAGATTGGAATGCACCAGTGCTGATGCGCACACCTTAGAGGTGAATCAGGTTCAGCATGTGCAGAGTGGAGGAATAGGCCTGACAGCCATAATCCAATTTACTTTGGACCAGGGAGTGGTAGACCCACTGAAGAGCATGGCAGTCAGCACCCTAGTCAGTATGAGAGAGGAACTTGAGAAGGGTACAAATCTGAAGGCATGAAGCTTTCAAAGACTTAAGTGGGGGATCTAGAAGAGGCTGGAATCAAGGAGGAGACCCAGAAATCTAGATGATATTAAATAGTGAAAATGACTTGCTGGTGCAATGATGTGGTACAATAATTATACTCTAACTCCTGAGGTGATATGTGAGAAAAGAAGTTTGAGAACGACTGACTTATAAAATAGTCAAAATCTGAAAATTGGGTAATATTTTATTTTCTATATTTTTATATTTAAAGATTAAACTTTACTATGAATCAAATGAACTTACACTTAGAGGGGCAAGAACCAAAAGGGCAGCCAACTACAAAGAGTAGTATTTATATTCACGACATGATTATTAAACACTGGGGAACAAATTTCAACTTTTTGTCTATTGAATTAGATTTGACAGTTAGTTCTAGGTAATTTGGGTGCGCTGAGCACGAATTTTTACTCGGTTTTGCTCTATCAGGTCCTGATTTTGCTCAACACCCCTCCTCTTTCGTCGTATTCCTAAAAAGTTTTTTTTCTCAATACTCGCTAAGTCTTTTTGCAGTTACACATTATGCAACTAGGTTTTTATCTAGGTATTTGTACCTATTGTTATGGTATTGTTGTATTATGTATATTTTTATATGTAACACCCTAAAAATATTTTAATTTTGTCATTTTTAACCCATTTTAATATTAGTAAATTAAGCTAAAAATATCATAGAATTCTAAAATTTTCTCGAGCGTTCCTGTTCTCTGTAGAGTATTCTAGAGGGACAACTAAAATATATAAAAGCGACTCGTTTCCAGAGTTAATCAGTCAATTCAATCAGTCAGTCAGTCAGTCAGTCAGTCAGTCAGTCAGTCAGTCAGTCGAGTTAGTTAATTAAGTTTGGGCATTAACATAATTTTGAATTGGCATATGATTTAGTGAGTAATTTTGTTATCGTGATTTAATATAGTTGATTTAATTAGACGTAATTTATATTGTACCTACTCATCCGTGTTTCTAGTTTAATTTCATAGATTGTAAGTACCTATTTCATAATAAGTACCTATTTAAACTAATTTTTGTGTTTATATTTCAGATTTTCTTAAATTTATATGAATTAAAGGCTTTAAATACCTTTACAAATTGGCAGAACAATCAAGCAATATGTCATCAAGCACTAGAAAGTTCAAATGCAAAAAACAACCCTGATTCCTTCTGTTATATATGTGGAAATTTTACACTTCCACATCAACGAGCAAATATAACTGACTTCGTAAAAAGAGCTTACTTAGCTTATTTTGGCATAAAACTGGGGGACCAAGATAAATCGTGGGCTCCACATAAAGCCTGCACTATATGCATTGAAAGACTGCGACATTGGACGAAGGGTTCGGATTCAAAAATACCTTTTGGAGTTCCGATGGTAAGTTTATGATTTCATAAAACTACGTAATTTAATCACTAGTATACTGTAACTTACCTAAATGTAATTGTAACTTAGGTACATAAACAAAAATTTACAGAAAATGTTTATAAGAATCTCAAATATTGCATAAGGTTGAAACACATAGAAATGTTAAATGTTTGGGTGATAACTTTTGATAAAATTCATAAAAACAAGTCTCTCGTCGCTTTTGTTAACGCTTTACAATTTTTTTTCCATATCAGGTGTGGCGAGAGCCTACTAACCACGAGACCGATGCTACCTTTGCTTTGTCAAGACTTCGGGCTTCACTAAGAAAAATAAACATTGTATCGAGTACCCAAATTTCGACACCGCGATACGACCTGTGCTACATTCAAATGAGATCCCCATTTCAAAATTTAAGGGTCTGCCAACTCAAGAATTAGTTGAAGATGTTCCTGAAAATATTGTTATGCACTTTGAGGAGTCAGACATCGATTTTGACCCCAGCGTATTTGAAAGTCAAAACGATCCGCAAAAGTTTAACCAGGCCGAGTTGAATGATCTTGTAAGGGATCTAAATTTGCCAAAAAAGGCTGCGGAAATTTTAGCTTCAAGACTTAAAGAGAAAAACTTGCTTACTTCAAACACATACATTTCATTTTACAGAAAAAGAGAAGAAGAACTTGTTAAATATTTTAGAACAGAAGATAGTTTAGTATATTGCTGCGACATAGTTGGTTTGTTAAAGAAGATGGGGGTTGAGTCTTACGATGCAAATGATTGGCGCTTGTTTTTAGACAGTTCGAAAAGAAGTCTTAAGTGTGTGTTGTTGCATAATGGCAATCTATACGGCTCGATACCGATTGGGCACTCAACAAAATTAAAAGAAAAGTATGAACATATAGAAAAGGTTTTAAATCTTATCAAATATAGGGAGCACGAGTGGATCATATGTGTTGACTTAAAAATGGTTAATTTTCTGCTAGGACAACAAGGAGGGTATACTAAATATCCCTGCTTCCTTTGCTTATAGGACAGCAGAGCCAAGGAAGAACATTATTTCAAACAAATCTGGCCAGCACGAACATCACTTACTGTCGGAGAAAAAAAACGTAATTAATCCACCTTTAGTGAGCAGAGATAAAATCATATTTCCTCCTCTGCATATAAAACTAGGCCTCATTAAACAATATGTAAAAGCTTTAGATACGAACGGCGAGTGTTTCAAATACATAACTTCAAAATTTCCAAGTTTAAGTTATGAAAAAATCAAGGCGGGAATTTTCGACGGTCCACAAATAAGAACAATGATTAAAGACAGCAATTTCCTAATGTCATGAATGAACGCGAAAAAAATGGCTGGTTCTCATTCGTGGACTTGATAGAAAACTTTTTAGGCAATTATAGGGCAGATAACTACGAAGAAATCGTAAAAAACTTTTAAGGGACTACAAAGAGTTAGGTTGCAATATGAGCATAAAAATGCATTTTTTGAATAGCCATCTTGACCAATTCCAAGTAATTTAGGTGATGTAAGTGACGAACAAGGGGAGAGATTCCACCAAGATATCAAAATTATGGAGGAACGGTACCAAGGCCGCTGGGATTCCCACATGATGGCTGATTACTGCTGGTGCTTGAAAAGAGACCTGCCATCAACAAGCAAATACGCTAGAAAGTCTTACAAAAGAAAATTTTTGCCACAGTGAAAGCTTCATATCTGTTTGTTTTTTTATTTTAAGTCATTTCTATCGTTATAATGTAATTTTACTGTAGTTTGAACTGCTTGTATTCATGAAACTTGAAAAAAAAAAATTAACACATGACTTAATTTTTGTCCTAATTTGAAAAATCTGGAAAATGGCACATAGGCTGTCGACAAGAATCAGGACCTGATAGAGCCAAACCGAGTTGAAATTCGTATTCAGCGCACCCAAATTACCTAGAATCAAGTGTCAGATATCATTCAATAAAATACGTGTTGCCCAGTGTAATCATCATATTATAACAAGAATTAAGTCTATGTAAAAATTAATTTATTTTTGTATTATTATATCACAGTAACTTAAGAATATAATTAAATGGTTTTATCAGAAATCACCGCCATATTATTGGAACTTTAATTATAAGCAAACAACAATACAGTCGGTGTTCAGTGATAGACTCCGTCTAGTCTGAAGTTTTGTTCTGTGAAAAGTTTCTTTTGAATTTGCTCATAGTTAGACATTTTGTTTTGATACTCTTCACGTTTAATGATCTGCACTGAAGCCTAATCCTGTAATACAGTATACTCTCTACTATTCACACACGTCCTTTCCTAGAGGTATGAAAAATTACCAGTACACAACAGATGTCATACAGCCAATTTTGTGTGGATAGTTGATGTGTAACATCATAGTTGTGTGGATAATTAACATGCAGATAGTCAAGAGTCAATTGTACTATTGTTCTGAACTATTGTGATTGTGGAATTTCTGAAATATTTATTTGGTTTACTTGAAAACAGGTTTAACTTTTCTAAGTTATTTAAGTAATAGACATTTATATTTTAATAATACTTTAATTATTCCTGTGTTCACACTGAGCCAAATACAAGAATGACTACTGAAACATTGGAAAAGGTAATACTGTACTGATCTTTTTAATATGACATTAAATTCAGATTGCAAAGATTACGAGGCAATTAAATCTACTATACCACATTTATATATGTGAAAAATGGAAGTAGGAACATTGCCAGCCAGAAAATTGCCAGTGAGAATATTGCCAGCCGGAATATTGCCAGTGAGAAAAAAACTAAAATTCACAAAAAAGAATTTATTTATTAAAATATTATTATTTAAAATTTTAAAATGCTAAAACTTGTTAAGGAAAGGTAAGCCTCAAAAAGTATGAAGATTATAAGCAATAGATTGAAGAAATGTCAATTTATCTTCATTATACTGACGGATGACTTTCTCCAATCTGTCATTGATATTTTTATACTTTTTGGCAGTATGTCTCTCTTCCCCTCTTTTGAAGTGCAATTTCTTGGTCTGAGCTAAAGCCTTTTCATTAAAGCTAATGAAAATATCACGACTTAACCTAACCAATTGTCAAGGGCGTACAGAGGACCAAACCTGGCATTCATGTTTGTAACCGCTTCCATTTTGGAGTTATGGCTGGAACACACACACACGTCCTTTTTCTCAATTACTTTATTTCTTACTTTCTAAATTTTTACATATTTTTGTCACTGGAAATTTTCCGCCTGGCAATATTCTCACTGGCAATTTTCCGACTGGCAATTTTCTGTACACAGTGAAAAATATTTATATTCACTTTAGAGAAAGTTGCCCATAAAAATATATACCATATGCCACTTAAGTTCCATGATGACCAACTGAATTTCAGTTTTTCCAAACCTGCCATAAATGTGTTGCCATTTTCTATACCAAATACAATTATAATCATTCAAAATGCTACAGTATTTTTGTTAAAGCAATAAGTAAGACTAAATCTACATTTTAGTCATCAAGTCAAAACAGTCATAAGAGAACCAGGGTTGCTAGATATACAGGTATCCCTTACTTAATGTGGCCCCATACAACATGGTTTCATTATTACAGTTCAAAAATATTCAATTTTTAATTTTTTAAAAAACAAAATTAATTTTTTTTAACACAGTGTAAACACAATAAAGTAACAGTCAAAAAACAGTACCCAATATGCATACTGTGTGGCTGGCATGCCAGTCACTACAAGCAGCCAATCAGCAACACTTTTTAAAGGATACAATCTCTCCACCAATCACTGACTGCATTACTCTGAGCAATGCCATTGGTGGCACAAATGAGTTTGTTTCCATTGCATCCTCCTGTTGTGAACAAGTGTCTCCCGCCTATTTTATAACTTTACAGCCTATAAAGCTATTAAAATTGTGTAATCATGTCTTCCAAAAGGCCTCATGGTAGTAGTGGTGATGATGAAAGTAAGGAAAAGAAATCTCATAAGGAAGGCAGCTTGGAAACAAAGCTAAAAATAATAAACTTGTTTCATTTAATTAATATGTATTTTATGTTAGATATTATTCTTTTCAGATATTATTATTAACTTATTTTCCAACATATTCTTTAATTTTTGTGGTGACATGGGGTGGGGTCTGCACCTATCCCTATAGACCCTATGTTATAATTCCCGCATATAATGCAGATTCCTATAACATGGAATCTCCAGGAATGCATCTACCATGTTATGCGAGGGATACCTGTATATGATGAAAAGTAGTCCAATATAACATAAAACGCAATAATTTGTTTACGTTGCTTAAGTATTCTTCTAACTCAGGAAATTCATGAAACTAAAGTATATTAATCATGAGAATATATTATGTTCAAAAAGATTTTCTGACAGTGCCATGCACAAGAGAAGAAACAAGTATATAAAGTACTCAAGTTTATGAAAATAATAATAAATTTATGAAAGTTTTTTATTGTTCAATAAAACTAATAAAGTAAATGTGTTTAGAAGTTTTGTATTTATTATAGAAAAGTAGCCCACTGACATTTTTAAATTAGCAAGTAGCCCAAAGTGGGAATTTAGTCACAAGAGGAGTTTAAAATTAGCCCAATTTGTGATTGGCAACCCTGAAGAGAAAAATATGTCAGTAAAGAAACTGTTGCAGAAAAAGAAACATATATAATGATACAAATGACAGCCCTCCCAATACATTCACATTTTACTTAAAATTAATCAATTCTTTAATATCTTTTGCCATGAGCATAAATATGTAGAGCACTACTTTACATTAGATGATGACAATATAAATGATTTCTCTCATTACAATAAAGTAATAGAATGATTACATTGTAGTGTATCTTTTAAATTCTAAATTTTTTTTTTAGAAAATTATCTTTTTTTTTAAATTATAAAAACACTGCTTTCAGTTAAACAGCAAGGAAATGTATCTGACAATCAATGTGAACATTTTATATATAATTCAGTTTAGCAGTTATAAGTTAAAATGATAAAAAAAAGAAAAGACATTAATGAAAATCACTCTTGAGAAATTACCCTACAGAATGTAATTTCATGGTTGCATAACCTATCTAAACTTATTTAAAATCAGCTACTAATTTTCTTTCTCTGTGTCCAGTGTCTAAAAAAAAAATACGGGTAGATGGAATTGTCAATTGACTAGGTGGTTGACCATCATTTTTGGAGAGGAGTGAAGCTATTTATTTCTTTTTATTTCATTTACAAATTATTTGAAAGTGTTGGGGTCCCTCTAAATAATTTGTATTTAAATATGTAGCTAGAGATGTGCCGATACCATTACCCACTTTTCAACCAATACTATGCCGATACCAATACTTTTTGATTAATGCTTAATCTGTTAAGTTATATAAAAAAATATAATGTTACTTTTATTTTAATATTAGAAATAGGGGAAGTTGGAGACAACTGTTATTGGATGAAATTAACAGTTCAAAAAAATTCAAACACAGTCATACTGTCGAAATTGAAATAAAATATAGTTTTATGAACTTTTATCCAGTATCCACCTGTTTGTTTAGCTCAGGAGTCAGGACCCCAGGAGTGCAACTTCCTGTACAATGCTGAGCTGAGGACAGTTTCCATGACCTCAACTACCAAGCATGCCTTTGGGAATAATAATATTTCTTGATTAAGTTGACTTGTTAATCTGCATTGTGTGAATAATAAATAAAACAAAAGATAACGTTTTCTTCCTTTAATCACAAAAAAATAAATTTTAAACAAATTGCAAAATGAAAAATTCCATTGTAAGGTATAAAAAAATAAAAATAAAATTTCCAGTAAATAATAAGATTAATAGAAATTAGGAAAAAACTAAAATTTTAAACAAATTACAAAATGAAAAATTCCATTGTAAGATACTAAGATATAAAAAAATAAAATTTCTAATTTTCCAGTAAATAATTATTATTAAGATTAATAGAAATTAGAAACATGGATATTTAAACATTAAATATATTCTTAATATTCAAAATCAAAAATTCGTAAGTTGTAGTGAAGGAACATTAACATTTCGCCTCTTTCTGCACTCAGACGATTCCTGTGTGGAGTGTAAATATTGCCCTCAGTGCTAAACAACCTCTCACTTTCAATTGATGAAGGGGGAGAAGACAGGTACTTATTTGCAAGATGGCTTAATGTTGGAAGCGTAATTGCATTCTGTTTCCATCAATTTAAAGGGTCTCCATCCCGTGATTGTAATTCCAACATTTGATACTTGGTCATTTCATCTTAATCAGAAATGATGTTGTGCAGTACTACTTATTCTTAGATGAACTTCCTGGAGTTGATTTTTTTGTTCCACTTCCCTCACTATCATCACGGTCCTCTTGAACCAACTGGTCCATGCACTTGTCAAAATCAAATTCACTGAACTCATCACTTATAATGTTGTCAGAAGCACTCGCAGTCTCTTGCATATCTTCTTCACTCGTAGTACTTGTATGTCCACTTTCTTCCTCTTGAACAGCTTTGCTCCTTTTCTTGACACTATCCATCATTGCTCTCTCCAGGTTGCTTTCTTGCATTTTGGAATCTTCACTAGATTTATTTTGGAACAAGGAGGTCCTATATCTGGGGGTCTAGGTATGTGGCTAGTATTGGATTGTAAGCATCCAGATAGTGTTCAAAGCAACTCTTCATTGATGCGTTGATAGCCGAAAGAGTACTTCCAAGTCCAAAGAATCTGATGTCAGTTGATGCTTTTGCTATGAAGACTTTTAGAAACTTTATTTGAGGTATTATTTCTGAGATAGTAGCAGACTTTTCACTCAACTGAACAGTAATTTTGCGAAATATTTTCAGCAGCGCAGTAAACTTCCCAATCAAAGTCCACTTGTTGGCATCAAATACAGGGAGGTTGGGAGTATCAAGGCAGTAGTTGGCAATTGCAGTTTTTTGCTCAAACATACGTTCAATCAAATCATGAAATAGGTGCTGTTCCACCAAGTTGGAACATCCTGTATCAGTTTGTGTTCGGTCAAGTCATGCTGTTTCTGTAGTGCAGCTAGTTTGTTGTATGCAAGTGCTGAATGGCTGAAATGTACAACTATTTGCTTGCAACTTGTGATCATATCCTTAACTATTCATTGTTCGAAAATACTGTCATGAACCACAGTGGTGTAGTCGTAATTTCTTCAGTGGGGTAACGCAACAACAATTTTTCTTATATAGCATTTCTATAAAATTCTACAGCATTTTTACATTTCATGTACAGTCCCAAAAACACACTGAAATTGAAGGGGTTAGGAAAGAAATATAGTTAGAAAGAGTATGTATTACAAAAATTTTCAGTACAAACAGCAAAAAATATATAAAATATAAAGTAAAATAAAACCAGTAGGGTAACACCATTACCTTGCGTTACCCCTGGACTACACCACTGATGAACCACGAGTTGTAGTGTGGAGGAAGCATGAGAGACTAGCATAGCCTGTGTCTTGAATACCTCGGACAATATTAGCTCCATTATCCCGTACAAAAACGTGAATCTTGTAGGATGGTATTTTAAATTCCTGAACAACACTTTCAATCACCTCAGCAATGTTTGAAGCAGTATGGGATCCTGGAAAAGGTGCAACTCTAAGTACAACAGTTTTTCGCTCAAAATTGATGTCAATACAATGTGCTGTTAGGCTAATAAAAGCTGTATCTGAGCTGCTTGTCCAAATGTCAGTAGTAAAACTGATGTTCTCTGCTTCTTCCAATGCAGTCTTGACCTTATCCAGTACTTTTGTGTGAATATCAGGAACAATTTTTGTAGAGAAATACTTTCTTCCCGGCAACTCATAATTAGGTTTTAGCTTCTTCATTAGTCTTTCAAATCCAACATCTTCAACAATAGAGTATGGTTGGCAGTCAGCAGCAATCATTTCTCCAATGGCTTTGTGAATGGTTTGCGACTGGGGATTGTTGATGTCCCAAATTTGCTTCTGAACATGCTTCATCCAGAGTTATTTGAATTTCATTTGTAGAACATGTTGATGCGCCAGTATTCTTTTTTGCAGGTTTGTTGAAATATCCCTCCAGTTTCCTCTTGTTCTGTAGCCTTTCTTCTTCTTCTTCTTTAACTTGAGCTTGAGCTTCTTTATTTAATTCTTCATTTTTCTCCTTGTGCTTGCTTTGCAGGTGTTTTTTAAGATTTGTTATATTAAAAAATTTCCCCCCTTTTCCTCCATGTGACAATAATTTCTTGTATTCTTTGCAGACTACTTTAGACTCATCATTTTCATCTATGTCGAAATACTTCCAGATGAGAGATGATGTACTTCTTTGACTAATAGAAGCCATGATGATAACGAAGCAGAATGCAAGATTTATCAGCCTCAGCAGTGTCAGCACTCAGCACATTTGTCACTGCACATAAGATGACGTGTGACGGTGACAAATAACACAACCGCACTCTGTGGCTGGTGCAGTCAAACTAACATGCAACGTGAGACAGCTTTACTTTCCCATCACCTAACACTCCTACCCCGAACCCCACTAGTGGGCATTGGTCAATTTAGCAGTGTAGTGTATTGTATCATAGCTCTATGAAAGAATACGTAAGCACACAAAGTAATAAAAGTTATAAAACCAATATTTTAATATGCCCATATTATTATAGGAAATTATAAATACTACACATGCGAACATTGCAATTTTTAGATTTGAGATAGCCTGATAGGTGACACAGACACCATCGGTGAAACACTTCTCATTTTAATTCGCTAATTTATAATTGTTGGGAATTCACGCATGGCATCTTTTTCAGCTGACTATATTTATCATTATTTACCATATTTATCTCATAAGAAGCTGTTTTATATATAATAATATAATAATAACTCATGCAAGTTACAGAGGCACTTGAGACCAAGTTTGACAGGCTAAAATGAACCTTATTTATTATGGTATAAGGTCCAAATTTGCGTGCTACATAGAACTCTCATGTCTTTTTCAGTTGAAGGTGAAATAACAGCGATATTTGCAGGATTATGGTATGGATTGGGAAAGCCGGTGTTAGGGTAGGAGTACTGTTAATGTAGGAGCACTATAATAATTAATAACATTAATATGATAATATAATAATATCATCTGTGTTAATCAATTACTGTCATTAAACATAACTTTGTCTTGAATCACACAATAAATAAAGTAGAAAAGTATCGGAGGATCGCCATATTTTCACCTTGCCAATACTCAAAAAAAGGCCGATACTGCCGATACTGATACTATCGGCACATCCCTATATGTAGCTACTACAATGTGTATGGTATGTCCACTTATTTGATTTAAATATATAAATATTATATAATAATGAAGTGATAAGAGAAAATATCAAAATTGGTGATGGCAATTCTTGAGTATCACTGAACAGGATGAAAGAAATTTCATTCTATAAACACACTCTTTCATTAGTGTCCAAATTTTTCTTAAAACTAAGGAGCTACTACTTACCACATCATATGGTAAGTCATTCCAAAAACCTACTACTTTATGACTGAAAAAGTTTTTTTTGTACATTAACTTACATTTCATTTGGAAAACATGAAGCCACTGGGGCCTATCAAGGTTATCCAAGTCATGAGTTAATAATAATAAAATCCTGCAAAACATCATTCTCAAGTCAGTTAACTAATGTAGGGCCTACAACTATTTACTACTATCAAAGTAGCTTACAAACTTAAGCTAAGAATATGCAGTACCATATTTACAATCTACAAACTCTCTCATTCATGAAAGTGTCTAAATTTTTCTTAAAATTAACTAATGAGCTACTGTTTACCACATCATATGGCGAGTCATTCCAAAAATTCACTACTCTATGACTGAAAAAGTATTTTCTTAGATCAAATCTACAAGGTTGTTTTCTAATTTTCTTATTATATCCATGAGTTATCCCATCACCCTCTCGTGAGAAAAAGTTATGTATATCTAAATTATCCAAACCTGAAAACATTCTGAATATCTGTATCATATCTCCCCTCCTACAATGTCTCTGAAAACTAAACACACCCAGTTCCTTTAATCTTTCCCTGTATTCCAATCTCCCTAGGTTAGGGATAACCTTGGATACCCTACATTGCACACATTTAAACATATCAATATCATGCCTAAAGTGAGGGGACCAAGTTTGAATGCAGTATTCTAAGCAAGGCCTAACATAAGCATTATACAATTTACAGATGATTTCCTTACTCTTATAATTAACATTCCTCTTATAATTAACATTCCTCTTATAATTAACATTCCTCTTATAATTAACATTCCTCTTATAATTAACATTCCTCTTATAATTAACATTCCTCTTATAATTAACATTCCTCTTATAATTAACATTCCTCTTATAATTAACATTCCTCTTAATAATACTAGGCATTTTATTTGCCTTATTTTTAGTCTCTAAGCACTGCTTAAATTTTATGTATTCCAGTCAACTACAGATCTCATACTCACCATAAATGTCATCCTTCCATGACAACAAAAGGTTATGGGTAACATCATATGGAATATTTAAAAACTCTTTTATTAACTTTCTCTTGAAATTGTCAGGGGGAGAAGCCCGATTCTTTCTCATACTGAGTTATTTATTTACTTATTTATGGATGATCAGATTATGTTTTACTCTGCTTTAAGTGCAAAATTTAAAATTAGGTATAGCAAAATAGAATTTCCTTCAATCACAATTTTGGACAATTCTCTTTTACAGGCTCAACTCATTACATTATATTTCACCTGGGAAACACAAAGCCACTTGGGGCCCATCAAGGTTATCCGAGTCATGAGCTATAAAAATATAGGCAAATCTTAGGAAATGTCATCACATTTCATAACTTGCTTATAACATATTTGCAGAAAAAACAGTAGTCTTGAAAAAAGTATTATATTATGTAGATTGCAGCCATATAAGTTATTTTTTTCAAAATTCAGGTGATGACATCTCCTTAAGATTAGATTAGGTTAGGTTTGGTTTACCAAACTGCTTTTTTTATAGTACAGTTGACTACCAAAAATCTGAAGGGCTTGGTATCAACAGGGTTTTGAATTTTTAAAATTTTTTGTTTCCTGGTATCATTTTAGTGTATTAAAAATAAATATATAAATATATAAGATTACAAGACATTAAAAAAGTGATACTGCCTTTACTTTTTTCTCAAGCTCAGCAGTGACTCACCTTTATCTAACCTTAGCAGTTTAATTTTTCTTGAATGTTAAGCATAACATTTTTCCACTTTGCCCTACTATTTCCTGATTTATCACTGTTAAGTCACCATTATGAGGGTTCACTTTTATTTGTTAAAACATTAGGGGCATTCGAGGACAAATCACCCAAAAATTAAAAAATGTCACCACTCCAACCCAGATTTTAATGAAAATTGACATATGGGGTTCTTCCGGGTGCTGATTTCACTGGTTCAAATAAAAAAGTTCTATGACCCATAGTTTTTGAGATATGGGCCCCACTTTACCACCTAACTTTAATGGGCTATAACTTCCAAACCATCTTGTTGTAGACCTATAAAACTATACATGTTTAGAATCAGCATGAAGAGATAGATTAAATGATACCACATTCAAATGTGTAGAACAATAATGAAAAACTTCACCCCCTTATTTTATTTTTATTTTTGACCCTCACCCACCCTAGACAGTGAAATCCAAAAATTTTTTTTTCATTTATTAAACTTCCATTAATTGTTAAAAGATACAAACAATAAAAAACATGGGTATCAAGTTGAAAGATATTTAAAAAATTATATATTAAAAAATATGTACATTGAAATTTTGACATTTTTACGCAGACTAAAATAGAGAACTACAAATGATATATTTACATCCTATATATAACTCATATTCACGCAGTCTCTCTCTCTCTCTCTCTCTCTCAAATGTTTGTTAATTATGCTTATTTTTATTACAGATATGATTTGACTCAAAATAAGCACATCTTATTTTTGAGATTTACAATTGGTATGTTTAGTAATGAAAATTGGTTAGATACTGTGATGATCCTTTACAAAAACATAAGAAAAAGATACACAAGGATATAAGAACCATCAGTCAATCACTTTATGATCGATGTAAATGTAAACTATAAAGTAATACTGTACTATGTAGCAACTGTAGAAAATTATTGACCCAGAGACCAGAGTTGCTATCAGCATCACAAAGTGAAGAGTCTGATCACAATCAGTCTTCTGAGAATGTTATTTCAGAAAGTGATGAATATGATCCAAGTATATCGAGTAATGCCAAAGAAGAGGTTTCTCAAGTTCTAGAAAGTCTTGCTGTGACTCCAGTGAAGAAGCGTAAGTATTTAATGATAGGTACTTTTTATATTTATAATTTTTTTATTTATAATTTATTTATAATGCATTTACTTTCAAGACAGTTTTTCAGCAGTTGCTGAAATTAATATGTTGACATACGGTATTAAATTTATTAAACTTATTAAACTTATGAAATTACCTTAATATGTTGACATATTAATTATTATTATCCATATATATCAAATGGAGTCAAATATTTATTAATTCAAAAATTTCAGATGGTTTGGGTTCCTCAAGAAAAGAAGCAAAAGCTATTCAAACAATAGAAAAAGCACATTGTTCTTTAAAATGAAAGCTAGAAACAAGTTTAGAAATTGAGATTCCAAGCCCATCAAAAGCTACAAAGTTGGATCATGAAACTCAAAAGGTATGAATTTTAAAATGATACGCTATTATTAAGTAGGAATATACCTAAACTAAAACTGAAGCATAAAAACAAAATGTAGGTATTCACCTTTGATAGTAGAAACTAGAAGCACAACTCCCTAAAGATTGGAGATCAATGGGCCCATTAAATCATTTGGAATTCATTTGGTCACAAAATAATTTTTGGTTTAATTTGACTATCTCAAAGAATGCTCATTTTGTTACACTTGAAATCAATATTATAATCCAAAAAATTTAATATGCACATGTAATGTTTTGTTTATAGATATTATACATTCATGAACTTGTTTCAGGTCAATGATTCATCTCATGAATGAAGCTTTCCATTCTACTGACAGTTATGAGAGGAAACTCAAAATATTGACATTATCTCCATTTACCATATCAAAAACTATAAATCTATTTCAGACAACTGAATATTTAGTTAAGAAAAGCAGAAATATAAAACAAAGACTTGGAATTATTCCTGAAATTGAACCCATGTCAAAAGGAAAAGTAATAACTAAAGGTACTAAAGATTCTGTTCAGAAATTTTTCAAATCAGATGAAATTAGTCATTTGTGCCCAGGTACAAAAGACTGCCTGAGTATCAGAAATGAAAGTGGGTATAAAGAATCTATGCAGAAAAGACTGGTGTTAATGAATCTGAAAGAAGCTTTTAGTCTCTATTAAAAATAATCCAGATAGTCCCCAAATTGGCTTCTCTAGTTTTGCCAGCCTTTGACCCAGACACTGTGTTTTAGCTGGAGCTGCTGGTACCCATTCTGTGTGTGTATGTACATACCACCAGAATGCCAAAATACAATTCTCAGCTTTGGGTGTCAAAGGGTTGGAATACACAACTCTTATGGAGAAAGCAGTGTGTGATGTCAACAACAGGAATTGCATGATGCAAATTGTAATCTCTGTCCAAAAGAACAAGGTATTAAGAATTTTTTGCTCACTTTTCAAAGTGTTAACGATCCTGAATGTGAGGAAATAAAATATAAACAATGGGTTACTACAGATCGATGCAATATGGTTGAAAAAACAGAATCTGTAGATGATTTTATAAATTCATTAAGCACAAAAATTGTGAAATTGACACATCATCACTTTATAGCAAAGAATCAGAGTGCATTTCTAAAAAACTTGAAGAATAATTTAAATAGCCATACAGCTGTAGTTCTTGGTGACTTTTCAGAAAACTACTCATTTGTAGTACAGGATGCAGCCCAAGGCTTTCATTGGGAAAATACCCAATGCACAGTGCATCCCTTTGTGTTATATTATAAGGAACCAGAAAGTAATGAAACAAAACATTCAAGTTGTTGTTTTTTATCTCCAAATACAAAACATAACACTACAATGGTTTACACATTTTTAAATACACTCATACCTATTATTAGAAAATCCCACCTTCATATCAAAAAATTATATTATTTTACTGACGGATGAGCAGGACAATATAAAAATCATTTCAACTTTGTTAACATTTGTAAACATGAAGATTTTGGGCTGGAATGCGAGTGGCATTTCTTTGCCACAAGCCATGGTAAGAGCACTTGTGATGGGATTGGGGGTACAGTGAAAAGATCTGTAGCCAGAGCGAGTATGCAGAGAACATTTGCAAATCAAATATTAACACCAGAAGACATGTTTGAATTTTGTTCAAACAATATAAGTGACAGCATAAATTTTTTTTAATAAATTCTGAAGAAATTGAAGCTATGGAAAAATTTTTAAGTGACATATGAAAAAAGTATGCGGCTAACAGAAACACAAAAATTCCATAGATTTGTATTGTAGGCCTACCTATTAATGCAAATAACAAAAACATTTGAATTATCTTCTGATGAAGTTGGTGAGGATTATAAGCAAAGCTTTTCTGGGTGAAGATAATGTTGAAGTTAATCCGAAAATAGGAGAGTACATAGTTTGTACTTACAATGATCAGAAAGGTTGGGATTTGTACATTCCTATAATGAGGAATTTGATGACTTTGAGGTTAGCTTTTTGCACCCATCAGGATATAGTGTTTACTATTACTTCCCACAAATTAGAGATACATGCCACATATCAAGAGATAAAATTTTAGGTTTATTAAGCACACCAACTTTAAAGCCAGGAACAATGCGTATTCAATATGTTTTCCCAGAAAATGAATTGAAAAAACTCATGTAATTATGAATCAACTTGATGTAATGTGTGTTCAATTTGTATTTTTGCTGTTTATTTTCATCCATGTGAATATATCATTTGTAGTTCTCTACTTTAGTCTGCAGGCATAAAAATGTCAAAATTTCACAATGTATATACATATTTTTTCAATAATTTTTAAAATATCTTGCAACTTGATACCCACGTTTTTTATTGTTTGTATCTTTTAACAATTAATGGAAGTTTAATAAATGAAAATGGGGGGGGGGGGGGGGGGGGATTTCACTGCCTGGGGAGGGGGGTCAATAAAAATAAAAATAAAAATAAAAAAAAGGGGGAAAAAAAATTTCATTATTGTTCTACACATTTGAATGTGGTATCATTTAATAGATCTCTTCATACTGATTCTAAAAATGTATAGTTTTATAGGTCTATGGTAAGATGTTTGGGAGTTATTGCCCATTAAATTTAGGTGGTAAAGTGGGGCCCCCCAAGATTTTGGGGCCCATATCTCAAAAACTATGGGTCATAGAACTTTTTTATTTTGACCAGTGAAATCAGCACCCGGAAGAACCCCATATGTCAATTTTCATCAAAATCTGAGTCAGAGTGGTGACATGCATTGGGTGATCTCTCCTGGAATGCCCCATAATTAAAAAGTAGAAATATTAAGAGCTAACACTTATACAGTTAAAAATATTGGCTAAAATTACTGGACAATCCACCAGCAAGTGATGTGAGAAAAGAGTGACAACTGCTAGTGATCAGCACACACCAAAACATGGCTTTTTGACTGTGGGCTTTTGGCTTCCTGATAGTTTCGGAATTTAGAAATTCAGATTTTTGGTAGTCAACTGTAGTATTTGACATGATTTACTCAAATCTTCTATTTACTTGCTGTACAAATGAACCAAAACATCATGATTTTCAACTTTGAATAAAATAGATTTTGGCTCATTTACACAGAAAATGAATATCAGATTTGAATAAATAATATCAAAACTACTAGAAAAATGCATTTTGGTTATGATTTTGCAGGTGATGACATTTCCTTAAGATTTACTGAGCTATCAAAGTAGCCTACATAACTTAAGCTAAGAATATACATTATAGCTACACTAATTACAATATGAACTTATCCACTCATGAAAGTATCTAAATTTTTTAAAAACTAACTAGAGTTACTATTTACCACATCATATGGCAAGTCATTCCAAAACTTGGTAAAATTGCAGTTTAGCACCTAACTGGTGACCCCATTTTTTTTTTCTAGTGCAGCTTTGTCTCCTCTTTCCAAATACAGAATCCAAATTTGTCACAAATAAATAATAAAGTTACAGCTATTTAAAGTTTACCTAACCTAATATGACCTATCAGTATTAAAACCTTGCCTTTTATGGTTTGTACAGTTTGGTGATTTCCAAGAGGAAGTCATGAAATACCAGCCTTTCATCAGGATGAGCTGCTCTAAACAAATACCTGGTGAACCAGCTGAGTGCTAAACTGCAATTTAACCTAAAATCCTACTAGTCTATGACTAAAAAAGTATTTTTGTTGATTCAGTCTACAAGTCTGTTTTCTAATTTTCTTATTATGCCTCAAGTTTTTCAATCAGACTCTAATATTAACATTATATTTGGAAAACATGAAGCCACTCCTGGCCTATGAGGTAATCCAAGTCATGAACTACATTTTCATAACAAAATCAGATCACCTGAAGATCAGGGCCCCCAGCCTTCTTTAGTTAGCCTTATAAGGCTAACTAACAAAAATATAATGACTTAACCTAACCAGTCATTAAGTCAGTTGTATGCCCTTGATGATTGGTTAGGTTAGATCAGGGTGGGGAACCTTTTTGTGTGTGAAGGCCACATTGAAATTTGCCACCCTCAATGAGGCCGCAGTCAATAAGTGTGACTATTTTTTACAGTAATTTTAAACCTTTTGTTAATATTATTTAAATTAATAGCTAGCAGGGAGTATACATGCATTTTAAGACGAATAATTTATTCACTTACCTTTTTAATAATTTAATGACTTCTTTGAGATTGCTTCTGGTGAGACAACATTGTGATATCGGGTTCTAACATGGAGGTTTTAAGTTTTAATTGGTCCTCCAGATGCTCATCTGTCATCTGTGTTCTCAACAAATTCTTCATTTGTGTCAAGTATGAGAATGTGGATTCACAACGTTATGTCGTAGAAAAGCACGAAATCAATCAGCGAGCATGTTCGCGAAGGCGAGGGTATTCTACCGCCTTTTTCCAAATTTCAACGGGATCTTCCTTACTATCAAACAGAGATTTCAGGATATTATCTTCAGACAACTCAATAAGCTCCATTTGTAACTCTTCTGGTGCCTTTGATACATCAACTAAGTGAGGTTGAAAAGCTAGTTTCGGGGTGATATCATGCTTTTCAAAATCAATGAATCTTTCATTATATTCTTTGATTAATGAGTCTAAAACAGTTTCGTATTTTTTGAAAGATTCACAGTTATACTCTTCATTTTCATTAATTATTTTTGTTAACTGGGGAAAGTGTTCTTCTGAAAGTTTCGACTGAGCAAGAAGAGATTTGAAAAATGACAACTTCTTTCTAAATGCCAGAATTTTTTGCCACATATCATAGATAGATTTAGTTTTACCTTGCAGCGAAATATTTAACTCATTTTGCTTTGACATTATATCACATAGAAACGCAACATCTCGGTGAAAATTTGCACCTGATAATTCACAATGTTGATTGTTTCCTTGAAAAGTCAATTATTTGCTCTCGCAAAGATAAAATTTTGACTAATACTTGTCCTTGCGATAACCAGCGCACTTTCGAATGATAGGGCAAATCTACACTGATTATCTCATCATCCATCATGAGCATGTTTCGAAACTGGCGATGCCTCGTAGCATTTGCTCGAATATAGTTCACAATACCTATAACTTTTTGCAGTGTCATTTAAAATGACAGATTTGGCACAGAGATTTTGCTGATGCAAAATGCAATGAAAAGAAATCAGTACATTTGGATCTGAGAGTTCTCTTTTAAGATGTGCAATAAATCCTTCGTTCTTCCCAGTCATAGATGGAGCACCATCTGTACACACACTCACCAAGTTAGTAAAATTTAGTCCAACTTCATAACATTTATCTTTAAAGTTGTTGAAAATATCAATTCCCCGTGTCCTTCCCTTAAGGGTGCCTAAAGCGAGCAATTCTTCAAATAAATGAAAATCTTCAGTTACAGCACGAACAAAATACAATACTTGTGCTGAATCAGTGGAATCTGTCGATTCATCCAAAGCTATTGAGTAATATACAGTTTCTTTTTGAAGTTGCTCAGTTACATTGCGAGCTAACTCATGCTGCCAATCTGTATTAGTTCTTCTTGAAAGAGGTACGTCTTTATATTTGTTAACTTTATCTGGATCTAAGCATCTTACGACTTCAACGATGCATTCCTTTATAAGTTCTGCATCGCTAAATGGCTTACCTTTTTTTCCAAGCAAATATGCTACTTTATAACTTGCCTCAGTCGTAGCATTTCCTTGATGTAGGCCTAACACTGAATGGAATAATTCTCTTTGCTTTTGCTTTCCACCTTTTAATTTATTCAATGCAATCTTTCGAGCCTCACCCTCTAATTTGGCATATTTATTGTCCTTATGAGCAACATAGTGCTGGTGCGCATTGCATTTCTTTATTGTTGAATATTGTAATTCCCATTCATCATTAAAGACTATTTTCTTCTTTCAGCGTTCTTTTTACTTTTTTAGACATGATAGGGAGGCAAATGAAGAAATTTATTTAATCTGAAAACACACAAATTATTGATTGATGGTAACAAGCAAGGCAGCGAAATAATCAAAGCAAATAACACACATCGATAGACGGACACACATGCACATGCCACCACTGAAATCAAATCACTGACTGACATTTGCCAACAACTGACATTATGGTTCTTACGTCCTGTATTTTACAAGACAGTCCCGCATTTGATCCAAAAATCCCGCGTTCAAAATGTCCCGCAAAAAAATATTTTTTTAAGCAAATTTTTTAGGGCTGAATTGATTTAGAACTTCAATATTATGTATAATAATTTCAATTTATTCACGATGTTTAATTGTTAAATATTAATGCAATAAAATTTTTCTAATTTTGTTTGTTGTAACCGTTGAAGAAATCGTTTCAATTTGAAAAAAAAATTTGGTCTTAAAAAAACCTCAGAATTTTTTTTGTCCTGCATGGGCATTTGACAAATCTGGCAACCCTACCTATGTCATATATACTGTATACTTTGTAATTTGTTCTTATTTATTATAATGCGTCTTCCGTAGCATGTATTAAAAAAATGTATTTCCGTAGTTACGCAGTATGTAATTTGCTCATGTAATTAAAAAAAATGTAAATAAGTGAAGATTTGAAAAACGTAGGTGTATGAAGAATTCTGGAAAAGCTTTAACTGAAGCGGACAATTGGCGCAAATAACACATCATTTCATAAAGGTGCGTTCATTTTTCTTATTTTTACGTCTACATGTGTTTTGTACATATGGGACCGATGTCTGATCTCTTCTCTCCTCCTCTTTCTCTGATCGCACAGCAGCCTGTTCAGCCCTCTCTTGGCGCTTAATTTCTATCTGAGCACAAACTTTGTCCTTTCCTCCATAGGTAAAAGTCCTGTCTGTCATCATATTTCTCAGAAATGCTATGTCATACTCAATAATTTTCTTTTCATTCTCTGCCTTACCCTTCTTGCTTTCAAACATCCTTTTCTCTGCATTACCTGGATAGAATGGCATAGTTTTATGAAGTTTGTCCTGGAAAGCTGCAATCTTAGGACTTTTTGATCGCCTTTCAGGAGGAATCTTCATGCAGCCAATATAGTCTTTGTTGTGGAACTTCTCAATTCTCTCAGCCATGGTAATCTCATGAATTGTTGGGATGCATGCTTTCAAATAGTGAGGAAGAATCTCGCTCACCACATACTTTGATGCCATGCGGGACAATTTCATGTTTTTGGAAGCATCTTGCCTTCTAAGTTCATCAACTTTAGCCAAGTAGCAGAGTAGCACCTGATTGTATGTTGGTAACTTTGAACCAGTAATTTTCAGATGCTCTTCTCCTGGACTTTCTATTAAAACATCAAGCCGGGAGTCTGAGCTTCTGGTTGCCATTCTTTAAAACTTTCTTATTGTATGAACTTATCTATCTGAAGAGAGAAAAATAAGTGAAAAATAAGATTATTACAGTTATTAGTTAAATTAGCAACTGACACATATACAACAACATAAAGCACATACAGTAGGGTGCTCCAGTTGCCCCAATGTTACCAAATATTGCTGAAGGTCCCTGTGGTATTGCAGTTGGGTCTAATGAAATGAACCAGAAAAATGAACCAGTTCCAACTGGTTTGGATCAGCTGATCATACTTGTAGATGACCTTCAGCAAAAACTTAATATTTCGCAAAAGGGTTCCTTCATAAATAGTGTTGTGATGAAGGTAAATCTTGTTGGAAATGAGCCAAACTTCAAGGACATGTTCATTAGACCCAACTGCAATACCACAGGGACCTTCAGCAATATTTGGTGACATTGGGGCAACTGGAGCACCCTAATATGGGTGTGAATGATTTATAAAGTTAGTTATATTTCGTTCACTTTACATTCGGCGCGATGCTTTAGCATTAGCTAGTATCTATTTTGTAAGAGTTCAGTAGTTATATTCTGTTATATATTATTATAACTGCTTGGAATTCATGGTTTTTATATAAATTAAGATTTATCTCGATAAGCCGCAGAAGGCCGCAGGTTCCCCACCCCTGGGTTAGATCATGATATTTTCATTAGTTAGCCTTATAAAGCTAACTAAAGAGGGCTGGGGGCCATGATCTTCAAATGATCCATAAAATCTTGCAAAATGTCAAACTCAAGTCAGCTAATTAATAAACAACTATTTATAACCACCAAAGTAGCCTACATAACTGAAGCTAAGAATATACACTATATACAATCTACAAACCATCTTTCACTCATGAAAGTGTCTAAATTTTTCTTAAAATTAACTAATGAACTACTGTTTACCAGGGATAGACTGGGACTCAAAAGCAGCCCTGGACTTTCACCCAGACCAGCCCACATAATAATATTAATACAAAAGCATAAAAGTTAATTCATTAGAGCACAGCCAACATGTCCAATCACCACCACTCATGGTTGCCAGATTCACTAATATTAGTTCGTATTTAAAATACTAATAAAAAATACTTCACAGGGTTTTACAAAAACTTTATGGATGCCATGATCTTCAGACAGTCTCCAAATATACATATTTATGGTTTTTATGACTAAAATATTGGTATTCGTGGAGCCATGAAACTGCATATACGTAACTCCATTTTTTTGAATGACCATCATAAGTATATCTATTTGGGTGGAAAAAAAACAAAAAATAAGGTATAGTATTTTCCGTTTTCTTCATTAGTTGATTTTCCAATATGGCGTGTGAGATGTATTTCGAAGATGTTATTATGGAAATTAACAATAGTGATAATTCTGCTGTAAAAATTTTTGTTAAACATGGTGTGTTACAGTCGTATTTTAAATACAGTGTGTGTGGATCTAAGTGTTCCTACGATGAATCAAGGTGGAGATTTCGATGCCAGAAACGAGTAACTGATAAGAAAAATAAAAGCCGGCGACGATGTGCATTTTCGATATCTCCATCTCTTAACTTGCGTAGGTTAGGTTAGTTAGGTTTTGTTAGGTTAGGTTGGTTAGGTTAGGTTGGTTAGGTTAGGTTGGTTAGGTTAGGTTGGTTAGGTTAGGTTGTTAGGTTAGGTTCTCTAGCAATTTGGACACTGGAATGTATTTTTCTATTAGTATTTGATGTGCAATGTTAAAATCTGGCCTTCATTTGGTAATTATTCGTTTTAGTGCTTTTTCTCCTTTCTGAACCAAAACATATTTTTCTGGTATTTTTTGGTGTGATTTGTTCAAATCTGAACTTCGTTTCTTTGGGAAATAAGCCATTTTTGAGAAATTGTAAAATTGAAAATTTCTCAAAAATGGCTCATTTCCCAAAGAAACGAAATTCAGATTTGAGCAAATCACACCCAAAAAATATGTTTTGGTTCAGACCTAACCCGACCTAACCTAACCTAACCTGCGTTTTTTTGCAATTTCTTACCTTAAATATCAGTTTCCCTGAGGTTTCAAGGTGTCCTGAATACGAATTTATATGTTAAATTGTCATAGAATGTCTCCTATCGAAAACGAACAAAGCATTAAAACGAATATTAACCCTTCATTTTATGGGGAAATGAACCAAAATGTTAAAACTTTGAAGTCTCATAACTTTTGATTGGTTCATTTCCACATAAAATGAAGACCAGATTTGAACAAAGCACATCATACACTACTAGGAAAATGTATTTTGGCATCAAAATTGGGTGGAGGCCATAATATCCATATTTACCCTATTGAATACCTGGTTAGGTCAATTGAATACCCAGTTAGGTCAACTGTACGCCCTTGATGACTGGTTAGGTTAAGTCATGATATTTTCGTTAGTTTAAACAAAAATGACAAGTGCAAACTTTTCTGGTCAATTTTGAGGTGTTTTGTACAAAAGTGCCATCTGTTTCCTGTGCAAAATGCGTAGTTTTCGAGATGACGATATCTCGAAAACTACACATTTGCACAGGAAACGGATGGCAGATTCGTGCAAAACACCTCAAAATTGACCAGAAAAGTTTATCATAAAAACAGACGGTGTGAAAACGAATAATTACCAATTTAGGAAAGTAAATATAACCTATACCCTAGGGCCTATGGTATAGGACACACTAAGGCCAGGCCTAACCCAATGAGATATGCTAGGCCACAGTAGTCACCAAAGACAAACCCTATGCCTTGCCAAGATTTTTTAACAAACAAGTACAGGCAGGGCCGGTTTTAAGCCGATTAGACAGATTTGTTCAAATTGGGCCACACGCTCGAGTGGGGACGCTATGATGAATTAATGAGTGTCCAGTGTGCACGAAGTTTCTTGTTACTGTGAAGGCAGTGAAACTATTCAGTCCGTCCTCGTATATCTATGTTTCAATGTTTTATTGCTAATCGTTTGTTTATTTGTTTTGTAATTTCAGTTTATCGTCGCCGTTTAGCTTTTTTAAAAAAAAAGGTAATTTGTGGACGATATTCAAACCCTCAACACAGCAAGAGCGCTGTTAATTAATGACTTGACTTGACTTGACTTGACTTGACTTGACTTGACTTGACTTGACTTGATGTTTTATTGCTGACTTAGGGTCCTTTTAAATAGTCCCATGATCAGCAAGACTATAAATTAAAGCTTGACTTGACTTGACTTGACTTGACTTGATGTTTTATTGCTGACTTAGGGTCCTTTTAAATAGTCCCATGATCAGCAAGACTATAAATTAAAGCAATTTCGGTAATTGTTAAATTATTGCAAGATGAAAAATAGAAACCAGGAGTTAGCACAATGCAGCATATAGTATACGAGATAATAACCATATAATTATATGTATATAACGTGTGGTACAAGTAATTTGATAAATTAGGTAATATGGTACAGTATGTGTTGTAGCAACGTTAAATGCGTTTGATATAACCAGAGTCTTTTAGAAATATTAATAGAGTCTTTTGGATTTGATATTGTAGAGGGGGACTGAAGCCACCACCTCCAAGGAGAATTTGTAGTGTCATGTTCTTGACACCTATTTTAGATAGTTTGTGCTGCATTTTCGTTCTTAGCGAGTGGTATTTCCAACAAGTGAAGAGAATATGAGGGACAGTTTCTGGAACATGGCAAGAAACACAAAATGGGAGTTTGCTATACCTAGCCTATAAAAATGGTCATTTAGGCCTGTGTGTTGCACCCTCAGGCGTGTCAACACTACTTCAGATCGTCGGCAAGATATTGATGCCCAAGGCCAGGTCTCCAAATCTTTTTTATAAGACCAAGAGGTGTTAGGGTCCTGTTCCTTTGCCAGGTTTCTCTCCTTTCCTGTTCCAAGACATTTTTGGCATGAAGAAGAAGATCAGATAGAGGAACTGGTCTGACTGTTATGCGGGGAAGTGAATGCCCAAGTTTAGCTAACCGATCCACTTTCTCGTTCGATATGACACCACAATGGGCAGGGCAGGGCCGGATCTAGAAGTTGCGAGGCCCTAGGCAGATCTAGAAATTGCGAGGCCCTAGGCCTATATATATGAAAATATGGACTTAATTATCGGTACTATACCAGCAATATTAGAATCCCGCATAGACAGAACTATGCCAGCACTTAAAAATTAAACCAAACCAAAATAATCACGCATGGAAATTGTATAAGAAATATAAATAAACCATACAAATAAGTATAAATTATAATATGAATCAAGATTTGTATCGAAAATATAAGACTGATTTCTAAGATTTATATAATATTATAGGTAATGACTTTCCATAGTATACAAACGTTTTTCATATGTGATGTATAAGAGATGTTGACATTTCATTTTTTATAATAGTGAGCGATCGACTTAGGCTAAATATTAATGCTTTAATATTTGGTTCAGATGCTCCTTGAATATTACAGCAATGCTTTTCTACTTTTCTTCGAGCTAAACTCTTCAATTAATTGAGAATAATCTAATGAATTTGTTATATCGTTTTCTATTGATAACATAGCTAATGATTGCAATCTCGCTTGAGACATGGTGGAACGCAAATATGTTTTAATAAGTTTGAGACGCGAGAAACTTCTTTCAGCCGAAGCAACAGTAACTGGGATGGTTAATACTATTCGAAGTGCAACATAAACATTAGGATAAATCTCACTTAGTTGTTTTTGCACTATATAAACAAGGGCATTTCCGAGATCTGTTTTCTCAGGTATAAACCTGCAAAGTACTTTAAGTTCTTCATAGAGTTCTAAATCATTAATATCACTTGAACAGAACGCGCAAAACGGCTTGAGCGAGGCCCCTTTGGCGCGAGGCCCTAGGCGATCGCCTAGTTCCCCTATAGCTAAATCCGGGCCTGTATATATATATATATATATATATATATATATATATTACTTGTGTTTAAAAGTGTCTATAGGTTAGCCGATTTTCTTTAAAATAATATGTGTAAAGGACAATGTACAGTATACATAAATGACTTGTTTACACAGGTGTAAATTCCATCGGTCAGAATTATTGAACATTAATTGGAGGCGGTGTCTCCGATACGATAATTCGATACCGAAATGAAATTGAATCTCGATTCTGTTTGAATGTCACTCAATTTAACATTCGCTGACTCATTTTAAAATGCTCCAGAATAATCAATGGTGTATGAAAGCCGAAAGCATATATATATATGTATATATATGAAAATTATTTCACGAAAGTAACACGTGAATAATATTTATGATGAAAATAACCACGAAGGAAAATTGAAACACGAAATAGTGCTCAAGCACTTTTGTCTAATGACATCCTCAGGAACACTGAAATTAATTACGAGAGTGAGGCTATGTATAAATTAGGGTTATGACTTTTTAATTTTTTGTCAAATATTGTTTCCTGTATCATCAATCGATGAACTTTTGCTTGAAAACAATAAAAAAGGGCCTAATTCTACAGAATTAAAAAAAAATGTCACCCCGAAAGCAAATAGTATATTAGTATATTCGAGACAGCTGCATTGCACCATTCTAGATTGGTTACCTGATGATTATCATAAATTGTCCAATATCTTGCAACAATACCGAAAAGCACTAAATACTCTGGAAAATCACTGGAACAGAGACCCATCTGCAATAGCTATACCAAGGAGCAACCAAATTTATTATTTTATTAATTTTTAATTTTTTATTTTGGGGTGAAGTTTTTTCAAAATATATCGAAAAAACTGTTATTTTCATTGTCAGGGGGCAAAAGTTCATCGATTTATGATACAGGAACATGAGGTTATAAAAATGTCATAACCCTAACAGTAGATCACAAAGAAAAAATAAATAAATAATAGGATTGGTGCAGAAAATATTTAGGAGGAGCATACAATTCAAATGGAACAGCTACCAGAGTTTTAGCGCCTTGCCCTTCTTATCTAAATCTGTTTTTGAATGAATTCAAAATAACAGGATCGAAGGAAAAAAGGTCCTGGTTAAAGGTGAAATTGTTTGTAAGTTGAGTAATGGCAGACGCAAGAATGTTTCTATTAAGAATGTTACTTGAGTGAAACAAAGTTGAAGAATTATTCCAATCAATATAATGGGATAACTCTGACAAATGGGCAAAAAGAGCATTGGACGACTGTCCCGTTCTAAAGGAATATTGATGTTGTTTTACACGCGTGTTCAAATCTTTTCCCGTCTGTCCAATGGAAAAGAAGTCACATTGTTTACAAACAAATTTTATAGATAATTCCTGAATTATTGGTAGGACTATTCTTTTTTATGACATTTTTCACTCTATTGTCATATGAAAATACTTCATTAATGTTCAAAAGTTTAAGTACATTAGCAATGCCTAAAAAGCCTTGGAAAAATGGAAGTACTAGAATAATCTTTGATAAAGTACGAAGGTTATTTTCCACAAAATAAAAGGTTCATTTTGATTTGTTGAGACAAGATTTAAAAAAAGCAGGTGCGTAACACAAATCACTTCCAATATTGTTGACTTTTTCTAACTCAACATCTCTGTATTCCGAACTGGCGATCTTAAGAGCGCGAGGAAACATTGAAGAAAATATGACTTTCTTGATGGGGGTGATATGTCCGGAGTAAAAGTGTACATTGGACAAATTGTGTTTTTTTTCTGTTAGATACTAAACTTAAAACCTGGGCTTTCCCTATGTACACGCGCATCCAAAAACGGGATTGAGTTGTTTTGTTCCACTTCCAAAGTAAACTTAATGGTGGGGACTCGATTATTTAACTCAGTGGTTCTGAACCTTTTGATGTTCGCGACACACTATTATTAATGAGATACTTGAGTTTGGTGTTTTTTTGTTATTTCATCAATGTTCGGGCGTATGTATGATAGGCAAACTCTCATATCATCTTCAACGCAGCGAAGTCTTTCTCTTTTTTTACATTTAATGGTTGTAAGTGATGAAAATCGCAATTCACAGAGATATGAAGTAGAAAACTGCATCAAAACAGCTAAAGCTTTTTTTGAAATTTCAGGATGTTCATTCTTAATGGAAATCCAGAAAGTATCTAGAGGAGATTCTGCATGTTTGATCTTCAGACTACGATCAGTTGAAATGGATGCCAACTCTTCTTGTTCAGATATTTTCAAATCAAAATTAGTGGAAATGAGAATGAATGGGTTGCATATTGCCTTCCAACGTTGTTAAATGATCAACTATGAGAGGAATTATTTCTTTGGAATGAGTTTCAGAGATCAGAGGAAACATTTCAAAATTACCATTTTTAATTGCATTTTTACAAATGACTATTTTTTTTCTGAAATGCCGTTAACTTATCAGTAGACGTAAGAATGTTTTCATTTTTCCCCTGCATACTGGTCCTCAGACTATTAAGCCGTTTGAATATCTGCTAAATATGCCAGTTTGGTGCACCAAATCTCACAACTAAGATATTCACAAAATTTTTTGTTTCCTTCTCCTTCAAAAAAAGTTAGCAGCTCTTTTTTCAGCTCATATACGCGACGTAAAACCTTCCCTCTTGACAACCATCAGTATGTAAAATTAAACGTTTGTATTGTGCAGCCATATTTTTGCAAAGGTTTTCGAACAGGCGTGTTTTTAATGGCCTCATTTTCACGAAATTAACCATTTCGACAACTTGATCTAGTACATTTTTTAACTCAATTCCTAATGTCTTTGAAACAAGTACTTCCCTATATAAAAAGCAATGAGTGAATATGGCATTTGGATTTTCCGTTTTTACGAGTGTAGTGAATCATTTGATTGATCCGATCATGGATGGAGCCCCATCCGTACAAATACCACAACACATGACTTCCAGGACAATTTCCATTTTGCTAAATAGCCAGTCAAAGTATCAAAAATGTCTCGACCTCTTGTGGTTCCTGGAAGTTCCTTGCAACAAAAGAATTGGTTAACTATATTATTTTCGTCAATAAAACGAATAAATGCCAAAAGTTGTGTTCTGCCACTAATATCAGTTGATTCGTCAACTTGCAAAGCAAAATCTGAATTTTGAAGTTTATTACATACATTTTCTTCTATGTCAGCTGATAAATCTTTTATCCTGCTATGAACAGTATCGTTAGGAACGGGAATCTTCATAATTTCTTTTTCTGCTTCGCTACCAAACATTCTCTTAACAATTTTACGGCACACAGGTATAATAAGTGACTCCGCTATAGTATGTAGCTTCATTTCTTGCGTAATAGCTTCTGAGATTTCGTAAGAAGCTATTTGAGCTTTATCAGACAATTTTATGATTTTTTCAAAATTAGTTGCTTGTTTTGATTGCTGGCATAATAATCTTTTGAAATAGTTCGAGTCTTTTCCCTGATCATTTGGATGTTTAGATATGAAATGTTTTTTTAATTTGCTAGGAACCATACTTTCATTCGCCAGTTTTTCACCACACACGACACATAATGGGAGAGGACAATTTTCATTTCCATACCAAGAAAAACCGAAACTCAAATAACTCTCATCATAATGGCGATGAACAGTTTTGGAAATCTTCCTGTTTATTTATCTGGGTGTTTTTCAAAGCATTATTTTCGTTATCATTGTTTTCACAACCATCATTGCTGCGTTTTCTTATAATAAATTATCCATTTCGAAGGTGCTGCAATTATCATTGAATAGATTAGAATAGCACTGCAAAACCACTTTGTCACAAAATAGGAAGAAAGCAGACTGAGAGCCACAGCCCACAGTACTGTCAACTTAAGGCGCCGTACATCTATATACAGGGTGTCCCATAAGTCCGGCATCATAGGAGAAATTCATATTTTTCTATTTCTACAAACCATAATTCATATTTTTCTCTTTCTACAGGCCATAATGTCTGTGAGCAAGGAAGAACGAATCCAGATAATTCTACTCATAGGAAATCGGAATCAAAGAGAGGCCGCTGCTGAATTTAACAGACTGCTAACACAGAGTTGTGTTAGCAGAATTGTTGCAAAGTTTAAGGAAACAGGATCCATAGAAGATAAACCACGCAGTGGACCTTCAAGGAGGTCCACTGACGATGATACAGCGACTGCTATCCTGGCTCATTTTAACAGAAGTCCCAATAAGTCTCTTTCGGCGATTGTCCGCCGAGACAGGAGTGTCGAAAAGTAGCATCCATCGCATTCTTCAGGCTCACAAATGGCATCCATATAAACTTCAGATCCTACAGAAATTAAGCGAAGATGATCCCGACCGGCGGATGGAATTTTGTGAATGGGCTACGGAACAATATGCTCGGGATGCCAATTTCCCGTCCACCATTCTGTTCAGTGACGAGGCTGTTTTTTATGGAAATGGTGAGGTAAATCGACAGAACACCCGCTACTGGTCTCAAAACAACCCTCACTGGTATACCTCTTCAAAGGAACAAGGTGCATCTCGGGTGATGGTATGGTGTGGCATTTGGAAGGATCATCATAGGCCCCCTCTTTTTCGATGAACATGTCACTGGAGGCACCTACCTACGTATGCTCAAGGAAGAAGCATTTCCCAGTGTCTTGAACGAAGAAGGAAATTTCCTAACATGGTTCCAGCAAGACGGCGCTCCTGCACATTACAGCACCCAAGTAAAGGAATACCTGTACCAACAATTCCCTGGTCAGTGGATAGGACGTCGAAGGCCTGTGGAGTGGCCAGCTAGAAGCCCGGATCTCACGCCACTAGATTTTTATCTCTGGGGCCACTTGAAAGCGCTGGTATACGCAGAGAAAATTAGGAGTGTTGAACATTTGCGGCAGCGCATTATTGGGGCATGTAACACCATTACTCCTGACATCATTCACCGTGTGCTTGCTGACTGGGTATCACGTCTGAATTTGTGTATTGAAAACAATGGTGGACATATTGAGCACGTTATGTCAATAAAAGCTTTTGTTTTGCCTTTTTTTATTATTTTTCCTATGTTGCCGGACTTATGGGACACCCTGTATAATAATAAATAATTATAAATATATGTACGATATATATAATGATTATAACTATATCCTAAAAAGTAATTATAGACCTAATAGTTGGGGAGTTATCAGGGCCGGATTAAGACCTTTAGAGGCCCTAAGCACTTAAAAGATTTTGGTGCCCCATATATATGTAATTCAAAATATAAACAAAAATAAACCATAAAATAAAATTTTATTTTTTGAAATGAAACAAAACTTACAGTAAGATGGAAATAATGTTATTTTTGTATACTTCCACTTCATTTATATTTGAACAGCTTATAGCTATAAGCCGCGATTATAATAGTATAATAAATCCATGGTAAATCCGACAATGGAAAATTTCTGTGGTGCCCCCCTTCCCTTGATGCCCTAAGCACGGGCTTATTTTGCTTAATGGTTAATCCGGCCCTGGGGCAGGGGTCCACTGAAAAGACACATGAATACCCCTGCCACACAGTGACCTCACAGCTGACACAATATCTGAAGTTATTTCCGTGTAATTACCATGAGGTAATGAATGAAGGGCTGATAATGAGTCGACACAGAAAACAAATGCACCAGGAAGATGCGCATTTTCAATGAGCCACCTAAGGCCCATCTGGATTGCTACCAATTCTGCCGATAACACTGAGAGTATATCAGATAGGTGCCAAAAGCACTCAACCTGTAAAGATGGAATATAGAATGCGGCAGCAACAGATACTGTACCAGTATTTGTAAGCACTGTTCGAGACCCATCTGTAAAGATCTGGATTGATTGTTCATGTCTAATTTCCAAAGTACTATAAAATGCAGCACGAAGAAGATGGGGTGCGTCCTTCTTAGTAACAGGTAGGACAAGGTCTGTAGAGATTGGTAAATTGCAATTGGTTTCCCAAGGTGGGAAGGGAGGGAGACAGGGGACATAGTTTGGAGAAGGAAGATCAATACCACGCAAAATCAGTGCTGACATAGCTCTGATTATATAGGAGCCCCTAGAAACTATATGCCATGGCAGCATGCGATGTTTTGGGAAGTCATCTATGACTTCCAGTAAAACAGGATGTTGGGAGTCTGCCCCATAGAATCGATAAAGTGTGGTCAGTAGTAAGAGGGTACGTCTTTCTTCCAGGGTCCAAACATTGAGTTCACAATGCAGAGATATTATTGGTGTAGAGCGTAGAGCTCCAGTAATTATCCTTAAAGCTGAATTCTGCAATACATCAAGTTTCTTTAAATGAACTGTAGCAGCAGAACCATACAAAATTGCTCCATATTCTATCTTACTACGAATAAAGGCAGAATAAAATGATAGCAGGATTTGTCGTTGACAACCCCAAGATGATCCAGTGAGTGTTTTTAAAATGTTTAATCTAGAAGAACAGTTTGTAACAAGATGTTCAATATGAGGCTTCCAAGTAAGGTAGGGAGCATCAAAATAAAGACCTAGAAATTTCTGAATTCTGACAAAAGGAATGGGGGCAAGGTTGAAAATTAAGTTAGGAAGAGTTCTGATCTTTTTTCTGGTATAAATTTGGAAAGAGGATTTCAGGGGGCTAACGCTAAATCCCCATTCAGCAGTCCAAGCATTAATTCTATCCAAAGCAGCTTGAATCCCAGAAATAGCTTCGTCGAGGGTACCAGCACTATGAAAAATTGCCAAATCATCTGCAAAAGCAGAGAGTTTAACAGGTTCCAAGGAGGGAAGGTCAGATAACATGATTGAAAATAGCAAGGGACTCAGAATAGATCCCTGTGGTACACCCACTGAGGAGGCCACAGAGGGAGAGAAGCAACCCTGCAGACAGACCTGATATGTTCTATTCTCCAGAAATGCCCGAAGCCACTGCAACAACTTTCCAGTGATACCCAAATTTGCCAACTTGAAAAGCAATTCTTTGTGAGAGACCGAATCAAAGGCACTCTTGAGATCAATGAAGACAACTACACATACTGATTTTGTAACTAATACTTCTTTGATGACATGTTCTAGCCTAAGTAGTTGATCAATGACACTTCTGCCTTTACGGAATCCACTTTGAAAGGGTGAGAGGAGGTGGTGTGATTCCACATAGTAATACAGTCTATTGTAGACCATTTTTTCCATAATTTTACAATGTGTGTTTAAGAGAGAAATGGGCCTATATGATTGTAAGAAGGTTAAATCTTTATTTGCCTTTGGTATTGGCATAATAAGTGCATGCCCCCAGGGAGGTGGGATTATACTGAATTCCCATGAGTGATTAAAAAGTGTTAGCAATTGTAAATGAAACTGAGGGGGAGCATATTTGTAAAATTCATACGGTATATCATCGGAACCAGCAGCCTTATTGTCTGGGAGAGTTATTAAAACAGAAGCAAGTTCATGAAGATGGAAAGGAACATCCAGATCATCCATAGGGGTATTCATACTTGATGAGATAAACTCAGTTTGAGAGGCTGTATTTAAATGTTGAAAGGAACCATGAAACATGGTAGAAAAATAGTTACTAAAAGCGAGGGCCTTGTCCTCGGGGGCTAATGGTTTGTTGTCAATTTGAACGGGGAATTGATGGTATATTCTGACTCCCCTAACAGAGTTAAATCTCCTCCACACTTGTGAGATTGGAGCGTGGCAATTTAGAGAGGAGCAGAAAACTTTCCAGGAGTCACGTTTTGCTTTTTTAATAATTCTTTTAGCCTGTGCAGTTCTTTTCTTACAGTCTATTAAATTGGGGATTGTACAATTCCTGTGGTAGCGTCTCTTTGCTAGGCGGCGTAAAGCTACTGCCCGTGAGCAGGCTTCGTTCCACCAAGGCTTATTTGCTGTCAGTTTGGGTTTCCCTGATGATTTGGTGAACAGAGTAGAGGCAAGATGATTTAAATCATCTGCAATGGATTGGGGAGTAACTGGATTGTCAGATGTTGCATGGGTATCACAAAAGGAGAAGAGCACTTTTGACCAATTTCTCCAATCAAAGTTACGGGGAATCTTCCACTTTGTTCGGAGGGTAATACTGTCAGAAGCAGCTGCAAGGGGGAGAGAAGCTATTACTGGAAGATGGTCACTGCCAATATCGGCCAAGGTCTTGATTTCGATCACACTGAGGAAAGATACAGACCCAATGCACAGGTCCAAGGACGAGGGGGAACCGGAGAATGAATCATAAAAAGTAACTAAATGAGGAGGGCTAAGTAAACATAAAGTGGGAGAATTCAAGATATAGTTAAAGAGGTCCTTCCCAGCCTGATTGGGTGTGCCACAAGACCAAGAAGGATGCTTGCCGTTAAGATCTCCACAGATTATGATCTTTGAGGCTGGGGGGCTTTGGGAGATGTAAAAGTCTAACTCTGAGGGAGACAAAACCTGATAACCATGAGGGTTGTAAATACCAAATACTGTGAGCCAGCTATTGTCAAGATAAGCTTTACAGGCTAGGATCCCAAACTGACCATTTGGATATTCTTGCAATGGGAATGGTAAAAGTGTACAATCATTGCGTAGTAGTAGTAGTACCCCACCACCATGACCATGGGTCCTATCTTTCCTAATAATACAGTATCCTGGAAACCTGGGATTAATGTGAGATTTCAACCAAGATTCACATACAAAACAAAGTGCGGGACGCTGCTTATACAACATTAACTTAAACTCACTAAGGTTACTAAGTAGACTACGAGCATTCCAAAATATTAAAGAAAACCTATTATCCATGTTTGTTTTGGGATGGTGAAGCTGGTTTCAGAGATGAACGAGTATTTTTGATAGAGGTACTAGAAAATGCTTTCATGAAAAGTTTTCGCACTCTTGATGCAGGATGGGGACCTGCAATAGAAGTAGTTTTACAGGTGGCAACAATATCATTTATAAGAGTAGTTAGTGTATCAAGGGGAATAAAGTCCAATATACTGGTTTTTTGTGGAGTAACTTTAGTCTTACTTTCTATTTCCTTGGAAGCCATAGTTTGTGTGGACATGCCATGCTTAATTGGTGCAGGGAGAGTTTCCGTAGGAGCTGAAGTTTGTGTGGACATGTCACACATAATTGGTTTAGGGGGGGGTGGAGGTAAACTCTTGTAGTTAATAATTGGTGGGGAGACATTTGCATGAACCTCAACATGATGAGAAGGCCCAGCACCAGAGGTAAGCTCCAACCTAGCCGGTTTGGGACCCCTACTGCCATGGGACAATCCATCATTGGAGGGCACTGATACAGCACTGGGGATAGGGTGAACCTTGGTGTTTCGAGTAACTTTATGGACTAACTTGACAGCTGTACTATAGCTCATCTCATGTTTTTTAACCATTTTTGAAACTAAATTTGCTTCTGTGAATGCTGGGCATTCAGTTGAAGAAGCCATATGAGGGCCATCACAATTGAAGCAACGATGTACAGACTGTACCTGACAAGTATCTGTTCTGTGGGGACCTGCGCATACTGCACAATGATCAGTGGTAGCTCGACAAGATTGAGCTATATGTCCAAAAAGTTGACATTTAAAACATCGAATAGGCCTAGGTACAAATTCTTTAACTCTATATCTTTCATAATAAAGGTACAGATGAGGAGGAATAGGCCCCTCAAACTCCACTTTAACTGGCGGGGACAATGATAAATTTGAGCCCAAAGAATTCCTGTTTTTTGGAGGCTGGAAGCGGGAAACAGATTTTATTTTTATAGTAGGATTACTATATTCAAGCTCAGATAATATCTCTGAGTCCATTAAGGAATTATCTATATTGTATACTATTCCATAATTGCCCTGTTTGCTTGCGGGCAATCGGCAAGACACTTGGAATGTACCAAATGTGGTGATCTTCTGCAGAGAAAGGGTATCATAAGACTGTTGGTCAAGATCAATTGCCAAACAATGGCGAAGAGGATTCGGGCGGAACCCAGTGATCCTAAGTGAACTCAATATAGAATCCCTAAGCTGCCCAACCACCTTAATTTTGCTTTGCAAAAATTCCTCCACTGCCTGATGATGACAAGCATCATCAAACCATAGCACAATAGTCCTAACAACAGTCTCTGAAGAGATCTGGGGAGCAAAATCACTCAGTGAAAGTTTATTGATTTCAGCTAGGCCCATTCGTTGTGGAACTATATTCTTATACGGCCTTCGGAAGGCATCAGCCAATTTACCATTCTGACAAGCTGAAATGGAGCCAACTGGATCTGGTGATAGACCCAGATTCTGATTAACCTTTCCCATTCCTTCCTCAGAAACAGTGTCGAAACCAGAAGTACCAGGAGCAGCTTCTTGGGATGGGCCTATTGTAGTAGACCTGATCTCAGTTTCAGTAAAAAGAGGCGTATATTGCCTTGTTGAACTTGGGCTTGCCTTAGCCCGCTTTTTAGAACTTCTGGTCTTCTGGCTCTGCCAGCCCAAAAATTCAGCTGTGGCATCTGCAACAGCAGTTTCCAATTCACAAGAATCTAAGGGGTCAAAAATACTAATGTCATTACCAACACTAGATCTAGATGAATTTGGACTTCCAGGAGGAGACTTTTTACGTTTGGTTTGCTTAAGCCTATTGTCTCGTTTAGCATTTCTAGAAGCCTTAGGCTGCTGAGAAACAGCTAAAGGAATATCCATTTCAGAGTTTGAGTCGCTTAACTGATCGGGGTCAAGGTTCTCAAGGTTATGGGATGGGCCAGACCTAGGCTGAGCCTGAGTCTCAACTCCAACTCCAAGCCCTGATGCATCTCGTGATGAACGATCGTGTTCAGCCATACGACCCTCCTCAAGACCGAGGTACAGGCGCAGGCTTACCTACGATTAACAAACCAGGTGGCCTAGGGCCCAAGTTAGGTCCCTAGGCCTAATAGTATGTTACCCTACACCAAAATAACCACAAAAAGGTATAATAAGGCCTGGCTAAAAGCCTAGACCTAGCTAGTTAAAAATAAAATTCTTTGAAAGATTCAGAAACGCCAATAATTCCAATTCAAGTATATATATTGTAATCACTTCACTCCTGGTTTCAGTAATATATAATTTGAACTTTTTGTTTACAAGCAATTCTAGGTACGTCCGATTACTCGGATTTCAAACGTAAAACCCCGTTAATTAATGAGATTATATAACATAAAGCTTGGAATGTAAAGTTGTGTTGTTTGTTAAATATGTCCAAATTGTTTATATGTCCAAACTGCAAACTTAAAGTGTCTTAAGCCTGCATGTAACAGAGAAACGTGGTGGTAAGTAGATCCTACATATTAAATTAACTAGTTTTTGCCTCATTATCATAGAGAGCATTTACATTTCTATTTACTAGAGCTTGTTCTTTTGCCCCTGCGCTTTTCTCTTACTCCCAGGCTTTTAAAATCATGAAATCTTTTGCTTTAATCATTAGATGCATACATGCACATCTTTATTATTTTCAGTGCCAGGGAGTCTTTATTGTGAATGATTTGTTTTTTGTTTTGTAATTTCAGTTTATCGTCGCCGTTTAGCTTTTTTAAAAGAAAAGTAATTGAAAAAGCCCTTATCATCGTCATCATGGCAAGCACAAGCAGAGATAGAGACAAAGTTTTTCAAAACTAAAACTGATTAAACGTACTACGGTCCACAATTTCACAAGAGAGACTAAATAATTTGGCAATGCTATCTATAGAAAATGACATTACAAAAACCATTGAGTTTGAAATGATTTTGAAAGATTTCTCTGATAAAAAAGCCAGAAAAGTCTGTTTTTAGAAGGCCTATGCACAAACAGTATGTCAGTAATTATCTTGACTTGTAATAAAACATTAAAACTTTCATATGGGCTTTCAATTTTTAGTATATCATTGTGGCTAATGGTGGAGCCTCAAGTCCTCAACGCTTTTTGGCTGGGACTGGCGTACTGCACGAAGCATAAAGCATCGATCTTCAGGTTTTGTAGGGTAGAGGGCCCCGCTAGGCGCTAACAATTTTCTAATTGGGCCCCGCACTTCCTAGCGCCGGCCCTGAGTACAGGTAACACCGAAGTGATCTTATACCAGTCAAAAAACTTCCAAAATGCAGGATCAACCTCAACTGCAGCCCTGGGAAAAAATTTCAACACCACACTCCTAGTTCCAGTAATAAAGAATTTGAACATTTTGTTAACAAGCAATTCTAAGCACGTCAAAGGTTCACCGAAAAGTCATCAAAAATGCAATCTCTCAGACAAATGGCTAAGTCTAACCAAGAGTGGGTTGAACTGTTTCTCTTTACATTCGACCGTTCAACGTCACAAACTGAAGTTTCCACGTTCTTTTTGTCCACAAAATCATAGTATATATATATATATATACACACACTATGGTTTTGTGGACGAAAAGAACGTGTGTGTATATATATATATATATATACGTAAAGAACGACGCTTGTATAGAAGACATTCCGCGCAAGATGAGGAGGGAGAACGAACAAATGAAAAAATGAGGTTCTCCCTCCTCATCTTGCGCGGAATGTCTTCTATACAAGCGTCGTTCTTTACGTTAATTATACTGCGTATTCTTTGCAGTTGAAAATGTATATATGTGCGGCATGCGGGAGGTGCCCCCCTCGCGGCATTGGTTTCTGCGAGTATGTAGGAGAATTACGACTTCTGATCGAGTGAGGCCCATGGTGTAATGGTTATCATATCTGACCGGCAATCGGAAAATCCCGGGTTCGATTCCCGGGTGGTTACCTCATTTTTTTCATTTGTTCGTTTTCCCTCCTCATCTTGCGCGGAATGTCTTCTGTACAAGTGTCGTTCTTTACGTTAATTATACTGCGTGTTCTTTGCAGTTGAAAAAAAAAAATATATATATATATGCTAATTAAAGTTAAAATGCCGGAGAGAGTCTTACGTGCACTGTGCCTTACATTTTGTTTGTGCACATCTTGCACTGTACCATCCACTTCAAACTTATTGCGTATTCTCGAAATCTTTAAACGTGTTGGTGAGGTAGTTTCAAATTCATGTCGCCACTATCTTTGTACCTCACAAATGTTCTCGCATTTCTAATACCACTTCAATTTCAAAATCAACTTACGTTGCTAACTTGCTCTAATGACAAACAGTCGCTACTTTTCGTTCTGCACTGCCTTATTGGTACACATAAGGCAGTGCATGTGATCATTCCATCACACGCTAACGCCACCTATCAGGTATTATTACAAATCATCATTGCCCCTCTCTTCACCTTTTAATATGTTTTATCAACGTACATAGTCTGTACGCATTTTTTAGGAGTCCGAAATATGTAAATAGTTTGGACTTTGACCAGTCCCCAGCTGGAGAAAGCGCCTATTTTCGCAAATACTCCCAATCTCCCGACTGACAGGCGAAATCTCCCGCCAGACTCCCATTTCCAACATTTTCAGAACATTATGTTACGTTTTTAAATATATTTAGGAGGAGGATAAAATGGATGAAGAATGTAAATAGTGGGAGTATAATATAATGTATAATAGTATTAAATGAATGAAGAATATAAATATGTATAAGTGTAAATAAATTTTTCACATATTTTTTGACATGAAACTTTATCTTAGTATTGAATGGATTTGTTCGAAAATCAACTAAAAAAATAAAAAAATAAAAAAAATACATCTGCAAAAATTTGAATTAATTTTTCGTGGTTCTGGTGGTGGATGACCACAAGTATCTCCCGCCTAGCTATACCTCTAAGAGGGAGATTTCTCTCTTAGAAATAAAATCTAAAATCTTTGTGGTAGCTCTGCCAATATACGTAGGACCAAAACTGCAATAATTCAAGGCCAATTCTTTAGTTAAAGCTAATAAATGTGTAAATTTAATCTATTATAACTTACTAACATCTTTTCATCTAAAACTTGACTTGACTTAAAGTCACATTATATCTGGATATACTGAACAGTATATATATATATATATATATATATATATATACATATATGAAAATTATTTCACGAAAGTAACACGTGAAAAATATTTATGATGAATAAAACCACGAAGGAAAGGAAACACAGAATGGTGCTCAAGCGCTTTCGTCTAATGACATCCTCAGGAACACTGAAGTACATAAAGAGTTACAGCTATATATAGGTTACAGAAAATGTATATATATATATAATATATATATATAAAATAAACGGAAAAATAAAAAAAAAATAAAAAAAAATTAAATGATTGTGTGAGGCGCATACAAATTTGTAAGGAAAAACTATCGATTTTTAGCACAAGATCAAATGAATTCTTTCCAACCAATGTTATAAAAACAAAACAAAAAAAACTGTAAATTCATTTTCAATAACGAGTATTATCAACAAGTTTTTGGGATGGCCATGGGCAACCCCTTGTCGCCCCTCCTCTCCAATATTTATATGGAGTTTTTCGAAATTACTTACATTCCGAGAATCCTGGGGATTGGCATCCCTTGGTTGGGGTACGTCGACGATATTTTGTGTATCTGGCCCATGAATCGTGACCTGGATAACTTCCTCCTTCAGTTAAATGATCAAGTCCCCTCCATTAAGTTTACTTTAGAAGTGGAACAAGACAACTCAATCCCGTTTTTGGATGTGCGTGTACACAGGGAAAGCCCAGGTTTTAAGTTTAGTATCTATCGGAAAAAAACAAACAATTTGTCCTACGTACACTTTTACTCGGGACATGACACCCCCTCTAAGAAGGCCATTTTTTCTTCAATGTTTCTCCGCGCCCTTAGGATCGCCAGTCTGGAATACATCGATGCCGAATTAGAAAAAATCAACGGTATTGGAAGTGATCTGTGTTATCCATCTGCGTTTATGGAATCTTGTCTCAATAAGGCAAAACGAACTTTCTATCGCGTGAATAATAACACTCGTACTTTGTCAAAAAATATTTTAGTACTGCCATTTTTCCCGGGCTTTTTAGGCATTGCTAATGTACTTAAACTTTTGGATATTAATGTAGTATTTTCATATAACAATATTGTGAAAAATATCATAGTAAAAAATAGCCCTACCAATAATTCAGGCATTATCTATAAAATTGGTTGTAAACAATGTGATTCCTTTTACATAGGTCAGACGGGAAAGGATTTGCACACGTATAAAACAGCATCAATATTCCGTTAGAACAGGACAGTCGTCCAGTGCCCTTTTTGTCCATTTGTCAGAGTTATCCCACTGTATTGACTGGAATAATGCTTCAGTTTTATTTCACTCTAGCAACATTGTTAATAGAAATATTCTTGAGTCTGCCATTATCCAACTTACAAATAACTTCAACATAAGCAAAGGTCTTTTTCAACTCGATCCTGTTGTTTTGAATTCCTTCAGAACAGATTTAGATAAGAAGGGTAGAACGCTAAATCTTTGGTAAATTTGTATGCTACTCTGATAACTTTTATTTTTAAATTTATTTTTATATACATCGAACCTTAAACAAGAAGGGTAGAGTGCTAAAACCCGGGCAGATTTCCAGTATAATTTTTTTTTTTTTTTAACATTGGTTGGAAACAATTCATTTAATCTTGTGCTAAAAATCGGTAGTTTTTTTTTTTTTAATATATACTGTATATATAACATTGGTTGGAAAGAATTCATTTGATCTTGTGCTAAAAATCGATAGTTTTTCCTTACAAATTTGTATGCGCCTCCCACAATCCTTTAATTTTTTTTTAATTTTAATTTTTATTTTTCCGTTTATTTATATATATATATATATATATATATATATTTTTTTTTTCTGTAACCTATATATAGGCTGTAACTCTTTATGTACTTCAGTGTTCCTGAGGATGTCATTAGACGAAAGCGCTTGAGCACCATTCTGTTTCCTTTCCTTCGTGGTTTTATTCATCATATATATATATATATATATATATATATATATATATATATATTATATATATATATATATCAGCTTCCTATACCCACACAACAGACTTAATTTGTTATAGGCCTACTTTGCTGAAGGGAAAGGACTCCTTAAATTATGTAGCAAACTTCATCAATGAGCGAAAGGTGAACAAATTAAGAAAACAACAAATAAAGAAACAAATAAAGAAATAAACAAAATAAATAAACCAGTAAAGAAAATTGTTTATATTTGTTAGAACAAACAAATAAAGAAAATTGTTTATTAAAATTACGATAATATAAAAAATAAACTGAAAAAAGATAACAGATGCTACAAAATGGTTAAGTTAAAACTGTTACTAGAGTTATATTAATAATATTCATACTATTAAATTTTACAGCGTCTAAATTATAGATTTACCAAAAATATTTCAATATGACGATGTGAAACTATATAAATTATGTTCTAATTTTCACCTATTTACAACAAATGTATTTACAATTAGTGCTTCATAATAATGCTACACCTCACAAATATATTAGAAATATATAAATTATATATAAATATATCATTTACACTATTTCTTTACGGTACACATATATTGGAGGTCGAATACTTTGATTACTTACTGTTAATATTATTATACGATATGTTGAAACTTAAATTATTTGAAATGCAGTTTTATACCCTGGATGTCCCAAGAACAATTTATATCAAGAAATGTGAATTTCTTTCAAGAATTCCTACACTAAAATAATATGATAAAAACCTAAAATTTCTCTGGAAAATAATTTAAAAGTATGCCTACATTAACTGGAGGGTGACGAGAGAAAGTGATGTAAGTGTATTTTACAAAAATTTTGGGATCACCTGAAGATCAGGGCCCCCAGCCTTCTTTAGTTAGCTTTATAAGGTTAATTAACGAAAATATCACGACCTAACCTAACCAATCGTCAAGAACGTACAGTTGACCTAACGATTGGTTAGATTAGGTCGTGATATTTTCGTTAGTTAGCCTTATAAGGCTAATTAAAGAAGGGTGGGGACCCTGATCTTCAGGTGATTCAAATTTTGTTCCTTTATTTTGAAAATTAATAATGTGCATAAGAATTAACATTGCGCATTAGCAAATACAAAACTATATTTATTTAACTTTTTGGTTAAGAAAATTTGTCTTCCTTGAGTAATAGAAATAATTCTTATGCGTGCCATTAACTCTCAAAAAAGTCACGGATCAAAAATATTTGAAAAGTGCATTTACATCATCTTCCCGTGTCATCCACTAGTTATTAATATAATATTCAATAACTAATATAGTTAAGGTATAACCCAATGGTTCCCAAACTTTTGCTGCTGCGACGCTAAAGTGGCCAGGACCTCCCGATCCTGAGGCTTATGATAAAATTTAAATATGTATATAAATATAAATTGAATTAAGAAATAGTGAATATAGTGCCCCTTCGCGACAGCAAAATGTATTTAGTATTTAAGTGTACATTTTGAAGTTTTAATTTTTGTATACAATTTTCCTATTATCAAAATTATGTTTAAAAATTAAAACAACAAAATAAATATTTTTTTGGTAAAAATTTAGAGTGAAAATTACAAACCTCTTTTAACCCTTAAATACTACACTGGAGTATTTAAGTATTATTTTGCATTTAAGAATAATTAGATTCGAATCTTTTTTCTCGATTCGTGAACCAGCTAAAAAATTCGTCATAATTTCGTTGATGAAATTTGAGTTTTCGATTAACGTTTTTAAGTTGTTCTTCGATGAATTTTTTGTGGATCTTCGATTTTTGCATCTTCGAAGAAGCTGTGAAATTAACTACCTGAAAATAAAAATTTTAGGTGTTAATTTATGCGTGAAGAGCACCAATATAATGCATTTCATTAAATTGGTTGATGGGGTTGTTTAACCACCTTTGCAACATCTAAGGTCATATGACGGAGAGTACCTACAGCTTTACACAGGATGCGAACTACGGGTCGCTAGATCATCTGGACGCGGAGGACAGTCCCCCATCTAACTACTATCAGACTCCATGTCGCTTAACTTCGCTGATTGACAGGATGCGGTGTTATGACATTGATATATTGAGTCGTTCATTATATAAGACTCTACGAGAGTAGGGAAAATCTCTTTCTGGCGAGGAATATCAGTGGGAGGTCCTGTATCTATCCCCGTGTACTTGTCTCCTATGGAGAATGAGTGTTTTTGTGGGTGATCACCCACTGTTGCTACGGCGAATTTAAGAATCTTCCACTTAGAGGTGCTTATGAGGCAAGTGATTAAAATATGGGTTGTTCAATTTGCCCATGCTATGTGGGGTACAATGCAACCATAGATGTCTCTAAAGTTGGGGAAGGACTGAGTATAGGAGTAATTGTTTAATCAAACTTCTGCAGGGTTACGCCTAACACTATTTTCAAAATACTTATCTAATAGACTCTTATATTACATGTGGGGACAGTCTTAAACCCTGAGAGTATTCAGAACTTTGTTCAGCATATTTTTTAACATATTTACACTTTGGATTGAAACAATCTCCGAGGGAAGTTGGTGTCAGATATTAACTATTTTATGAGAGTAGAAATTATCGCAAATGGAGGTGCTAAATGTTTTCAGTTCCAATTTAAAACCATTATTTCTTGTCGGATTGGTATTCAGCCCAGTAAAACCTAAAGCTTAAGGGCCAAATTAAATAAAATAAATAGTCCAGCTTCACAATTATTTATGTCATTGTAAATTGTAACACCAATATATTTAACTTATTATTAATAAAGGTTATTCAATCTATCAAATAAGTGAAAATAATTTCCTGTAGTCTACCCTGACTATTCGATTAAGTATCTTGAAAATTTAAATAAGCTGACCGCGCAACCTCTTGGTCTCCAAGGTAAACAGATTTAAGCGCTCTAATCTACATTTGTAGTTTTAAAGTCTCATTGATGGGATCAATTTTGTGGCCCTTGCTTGTACCTTTCCAAATCCTTCCTAAGGGACGGATACCAAAACTGCACACAATACTCAAGTTGAGGTTTAACTAGTGAACTGTAAAGAGACATTACAATTTCGTTGTTTCCAAAATGGAACTGTCTTTTAATATAACCTAGTATTTTTAAGGTCCTCTTTTTCGACTTCTGCACAGTGCTTTGACGGTTTGAGATCATTACTAATCATTAGGTTCAGGGCCGGCGCTACCCACTAGGCAAACTAGGCGATCGCCTATGGCGCCAAAATCTGGGGGTGCCACACAAATTCTGAACAACTTAGACAAAATTACTTAGTCCAACTAAAAACACGAAAACTTAGTAATAAAGGGAGGAGTGGCTAAGACTGATGAGCTAGTCCATATTAGGAGAAGGAAGAAACAATTCACATACGAGGCAGATGATGAACCAATTCAGAATCCCAAGCAAAAGTTCAAGGTGAAAATTTTATTTTGCAGTCTTGGACTCGGCAATACAGTCAGTTGAACAAAGATTCACATATATGCATCAAGTTAGTTCTTTGTTTGGCTTCCTTTATGACATCCACAAGATGCAGACAATGACAACGAAGGAAATAATGGACCATTGTTTAACACTAGAAAAAGCTTTACAACATGGTGATAATAAAGATATTGATGCTGCAGATATGTGTAGTGAATTACAAGTCATTGCAAGAAGGGTGGAGAAGAGTGCATCCCCACAATACATTCTGAAATTTATATGCAAAAAAAAGCTGACAGATAGTGTTCCAAATGTATTTATTGCTTTATGTATTCTCTTAACACTCCCTGCATCTGTGGCCAGTGGTGAGCGAAGTTTTTCCAAACTAAAATTGATAAAAACATATTTACGCTCAACCATGACGCAAGAAAGACTTGTTGGCTTTCTACTGTCAATAGAACATAAAATGGCTGAGAAACTGGACTTGAAACAACTTGTTCGCAAATTTGCCAGAACAAAAGCACGAAAAGTAAAAGTTTGATGGAACTGAACTTCATGGGTCATGATATAATTATAATGTAATTTTAAGCGTTAGTTTGAAGTAGGTAATGAAAAACACAAACATAATGTAATCATGTAGTTAGCTTCTTTAACCTATTATTATTATTACAGTATTAAATAATTTTATTATTGTTATATACAAGCAGTGAAAAAATAATGGGATACAATTTATGTTTATATATTATTTTTAAAGAACCTAAAAAAAAGAAAAGAACGAAAAAGAAAAAAAATATGTAACAAATATTTTTTAACCTTAGTATCCATATCTGTTAACGAAGAATTGCTGTAGCTGTTTGCACAATGTTGTAGCAGTAGCAGAAAATTGAATCATCACCAGCTGAACTATTGATACAATATTGTACGCTATATATTATAAGCCACTGTTCCTGTATTCAGCAAGCAGTCATAACTGCAGAGCTCAGTAAGACTGGTACTGACCAAGGTAATCCCCAGGTCATAAGGCTTGTTAATCCATGGCAGGTGTGGACCTTACATCGGCCGGGCCCGGGTATTCCCACAGGTCATAAGCCTAGCTCATCTGGGGTCAGACGTAGTTGATAGGTTACCGCTAAATTATTGATCACCTGGTGGAAACGTTCAGAGGCCAACCCATCTATACAATCTTAAAGGTTCTTTAATACTACTAAGTGCTATTGAAAGTCCTTCCATCAAGTTCCGTGTTTGACAGAATTAAATATACTAATCTTTTTTCTTATAGTAAATAACAAATGAGAACATTGTAAATCATTCTTATTATTTCGTTGTAAATTTATAATTATAGTGTACATAATTTAGGTAAACCTAAATAACATCTTATGTAGGTTAAGTGCTATACACAGCAGACAAGCATATCCTTAAAAATGACAAAAAAGTCTGAAAACTTGAGTGTAATTCCATCTGTGTTTCGTATGTAACTACAGATGTATGGTAATACAGTTCTCTCATGCCTCGAAAGAGGTAAATTGTAGAAGATATTATTATTATACATATTATATTATTAACAGAAATTTGTGTTTTATTGACATTTTATTCACTGACTTTCTGTGACGATAATTATATGGAATTATTTGCATGAATGAAAATATGAAGCCACAAGATGAAAATGTACATGTTATCAACGGTTTTTCGAGTTGCAGAAACAATATAGTAGCTAATAGAGTTCCTACATTACCTTATCAAAACTTATTGGGCGGGAGCGCACATTGAAGGGCTCGCCCAGGGCGCTGAATACTCTGGCTCCGGCCCTGATTAGGTTAATAATGTTTAGGCTAGGTCAACAGAGATACTGTTAAAGTTTTTGCCGCCGATATGGCTATAGTCGTTTGTGACTAAAGCTTCATTGAAGAAATGCAAACTTAAAATTTATTATGTAATATTCCTTAACTTACTTTTCTGAACTGAGCCCGCGTCCAAACATTCGAGACAACAGCTTGAAAATAGGCCTTTTCATGCAGAGTGCCTACAAACCTGAAATAACGTTTGATATGTCCATAAACGTTGATAAATGTCACATATTTCCCTGACTAATGAATCATTGACTCTGGATAATAAGGCCTCTAATAATTATATGTATAATGCACAATGCACATTAGGGCGGGTCGATATTTTGTATTCAAAAGTGACACATTGTGGGGGTTTCGTATGGGTCACACTAGTCACCCGGTAAAATATTTCGCGTATCGTAAGTTTCCTATCCCCGGCACAAATTTTCGGTTTTTAGTTTTAATTTGCCAAAATGTACATTTTTCGATAAAAACTCAGATAAAAATTGTTTCAGCTGTGTTAAACTCATGTTTCTTATTTTTGTATTCAAACTCAAAGAAAATGACATTTTTATGTGTTTTTGAGTATATACTATATATTAAAATAAAAAATAAGGAAAAAATTAATGAATTACATAACATTTTTGAGAAATTAAACAACAGAACTTGTCTTCTACAAGAAAAAGAAAAAAGCATTACCTAATGAAGTGCTTTTCTGCACGATGCATAAATTAAGCTATTTTGAAAGTAACACTGCATGTTTGTTTATTCCACTGTCCTTTCTATTAAAATTTAGTCAATCTTTGCCGTAATTCCAGTATGTTAAGAATATATTTTTGGCGATTTTCGTAGCCAATTCGTATCTCAGATGCATTCGTGACTAGATTCACAGCGCTTTCTACTCCTTGGGCCTTGGCTGTGACATGGAAAGGCTGGTATTCTGAGTGGTTCTTGTTCCTTATTGCTAAAGTTTCTCAGAAGTGGAGGCGGATAAATTACCTCTTTCTGCCAATCAATCATTTCAGTGTAGTCTGAAGAAGCAAAATTAAGAGTTCGAGGTAGATTAAAGTTTCTTGATCCAGAAAATGTAGTTCTTGAGAGAATGATTATCTGGATTGCAACCTCTCTAACTTCTCTTCTTGAGTCTGTTATCATCGATAGTAGAATATTTTCGGGGTTCGCAAAGTACGAGTTATTCTGAAACACCGGTTCCATGATCATTGATCAGCCTGTATTTCTCCTTCAAGTCACGCAGCAGATAACCTAAGTACCAAAAGTTAGATGTTCCGTCAGATGCCAGTGGATGTGACTTAACCCAAAACCATCGTGGCGCATAAGATAGCATAATAATTTCTACTAGATCTTTGAGATCATGGGTTGGATTTGGTGTTGACACATTGAGTCTAAGAATTCTATTTGCTCTAGTTAGCCAACGAGCATGATGAATTGTACCAGGAGATCGTTCTGCGAGATCTTTGGAGACATTTTCAGATTGAACAGCTAGGCACATATTGTAGAGATACTTTTGGTCACTGCTTAAAACATTAACAACATCAGATGGAATTTCATGAATGTTTCCTTTAACAGGAGAAAAAGCACCCACTTCCAGTTTTGTTAGATCAGTTTTCAATTTATTTCCAATTGAACCCTTGAAAGTACATGGGCCTGTTGTGTTTCCATCTGTTGCCTCGTAGACGTGCCTGAATGGTAGTTCGCTCGGTATCAGGACAAAATCCCCCCGTGGACAAAATCCCCTCGCGGACAAAATCCCCCATGGACAAAATCCCCCCGGACACAACCCCCCCCGGACACAATCCCCCCGCGGACAAAATCCCCCTAAGGCTTTATTAAAAAAGAAGAATACGACTGACTTTATTAAAGAAGAAAAATTAAAAACACAATAAGAATAAGAATAAGAATAAGAAAAGAGGCTTACAGAAACGGATTACAGAAACACGGATTACAGAAAAAATATCAAGATGACAATGATTTTGCCTTAAAAATTCGAATGATACCTGCTCTAGCTTTTGTGCCTCCAGAAAAAGTTGTTGATGCTTTTGAACAATTATACGATTTTATACCAGTGGAAGGTTTGCCAATTCTCGATTATTTTGAAGATAATTATATTGGAAGGCCATGCCGACGAGAACGAAGAGAACCCACTTTTAGCATTTCTATTTGGAATATGTACTCAAGAACAATTACAGAACTTCCACGTACAAATAACTCTGTCGAAGGCTGGCATAGACGCTTTGCATCTCTAACAGGATGCTCGCATCCAAACATATGGAAATTTTTAAAAGTTTTAGGGCAAGAAATAAGCTACCAACAGGCATTTATTTCTCAAATTATCGCTGGCTTGCCGACAGAACCGCAAAGGAAGAAGTATAAGTCTTCTTCTTCTCGCATTTTGAAAATTGTACAAGACTATAACAACAGGTCTATTTTTGATTTTCTTAAGGGAATTGCTTTTAATTTGTCTTTTTAAATTTTGAATTTTGTTTGACTTTGTGTTTTTAATTTTTCTTCTTCAATAAAGTCAGTCGTATTCTTATTTGTTTGCCCGGTTAGGTAATTGTACGCCCTTGACGATTGGTTAGGTTAAGTCGTGATATTTTTGTTAAAACTTTAATAAAGTCAGTCGTATTCTTATTTTGTTAATAAAGCCTTAGGGGGATTTTGTCCGCGGGGGGATGAAGAAGGCACACCAGCCACTGAACAGACCTATTCAGATAGATTTCAACAAGCTTTATTACTCCACCGATTCTTCCAGTGTTCGCAGCAGTGCCATCACATAGTAAAGCTTTTAGAGTGTCTGAACTTTCTGAGTCCACTATTACAATACTCAGCTCTTCTGCTACACAACGAGAATTTTCATGATCAGGTGCTACATGATCCATATAGATATTTCCAGGCTCTTTTACAATGACGTAGTGCTCTTCTTTGATCTTGCCTGCCCTGGTTAATGTGTCATTTCTTCTCCCATCAAAGCAAATACATTCTATTCCTATATTCTCCGATTTAACCCTGGTACTCAATTTTTTACCTACACGTGCTCTTTCCCTCTCCAGCTTCTTTCTATCAGTCCAGGGGCGGATCCAGGAATTTAAGCAGAGGGGGGTCCAGTCTTGGTGGGGCTCGTTACTGATATGTCCTCGGCCTTCGGCCGAGGACGCGCGAGCGAAGCGAGCGCCAGGGGGGGTGCCCGAGGGGGTGTGTCCCCCTCGGTAGGAAATTTTCATATTTGAAGATAGCTTTAGATGGATTTGAAGTATATTCCCGTTATCAAAATCCTGCTTGTTCACACACCCAGGCCAGGTCTGAAATGTCTCAGGATCGGACATAAACTTTTTTTTCTTTTTTCTTTTTAAGGAAATTAATTTTGTGGCAACCGGGATACATGTACCTTAAGCCATTTTAAGTCTTCAGGTCTTATTTTTCATATATAGGAGCAAACAAACGCAATCGAAAAATCGTTGGTCACCGTGAGCAGGGGGGGGTCCGGACCCCCTCGACCCCCCCTGGATCCGCGCCTGCAGTCATGTTGCTCTGATCCAGGATTCCCATATCTTTCAAAGCAGCATTAACAATTGCTGCTGCTGCCCTGCAACTCACTCTGTAACGATCTGCGGTCACTGCCAACTCTTCATAGGTATATCTGTTCTGCTCATTCTCTATTAACTCTATATCAGGCACGAAGTCTTCATCCTCTTGGTTGGTCTCTACCTCCATGCTCTCAGCACCGGCTGCATCCTGTGATTTTGAAGGGACAACTCTGATAGCTTCAGTCATTTCTGCTTGTGATCTCATTTGGCGTTCGTGTTCTTTTTGAGCTGCTCTAGCAATAGACCTTTTCCTCATCAACGCAGCTTTTCTATCAATTGGCCCCAATTGGTTTAATCTTTGCTTTTGTCCTACAAAAGAATCCCACTCAGCAATTGTTATTTTGTCCTTGCACCGGCAGGCATTTCTATCAATCCCTTTATCGTAGCAATCACAGGTACATACATCAAACATAGCATCATACTCGGAAACATTTTGTTCAAATCTCTCATCTCTTCGGTTTATAGGAACCTTGTTCAACTTTGAGGCTGCTTCTATCACTCTAACAACTTTCTGAAAGATTCCACCAGTTCTTATTGTAGGAAAAGATAACCTTCTCCATATGGTTTCAACGTCTATTGCAACTATGTTACAACATTCATTAAAAGTAATCAATTTATTGGATTCAGCCTCTTCTCGTCGTCGCACAAAGTTGTAGTGCCTCACATCATCTGCTTTTGTTGGTGTCATTAGCTGCTGGAAAATCGGAAGGATGTCCAAAGGCTGCATTTGACGACTTTTTTCTTGTTGTCATGATTAATTTGACTTAATAACCAATAATTTAACTTAAAAACCAATAGTTTGAATCAATAACCAATAATAATTTCACTTACTCAATAAGCTGAAACAAAAATAAAATAATATAATATTTTGCAAAAAGTACCCAAAAAATTAGGGTTGGGTTGCCAGACTTTTTAGCACATTTGTGAAATTTGGCCACAAAGTGGCAATCTGGCAACCCTGCATGAAACAAAAAAGTATCCATAAATAAAGAAGATACCCATTTGATTTAAATAAGGGCAAATAAGGTCTTCTAACTTATTTCTAACATATCTTAAATTGATGTTCAGAATAGGTTCAAAGCTTATTGTGAATATCAGCTAGAAGAGTGGGGAAAAAGGGGGACTTTATGCGAGGGGTACAGGGGGTCGCACAAGGCTCAACTTTTGATATGTTATTTGTTAACCCAAATGAAAACCCTCACATAGTGTTGTTTTTAAAAAAAGAAAAAAAAACTTGTTTTGACCAGGGTTGTGGAGTTGGAGTCGGAGTCGTGGAGTCGTGGAGTTACAATGTGTGGAGTCGGAGTCGGAAAATTTTGGACCGACTCCACAACCCTGGTTATAGCCACTAGGTTAAGGGTTATTCAATTTTAAGTAGGACTACTACTGGTTAGACCTTAATTATGTTTAAGAGAATCTTTTTCATTTATATATATATATATATTATATATATATATTGGAAAAAAATAAAAATCCCTTAATATGATAATATCTACAAGTCAACATCCTTCTTAATATTTGAATGTTCCCTTATCCTAGAAAGTAACCTGACGATTCATGTGGTGGTGATGAAATGTCTTATTATTATGATAATTATAGAGTGAAACACTAGAGGAGTCGGAGTCGTATATTTAAAATGTGAGGAGTCGGAGTCGGATTTTTAGATTTTTTACAATGTGTGGAGTCGGAGTCGGAGTCGGAGTCGAATTTTTACAATGTGTGGAGTCGGAGTCGGATTTTTAGATTTTTTACAATGTGTGGAGTCGGAGTCGGAGTCGGAGTCGAATTTTTACAATGTGTGGAGTCGGAGTCGGAGTCGGAGTCGAATTTTTACAATGTGTGGAGTCGGAGTCGGAGTCGAATTTTTACAATGTGTGGAGTCGGAGTCGGAGTCGGAAAATTTTGGACCGACTCCACAACCCTGGTTTTGACCCACCCTAAATTGCACATGGCATAAAAACGATTTATATAATAAACATTAACTAGTTTTCAGAATGTTTTAAAGTTATTTGGACATTTTTGACTTACATTTGCCAATTACTTTCGATGTAGTCCCAAGCCAGACTGAAGGAACTTGGATTTGCAGCAATTCCCTCTAAAGCAAAGGTCAAATAAAACTTAGAAAGGACAGAGGTTTGATCTATTGTTAACACCATTAAAAGTCTGGAAAATGAAATACGTTTTAATTAGTATTAATATACAAATCGAGTGTTATTGTCATAATAATAATAATAATAATAATAATAATAATATAAATAATAAAAATCTTCATCTGTAAAAATAAATATTACAGTACTACAATTTACACAATGATATTTTACAGAACATATTTATTTCTACCCATCTAGTTCGGCCCTAAAGCTTTACAGTAGGTTTCACTGGGCTCTCAGAATAATTATAAGATAAAAGTATTTCATTTATAGACATTTGGTAGTATAAATTATGATTAATTATTATATAAAACAAACTTCGTAGTTATGATTATGAAATATACATATTATAAATACGATTAATTATGATTAGGTCTTTAAAGAATGTGCTTGTATGATCAAGAAAATCTGCATCAGATAATATCCTTATTTCTCGTTTTTGAACAGCAAAAATACTGCCTAATGCGTTATCAGCAGTATTTCCCCATGCAAGATTGCAGTATATCATACAGGGTGTCCCAGAATTAACTATCTATTTCAATGAAATCGGACAAATTTTTTAAAAACACACTTTTATTTATGTTTATCATGTTTAATATGTGTTAAAAATGTATAAATTTCTAAATTTTTTTCATAATTTTATTTTCAGAATTTTTTCATTATCTGGGCCAATGAAAGACCGTCTGAAGTCATAGAATGGCAAAGAGACTCTCCAAAAGTTAACGTGTGGCTTGGAATGACCAAATCCAAAATTTATGGTGCTCCATCTTGTTGAAACACAACATTATCAAGAATGCCATCATCGAGAAGCTGTGGTTCGAGAAACTGCTGAAGCATATCAAGGTAGACGGTACCTGTTACAGTTGCTTCCGCAAAGAAGAATGGGCCATAAATTTTGGATTTGATCATTCCAAGCCACACGTTAACTTTTGGAGAGTCTCTTTGCCATTCTATGACTTCAGACGGTCTTTCATTGGACCAGATAATGAAAAAATTATGAAAATAAAATTATGAAAAAAATTTAGAAATTTATACATTTTTAACACATATTAAACATGATAAACATAAATAAAAGTGTGTTTTTAAAAAATTTGTCCGATTTCATTGAAATAGATAGTTAATTCTGGGACACCCTGTATAAGGAAGAACAAAAGTATAATACAGAGTTAATAAAATCTGTTTAAGAACTATAAATATAGGTTTAAACATTATAGCATAACTTTAAGAGATTTTTTTTTAAATATATAACTGATATATACTAGTCCTTCCACTGCAAATTCTTATCTAACATGACGCCTAAAAGTTACATCTTCTTTTAAGATTTTTTTATTCCAAGTGCCGCATTTATTTAATCACCATATTATAGAGCCAAAAGCAAAATCTCCGTCAATATGTTTAACATTGTTTCTATTACACTGTTGCATATTAATGTCATAGAAAATAAAATTAAGACCTGTTGAAAATGTTTATTTTTCTTTTTTTCCGGTTGTTTTCAACAAAAGTCCATACACTATCGATCGTCCAATTTGTGAACTAAAATAACCATACCATGGTTTTTAGCACACTACAAACAAGAAAACTTAGAAAGCAACCACTAAATACTTGGCGTTCCCACCTTCCGCTCATTCAAATAATCCCTTGCCTCTAGCCTAGCAATCAACTTGACTTAGAGAACTGTCGACCTCTAATTCTCACGAATTCACACAAGAAACAGCAAGGGACAAAGTGTGAACACTTAAGAGAGCCTAGTCATTGTAGGTCAAAAACTTAACTACCCAACTAATTTGGTGTTCACATATACGAAAGTCCTAATTATATACGAGTGCAGTTAATGCTATACGAGTCAGCCGTGTCCCTTTAGGGTAAAAATGGTTTTGCCACTTCTAAATTTTCTAACACCTGTCTTTAACACCTAATATAACATCTTAGCTCATCAGCATTTGTTGAAGCACCTATTTAATTGCTATTTAACCTTTCACTGAAAGAAGATGTATACCTGCTGTTAAGCCATAAATGTCTGGAACAGGCAAGAACGGAGAGCAGCAAGTTCTGTTTGTCTGAGAAAGGATTGGAGAAAAACTGTCTCCAAACAGTATCCCATTCTCTTTCACCTCCTTCGGCGACAGCAACGCAGAACACAGTTTCAAGTATGTCTTCGTCTACGATGCTTTCAATAAAAATACATAAGAAATGCATTAAACAAAAAATATTTATGAGGCCTAATTTTCATACGAGTGAATTTTTTAAAACTAATTGAAATTTGATGGAGTAACAAAATTCTACTCTTAATTAGGTGAGAAGGGTTTCTATACATTTAAAATCGAACTGAAAAAGTTTCAGTTTGTAAATACAATTAATTCACGTTTAACATATTATCAAATGCAAATATTTATGATAAACCTTCCGTAAAAAATGTTTGTACAGGGTGTCCATAAAGTCACGCATCATAGGAACGTAAGCAATATCTATTTATTTATGTCTCCATAAGGAAGAGAACGTAGAGTTGTAATCAGAAACAGCTATTCAGTGTGCATTCATTTGGAAGCGTTAGTAATAAAAACGATGGAGACTGGATGACCTCGCCATTTCCGATCTGAAGAAAATGTGCGCCAAATTTATGAAGAAGAAGCACAAAGTCCACAGAAGTCAACACGTCGGTTGTGAATAAAATGTGACCAATTTAAAAATGCTTCATTTTTGTTACACACAGACCTACAAAGGCGAGACAAAAATTGAGGTACATGGAGGTACACGCGCATTCATCACAAAAAAGTCACACATTGATTTAGTCACAATCACTCGTGTCACTTAATCATCGGCAAAATTCCGAACATCTAGTCCTGTCATTCATGGACAGTCGCTGCAGCAACTGAATTTTACGAGTATGTGGAAATAACCAAAATCAGATTTTAATAAATGGCAGATGCTTCTTTATGAAATTCCTTTCTCACTTGACAACAATAATAGGCGTGTACTTTGTGCTACTGCTTCAGAAATTTGGCGTACATTTTCTTCATATCGGACATGGCGGGGTCGTTCGAAGTTTCCATCGTTTTGAATACTATTTCCAGTTGATTTTTATTTCTGTATTATTCGACGAGTTGTCACTCGTGTTAGTGGGTTCCGGTTTGAAAACCTCCTACAGAATGTACGCTAAATAGTTGTTTCTGACTGCAATTCATCTTTTCCTCAATGAATATTTTCTCCCGCACTGTTGGTTGCGAGTCTTCACCCGTAAGAGACAATAAGAAAAATTTTAAATTTTCTTCTACTCTTTAAGATATAAAATTAATTTTTATCCAACGTAGCAGTAATTTTATTATGAACATTTTAAATTAGTCCCGTTTTATTGGCCCACCTTATCAGTAATGTATGGCGTATACTAACATGAACGTGACGTCATACTGTTACATTGATTGCGAACTAAAATATAATTTATTAACATTGCTGAATGGCATGAATGAATATTAAAAAGGGATCTTTCTATGATTCTACCATACTAGAGCAGTGGATGTCAAAGATGGCGATAAAAACAACTTTACGCTGGAGGCCAAATCTAATACATCTTCCATCTCTTGCAAAATACTGAATATTATTTTAAAGATGTAGAACACATTAAATGCAACCTTAATTAATTACCCGCGCATATTACATGGAGTAATTTTTCATGAAAAGTTGTAAAGAAACCAACCTGTAGTTTTTTGGATTCTTTGTCCATTCAGCGAACACTTGTTTAGATTCTCGGATGCAAGGATCATAAACTTTGCAAATAGTGTTTATTAGGAGATTAGTGGCGTGTTTGACAAACGGGAGTTCAGGAGGTCGCTTCACAAATCCATTAGATGGATAATGAACTGACATAATTAACAGTATTAAATCCTGTTGAAATTAACATTTGCATTTTAAAATATCCTAAATTGAAGAGTATAAGATCTAAAGTAAAATAATAAATCTAATAAAGGGAGAAAAGCTTGAGGCATACTTAATACTTTGTATCACTAAACTCGCAAACAATTAAAATTAATGGTCAGCAACGCTTTTTGGAAAGCGTCAGAAAATGTAGAAGGAAAGGTTGTATTTAACAGAAGAATATATATAGGAAAACGAACGCCTAAAATACAGCAATGTCACACATTGTTCTTCAATATTATTAATATTCACACGAAACAATTGATTTAGATATCTGAAGCTTAAAAATGAGCAAATTCATCATTATGCGCTTCATCTAATTGTACTGATCGTAGTACTTGCGTATTATAGCAAACGCAGTTTATATGAAAATGAGATAATTGATTTACCTTAAATTCTCCATAAAGAGTATCATGATGAAAACTTTCAAATAGTGGTTTAAGATTTTCCAGAGCTGCTGTAATTACAAACGGAGACTTTTCTTTGCTCAGATAAAAACTCATATCAAGAGGTATTTCAAAGGATATTTTTTCTGCCAAAAGAAAAAGATAAGAAGATTGCTCTTTAAAATTTTATTTACTGGAACTTCATGACGTTGAGAGCAGGAACAAATTTAAATTCTAAACAAAAGGCAATCAACCAACCCGCGTAAGCCAAAGAGAAGCTGTCATCTATGAGTTGCGCCCTCGTGACATCATCGAACACTTCGTGATCGTCATTCAGTTGTTGGATAAGAAGAAACCAGTTCACTTCGTCGTAATTCACCCTGAAAAAGCCCGTCTGTTGCACGTTGAGAAGGAACCAATCGTGCGCTGCAGGAGGGTCATCCAAATGAATGGTATGCATGTGGGAGTTCATCCAGAACTTGGGCAAAGTGTCAGACATGTTTGGGTTTTGCTTAGTAACGATGGATAAAGGAATCCACCACTTTGGTCCTTCAGATCCAGCAGCTTTATTAGCCTCTATCGCATCCAGGAGTTCGTCAGGTTCCTGATAGTGTCTTTGCTAATGAAAACCAAGAGTTGAACATATCAGTATGGATACATACACTTTTACATGTGAGAATTTACCATGAAAGAAAACCTCCATTTCAAAGGAAGGTATTCTGCTGTGATAGTAATTAGGGTACATCATTATTCATTAATGCTGTCCTTTATTTAGCGTCGGTTTAATTAAGAGTTACAGTATTTCATCCAGCATGTTCAATCCTTATTCTCATCAAAGCAGTGAAGGAGTCAATGAATTAAGACAAAGTGTTTCAAATCCAGATCAAACGACAGATAATTAATTTCTTTAATTAATAATTTAAATCAAATTATGTCCCTTCATTCTGTTGTATTTTTATTTACTTATACGTATACCTGTGTCACTGCAAAGTTTCCATTCTTCAACCTTGTAACACTGACGACAGGATAACCTTCCTGCAAAATCCACGTGTCCATAATTTGTGCTATGGAGAAGTTGTTCCACAGAGTGCCCGCCTCGTGCCCAGACTCAGTTAAAACTTTCCAAAGATCATACTGGGAGGCACTCTTGTATTTCCTGGGAAAGGCAAATGTCCATTCAAAGTTTGGCTGACGACCCATAAATTTAAATTAACCATTAATTTACATTCATTTACCGTTTGACTGCAAAGCTCCCATGCTTCCCAGCGGCATATTCACATAAGAATACTTTGACTACATTACTTACCACTAAATACAAAATTGAACATAAATGCCAATATTCTGTACATCTATGGATGAGGTGTTTCCCTTGAACTGTTTAATATTGTATCTCTTATGCAATATAAGCCCTATTCTTTCTGAATAAAGTGTGTTTTGTTTATTTGTTTTTGTTTGTTCTTACCAAAAAAACTGTAAATTATAAAGCAACATGGAAGTGATCTAACGTTCTTATGAAACAAACTCCCATGCACTCAATCCTGAAATGTTTTTAAAATGTTTTATTCCGTTGCACGTGCAGGACGCACTATATCTGGCTCAGAACTTTTCTCCGTGAAACAGCATAGATTTTCCAATTACTCTTATTCACGCGTCTTCTCATCTTTGACAAAATTGGTATTCTATAGTTAAATTCCAGTTGAAAGTTGATTGATTCATTCATTCATTTCTTTATCGGAACAGAAATGCTCGATAAATTTTGTAAACTGTTGAAAGAGGTCAAATTTCCTTTTTAAATATGTGTTCCCTCAAGTAGTTAAAACGTGGTAGGTATAGTTGTTAGAGTATCAGTCTAAATTGTTTTGAAGTAAATTTCTCGGTCCTCGTTTGTTCACAACTCATTTTATAAAAAATATGAACCTAAGCTAGATATAAGTATGAATTTTATGATAATGAAGTATAATACACGAGAGTAGAGATAAAGAGGGCGTTCAAAAATTACGTAACGCTATATTTGCTAAAACTTGACACCCCAGATCCCCCAGGAACGTCGTTTTGTATCGCTAGCCCAGACACCCCTACACTACTTCTACCCGACACCCTCACACATTACGGAACGTTACAGGGGGTGTGTGTCAGGATTTGGCAAAAATAGCGTTACGTAATTTTTGAACGGCACCAAACACCTTGTTGAATGCTACCCTATCAGTTCACAGAGGTAACGCTAAAAGTGAAAATACCCTAAAAGATATTATAAATAAAGTGTTGACTCTACGGCAAAATGAATATATTACTTTCTACGTGACTAATTTACAGAGAATTACGGTCATTCCTATGGATGACATTGACGTATCAGTGCTTCTCAAACACTATAATGGGGTGCAAAAATTATTAATTGAAATAAAACACTAACGTGTAGTGTCAAATAAAAAACGCAATATCATTCGAACAATTTTGGCTGTGGTACACCTCGCTTTTGATCTTTCTACAATCTCTGTGACTGGGGCAGAGAAAACGTTGTGACTTTCAGTGCCTCAAAAACTCAGTTCTTTCATCTGTCTACTCGTCACGATCTTCCACACAACTATCTCTTTACATTCAACAATACAAAACGCATCCCTTCCTCTTCTCTTAACATTCTTGGTGTTTCTTTTTCTCGTGATCTTTCCTGGAAAGATCACATATACTCTCTTTCCAAGACAGCTTCTAAGAGGCTAGATGTGCTGTACTACCTCCGCAGTTTCTTTATCCGCACTCAGTTGCTGTCTCGGATCACTTTAACATATTGTTTCCCAAAGCATTCGGGAAGCAATATGTTAAAGTAATCCGTCCTGGGAAGCAATATGTTAAAGTGATTAACACTGGGAAGCAATATGTTAAAAAGAGAAAGGTTGGTTGGTTAGAAAGAAGTTGGTAATCTAGGCTAACTAACGAAAATATCACGACCTAACCTAACCAATCGTCAAGGGCGTACAGTTGACCTAACGATTGGTTAGGTTAGGTCGTGATATTTTCGTTAGTTAACCTTATAAGGCTAACTAAAGAAGGCTGAGGGCCCTGATCTTCAGGTGATCCAAATATTTTACATTCACAAAAAATGGCAAAGCATAATAAGTTAAGTTGTCCATAAATTTACATTTTCTCGACTAGCTAATCTCTAAATATTATAAACTATTGTAATGTAACTGTAATTGGTTGTGTAATGTCTATTTTTGGGAAGCAATATGTTAAAGTGATTAACACTGGGAAGCAATATGTTAAAGTGATTAACACTGGGAAGCAATATGTTAAAGTGATTAACACTGGGAAGCAATATGTTAGAGAGAGGTTCCTGGGAAGCAATATGTTAAAGTGATCCGCTGTCTCTGTACAGGGGTCTTGTTCGCCCCCGTATGGAGTGCGCTTCTCATGTGTGGTGTGGCTCAACCCACACAGACCTACTTGACCGGGTGGAATCAAAAGTTTTTCGTCTCATCAATTCCCCGCCTTTTACTGATTGTCTTCAAGCCCTCTTTGTCTTTGCCGCATTGTTGCCTCACCTTCTCTTTACTATCGTTATTATAACGGACATTCCTCTTCTGAACTCTCTAACTGCATGCCTCCTCCTTCAAGGAGAGCACGCAGTACCAGACTTTCGACACATTCTCATTCCTTTTCTGTCCAACTTTCTAACGCAAGGGTTAATCGGTATTTTGAATCTTCCATCTACTTAACCGGTGAACACTGGAACAATCTTCTTCAATCCATCTTTCCCCATGTTTGTGACCTTCAATCTTTCGAACGCAGAGGGCCCAGGCATCTCGAAAACCCTGGACCTTGATTTTGGCTCTCTTCTTCCTCTATGGGAGGGGCGTATATGCGGGCGTTCGCCCTTGGCTCTTCCTTCCTGCTTAAAAAAATATATAACCTTAACCAAAATTGTGTAAAGAAGTTTAAATCACTTCATTTCTATTAATAACTTGCCAGTTCAAAATCAGGAAAGTACCTCTTGGGCACAAAAAGGTTAAGTGTCCATATATTTAAAACAAATAAAAATACTAAAAGGTTAAATTATTCATTACATACATTTCACTCAAGTAGGTTCGCAATCCTTTCTGAAATGCCTTTTCGGTCAAAATATGCATCATCATTCGTACTATGAAACATCCTATAATGAAAAAAGGGGAGTTTGAACAATTTTTAATTATAATTTGCCAAGTCATGCAAAGCTAGGAACCTCTTAGGTTAAAAACCAGTTTCTTATATTTTATTATGAAACCTGTAACTCGATGTCTAAAAGCATCTGAAACCTTAAACCTCATAATTCAATTCAAGAAAGTTCAGTGTTTCTCAACATTAGGTGGTATATAGCAGTCCGTCCATTTATGAAAGGGTAGTAGTCTGCTGAACTAGCAGAACACCTGCACCCGTGTGCATTTTGGGTGGGACGGAAAAGTGACTATCCCAAACTAGTGTGTGAAACGTGGAAAGTTGTAATTTGATTTGCAACCTCACACTAACGCGAACTGGGCTTATCCTCAATGATTGCAATTAAGGTAAAACAACGAAGTAGACTGTCTGTGGGAAATAACCTATTACTTTGAGTTTTGTCTACTGAGCGGAACACAAGAAAATTAACAGATGCAAAGCAAGCACAAGTAACTCATTGAAAGACAGACTAACAGTTAAGCAGATTGCAACTAACAGAATTTTTCAGCTATAAAAATATTATCATGACACAGAGATTTTCACGCTTAAAAAAAGTTTGACCGACTTTACATATTTTTGTAATTTTCATTGAAAAACAATAAGCTTTAGTTTTCCATGAAGCTGATTTTTTTTCCATAACCTTCGCGAACCCCCTGAACATCTCCCGCGATCCTCCAGGGGTTCGCGATCCCCCGGTTGAGAAACAATGGACAAAATGGTTATGAACAGTTTAAGTTAATGTCTCGTGAATATTTTTAAATAAGGCTACGCACAACCAAATTTTGAGGCATTTTTCCTGCCCTACGTTGCAACACCCCTTCCAGTTAGATCAGCGAGGTCAAGCGACGCTGAGTCTGTTCAATAACTGGATGGGTGACCATCCTCTGCGATCAGATGATTTAGCAACTCATAGATGGTTCGGATGATCTTTACCATTGCAAACATTACAGAGAGTCCATAAATTATCTTTACAAATTCACTTGAAATTGAATTGAATTTGTAAATATAATTTATGAACACCCTGTATATTATTATTCTTTTGTCCGCACCTTATTATTACAGTAAATCTAAAACCTCTTATTTAGTGAATCATGATCTTACCTTTTCCATACGATATCTCATCAAAAATAGAGAAAAAATCTTTCGGGTCACTCACATTGACCACGATTGGATGAGAAGACCCCAAGCTATCACTTACAAGGACAGGGTGTAAAACATTAACTACGTATTCCTTTATCTTCTCCCATGTAGGTTGAATCTGATTAAAAAAAATTGCGTTCACTTCTGTCTCCTTATTTTCATATAGTGACAGAGTTACACTTTTCATTTACTCAGTAAGACACGCGCCCGTTTACCTATTCCATGTGCACCTCCCCCTTAAATTTACTCTATAATTCTAGTTTTAATTAATATATTTCAAATTCCTCTTATACGTTCTTCATGCACTCAAATACAGATTTCTACAGTTACGAACTACAAATATGAACAGCAATTACATCTACTTTACAACTTTCTAATTTAAATAAATGTTTTGCATAAATTTAAAACAATTTCCCAGTAATGTATATAATCAAACTTCATAAATTTATAAGGGGTTAACTTTTTTAATTAACACGTATACGTACGTAATCAGCCCCAAACAGTGAGAGAAAAGTAGCAAACCCTTCGTTGAGCCAAATATCTGACCACCAAGATGGCGTCACAAGATTACCAAACCACTGATGCGCCATCTCATGGCTGATTGTTTCTAAGACTTTTGGTTGATTTTTGATACTCGTCGGAGATTCGTAGTCAATAAGAAGTCGGTCCCATCTAATTATCAAGGTAAGAATTAGTTTTTGAACAGAATAAAATTAATAGAAGTGAACATAATGAAATGAGCAGAAGTGCAGTAAAACCTTTGTTTAAAGGGATAATGTGTACAGGGGTTCCATTAAATAGAAGGTTCCGTTAAATAGAAGTGTTGCCCATTAGCCCCTTAAAATAGCACTTAGCACACTTAAAACAACGATGTTAATTTTGATTTCGCGGCACTATCTTTAGAACACCATAAAAAAAATCACTTTTAATGGCGTCACTGTGATAATCACTTTTAGAATCCTCTTCTAAATAAAAAATACCCTAAATTATTAAGCAGATTACATTTTCTCCAATGTCTTCAAAAGTTTTTCACCGATTTCAATGAAATTTATAGCAAATAAACATTGTATACAGCAGCATTGATGGTATTCATTTCAATAAAATATTTTGATAATTAAAATAATTATGTCGTTTTATTGAAAAATATGTAAAATATGGTGTTCCAAATTATTAAATAAATATTCTACTGTATTTACAGATCTAAATGGTGAGAATGGGTAGGAAGGAGGATTTGACTCCAACTGAGAAAAGAAAATTAGTCAAGCTACTCGCTGAAAATACAAAATCTATTGAAACTGCGAAGCAGCTAGGCAAGGATCATCGAACTGTAAAGAACTTTGTAGCGGAGGGTACCAAACTAAGGCAGCGAAGTGATAAAGAAACTATAAGAAAAGTGACAAGGCGGCAGATATCTGTAATCAAGCGCAAAGTTGTAAAGCACCCATTGTCCTTAAGTAAAGAGGTTTTTGAGCAGGCTGGCATACATAATGTACCAAGAACATCTCGATGTAGAATGTACGTGAAAACAGATTTTAAGACTGTATTGTTCACCAATGAATGCAGAGCAACCCTTGATGGCCCTGATGGTTGGTCAAGAGGATGGACTGCTAAGAATTAATTTCTACCATCGAGATTAAGACACCAACAAGGTGGATGTGGTGTCATGTTTTTGGCAGGATTGATAGGCAATGAAGTTGTTGGTCCATACAGAGTGCCTGATGGTGTAAATATGAATGCCCAGTCTTACACAAACTTTCTAAAAGAAAACCGCATTCCATGGTAGAGATTAACCCTCAGCAATCCATCCTCTTAACCAATATTAAAATTTTGATTTCCGTTTTATTAACAAAAGTCCCCTAAACAATATATATCGAGAAGTTACTTTTACGGATAGGATATTTTGATAAAAGAAAATCTGAATTAAAGTTTCAAATTAAATTCGTAAAGTTAATCTCTCTACATCAGTCCATTAATTTAATTTATAAAGTTATTTATTATATTTTTGTAATAAATGAAAGAACTGCCATCATTAATGTCACAAGTTTCACTGATGTTTTCAATATCTTACGAGTTTTACTTCCGACACTGCATTATTATCATTAAAATATAAATTCAGTAAAATTAAACACCTACTCCTTCATTGAAATAAACGTTGCATTTGATCCTCTGTTATTTAGGTTGCAAATGATGATTCATCTCATTATATGCTATTTTCTCGTATATTAAGAACTACTTGTTAAAATTATTTAGGGAATTCTCTTTTGTAGCTATTACAAATACTGCAGAACGCGTAACTACCCCAAACTACACGATTTGGTTATGTAATCCGTGGTATTAAGACCTGTAAACTACTTTGAAGTATTACATAAGGCTATGCATCACTTTCATTAGTAATACAATGCAAACCCATTTCAAAAGTTTACATCTTTCGCCACTGAAACAGTTATGACAATGGTTATAGAGTTTTTAAAAATTGCCACTAACTGGTAGTGTGTGATGAATTTTGCTTACGTGTACTTACAGGAAGGTAACCAGACCCCAGTTTTCCATGCCCAGGGCGAAGAAATCACGTAGGGCTATCAGATCCATTTTGGGGAGAGGATAAGGTATCTGGAAATAATCTTCAAAGAAATCCAGTAACGAAGGACCTACGTCGCATCCAAACTTTGTCATGTGAATATCTGGAGACGGGGCCCATACTGAAACCAGATATAAACTAAATGAAAGAGTAATTTATTCAAACTGTTTCTGAATTCTAGAAACAATTTTAATTATGAAAAAATGAATGAATGAATAAATAATTCTTTATTTATAAGATAAATACAATTTTAAAATTTTTGTTATTACAATAATTGGTAATTTCCTGTTATCCCGGACCCCAGACTTTTTGTCAGATTCGGACGCCACTTGCCAAATTGCCAAATTTCATTGCCAATTTTTTTTTTTAAATGTTAAGTAACTAACCAAACCTAACCTAACCTAACCAGGGGTTGGGTTAGGTTAGGTTAGCTTAGTTACTTAACATTAAAAAAAAATGAATTTGACAATCTGACAAGTGGCGTCCGAATCTGGCAAAAAGTCTGGGTGGGGTCCGGGATAACAGGAAAGTACCCAATAATTTTAACATAAAAAATGATTGTGAAATTGGACTTTTAGTTTTCTTTAATGTGGCCCTTAAGCTTTAGGCTTTACTGGACTAAAAAGTACATGATAAATTATTCCCACGAAATTAAATTGAAAAGGTGTTTTCTGCCATATTGTATTAACACGACAAAAAGGTTTATTTTAATAACAGTATTTTTAATTTTTTTTTTTTTAAATATACCTTTAAAAGGAATAAAAGAATGGTTGCAATATACGTAGTCGTAATCATCTAGAATCGCAAAAGCCACGAGATACGTTGCCATGGGAACGCTTGTTTTGAATATGTCCCACACCATCTCTGGATAGCCTTTCCTGCAAGCAAAACTTAATTTTTTAGAAACTAGGATATGTAAGTTTCAAGAGAAATATCTACACTTTATAGTTCTTTATATAATATCCCTTCAGTGTCTACAAGTTACTCGCAAATTTACGAAATTTTACAAGCTATTTTGTGATTTCGTGAATTTAATTTTTTTTTTAATATTTAATAATCGTTTTTTATTATTATACTAAATAATTGCCCAGTTATTCTATACGTAATTGGCGGGGTGAAGTCCGGGGTCAATTGTTGCGCCTCAGATTAGTATATTTTATTAAGTTTAATGCCAATTATAATTCTTTAAATCTTAAACCGGAATGAAAAGAAATAATGAGTAAATAACTAAATAAGAAAGTCCGCGCGTAAACTTCTATACTGAACCAAAATTAACCCCTTAACCCTTTATGGCCGAACTTTTTGCGTAGGGTTGAGTCTAAATGCGTGTATTTGAAACGTTACGTATTCGACGCACAGTGCGGTAAAGGGTTAAAGTGGATATGATACAACAAAAGGATTATGAGGAAACCGGCAAGGCACTCATGTCATACGAACGCGACGGCATCGCCATAACTACTGGATTATTATTAATATTAACCAGCACCGTCGGAAGTCGAATTAGTGTCGTTCAATCGCTTAGTGGAAAACGGCGTTACCCACTAAGCTACGAGTACTAGCTGGGAAGCAAATAAGAATTTATTTTCAATGTATTGGTCAACTTTCTTCACCAAATGCCACACACACACGCATACTTCACTCTTATGACTGACGACGCGAGAAATCCAGTCTAAAGAGTAGCTTTATAGTTTAAAAATCTACACAAGTATATTAAAAATCTTGTCACTAAATGCAGAAAAATAGGGTGCATTCGAGTTACTGCTGACAAAAAGCTTTCAAGGTAAAAAATTATGAAATCAAAACCCTGAATAAATAAAATAAATACAATTTTAGCAATACCAAACATGAATTGTTACTAATTTTAAAATATACATAAAATGGCAAGATATTTTAGTGCTTGAACGGATGTAGTAACTGTTTGCAGCAGAAACGAAAATGAGGCTACAATATTGTTTGCTTTAACTTTCATACAACAAACATAAATATATAATTGATAACTGTATTTCAAGCTTTACTTACATTTTAATTGAAATAACGGCACTGACTCCGAAACCACACAATGCAGGTTCGAGTCGCAGTAATTTCAAGTTTCCTACTTTATTGATTCCACTTGTTCAGTACAGGTAAGATGTATGTGTGTGTGTGTGCGGGGGGCAGTGTTGTGCCCGCTAACTTCTAAAGTTAGCGCGGCTAACGCTAACTACCATGAAATTTAGCGCCGCTAACGCTATCGTTTCAACAGTTAGTGTCGCTAACGCTAATTTTGTCGCTAATTTTTTCTGAAACCACCCCAATTTATATATGTTTTGCCTTCCATAATTCCATAAGTCGAGTTCCTTTCGTAGCTATTAATAGGGAAAATAAACCAACGGAAAGAATAAATTCTATTCCTGTTTTATGGATGCATCAAAAGCATTTGATAGAGTTAACCATCACAAACTTTTCAAGAAACTCTTGTGTCGAGGAGTACCTAAATATATACTTAGGATACTTGCATTCTGGTATACAGAGCAGACCATGTTTGTAAGATGGAAAAGCATTGTATCACCAGGTTTTAAGGTGACTAATGGTGTTAGGCAAGGAGGTATATTATCACCCTATCTTTTCTGTGTATACATGGATGACCTTACCAATGAACTAAAAACTGCACGTACTGGCTGTGTCATTGGAAAGGAAAAAAGGTGCTGGTTAAGTGTGCGGTCTACCTACGATTGGTTAGGTTTAGTCATGATATTTTCGTTAAAACTAACGAAAATATCATGACTAAACCTAACCAATCGTCAAGGGCGATTGACAATGGGATGTAAACAAACAATTAGTAAACAAGATAGGAAGCTATAATTAAAAGGTAGACCGCCGAATCGTAGGTAGACCGCATACTTAACCAGCACCGGAAAAAATTAATCATTTAATGTATGCTGATGACCTTGTTCTTCTGTCACCCTCTCCCCGTGGACTGAGAGTACTATCAGAGGTATGTGAACGATATGGTATAGAAAATGACATCACCTATAATGGGGCAAAGAGTTGTATTTTGATATTTAGGTGTAATCTACTGAAACATGTATCATGTGGTTCTTTTGAAATGAATGGTCAGACTATACCTGTCAAAGACACATGTAAATACTTAGGTCATGTAATTACTCACGAGCTGCGAGATGAACTTGATATTAAGAGGCAACGTAAAAAGCTGTATGTTCAGGGTAACATGCTAGCAAGGAAATTTGTATGTGTTCAGAATCAGTTAAAATTTATCGTTTTAGAACTTACTGTACTGCACTGTATACATCCCATCTGTGGTGGAATTATACAAAAACTGCTATGAATAAACTCTGTGTTGCTTATAATAATATTTTTCGTATGCTATGTAGGGAACCAAAATGGTGCAGTGCCAGTTTTATGTTTACTACGCGTAACCTACCTACCAGCCAAATGTTAATCCGGAAGAATATATATAATTTCATTACTAGGGTCCAAAACAGCTCTAATATGTTATTGTACAATGTCCTGTCTTCAGATACTGTGTACCTCTCACCTATATGGCAGTCTTGGTTCAGACAACTGCTGGTTTACAATACCTTATTTTTGTAATGTAGCAAAGATTATATACGCGTATTAAGTTGTGTTATAATAAGTGTTATAGCAAGTGGCTATGTTATAATAAGTGTTATAGGTGTTATAAGATATCTCAGGTAATAACAATATACATAAAATTGTCAGATAATTAATCAAATAGTATGCCAGTATGCTAGGTTAAGTGGCTATGTTGGTCTTATTTTTACATTATTTTTGTATTAAGTTCAATGTATATGTAATATTGTACTTGTATGTTAGGTTAAGTGGCTATGGATTGTGAATGATCCGCAATAAAGATGTTTTGTTTGTTTGTTTGTATTCAATTTACAGGTGGTTTTGAAAAATTAGCGATTGACTTTCTCTAAAAACTTAACTCCGCTACCTGTTTCGCTAACAATTTTGAAAATTAGTGGCGCTAACAGTATCGCTAGTAAAAAGTTAGCGGCGTTAATTAGCGTCGCAAATCCTAGCACTGCGCGCGCGCGCATGTGTGTGTGTGTGTGTGTGTGTAGTTTAGATTTATACATATGAGTGAAGTACTTACGCAGGAATTGTAGCAAAAATAACTTTTGATGATTAACTAAATGACCAAAAAATATCGATGCTCTGGCAATTATTTAGTAAAGTGACCGATTAGGCAACTACCGATTGTGTATCGGTTAATCGGTATATCGATAATTATGGATATTTAAGAAAAATTTCAGGTGATCAATGGAAGATAATGTGAAAGTATTTTACATCATATTTCTGATCATTCCAAAGCTTACCTCGGAATCGTGATAGTTTTTGGCATGTTGGAAATAGTGCGATATGTCTTTTCTCTGCAGAGGATGACAGTAAAAGCAGACTTGAACCCGGGCTCATCAAAGCAAGGGAAAGTTTTCCGAGCTGCACTAGCTTGAAATTGGGTTACTAACGAGATCCTAAAATATACATTCAAAAAGTCTTATTAATTTAGTTCAGAATTATTAGTTACTCTTAATTATAATAATTAAATTTGCGTATCCAAATATTACTCAGAATTTTCAGTAAAAACAGTTGGAAAGACATTTGTCCGAAATGATTTTCAATAAAAGGAAATATTCGCGTTCTTTTATAATGCGCAAAATAATTTCTATTATTTTGGTAACTTACCTGTCGCGATTCAGATTGTCTTTATGCTGAGTCTTATAAAGGCCAATCATTTCCTCGTTTACAAAGCCGGTGAAGGATATCTTCAATTTATAAATACTGTTCACTTTTAATTCCTCCGAAGAATATATCGTAATTCGCTGTAATTTTTTGTCAATATTTATATCAGTTATCGTTAAATATCCCTTTTCGCTTTCGTTTTCTTTGGTAAACGAGCGAGTAATTTTTCTGATTCGAGACGGAATAATTTCAAGGGTAAACTTATCAAGTTTATTAATGCTATTATTTCTGTTCTTTTCATCTTTATAGTTTCTGAAATCTTTGAATTTGCTGTTTTTTCTTCGAGTCAATGTTTTGTTGGAAGATGGCTTTAATCGGGTAGAAATTATTATATCTGGCTGGAGGATCGTTTTGTGGTGCTGCAAAGTTGATAAGATAATAAATAAATAAATAAGTTAATTAATTAATTAATTAATTAACTAAAAGAAAGGAATGGCAAATCAGTTATGGTGCTTAGCAAGACATAATTAAATCCTAGTATGAGAAGTTTGACAGGAGTGACGTTAAGATACTAAAAAGAGGAGTAAAGTGATTTAAAAACATCAAATAAAGTGGCTCCAAATCTTATAGAAAACAAAAAAGTGATGCAAATTCAATGTGTGATCATTTATTTAGATCTTGTATAGTTTGTGTATATATATAGAGTGGTGGACCGGATATCCGCATCCGCATCATTTTTAACATCCGCATCCGCACTTCTGACTGCGGATGTTATGCGGATATTACCTCTAAAATATATATATATATATAGTATTGGAAAAATACTGGAATCTTAAAAATAGACTTCTTCCACTCAGCAGTTTTTTTTTTTTTTTTCATTATTGAAAACCTGATAGCTTTCTGGGGACAAACCCCTTTCCAAGTAGTAAATAAGCGAATAAAACTTTAAGAGAAAAGAAAATAACGATAAGCAGTTCCCCCTACCTATCCCTCACTCTTCCCGGTAAATATTCTGCAGAACATATCCCCCGAAATTACATCCCAGATAATTTTCTGGTGTATTGTAATGTGTTTTAACAGAATCTGGTATCCGTTTTTTGTGCAACTGAGCACGTTTTGAGACAAAAAAAATTTTTTTCGAAGAAATGTATATCTCGAAAGCTGTTCAATTTCACCAAAAACGGAAAGCATATTCGGTTAAAATGTCTCAAAATACATCAAATAAATATTTTCTGGTACGTAATTTAATTTTCTTTATTATAACTTAACCTATAAAATTACACTTTTTTTACACACTTACTCTTATGGTCAGTATTATTGCTTATTACAATAGAAAATATTTCTGCCTTTTCTATAATTGTACTCTTTTTTCCACAGTTCGGACATAAACGAGTTTTTAATATCACACCGTGATTTGCATAAAAATACAAAGCTTTATCTTCGTCTAAGACAACAAGACGAATTAAGTCTTCAAAATCTACTTCACAACCGGCACAGTTCATGGTTACAGAAACACAGAAACAATTATTTGCTGCCAATACTTTCAGCTACCAATTTTGATTAGATAACATAATTATTAAAATTTTTATTTTTTTATTAAATATTAATTTTTATTTTATTAATATTCATTTGCACAGCATATGAAACATATTTTCTTACATTATTTTTTACAAGGATTCTGAATATATTGTTTTTTTTTAAAGTTTAGATGATGTGTTGTGTGGAATATTAACCCTCTTCCCTAGTGGGTAGGGCACGGAAGAAAAGTAATAATAATAATCAGTCAGGACTCAGGAGGACCAGAAACTGTCATAGCGCCACGAAAACCTGTCGTAGGAGAGTAAAGACATTGTGACTGAAAGCAGTGGCAAAAGGCGACGAAGCTGTACTCAAGTTGCCAAAATCATCTTGGAGAGAGAAAAGAAGGTGTTGTTCAGTCAACGATTCAACGTGTCGCACGAGGCAAGGACTGAAGTCTTTCCATGTGATCTCAAACCAATGATATCCCAACAGTGACTGAGAATCGACTTTGGTTTTGCAATTATCTGCGTCTGTGGGATGAAGATGATTTCATGCACTTGGCACAGAGTGATGAATTTTTCGTTTGGACTGCCCATCGGCCAAATTATCAAAATGACAGAGTATGGTCACTTTCCTTAGAAGATCCTGAAGACCATATGCATTACTAACAGCTTTGCAAGAAACCTCGTTGCATTGGGATATTCACTTGCTTCACTGCCGTCAAAACTGTGTGAGTGATCAAAGAAGGAGGCGCGTCATGGAGTGGTGCACATTATCAGTCGACTATTCTTACAGAAAATGTCATTCTATTTCTTTCAGATCCACAAAATGTAATAGAGACCTCGGAAGTGGCTTATTTTATGATAGTGCCCCATGACACCGTGCAAATGCCACCCAACTTCTGAGAGACTCTGGGATTAATTTCTTTAATTGGATTCAATGGTCAAGAAATTCCTTGATCTGAACGCAGCTTGAGCACTTTGGAGCGATTTTCAAGGATAATGTGGAAGATTTGATGCTGTTGAAACTTGGTCCCAACCGATATTCTCAAGAGGTCCTCTTTCAGCGCATTCAAGCTATCCTCCAAGAATGTGAACATGACAGAGATTTGTTTGAACGTTTGATGAAATCATACCCTCAACATCCGAGAGCTATGCATGAGGGTAATGGCAAACATACGAGACATTGATAAGTTTTTATATTCACTTCTAATAAAGCTTTCAAATCGCATGCTATTTTTTGTTGTATCTTTGTTTACTTTGGTTTGTACCCATAGCAAAACATTATGTACAACCCTGTATAAACGAAATAAAATTTCAGACGTAATTGAATTTTAATAAAGCTTCCACGTCTCGTTTTATACGTTTTATTAATAAACAAATATAATTCATAAACTGTGTGTATATATATATACATATATAATATATTGTTTTCGTATTCTCACACCCCAATTTTTTCTTCATCCTCCAGTTTCAGAATTGAAAATTTGCCTGAGAAATAAATATACGAGTATTTAATGTCTAAATTCTTTATATCGCAATTATACAAATACTGGCAGAGCAATGATATGTTAACACTTATATTTTTCATTCTAAGAAGTCAAACGTAACAAAACTACAGTTTTATTAAAACGTGGAAACAACATTTATTCAAACTAAAGAAGATTATATCGTAGTTTATGTTTGTTACCGCTGTTGTAAAGATCTGAAAAACAACAAAGTTTATCTGAAAGTAATTAAGTTATAACAGAATTCTAACACGTAATGGGAAATTATTTCAAATATTGGCTGCTAAAAATACTTTAATAACTTGTTAGAAAAAATGCTGCAATATACATTTTTCAACAAATCAGTACATTATCCTAAAAATTTCGGCATATACACATTTCGTTAAGGTACATGCTATCGACAGTCTTAATCGTTAAGACTTAGTCTTAGACTCAGTCTTAACACGTACTCTAACTAAATTTAATCTAATTTATACTAAACTGACCTAATCTAACGTAACCATGGACACTTGGCGATGAAATGTCTTGTCGACGAAATGTCGTATTCCCAGAGTGACCGTCCTCTTCGTTCTGATAGCAACCTGTGGTTTGGATCCAACGTAAAACTGGAGGTTCACACCCCGATCCCATAACCTCTGCCCTTGTGAAGTAAGTTAAACAACCGCATACATTAACATTATTGTATGTCCGATAATTGTATCCTATTCTTTTTCTTTTCTCGCGTCTGTGAACAAAGTATAGTAGATCGCATAAATTTTTGAAAGTTTTGTTAAAGTGAGAAATATTTCGATATGTACAGTATTTGGATTCAACTTGACATCCCTAATTGACATTTGAGCAATACTCTTTGAAAATCATTTCGGTAATCGAAGTTAAAGAATACCTCATGTATTCGGATACTGATTTTGACCTAAGGCTTTATATTTTTCGTACAGAAAAGTAATATAAAAATAAATTAAAATATTATAAGTTAATGATAGTTTCATTGAAACTCATGAGAGTAACGCTTGCAGTTCTATCGTTTGATATAAAAACATTAAGCTTAAAACGTGACGATATAGCCTACTGTTGTCAATAGCTTGACAACAACGGCGGAAAAATCCGGAATGAGAATTAATGAGACCAAGACAAAGGTAATGAAAATTGCAAGAAGGAAAGGAGCACAAATGAATCTAACAATAGGAAATCGGACCTCAGAAGAAGCTGAGCAGTTTAAATATCTGGGAATTTATTAACCAATAATGGAGATTACAGTAAGGAAGTAAGATCTAGAATTGGTATGGGTAAAGTAGCTTTTGAGAGACAGAAAAGACTGCTTACAGGTAAACTCAACTTGAAGCTGAAGAAAAGTTAGTAAAAAGCTTGATATGGAATGTGGTACTGTATGGAGCAGAAACATGGACACTGAAAACAATTGAAAAGAAACTCCCGGAAAGTTTTGAAATGTGGATTTGGAGAAGAGTGCTAAAGATAAGCTGGAGGGAACACCAAAGTAATGAGGAAGTACTGCAACAGGTGAGGGAGGAAAGAAGACTCATTAAGGTGATAAGAGAAAGACAAGAAATGGATCGGACATATGTTGAGAGGAGAAGGATTGTTGAAGGAGGTGATAGAGGGTAGATATGAAGGTAGAAGGCCGAGGGGAAGGAAAAGGAAAGCAATGGTGGATGATTTGAAGGCAGGCAGGAGCTACCATGAGATGAAAAGGATAGCTCAGGATAGAACACTTTGGCGGGACGCATGAGTTGGACCTGCCTGATAGGTAGAACACGATGGATGGATAGCCTACTGAATAAACTTAAACAATACAGGTAGTTACGAAAAGAAAGTATAACTATACGAGGAAGAATCTTTGACATGAAGGACATCTGATCGGCCTGACATTTTGTCGATAAGTTATTATTAGTTTAGATTAAGTTATGTTAGGTTAGATTAAGATAGGTTAATTTGGGATAGGTTAAGTTCGATTAAGTTAGCTTTGAAGAGTGTCAATGTTTTGGTCTTATTGACGAAATGGGTATGCGTCCGAATATGCAATTAACTGTAGACATCGTGTTTTAATAATAAAAATTACTCCTTGATGTGACTACAAGAACATGGCAATATTTTGAAAATATCGCACCGTGATACATTCTGTTAAGAAAATTGGAAGAATTCAAATTAATGTTAGGTTTGAGTAATTTTGCAACGTCACCGTAACATAAACCTCCATTTTATGGACAATTTCTGTGATCATTATGTGGAATTATCTGAAGTCATACTGCCTCAGTTCGTGGATACCAGCTTTATTATCCTGGTGAATAACTGACTAAGCGTACTTCTCGAACAAATGTTTTTTATTATGCAGATCAGTAACTATACATAATTTTGTATTGGAAATACAGATAAATTAGTGATCTGACTATCTTCCTTCAATTTCGATGAGACTCTGCAACCATTTGAAAGTGCCTTGACATGTCGTGCAAATGTTTGTGGACTTGTACTGATTCTCGCTGTTTTACGTTGTGATGGCGTTTATCATGTTGGACCAAATATTCTTACTAAATAAAGAATTCTTTCTACTCTCGCTTATCTCAAATACTGTTTTTCGCAGAGCTATTTTTTTCGCTTGTGACTTTAGCTCTGTTGTTTAATTCAATCAGTATAGGGTCGCATTTTAGGCGATAGCAATTGGCATTAGCAATACCAATATCAAGAATTGTAGCCTAAAAGATGAGGTATTCTTTAGCTTCGATTGCTGACGTTATTTTCAATGAGTATCGATCAAAGATCGAAATGCCAAACTGAATGAAAGTACGAGTACATATCGAAATATTCTGAACCTTAATGAATTAATTTTTTTGTTTCTACGTTGTTCACAAGCAGGGAAGATGGAAGAAAATACAATTTTATGAGGCAATATATTTGTTTGTTGAGGAAGGTATATTGCATCAGTTTTTTCCAAATAACTTACTGTTTTAACATGCAATATATTAAATAATTTTCTTTTCCTGTGTAGTTATTCTATTATCACTTAAGCTTTCACATGAACTTCGTTGTTTTTCATATCTTTACAAGAGCGGTAACGAACAAAAACTGCCGAGTTTCACTGGAACTGTTTTTGTTACCCTTCGTTTCTTACAATGAGAATTATGTAATGCTAATAGATAATATGATCAGTACTCTGCTTTACAGAGGAGGCTGGGGTGGGAAATATATTGTGACCATATAGCGTATTACTTGCATTTATTTATTAATAATTTATTAATAAAAGGAAACGCAGAAGCAAAAGCTCATTTATTCATTTATTTATTTGCATTTTTTTTTTTACGCTGATACAGTACAGAGGGTTGACAAAATTAAATAGACACCTTTGGTTTTACCATAATTTTGGATTTGATAATAAAAGTCATTAAATAATAATAAATCTATTGAATCAACATATTTAGAATCGTGTTCGTTTCTCCTTTGCATTATGTGAAGCTGACACACGTTCTGGCATTCCATTGATGAGCTTTGCCATTTGTTCTTCAGGACAATCATCGTGGTGTCTATTTACTTCTGTCAACCCTATGTATATGAAAACTATGCATATAAATTCTAGTTTATGTTCTTCCATTTCCCGCTATGAAGGAACTGCAAGATGGGGGAAACTGCTTTTTCATTTATTTATTTATTTACTAGTTATTCAGTTCTTTATTATGAAAAGGGTGTCTCGGAAAGATTAGAGTTTATGGTACCCACTCACCAATTAAAGTCATGGCATAAGGCTAGTTTATAACCCAATAGTAATTTTGAGAGATTTTCGAAATTTTCGCCATTTCCATAATTTATTTCTTTGGTGAACTTTTTTCATAATCATGCATGAAATGTATGATAAACATATTGTATTTTCGCTCTACATTTATGAGAACTATAATTCAATTCCTTAAAAAATTTATTTGACGTTAACAGTTAGTTCCTGTTTTCAAGTTTCGGAAATTCTTAGCGATTCCATATAACATAAACACATATTTAGTGACCTATATAGATGGCATCCTCATAACAACCAACCTCCAGAGTTTCAAAAATGGTTTATTGATAAAAAAAGATGCGTAAATGGTTATTACCTTGTCTCATACATACAGTATTACTGTACTAAATGAAAATTATCTAAGTACTTTAGCAGATTTCGAATTCAAAGTACAAATTTAATTATAGATGAAAGATAGGCCACGCCTATTTTATAACTGAAATACTCGATAAATCTAAACGAATTCGTAATAATTCTACTAGAATTTACTCGTAATTTTAATTTCCTTGTACCCGATCCCAAATTTAGTAACTTTGTGAAGTCAGATGTAGACATTAATATAACCACAGAACATTTGACATACCCATAAATGGACTGACTTTATTTCCAATGCGACAATGTTGAGAGTAACTTCGTACGTGGATTTTTTCACCCCCAGTTCAATTTCGACGGAACCATCGAATTGAAATAGGCCTCGAACCTGCGGACAAATCTTGACCAAGTAATGAACCGGATGAACGGTTCTTGGAAGCCGATAGTCGTCGCTGGATGTCTCCAGAGAACTTCTGATCTGGTTCTGCGTCTCTTCCTGCAGACATTCTTCAGAGTCGGTGAAGGCACTTCCTGGGAGTGAATAGCCCTTCAGTAGAAAGTGAGGGATGGGAACTCTCTTGAAACAGACTGACTGCAAAATTAGATATGTTTTCGCTATTATATGCGTAACATTTTGAGGACAGTAATTACGTAAGAAACATCATTTACATCATAGGCGTATGAGGCAGGGGGTCTGGGGGGCGGTAGCCCCCCCCAGGACTAGGGAATTGAGCATTTTCACGGCAAATATTGAGCATTTTTAGGGCAAATACTAAAATTTTCAGGGCAGATTTTTCCTGACATTGTTTTTTTTTTTACTTCTTGAGGTGAATTAATTACTTGCTACTATACTTGTAGTTAATAATTAAAACGTAAGTTGAGGACTTACTGAATTCTATATCAACTGCAATGCCGTAGTTTTGCTTCTCATATAGAAATGTTGTAGCAAAATTTTATCTCATTTCTGTAAATTGTAATGTTTTTTATCAAAAAAGCTTTAATATATGTTACTCATACTTTTAACCTTTGTGTTATTTTATGCTACACATAGTGCTTATCAGTGTTGGGCACTAAAGCGTTAATCCGATAACAGTTAATTAACGAAGTTAACTTTTTTTAACGGACTATTAACTTCCGATAACTCGATATTTAGTCTGTTAAAGTCCGTTAACACGTTAACTGCGAGGAGTCATTCACGGAAGATCACCGCTCCGCGAATGAATTCAAACCGCCATAACTTCAGTCTGCTTCCAGATCTCGCAAGGGGAGGTTGGGAGGCCCAAGAGGTCAAGACTGGCAGTTGGGCCTAACTTTGAGAAGTTGGTCTTTCTGAAGGGCAACCAGCACATTGTGTCATAGTCTTTAATAAATGTGCCTAAAATTTAATTTTACCTTTCAGTTCCCGCCATAATAATTCTCTGGTAAATTAAAATTTAGTTAATGGTTAGTGGTTACAAGGGTTTCAAAACATGTAATCAGTACATTTTTTATTAAAAATAAAAGAAAAAGTTATTAAGCAAAAAAGTTGCAAAACTTGATAAAAATACAGTTAAATACCTATTTATTGTTGGATTTTGCATAAATAAACATTTTCTATGGGTTTTAAAGCTGTTTTCCTTGATTTTTTTAAATGTTAGTAAAGAAATAGTTATCGTTAACTTCCGTTAACTTTGTAGTAAAATTATCGGATTATCGTTATCGGAGTTAAAAATTGGGGTTAACGGATTATCGTTATCGAAGTTAACTTTTTGGTTAACGGTGCCCACCACTGGTGCTTATGCGGAAATCAGGGCACCCTGAAATTTTTTAGGGCAAATCCCCCCCCCCCCCCAATAAAGTGCCATTCCATACGCCTATGGTTTACATCAACCAAAATGTAAACTGAACAGCGAGTAATAATATCTAAATGTGATGTGTTTTTTATTTTATAATCATGCACTAATGCCATTTTTCTTATAAATTTATAATACATTATTTTAATTTAACAAACTGAACAACCTTGTTTTAATAGTAAAAAAAAAAAATATATATATATATATATCATGCAGGGAAATGAAATAAATAGAAAGGTAAATGTTTAATTATAATCACATCTAAGCTATAGCAAATACTCGTATAACAAAACGTTGTCATTTTTACTTATTTTTCTTTGCGTGTCTAATATTCTCGTAAGAAACCAAGAATACACATGGAGGAAATAGATGAATTATTTATTTAATAGTTGTTTTAGATATTTTTTTTTACTAAATTAAAACAATTTAATGAATGGCAAACATATTTCATTTAAACTAACTTCCCCAACTTAACTTCAGTTAACCTCATCGGATGTAGTTAAAAGATACCTTCAAATTTTACTCATCCTGCTCTCCGAGATGTTAAAAGCTTAATTACGTTAAGTTAGCTTTTCCCAACTTTTCAAAACTGCGTATGGGTACAGACGCAAAACTCTGGGCACGAAAGCGTTATGCACTTCCTCGGACGATGAAATATCCCCCAGGTTATACTTATTAACTTGCGTTCCGAAATAGTGTAGTGGCTAGCGCCATCAAGAGAGGGTTGGTTCGAATCCTGGTGGGAGTAATTTTCCACATATACAGTATATATCCTGGTCCGGGCTAACGACATCTGATACACGTGAACATAAATTCGACAGGTTATTGTGGACTGGATTAAGTTAGGTTAGGTGAGGTCAGCATAGTATGGGCTAGCATAGGTTAGGTTACGTTAGGTTAAGTTAGTCTTCTAGAGTGTCATTGTTATGTCTCGTTGACCAGATGGGTATAGGTCCTCCTGGTCGAGTTGGATACGTAGAATCTATAATTCTACGATCTTATTTTAATACTTCCGAGGCCAGATGTGCTAAGATATAGTAAAACATCATTTGATTTATGGTCCTCTTATCTCATTTTGATATTTTAGGAGAATGTCTAATAATAACTCTCTTCACCACGAAGTGAAGAGAGAGAACACGTGAATTACGAATGTAATTACTCTTCATAAACAAGGAAACAACCAAAAAGAAATTGCAATGAAGTTCATAATACCCAAAGGAGCAGTTCAAAGAACCTCCAGCGGGTACAGAAAATGACAGTTTGGCTTCTCGTACGAGACAAGGTCGGTCTAGAATAACTATCGCCAAGCAAGGTCCCATTATTTAAAGACACTCCTTAGCTATTGAAGACACCTCTGGAAATATTTTTAACAATTTAGAAGGAACAGAAAATTGCTGTAAGCAATCCCGCTGTGGAAAGAAAGCTTTAAGAACGTGAATTGCAAGAAAAAATTGCTGTAAAAAAGCCTGATGTTAGTGATAGTTCCTTAATTTCCTTATAATACACGTACTGTTTGTTTAATCTTATGTATTTATGTGTGTGTGTGTGTGTGTGTGTGAGAGAGAGAGAGAGAGAGAGAGACAGACAGACAAACAAAGCACAGAGGTACTTCATTTAACAGAAACAAAAATTTTATAACTTTATTTTATTTTATAACAGTCTAATGCAAAGAATTAAAAAATCAACCAACCCGATCATCCAAGCTATCCATGAGTCCTGCCATTTATCCTCTAAGCCAGTGATGGCGAACCTATGACACGCGTGTCAAAGGTGACACGTTGCTGTTTTTTTGTTGACACGCCTAAACTGACATTTCTATCGTCCAAAAGTTAAACAAAAACTATAAAGAATGAAAATCGATCAAATCAAGAGACGTTTTTAATTTCATCTAATTAAATAGGAAGTGATTATATATATGTTTTGTAAATAAACATTCAATTCTCTATATTTGATGGCTATTTAATTACATATTACTGTGGTTGGATTTGAATTGAAATAAATTACCATTATAAATAGTATAAAAAAATTTTGGCTGGCAACTCTGAATTATATATTCATAATTCAGAATTGGCAACCTGATCTTCTTTCTTTGTCTTTAGTCAAGCCATGGCGTCGTTTTACACGGGCATTTTGATTTAATGAGTCTAATTAAGTCATTATTAATCACTGTTGTGTAGTGTTATGTTTCATTATCAATTAATATTAAGTGTTTGCTGGTGTTAATTATTAGTATTAAGTGTTAATGATATTATTGTGTTGGAAAATTAAAATTTATCTCCATTAACATTATTAACTGTGGTACCGTTGAAACTAATTAGGCCTAACGTTAATTCATCGTTTTATTTGTTCTAACATCCATTTGTCACATTAAATATTTGTGTTGACGATTTTGAATTGCTATTTTTTTTAATATTTCAACCTTATCATAATGGCGGAATCAGTAAACAAAAAAATAAAATTGTCAAAAAAAAGGAAGCGGAAGGAGTTTCCAAGATTGGTGGACTGAAAAATATGGCGTTATTGATACGAACGACAAAGCTCTATGCATCCTGTGTAGTGAAACAGTTGTGAGCAGAACTTGGAATGTGAAAAAACATTTCGACACTAACCACCAGTGGCTTCTAGAAAAAAGTGAGCAGGAACGTAAAGAATATATATTGCGAATGTTAAAAGATAAACAGTCTCAATTAGACAATTTACTTAAATTTGTAAGTGGGCCTTCAAATTTAGTGTCTGCAAGATTCAGTATTTCACATACTATTGTCCAGCATGGAAACTCACTTAGTGATGGAGATTTCGTTAAGGAAGCTTTTATGAAATGTGTACCATTTTTATTTGATGACTTTCAAAATAAAGCAGCTATTATTCAGCGTATTAATGAATTACCAATTAGTAGAAATACTGTTAAAGACAGAGTGATGAAGATGAACTCTGATATAGAAAATCAAGTGAAAAAGACTTAAATGCATGTCATTTCTTTTCTATTTGTCTCGATGAGACCACCGATGCTACGTCATCGGCTCGATTAGCTATTATTGCTAGATATCTCAGTGGCAATGCAATATATGAGGAATCACTTAAGTTAGAAAATTTGCCTCTGAATACAACAGGAGCAGATATATGTGAGGTTGTTGTTAGAATGCTTCGTGATAAACAGATAGATATGTCAAAAATAGTGTCAGTTACGACAGATGGTGCCCCAAATATGGTTGGACGAAATGTTGGATTTGTGAAACATTTTACAGAAACTGTTGGTCATCCGCTTGTATGCTTTCACTGTATTATACATCAAGAAGTATTGTGTGCAAAGGTAGGTTTAAAAGAAGTTAATGATGTAATGGCAGTTTTGACAAAAATAGTCAATTTGATAGCTTCACGGGCTTTGCACAAACGAGAATTTATGTCACTGTTAAATGAAGTTATAATGGATTACTTATGTATAATAATGTGCGATGGTTAAGTCGCGGTAAGGTACTTGAACGTTTTGTGGAATGCTTAAATGAAATGAGGCTATTTTTAAATATGAAAAATATAGAACAGTTTCCTCAACTAACTGATGTGGCTTGGCTCAGTAGACTTGTTTTTCACTGATCTGTCATTACATCTGAATGAACTCAATATTAAATTACAAGGTTTTGGAAAAAACTATTGACGTAAGTTTGGCTTGATCAAAGGCTTTGAAAGCAAGCTCAACATTTTTAAACGTGACTTGGAAAGTAGAAGTTATAAGTACTTTCATAGGTTGAAGAAACATTTTGATGAAATGAAGTGCCAAGACAGAGACGACTTGGAACAAGCTAGAACAATTTGTTGAATTTTAAACTCTAATTGAGCAGTTTTCAACAAGATTTTATAAAATATCCTGATAAAGCTGTTTTTACAAATCTGAAGTTAGATTTGTTTGACTGGTTAGATTTAAATGACTTTGAAATGCAGTTAGCAGAGTTCCAATCCAGCTCTATTTGGAAGCAAAAGTTTATTGAGCTTAGATCTGAGTTAGAAACACTCGAGCGAGACCGCTTGCAAGGATCTGTGAATAAATTCTGACAATGAAATTCTGAAAGTGTGGAAATGGATCCCGGAAACTTTTGACACTCTTAAAAACACTTGCCAAAACTATACTGACAATTTTTTCATCAACTTACTCCTGCGAAACTTTGTTCTCAACTTTGAATAACATCAAAACGGACAAGAGAAACAAATTGGTTGATGATGTCAGTGCTGCTTGTGTAGCATTAAAATGTACGAATTACACACTGCTATAAAAGAGCTTTCTTCAAGAGTACAGCAACAAAGAAGTCACTAATAACAGGTAAAATTGTAGTTTTTATTTTAAAACATTTTATTGTCATTTATTTTTATTTTTCCTGTATTGTTCAAATGAGCTAGAATAGATAGTTTTATTATAATTGCGATGTTCCTTTGATAACAGTGACCGTTTATGTATGTGACACGCCACTTGAATATGATCACGAAAATTTTTAATTTTTGACACCCAGGGTTGAAAAGGTTCGCCATCACTGCTCTAAGCTATGGACTTCTTGGTACGAAAACGTCTGTCTGTAGCTCCACTTAACTTCGACATTACAGTATTATTTCTAATCAATTGTATATATTTCTATCCTTTGTATATGAACTGTCATTGTATTAATAATATTTGTCATATGGACTATAGTCTGCCAATAAACCTTTTCATTTTCATTTCATAACTAAATTCTTTGAAGTGCTTCTTTCTTACATCAAAATTCAGAGCTTTAACCATAGGAAAAAATTTGGATTCTTACCTGAAAGAGTGAGGCTGCTGGATAATTGTTCCTGAAGTAAGAAACGTCTTCCCTCAGGGATGGCACCAAATGAGGAAAAAAAGTGAGGGAAATGAAGAACGAGAGAAATGAAAAAGAAAATGAGGAAAATGAAGGGGTCATTTGAAATAAAAGAGACGAAGAATTTTTTGGGCTTTCAAAAGGTCACGATCTGACTTGAGGTTGAAAATAATCTGAAAAAAATTTTACATTTAAATTAGTGTAACACACACACCACACACACAGTGAAGCAACGTAATTTTTTTTTTGGGGGGGGGGGGGGCTTCGGGTATTTTTGTTTGTTTTTTAAATGTTGAACAAAAGTAATTTTACTTAAAATTAGATCTAAAAGTGATTAAATAATATTAAAAAAAATTCTTTTAATATATCTTAAATTTATATTAACTCTTACTGTTGAATATACTGTACGTACTTTAATTATTTCGTACTATTAAAACAAATTGTACTTTTTGCTAGCAGTAAAAAATTAGTAAATTATCCACTTGTTAGCTATTTTCCATCGTCACACGGGAAATAGTTCAGGAACTGTTTTTCCAGTTGAAATATGTTACATCATCATTTAGGAAAGAGAGGTCGCGAATTTTTTTGTCAAAAGAGGGTCGTAAAAACGTGGCATTTGGGGGTTAAATTAAGTTAGATCAGCGTATGTTAGATTAATTTAAATTAGATTATTAGAGTATCGACGAAATGTCTGAAGGTCTCCAAGTTAATCGCAAAAATGTAGAATAAGTATAAGTACAAAATAATGAATAATGATATACAGGGTGTTTCATAACATGTGGGACGCACTTTCAGGATAGATTCAGGACCTGAAAACAGGGAAAAAAGTTTATATAAATATATGCCCGAAATCGTTTTGTTTCCGAGTTACAGCCCGTTTTGTGTTCCAGCAATTCTTTCCGCAAACTGTTTACAAACACTGCTTGCCGACAATGTTTGTGAGTGTGTACGAAATTTATTTCATGTATGGTTTTGCAGATTGTAATATTTCGTACACTCTATGACATGTTTCAATATCGTTGAGTGTAGAGCCATCAGTCAGTTAGAGGTGCATCGCGCTGTTTCATTGTTCGTATTCGTAACTTCTTACCGTGAATAAGTTCAGTCCAGTGACAAAAAAAAAACCCTTAAAAGTTTTTGTGCTATTCAGTGATAATGTGCATTTGAAGTGAGAATGGAGGCTTATTCAAACAGAAGAATGGCAGACATGCATCTCATGTATGGACTTGCCGAGTGTAAAGCGGCCGCAGCAAGACGTTTGTATGCGGAAAGGTTTCCGAATCGCTGTCTGCCAGATAAGAAGACCTTTCACGAGCGTCTTGGTGATACAGGATCATTCAACAAGCGAGTTTCAGATGGTGGTAGATCAATCAGCGCCAGAACTGTTGAGTTGGAAGAGCGGGTTCTGAATCGCGTGGGGGAACATCCTGGTGTCAGCACCCGAAGGATAGCAGCAGCAGCAGCAGAGGGTGTAAGATACACAACTGTGTGGAGAATTTTACGGGAACAACAGCTTTATCCATATCATATTCAGAGAGTACAAGGCCTTACTGAAGCTGATTTCCCACCACGAGAGGCTTTTTGTACTTGGTTCCTTCAACAGTGTGTTCGCGATCCTCTTTTTCTACCCTCAGTGTTGTTTTCTGATGAGGCTGCCTTCACAAGAAATGGCGTGATCAATTTTTACAACACTCATCACTGGGCCGAAGAGAATCCGCATGCCATCATCCATTCAAGGCACCAACAACAATTTAGTATCAATGTATGGGCAGGACTTATTGCCGACAACTTAATCGGTCCTTTTGTTTCGCCTGGAAGATTAACAGGAGAATCCTATTCCAATTTTTTAAGGAATGACTTAAGCGATTTACTAGATGAAGTTCCTCTTGGTGTTCGACGTCGTATGTTGTTTATACATTTTAGTCGAGTAGCCAGAGACTATTTGGATGACTATTTCCCTGATAAATGGATAGGCCGTGGAGGACCAATTGCGTGTCTGCTCGCTCCCCGGACCTGAATCCACTCGATTTTTACCTATCGGGTCATCTGAACTCCATCGTTTACGTGACACCCATTGACAACGTTGAAATGCTTCGCCAACGCGTAGAACAAAGATGCCAAAAAATCCGAGCAATACCTGGAATGTTTGAACGCGTCAGGCAGTCTATGACGAGGCGTGTTCAGGCGTGTATTCAAGTGCGAGGCGGTCATTTTGAACACTTCCTTTAAAGGTAAGGCGGATACTTGCTGGAACGCATGACGGGCTGTAACTCGGAAACAAAGCGATTTCGGGCATATGTTTATATAAACTTCTGGACCTTGTTTTCAGGTCCTGAATCCATCCTGAAAGTGCGTCCCATATGTTATAAAACACCCTGTATAACTGTGGAATGTATGCCATTCACGGTCGAATTATTCATTTTCATGTACAGTCTGATCTGCATAAAGTGGAAATAGAATGAAATCAACCCGCATGAGGTCGAAAATTGACACTCTAAAATTCGACCATTGTTACGGAATAGTAACGGAATAACGTTTGAAAATGTTTGTCACTTTTACAGATGTTTTCGCCCATGGAGGCGGGGCCTATACAGCTTTCACTAATGTGTATTTAAATCATGTTGGACTAGAAAATTATGAATTGTTCAGTCATGGACCATGTTTCATTTATTCCAAAGACTGACCAATCAGAGGAATGAAAATATTTTTACACCTGAAATTAGATACTACTTCGTTAAATTATACTGTACACACACACACACACACACACACACACAACACACACACACACACAGAACGATTCGAATTCGATCATGTAATTCATATACCCGTTAAATATCACTGTTTTATGTAAAATCTTACAGTTCTAAAACCACCTCCATCGTTTTGTACAATTCAAAATTTTTAGAAATCTGTTGTGGTTCGACCTACGTAGCTCGTTTTCCTTTGAGGATCTCCAATGCTTCCAGATTTGGGTCCGTATAATGCCTCATCGAGCTAAATGAGTTGAACTGATTTTCCATCGTTTTGAGACCTCACAATTACTTTTTTCTCTCTTAAGACCGAAAGGAGAAAGTTTATATAAAAAAGAAAGTAAAAATATAACGTCTTTCTTATACCAAATCTTTAATGTAACTTTAATAATGGTACTAAATTCAGTATAACTTTTTTAATAGACGAAATTTCTTTCTTATTCTTGCAACTTAATTGTTGTTTTTCAATTTCTTATCTTAATTTTTATATTTTCCTAATCCTTTGCATCTTATATTTTTCTCTTTTCGGTCTCACTTAATCCCCTTTGTCACCTTTTTTTATCCCTTTTCCTCAACTTCAGTCCCGCTTTACTCATAAATTGCCGATCTCCTATCTTCTGTCTCTCTCCTATCTCTCTCTACTCTCATCTGATGAAGATCTTAGACTACTGTACGGCTTCAGCTTTTGCTTCTGATAAATCCATTTCTTATTTTGGCTTTCATCCATTCATTTAAGTTCTTATAATTGAACATTTTCACGTATAACAATACCTAAAATAGTTAAAGTTAATGTCGACATCTAAAATGTGTCGGTCCGTTATAGGAATTCTATTTACGAGAATCATTTCCGAAATTGGTCAGTAAATGGAGTCAAAAGAGTACATAAATAATAGCCGCAGATAAAAAATAGCTTTTAGCTATTATATAATACTTGAGAACAAAACTGTGGGACAGCAAACCCCCTAATCCCGTTCTTGATGGCCGCTTCTAAAATATTAATTTATACAGTTGTTCTGTTTTAACAACCAAATAAGGCAAAGAAATTTTAGTAAATGTTTCCAAAAAGTTTTAAGAAGTGAGAAGGAACATACTTCCCTACTTTAGGAACTCCCTTTTTGGTTTAAATATGTTTCAAGTTCGAATGTAACCTAATACAGTGATTGTGTAAGATATTATTTATCTATATAAGAATTTATAGGGACTTCAGGTTACTTATTATATCACAAATAGGCAATGCTGTAAACTGCAAATTCACAAACATATAATTTATAAAAACCTTAATAAATGCAACTTAATTCGACCTAATCTAACCTAACCTAACCGAACAGGATGTCTCTAATAAAGGAATTTTGCCCTCTCATAAGTAAGAAACTTTTCGAAATTATTTAAATTCCTTTTGCAAAGAATGAAGGAGAATGAAGGATTTTCTTTGTTTTTTTTTAATTTAAAAAATTGTGCGTCTATAAATATGGCGCTGCAACACGCAACGTTTTTAAAGTTATTTTGTTGTTCTATCGAAAGGAAAATAAAACTGTTTATTGATAAAATACAGTAAATATTACAAACATTTTAACATGGAACAAGCAACAAAGTTTGGAGTATCCATATTCTATCGTAATTTAGCCCTTTTAAAAGCTTTTGGCTTTGCTGAGCTCTCTGATTAATTTTACGGGGAAGTTCACACCCACAACTGAGTAATGCAGAAACTATCCTAAGCATAAAATATAAATTAGTTTTTAAAATAAGAAAATAATAATATTAAAATATGAAAAATTAAACGAATAATGCAAACTGGATTAAGTCGTAAATATTTTTTATACAAATATTTATCAGTATTTTTTTATTAAAATAGATTTTAACTCTTTTTAAATGCGGTTAAATGAGAAATAATTTTAAGACCAACGCTTAAATCCTTCCATAATTTTAATCCAACGAAATATTGGCGATTTTTGTAACGAAAACTATCTAAATTCAAGGATACTTTATCTCAGTGGTTCCTAACCTTTTTAGGCTGCGATCCAAATTCTGGTCGCGGGGCTAGCTCGGCGACTCATACCTTCAAACAGTTTATTCGTAATAGATAATAAAATAAATAATTAATGTTAAAATGATTAGAGATAACATAAATAAATGATAAATGACAATTTAATGACCTAATCAAAGTGGCTTGGCTACCCAATTTTGGGTCGCGACCAGGAATTAAGAACCATTTGTGAAAGATGCCATTTTGATAATTTTGATATGTTTTATCTTTAATAGTTTTAATTCTTTAAGAACGTACTCGTATGAGCAAAGAAATGACACTCAAAATGAAACCTTTTAAATTTAGGACTTATAACTTCTTTTTGAGGATGCGCTCCATGGGAAGTTTTCCTTCTTTTGGGTATCAAAGCTTGTTGTTAGATGACAATAACTTCTTTTAATGATACATAACTTCTTCATATAGAAGAAATGGTCTTTAAAACTTCTTTTATGAGTGATTTGAGAGAGTAGAAGTTAATATTTCTATATGAAGAAGGTAGCGGGAAATCTTTGTTTTCTATGCGGCATCAGTTAATATTCTTAGTGTTTTTCACTATATTACGTACATAAATAATGTGTTTTTCATTATATTACGTACATAAATAATGCGTTTTTCAGTAGTCGAACGAAGATTTACAATTTTTTTTGTAATTTTAAGGGAAATTCATCATCAAGGCAGTAAAATAAATGTTTAAAGATTTAGCTACAAAAGTATCATTACAAATTATATCATCACAAATTATGTCATCACAAATTATATTATCATTAAAATTTAGCTCTTTCGAGTGAAGTTTTTATAATATTTTAATAGATTTATAGTTATCCAAGTTTTATTCAAATCTTTCTACTTAGAAAATGGATTATTTTCATAGTTTTTTTTTAAAGAGATTTAATTAGCTAATTTTATACAGGGTAAAACCTAGTTTAGTAATTCTGTATAGCAGTTGCAATGTGAATCTATTTTTTAATCATCTAAACGGCAAAGGACGGTCACCACGCTGATCTACCGGGACGCGGTGTTGCGACGTGGCCACGACGTAGCCCTGTTAGTAACAAAGTTTTCTTTATCCGTAATAGATAAGAAATATATATATAGAAATATCGCTTTTCGTTTTATCTTTACAAAATTCTGGGCATGTTTTGTCTTCCCTCACAAATGTCATTTTATATATATATATATATATATATATATATATACACAAAAATGCCGTTACCACCACCCTCAAAGAAACACAACGGGTGAACACGAAAAACGAATTTCAAAGAAGGGTACCAATTTTTTAGACGTAGCCAAGTCAGCTGACAAATATAGGAATCCGAGAGCCGGACAGAAGGCACGCACAAAGACACTTCATGCGTTATCGAGACAACAAGTACAAAGATAAAACGAGGCAAATTCTCGGACGACCACAAGGCAACGAAACCGGCACCACCAGAGCATTTTTTAAGCTTTTCCCACAGGGCGACAAAGGTAGATCGGGAAGTGGGAGGGGGATTAAGGCAGGGGTGTGCTGCCAATTTCTTAACAACCGGTTCTGATACAAATAGGGGTGTAAATCGGCGAGCGCCAATGGCGCGAGTCATTAAGCTAGGGGGTCTGGGGTGAGCGGTAGCTTCTCCAGCGGGGTTCGGGGCGGAGCCCCGGAAGCCAACGCATTTTAGCTTTTCCAAACAACATTTTGTAACATTTTGGCAGAAATTATTTAACATATTCTTTATACTCACTAATGACATAATTATCTAAAAATAAACTAATTTTTCATAAAAAAATAAGTAAATATTGAAACGACCACTGCTTGTGATACTACCTATATTTTTCTATAAAATCCTGAAAAAAATGAAAAAAAATTTAGAGATAAATAAATTTCTACTGACTGTTAAATATTTGTTAAAAACAAACAAACGGTTCAGTGATCCAATCAAAATTTAACAACCGGTTCGAGCGAACCAGACCGAACCGGTCCCAGCACACCCTGGATTAAGGATACTATGGATTCGGATGTTCCCTAATCAGGCCACCATCCCCGTGTGGTCTGAAATAACACTAGCATTATCTATATATAAATATTCAATGTAAATTTCATATTTACATTTAGTATAAACAGTTCTAATTGTGGCATATGTGCATGTATTATATGTATTTATATGGCTTCCAATACAATGCTCCCAAGACAATTCTATTTTTACAAATTTTGAAAATTCCTTGTCGCCCAGTACCCTAAAATTTCATTTACTGGGCGACAAATTTTCTTCACTGGGTGACATTCATGTCGCCCACTCACTAGGTTAAAAAATGCTCTGGGCACCACCACTGGAAAACGAATCGGAACTACCTGTATGCGAAAACGATAGAGAAAAAATAAATATAATCTTAGCCAACATTCAGGGCATAAATCAAATCATTCCTCGGACAAAGTTTTATACCTGAAAGGACTCATGCAAGAAGCCGGAGCAGACTTTACATGCCTCACGGAAACTCATCTAAAGGACTGCCAGGCGAACTGTGAAAACTGTGGGTTCTGTGTTAACAAAAATAAATAAAAATTGACAACTATAAATACTCCGAGCCGACAGAACAGTGAGACGTAAAGGAGGATGTGCTATTTACACACACGAAAGGCATATAGCAGAAATTACTATAAGTACCTCAAACAGCTACATAGAATGTGTAGCAGCAAAAGTTGAAAAATTAAATATGGTACTAATTGTAATGTACAAACCCCCAAACACGTCAACCTCAAAATTTTCAGATTCCATTACAGAGGTAAGAAACTTAGTAAAAGATCTACACTCTCCAACCCCAAATATTTTTCTCTGTGGTGATTTTAATTTCCCATTCATGAAATATAAAAGGATAGGAAAAAATATATGTATATATCAGAACAATAAATGCAAAAAACTTCACTTTTTTTCTACGTGAAGGTCAAAATATGATAATTAAAACCCACTCTAATAGACAGAGTTTATTTCCACAACAGTTTCGATGCCCACTGGCATCCTCTTCGGGTGGATACAGAAGAGGATGCCAGTGGGCATCGAAACTGTTGTGGAAATAAACTTTGTCTATTAGAGTGGGTTTTAATTATCATATCCCGAACTATAATATCGGACCACACCATTATTGAAATAACAACCAATATAAAAGCAACAGGAAAGGAAAGAACACGCACAACAGAAAGAAGCAAATTCGAAATTTTTAATTTTCACTCCAAAGCTATAAACTGGGAAGATGTTGCATCCAGCATGGAAGTAATAGATTGGAAAACCATTTTCGAGGCCAAAACAACGGAAGAGATGCTTATGACTTTAGAGGAGAAGACGCTGGAAATTGTGGAAAGACGTCCAAAAATACAGCAAAAAAGGAAAGAGAAGCAGGTTCGAGAGACAAAAGAGGTCATTGTTTCGAAAGAGAAAAAGAGTGACTGCAAAACTAAGTAACTGTAAAGATAACAACATCAAGAAAATATTAAATGATAAATTGGAGAGTATCGATGACGTCAAACAGGAACTAATTGAGAAGCATACAGAAAAAGAAGAAGACGACGCTATAGAAGCGATAAAGGTTAACTCAAAGTACTTCTATAATTTTGCAAAAAGGAAGTCGAAAAATCATATGACTATCAGACCTTTGAAAAACGAAGAAAATGCTTTATCTGATGATCTGAGAGAAGTATCTGAAATATTAGGAGCTCAACGGCAGGACCGGAATGCCACACTGATCAAAAACTGCAAGAATGCATTCGCTGAGCCCGAATATTAGGGTATGGAGGTGATTACTAGACACGGGAGAAATACCGGGCATTCTGAAGAGCGCGAACATAGTCCCAGTATATAAAGGAGGAGATCAATCCGAGGCCAAAAACTACAGGCCAGTGTCGCTTACATCTCATCTCACCAAAATATTTTAAAAAATAGTTAGACAGAAAATCGATGACTTTTTGGAAACTCGGAAAAAATTTAATGATATCCAACATGGGTTTCGGTCAGGTAGATCATGCCTATCACAACTAATGGAACACTACAACATTATTGATGCACTTGAAAGTAATGAAAACTATGATGTAATATACACAGACTTTGCCAAAGCGTTCGACAAACGCGACCAAGGGATCATAATACATAAACTGAAATATATGGGAATAACAGGAAAAGTAGGGAAATGGATATATAATTTCCTTAGTGAGCGGCGGCAAGTTGTTACAGTACAAGGAGTATCTTCATCAGACTCAGAGGTCCTCAGCTCAGTACCATAAGGAACAGTATTAGTTCCACTACTCTTCATAATCATGCTAACTGACATAGATGAGGACGTTACCAGAGACGGCACAGTAACATCCTTTGTCGATGACACAAAGATCAGTAGAAAAATAAGAAACCCAGAAGATATAGGATCTCTACAGACCGACATGAACAGAATCTACAAGTGGACGGAAGACAACAATATGAAGTTTAACACTGAGAAATTTCAGCTGTTACGGTATGGAAAAAGAGAAGACCTAAAACGCATGGAATATTATACCCCAAATGGACAGGAAATTCAGAGAAATTCTAGAGCACAAGACTTAGGGGTTGTAATGACTGATGATGCGAAATTTGAAACACAAATTAAGATAGCAGTAAAAAGAGCAAAGAGAATAACTGGGCAGATACTGAGAACCTTTAAACGAAGGGATAGGAATATAATGATTCATCTACTGAAAACACTGATCATAACCAAATTGGAATACTGCTCGGTCCTAACATCCCCATATAAAAAAGAAGACATTAAACAGCTAAAAGGGATTCAGAGAAGCTTCACAGCCAAGATCAATGGGTGCAAAGAACTAAATTACTGGGAAAGGTTACGCGAACTAAACCTATATTCACTGGAAAGGAGAAGAGAGAGATACACCATCATTTACACTTGGAAAATAATGGTGAAACTAGTCCCTAATCTTACTCTGAACCCTGTAACTCCCCAAACAACGGTGGAAAGTAGAAAAGGAAGAATGTGCCGTGTTCCCAAATTAAAGGCGAGACAGGGAACATCCTTAACCCTGAAAGAAAATAGTTTTGTTGTGAGAGGACCAAAACTGTTTAATCAGCTACCCAAAGACCTAAGAAACACGAATGGTGTTGTAGTGGACATCTTCAAAAGAAGATTAGACGCCTGGCTCAGAACAATCCTCGAAGAGCCGGGCGTACCTGGCTATGTGAGATGGAGAGTACAAGAAACCAACTCACTACTTCACCAGGCCAACTCGAGAGGAGGGGCGACAAGCTTGACCTTCGTGAAATGAGAAATCATCGCACGGAACCTTTGAAAGGTATATATATATATATATATATATATATATATATATATATATATATATATATATATGGGTGACGCAAAAGTCGCGCATCATAGGAATTTTCAGTGTTGACTATAATATATTATTTTTTCTTTTAGGTAGGGGATGGCTGCGAAATTAACAATAGACGAGAGGGTGAGCTTGGTTTTAATGCCTGGAATACCAGGTACTACAATCGATGAATCGGTACAGAATTTAAATTCTATACCGGTTTGTACCGATTCTGTCCCAAGCTCACCCTCTCGTCTATTGTTAATTTCGCAGCCATCCCCTACCGAAAAGAAAAAAATATATTACCAACACTGAAAATTCCTATGGTGCGCGACTTTTGCGCCACCCTGTATATATAATGCAAATCCACAACAAAAAAGAAAAAAAATTCCAAGGGCTTTCGTGTATTCAGCAGTACAACTCGTCAGGGAATGAGGTGTACTGCTGAATACACGAAAGGCCTTGGAATAATTTTTTCTTTTTCCTTGCGGGTTTGCATCATTCATTTATTTCACGTGTTTAAGTGTGAAATTCATCCCATATATATATATATATATATATATATATATTACAGTAGCGGATGCAGCACTCCGTTCCACCGTGCCCGGAACAGGGGACGAATTATAACTCCAACGGTAATGGCCAATCTGACTTGGTTTACTTTACCTAACATGTGCCATTTTTGTCGCTATCTATTGTCATGGTTGCTAAATCATTGGTTTAGTATTGTACAACGCATGGCTTACAGTTTTAGGATTAAGTCAGCAGCCAGTCAAATATTGTGGGACTTTTGGCGTGAAGACTGGCTGGCACCATGCACCAAACCAGTACCAGTTGCGTGTGCTGCTTCTAACTGTTCGCATGGTTTCGAGTCTTTAGGTAAGATATACTCTTTTAGGTACAGAATATATATATATATATATATATATATATATATATATCGGAACCCCCACCCCCCTAAATAAATCTTGGATCCGCGCCTGATATATATATATATATATATATATATATATATATATATATGCAAAATTGTGCGTGATCATGCATAATATCCCATGTAGCCTCGTGGCTGAAGACGCTGTGCTGCTGATCGGGTGGCCGTAAGATTGAATCCTGGCGAGGACTGTAATTTCTGACCACACATGGTAGGGTGTAGTTCGGATTCCACATTAAACTGTAGGTCTAAAGTGGAGTGACAAGCTTGACCTTCGTCAGAATAAACAATTCTTTTTGCGGAAGCAAAACCAAGGTTAACCAAGGTTTTATATATATTTATTTATTTATTTATTTATTTTACAATATTAATATTTTTTAAAGTCCCCTTTAAATTTATTTTCTTTGAAAATAAAGAAACTAAGAAAACGGACAATTTTTTTTCAAAAAGTAATACCTGTTTTATTTGTCCTCAATATCCACTTAATTAGTTTCGTTAATTAACTAGAATTTTAAATCTTTTGAACGCAATACACGCACAGAGCCGTAGCAAGCCTTAATGGCGCCCTGGGCAGAACCTGAATTTGGCGCTCCCACCCCCACGCAAATAATCATTGATGATTTTAATTTTAATTGATATAAATAATCAAAGGTGGGCAGTTGCGCCGCAAAAAGTTGCGGCGCAACTTGCGGCGCAACATTTTTGGTTGCGCTTGCGCTTGCGGCGCAACTTTTTGAAAAGGGTTGCGCTTGCGCGTGCGGCGCAACTATTTCAGCAGAGTTGCGGTTGCGGCGCTACAAAAATCGTTGCGCGTGCCCACCACTGTAAAAAATAATGTGGCATGTATTAGGAGTATTTTGGCAATGCTAATTATCTATCATTTTAGGGTTATGTCTCAAGGTTTGAGCAAATTAATTTCAGGCATATCGTTGTTGTGTTTATAATTATTTTTTAATTATTGAACTCAAATTGCACTGCAGAGAAATTACTAATTCGCACTATGCACATTCAGTCTTATAGAGTTCGTCTTATTTGAGAAATAAAAATAAAAATAAGAAGTAGAAAATTTCAAATACAATTTTGACGCCCTCCTCTCTTTGGCGTCCAGGGCGGCTGTCTCTTCTGCCACCCCGTAGCTACGCCCCTGTATATGCATTCAACTTCATTAAAATAAATGCAAATGATTTCAAGAAGCAAGAAAACCATTTCCGACCCTCGTGAAATAAGTCTACTTTCTTGTTGTAAAGAAAAAGGTTTATGGAGGCCATCTCAGATGTTAGATAAACTAATTCCTTCAGCAATATTTAAGAACTAATTGCCCCTAAATGTAATAATAATAATAATAATAATAATAATAATAATATGAAAAATAAATTTACCTTGCCATCATAAACGACACTAGGTTGTTTAAGAAGACATGTGAGATATAGAAAGTGTGTGTGTGTGTGTGCGTGTGTGTGTGTGTGTGTGTGTGTGTGTGTGTGTGCGTGTGTGTGTGTGTGTGTGTGTGTGTGTGTGTGAGAGTAACTTTATGAGGGAAGCTAAATTGAAGAGAACGCATTATAACCCATTTCCTAAACCAATTAGCATGATAACGTTATCAGTCGTATCGAAAGAATTCTCTTTGATTACAAACCTTAAACTAACTATATTGTTTTCGATGATTATTCTCTGCTTTATGCCATTTCCATTCGGCGACAAACACACAAACAAAGGAACATAAAAAAATAAAAGTGATGTCATGCAGCAGGAGAAAGATAAATGGAATTAATTATATTTATAAAATTTGAGCATGGAAACGTCTTTCCAGAGCCAATTTGAAGCTGGTAACAAAACCGAAAAACAAAGAATTGGAACATAAATGAGAACAAAACACGAGATTCTCTAATTCTTATTTTGGTTTTCTAATCAAATTTCGCTATTTGATGTTTAAACTCTAAACAATTCCACTTAAATGAAGTACACCCCTCACTGAAGTGTCGCAAACCCCCGTAGCTCAGTAAATCTAGTGTAGAACCCAAACGAGGTTAACGAGGTACCTCGTTAACCTCGTTGCGGTTCCGTGCGTCGATCTCTCTTCACACGAAGGTCAAGCTGGTGCCCCGCCTCTAGGCCTGGCTTGGTAGAGGAGCGAGTTGCTCTCTTGCGCTCTCCACCGCACCTATCCAGGTACACCCGGCTCATCTGGTACCGTTCTGAGCCAGGTATCTAGTCTTTTCTTGAAGACTTCAACTTTGATCCCTGTAACGTTTCTGAGGTCCTTAGGAAGCTGGTTAAAAAGTCTTGGCCTCCTGACAACCAAGCTATTTTCCTTCAGTGTTGAGGAGGTCCCTTGTCGGGCCTTTAATTTGGGAACACTACACATTCTGCCTTTCCTATTTTCCAGCGTTGTTTGGATGGTAATTGGATTTAGTTTGAGGTTTGGTACCAGTTTTTCGATCATTTTCCATATTTAGATTATGGTATACTTCTCTCTTCTTCTTTCTAGTGAGTACAGATTTAGTTTACGGAGTCTTTCCCAGTAGTTGAGTTCTTTGCAGCCATCAATCTTGGCTGTGAAATGTCTCTGCGTTTCTTCTAGTTTATTAATGTCTTCCTTTTTTATATGGGGACGTCAAAACTGAGCAGTATTCAAGTTTTGGTATGATCAGTGTTCTCAGCAGGCGAATCATTACTCTCTTGTCCTTCCTTTTGAACGTTCTTAGTGCCTGTCCCACGACTCTTTTTGCTTTGTTTATTGCTATCTGATTTTGTGTCTCGAATTTGGCATCCTCGGTCATTATTACCCCCAAGTCGACCGCTTTCGTGCTTCTCTGAATTTCCTGTCTCTGTTTAATTTTCTCATTTCTACCATATCTCAAGAGCTGAAATTTCTCGGTGTTAAATGTCATATTGTTGTCTTCTGACCATTTGTATATTTTGTTTGCAGTGGCGGTTCCTCATATGGGCAATATGGGCAGCCGCACAGGGCGGCATTTGTGGAGGGGCGGCATGAGCGCCTGCAAAAAAAATAAAAATAAAAATAAGAATAAATAAATAAAGAAATAAATAAAAATAAAAAATAAAATAAAATAAATAATAAAAGATCAATAAATATATTTTTATTAATAAAAAACCATCTATTGCATTTTCCATAAACCTTCCCATAAAAGACCTAAACAATGCAAAATGCTTCCAGATTAATATTATTGGGAATAAAGGCCCATACTTTAACATATGTAATGTTATTTTTCTGGGTTTGGTTAAATAGTGAAATGTATATTATTTATTACAGAACGAATCTTCACACTAAGCCACTAAGGTCTGTCAAATAACTGCAAATGGATAAGAAGAGGTCAAAGCTATCAGGTGCTCAGTTTTAGAAAAAAGAGGAAAGAAGAAGAGGAGAAACGAGCAAAAGATAAAGGTATAGAGCTATGTCATCTACTCTTCACTGCTATATTGCACTGCTATTTTGTGATATAGCTTTCTGAGTCATTTGAAGTGTACTATTATGTATATAATTAGCCATTAACCAAGGAGGTTGTATTATTCATTTGTTTCCTATTCTAAAGTTTAATAAATTGTGCTTAATAACATGTTAAATTAATTGTACTAGCCTATTCATGCATTGGTCTGTTATGTTCTATTTTACTATTTGCAGGGGCACTTTTGAAATATTTTGGAACACCCTCTGCCACTAGCCAGGATGAGAAGCCGTCTACTTCTGCCATTATTGAGGCTGAGGAGCCATCTACCTCCTCAGCCTCACATATGTCTCCACAAATGCAGTCTGATCCTGAGGATGAAGACCCATTTGCTTCTACTTCTCCCGGCAGGACTCTCAGGTGAGTTTGTGTGCACATATGTCTGTGAGTGTGTGCGTGTGTGTGTATGTGTATGTGTGTGCATCCCTGCAAAGCATTTTGCAAACAGTTATAAATTATAATGTTATTATCACTGGGTCTGGGTTACTGGGTATGTGTGGTGTTTCACCACCATAATTCCATAACACCACCACCATAACAAAGTGCTGTGAATAATGTGTTATCTAACTTAGGTGTGTATACTAATGAGTAATGCTCTTGTTCTTTCTATTAGAAATGCCTGGAGCAGAATCGCCTCCTGAGGATGAGTCTCTGTCCACCGACCCTGCTAACTGGCCTTCAGTTCTGACTGAGAGAATTCGGCCACAACTGGTTTCCAGGGGACCAAGTCAAGTACCATCTGACTTTGTATTCCCTAGAAACGACAGTGACGGAAGAAGTTTCCACCATCAATACTTCAGGAAGTCATTGGTTAGTGGGGAAAATATAACCAGAAGTTGGTTGGTCTATTCCTTAAAAAACAACAGCCTTTTCTGTTTCTGTTGTACATTATTTTCCAAGAGGAAAATAAATTTAACAAGTTTGGGACTCTCGGACTGGAAGCATGCAAGCTCATTGCTCACATCACATGACAACAGTTCAGAACACCTAAATTCTATGAAAATCTGGAAAGAACTGGCAGTGAGGATGAGAAAGGGGGAGACCATTGACAAGAAGGAGATGGCACTTCTGGAGGCTGAGAAGTTGAGATGGAGAGCGGTGCTGACACGTCTCACTGCTATTGTGCATTCTCTGGCAGTTAGGAATTTGGCACTAAGGGGACATACAGAAAAATTGTTCTCACCATCAAATGGCAATTTTCTGAAAGAAGTTGAACTGATGGCACAATTTGATCCTATAATGCAAGAGCACATTAACCGTGTCCAAAAAGGGACCTCCAGTCACACCAGCTACCTCGGCCACCACATACAAAACGAACTCATTGATTTGTCGAGCAGCAAGACCATTTCAGCAATGGTGAGCGACATCAAACAATCAAAGTTTTTTTCAATAATTCTAGATTGCACTCCAGATATCAGCCACACTGAACAGTTGTCAGTTGTGATTCGGGTTGTGTCACTGGAGGGGAAGCCCATATAAAGGAACATTTCATGGGGTTTTTGGAGGCAGAGGAGTCCACTGGTCAACATTTGGCATCTCTGATTCTGAAGAGACTGGAGGAGCTAAAAGTTCCTTTCATGGACTGTAGAGGACAATCATACGACAACGGGGCCAACATGAGGGGAAAAAACAAGGGTGTTCAATCCAGGCTCCTAGAAATTAATCCCAGAGCTCTGTTTGTTCCATGTGGGGCTCATTCTCTGAATTTGCTTGTGGCCGATGCTGCTAAGGGATCTATTGATGCCACAAGTTACTTTGGCATCTTGCAGAAGCTTTACAACTTGTTTTCAGCCTCCACACAACGATGGGCCATTTTGAAAAAACATGTGAACATCACATTGAAGATGTGGTCTGATACAAGGTGGGAAAGCAAGATCAAGAGTGTGGAGCCCCTGAGATATCAGGCAGCTGCAGTGAGAGATGCACTGATCGAGGTGAGGGACCACACCAAAGACTCTGTAATAAAGGTCGAGGCTCAATCTCTGTCAGAGGAGGTTGGGTCATACCGCTTCGCCATTTGTTCAGTGGTGTGGCATGACCTGTTGTGCCAAATTCAGCATGTGAGCAAGCAGATGCAGTCTCCTAGCATGCACGTTGATGTTGCAGTAAATCTCCTAAAAAAAACAGAGAGAGGTCTCCGCAATTACAGGGCAACAGGTTTTGTGGCTGCACAAATGGCAGCCACAGATATCTGTGAACAAGTGAATGTGGAGGCTGTGTTAAAACAAAAACGGCTGAGGTCCACAAAGCGGCACTTCTCCTATGAAGCATCTGATGAGCCCTTGATTGATGCTTTGAAGAAGCTGGAGGTGACATTTTTCAATGCAGTGGTTGATGCTGCAACATCAGCCATTCAGGAAAGATTTTCCACGTTGGAAATTGTGGGAGAGAAGTTTGGAGTGCTGACACATTTCCAAAATCTCACATTTGAGGAGCTGACAGAACAATGTGTGAACCTTAGTACTACACTACACTTTAAGGGACAATCTGACTTGGATGGCAGAGAGCTTGCACAGGAGCTGAAGAACTTGCCTGACTTGCCATCAAAGACCATATCCTTGCTTGAACTGCTGACATTTATCCATGAAAGGGAGCTCTCTGAAATATATCCAAATTTGTGGACTGCTCTCAGAATTGGTCTTACTCTTCAGTCACTGTTGCTGAAGCAGAGAGGAGCTTTTCAAAGCTGAAGCTCATCAAATCCTACCTGAGGTCAACTATGTCACAGGAACGCCTTACCGGTCTGGCCATCATCAGTATAAATCATACAATTGCTGAGCAGATTTCATATGATGATTTAATTCATGACTTTGCATCAAGGAAGGTAAGAAGAGTCAGGCTTTAGATGGCAGTTGTGCTGTGGTGCAATTTATTTTGTTTCTTGTTCAAAGTGTAGCATAATAATTACCCTCTCTTAAGTGTCTTATTCTATTTATGTGATAGAGCATTTGTACAATTTAGAAATTTGATTCTCTAGTTTATTTATGGCAGTTGTGCAATTTAATTTGTATTTTTTTTCCTGTCATAGTATCATATTACATTCTCTTAAGTGAGTTATTCTATTTACGTGATAAAAAGATTTGTAAAATGTCTTTAGAAATTTGTGTCTTTGTTTTGGTTCTGAAGTTCCAACAATTAGTCCAATAAAAAGTTATTTGTGAAAGAGTTATGTCTGTCCTTTATTTTGGGGGATTCGAATGTGTGTGTCTTTGTTTTGGTCTGAAGTTCCAACAATAGTCCAATAAAAAGTTATTTGTGAAAGAGTATGTCTGTCCTTTATTTTGGGGGATTCGAATGTGTGTGTGTTGGCGAACAGGGGGGGGGGGGCGCTGAAGGTGAGGTTCGCCCAGGGCGTCATGTAAGCTAGGACCGCCACTGTTTGTTTGTGTCCCTCTGCAAGGCCACTTCATTTACATCGCTGATTTTTCTGCTGATCTTTGTATCGTCCACAAATGATGTTACTATAATGTTGCTGTTAACTCCACTGTCTGTGTCTGTTAGCATGATAATGAACAGGAGAAGGGCCAGCACTGTACCTTGTGGTACAAAGCTGCGTACTTCTGATTCTGATGATGATACTCCTTGAATTTTGACGACCCATAGTCATTTTCTGAGGAAGTTGTAGATCCATTTTCCCACTTTGCTTGTTATTCCCATGTGTTTCATTTTATGTGCTATTAAACCATGATCGCATTTGTCGAAAGCTTTAGCACAATCCGTGTATATGGCATCATAGTTTTTATTGCCTTCAAGTGCATCTAGAATATTGTTATAATGCTCTATAAGTTGTGATAGGCATGATTTTCCCATCAGAATCCGTGCTGATTTTCGTTGAATTTTTCCAATGTCTCCAAGAAATCATAGATTTTCTCTTTGACTATTCTTTCAAATATTTTGGTGATGTGAGACGTCAATGACACTGGTCTATAGTTCTTTGCTTGAGATCTATCCCCGCCTTTATATATAGGGACAATGTTTGCTCTTTTCAAGATGCTCGGTATTTCCCCAGTGTCTAGGGATCTTCTCCATATCCAGTATAAGGGTGTAGCTATTTCATTTTTACAGTTTTTAATTAATAGTGCGTTCCATTTGTCCAGACGTACAGCTGAATGTGATTTCATTTGTCCTATAGCACTCGCTACATCATCTGGGGTAAAATCAAAGTCTGTTATACATTCTCCTTGTAATTTCTCTTCGAAGAATGCATCTATGTCACGTATCGCTTTGTCACTTTTTGGGGTACTGAAGGCCGATTCATACTGGGCTCTCAATGTTTCAGATATTTCTTTTAGATCGTCTGTTAGTTCATTATTTCCTTCCCTTAAAGGCCCGATAGTAGCGCGCGTTTTTGTTTTCCTTTTCGCATAGCCGTAGAAGTATTTTGGATTTTCTTTTATTGCTTCTAACGCCTTTTCCCCTTCCCTTTCTGTATGGCCCTTTATCAGAGTTTGTATTTCCCAATCGATACTCTCCAGTTTTTCTTGTATTACTTTCCTGGCATTGTTGTCTCCGCAGTTTGCTAACTTCGTCGCTACTCTCTTTCTTTTGCGGAATATTCTTCTGTTTTGCCTCTCTAACCAGTTCCTCTTTCCTTTTGGCTGTGCTTTCGGAGCATATTTTTCCAAAATTCTCAACATCTTTTCTTTCAAGGATGTTAGCATTTCTTCAGTTGCTTTATTCTCTAAAACTGTTCTCCACTCCTCTATTTGGATTTTGGGCCATGTGTGATCTGATTTCTTTCCAATTTGTGGTCTGAAGTTTAAGTTAAAAGCCCCAAATTTGCTTCTTCCTTCCGTATGTGTATTGTCTTTTAAAGTTATCGCCATATTTGTTGATAACTCGATTATATTGTGGTCTGAGATAATAGTTGGGGTTATTTTTATATCAGCAATCAAGTTCGTGTTATTTGTGAATATCAGATCTTGGCAGTTATTTTTCCTGATATTTTCTGTTATCTCCTGTGTCAGCATAAACTCGTTTGTGAGAGCCATCAGCATTTTTGCTTGCTCCTGGTCCTCTCTTGTGCCCCCTTATCTTAGTGTATAAATAGATTTCTACCCACCTTTTTGTATTTTATAAATGGGAAATTAAAATCGCTGCAGAGTATTATATTAGGGGATGGAGAGTTTACAGACTTTATTAGGGTTCTGATATCATCAATGGTATTTGAAAATTTTTAATTTGGAGAGTTTGGAGAGCTATAGATGACCATCAGTACCACGTTTAGTTTCTCTATTTTCACTGCAAGGGTTTCCACGAAGCTGTTGGATTTACTTATTACCGTCTCTGTCATATGCCTCTCATGTATATAAATAGACATCCACCTTTACGTCTCGTTGTTCTATCCGTTCTTAGTAAGTTGAATCCATCGATATGCAATTCTTTCTATCGATACAGTGTTCGCAGTTATCGCAGTTTCGTTTGCAATCTTTAAGATGTGTTTCTGTGAGGCATGCGATGTCCGCCCTTGTTTCGTTCATAAAAACCTTTCAGGTACGAAACTTGTTTAGAGAATTGTTCGGTTTTATTCCTTGAATATTTGCCATGACAATGTTTATGTTCTTTGTTTTGCATTGCCCATTGTGCATTTTAAGTTCGTTGTCCTTTGGTTTCGCGTGTTCTGTAACCTTGTGGTCCTCCGAGATGGATCCGTTCCCGCCTACCTGTTCTGGTAGCTTCTTGCCATGTAGCGTTCCAGCTCGAGGGTTTCCAGCTGTGTCAGCTGCATGTGCTCTATGAGACTTAGCAGACGTATTGTGTCCGAGATGTTGAAATAATTTTGTGCTATTTGTGTTTTGTTTGCTCTTTGGGTACATATATTTTTTTTCTCACATTCCTTTGTTGTCATTTAAAACTTGTCCTTTGTCCTTTGAACTTGTCGGGAGATGATGGTAGTAGCATTTACTCCCGTACTGGCAGTTTCCATATGTTGCGTAGATCTTGCAAATGATCGAATGGTAGAATTTGCATTTTCCACCAAATTTGCAGTGACCATTATTGTAAAAGTAGTTGCACACAGGAGGGTGTTCGTAAATACATTCTCCTCCCTTATATCTGCAAATTCCTTTCACATAGTGTTTACATATAGTTTCTTCCCCATTTTTTCTTGGAGCCTTGTTTTTAGTTGTTTCGTTATGATTTCTTTATTGTCTACTTGTTTTTTCCTATTGCTGCTAATGCCCTTTTTTTAAGTCTTTGGATTTGGTTTATGCCTCTGTTTCCTCTGTTGGTGCTTCTTTTATTTATATTATTTCTCCTTTTTCTGTTTTTTTCCCGTTCGTTTTTCGCAGCTTCCTCTCGTATTATCTTCGTTCCTTCTATTTTTTCCCTCTGTTCGCTATTCATAAACTCCTCTTTTGTCTTTTCCTCATAGTCTCGTTCTGCTTTAAAAACCGTAAACGAGTTTATTTCGATCATGCAGCTTTTGCAGAAGAACTTGATTCCGTTCAATTGTTTAGCACCTGTTATAAGAGGTGAGGTATTTGATTTGACTTTAGAAATGAGGGGGGAAAGTTTTTCCGTTATTCCGTGGGGTGGGGGATGAGGGATATGGCACGCTGTAAATTCTCATTGATTGGTGCCCTGGAGTGTACCGCGGGGGATATCTGAGGGATATTGCTTTTCGATGGGCAGTGAGATTTCCTCCGAGAGAAAACACTCGGAAAAAACGTTGTATAGATTAAGTTGATTTAATTGTATCTGCTTTATTTCAACATACGCCGCTATTTCGCTACTTAAATAGGCAAACGACTGTGTTCACTGAATATTCACTAAAAATTTGGCAGTACTTAAAAAGGATTAACTGCAGGATTTTTATTGTAATATCACTTTTATTCGGACTTCAAACGAAACACGTGCAACCGTCACACTGGGCAGGTATATATATAACCCAGAGGACATAGGATCTCTACAAACCGACATGAACAGAATCTACAAGTGGACGGAAGATAACAATATGAAGTTTAACACTGAGAAATTTCAGCTGTTACGGTACGGAAAAAGAGAAGACCTAAAATCCATGGAATATTATACCTCAAATGGACAGGAAATTCAGAGAAATTCTAGAGCAAAAGATTTAGGGGTTATAATGACTGATGATGCGAAATTTGAAACACAAAATAAGATAGCAGTAAAAAGAGCAAAGAGAATAACTGGGCAGATACTGAGAACCTTTACACGAAGGGATAGGAATATAATGATTCCTCTACTGAAAACACTGATCATACCCAAATTGGAATACTGCTCGGTCCTAACATCCCCATATAAAAAAGAAGATATTAGACAGCTAGAAGGGATTCAGAGAAGCTTCACAGCCAAGATCAAGGACAAAGAACAAATTACTAAAAAAGGTTACACGAACTAAACCTATATTCACTGGAAGGGAGAAGAGAAAGATATACACCATTATTTACACTTGGAAAATAATGGAGAAACTAGTCCCTAATCTTACTCTGAATCCTGTAACTCCCCAAACAACAGTGGAAAGTAGAAAAGGAAGACTGTGTCGTGTTTCGTAATTAAAGGCGAGACAAGGAACATCCTTAACCCTGAAAGAAAATAGTTTTGTTGTGAGAGGACTAAAACTGTTTAATCAGCTGCCCAAAGACCTAAGGAACACGAATGGTGTTGCGGTGGACATCTTCAAAAGAAGATTACACGCCTGGCTCAGAACAATCTCCGATGAGCGGGCGTACCTGGCTATGTGAGATGGAGAGTACAAGAAACAACTCACTACTTCACCAGGCCAACTCGAGAGGAAGGGCGACAAGCTTGACCTTCGTGAAATGAGGAATCATCGCAGGAAACCTTTGAAAGATTGAAAAGAAAGGTATATATATATATATATATTGAAATAAATTGACACTGAAATAAATTACTTAAAAATAAAATAAATTTCTCATAATAAAATTACATTAATTTATTAAACGTATATAAAAATATTTTTTAAATTAAAAATAATTTTACAAAATATTTTTAAAAATAATATATTCGTGTTTAAAAAGAAATTAGAAACGACGCTGAAAACGAATTAAAATTACAAATATGAAAATCAATTCAGAAATTTAAAAAAGAAATTACAAAAATAATTTTCATTTTATTTATCAAATATATAAAAAATTATTATAAAAATTTTAAATAATTAAAATAAGCTTTGGAAGAATAAATTATTCCCCCCCCCCCCCCAAATGTATACCGGTATATATTTCTCTTTCTTTTTATTACTGAGAATTGTGTATAAATAATAATAATAATAATAATAATAATAATAATTCACAAACACTCATTCAATGGGAAATTGAAATTTCACAAACCCCGGATCTCTTTATTCACAATTAAATCTTTCGTACACTGCATGAAAGTTTGCCATAAAATATAAAAATAATTTCTAAGGTGTCTTGCACTACACGAATTTGATGCGTGATAGTAGTTATAAAGCTCAAAATAACAATAATGGCATCTACAAAATTCCATGCGCCTACTACAATAAGGTGTATTATAGGTGAAACTAACGATTACGAAAGGAGAATCTATCAGCACAAATACTGTATAGTCTTAGGGTGGAGACAATACTTCTTCAGACCTACATTTACATATAATTAATAATAGACATAATATTGCCTCAAATAGATCCTCTTCAAATTAAAAAATGAACATGAAAAAAGCACGAAATTGATAGAATCTTTTCTCGTAAAAAATGCACCTAACTTTAAATACGCAAAGGATTGTTTAGTGTTGATAATCGTTGTACGTAAATGTTATACGAGTAAATGAAGTTCTTTTAAGTGACCATAAGTTCAAAAATATCTTGAACAACTTTGATTCTGTCAGATGTTCTTCGGTATTCGAATGCGCATTATAATTAATTTCACTGTCTTTCTTTGGGATTGATCGAAGAATGGTATTTTCCTTCGAAAAGCTTTGTGCATGTTTTTAAATGAATTTCAGATTTTACGATTTAGTTCTATCTTATTATTTGGGAATTTTTCTTTATATTATATATATATATATTATATATATTATACACAGAGCTGGGCAGTAACGCGTTACAAGTAACGGCCGTTACGTATCGCGGTGCTTTTTTAGTAACGGTAGCGGTAACGGCGTTACATTTCAAATCAAGTAACTTTTCAGTAACGACGTTACTTTTTTAGGGAAATACATTCGTTAGTCTTTACTCGTTACTTTTTTATCGTAGCTCGCAATTAGTTTCTTCGATCCTCACTCATTATTCATTAACCGTTAAAAATTTGTCCCTTCACTATGAGCGAGGTGTGCATGTTGGCCGTTGGCATGCTGGCAGCCTACCCATCCACCCTCTCCCCTACACTGACAGCACTGTCAAAGTAAAAGGCGAAGAACCCTGGAGCAGGGAGCATGGAGGGACCTAAGTTCAACAGAGGTTTCGTCATTCCTTCATCTGGGCCTTCACGGCCACGTTAGCTCGGCATCCTTCCCATCCACTAACTTTAAAAATATGTTTATTAAACTTAACACTTCCATACCATCTAGTGCCGCTCTTGAGCGGTTTTTTTCAGTAGGGAAGGATATACTGCGTCCAAAACGAGGCTCGCTCTTAGATGCAACTTTTGAGAAGCTTGTTTTTTAAAGGCCAATAAAGATCTTTTGAATAATAGTTCTTAAGTTTGTATATTTAGCTAATAAATTTCAATTATCATTGCCATGCACAATAACTCATTTGATTCATTTCTTTAGTATTTCGTATTATTGTTTTGCAAAACTAAACTTTCCTGGTATATTCTAGCGTTAGTAAATTAGTATCAATAGTATGCTACATCCTCTGTTATGTTGCAATTCCTGGTAATAAATCTTGCAGTAATTTTGTTTCACTTTTTTTTTAAATATTATGCCTTATAACTTATAAGTCATAACAACGCAATGAAGGCATACACAGACTTCATAGCCTATGCATTAACCAGTGGATACAAACCAACACATACTCGCACAAGCGAATGTTTATATAATATAATATTTTATGTATATATAAATTATAATATACCGATGCATATATATAATATATTTACATTTCATTAACAGTAACGGTAACGATAACGGCGTTACATTTAGACTGTAGTAACGGTAACGGTAACGGCATTACATTCATAAAGTAACGAGCACAGCACTGTATATATATATAATATATTATATATATATATATATTGATGGTAATGTTCTCAAATAAATCGAAAATTGGCTTACTGGACGTAAACAAAGAGTGGGCAAAACGTCTAACTGAAAAAGTGTAACTAGCGGCGTGCCTCAGGGATCAGTTCTGGGACCAGTTCTTTTTATTATTTGTATCAATGACATCGATTTGGGAATTAACAATATAATTTCAAAATTTCGGATGATACGAAACTAGGGGGACGTTTGGCAGATGGCGGAACGTTTGCAGATTCAAGAAGACATTAATAAATTACTCCAGTGAACGGAAATTTGACAAATGAACTTTAATATACGTGTAGATAAATGTAAAACGTTGCATATCGGTAGAAACAATGCTAAAGAAAAGTATTTTATGCCCGACAAGACACTAACTAGTGTTACGGAAGAGAAAGATTTAGGGATTATTGTTGCCGACACTCTTAAACCGAACGAGCAATGTATCGAAGCTGTCAGAAAAGCAAATCGAATCTCGGGATTTATTGGTAGATCGTTTGAGTTTAAGTAGGAAGAAACAATGCTAAGATTATATGATTCCTTAGTACGCCCCACCTGGAATACTGCGTCCAATTCTGGTTTCCATATTTACGACAGGACATAGACAAAATGGAGAAAGTGCAGCAAAGGGATACCAAGATGATTCCTAGACTGAGAAACAAATCATCCACTGCCCGTTTAGAAACATTAAAATTATCCTCACTCGTTAAAAGGCGCATTCGAGAGGATCCAATCCGGGTGTTTATAATGATTATAAGTTTTGATAATGTCGATGCCAAAAAATATTTTACCTTCAGGAATGCGGACAGAACTCGCAATAATGGTTCCAAATTAGTGGATAAACACTTTAATTCTAATGGATCTAAACATTTTTCTTTCAATCGTATAGTTAATTTGTGGAATGGATTGCCAGCCATCGTAGTTCAAAAGTAATTCGATCGAATCTTTTAAAAAGAAACTAGATGTTTATCTTGCCTTAAACCCCCAAGTTGGGTTCACTTCATCTCTAAATTATTTCCTTCCTTTCAACCTCTTTTCTCTGCTTTGCTTTGAAACTTTCACTTGTCTTTAAATTTTCTTCCTTCTTTAAATTTTCTTCCTTCTTTAAATTTTCTTCCTTCTTAAACAGACAGCCTCGTAGGGACCAGCCGGTCTGTTGCTGTTTGGTGTCCTTTGCATTCCTTTGTATATACTCGTATATATAGTTTTTAACGTAAAAATACTTTTCACTATCTTTCTTTCAGTGATTAAAAGGTCATTAACGTATTAAAAAACCCAATGGGACCCTTGGAAGAGTAAAAGGGTTAAAACCAGTGGCGGCGGGGAACGTCAGCACGCAAGAGGGGGTGGGTGCCAAGTAGGATTGATTAGCATACTACTAGACTACATTCACTAGATTGCGTGAACATGCTATGTAAAGTGCTACAGTTACGAACTTACAATTTACGAAATATGTTACATCGCCCAAACACAAAGTAAATGTTTACTTGCTTTTTACTTTGAAACATTTGTTTTTCAAAGTTTAAAATGTTACAATATCTTCGCTGGCAAGGGGGTGGCTTGGCCCCCTCTGTCAATTTAAAAGGGGTTTGCCGGCCCCCAGGCTCCCCCCCCCGTTCCACTTCCTATGGTTAAAAGTAATTAAAAAGTTTATTTTTTTGTGCCACTTATAGATGTTTCGTCGGAAGTTAAACACTTAAAGCCATTATTCTCAATGTTATTTTGAAGACTTTTATTTCTTTTACTTTTTAAATAATTAAAACTTTTTGAATGAAGTTCAAATATTTTTTTTACTTGGAGGAGAATTGGGATGGTTCACGTTTGTTCCTGAAGCCAAAAGTCATTATCAGGGAATGTATAAAGGAGATCCGATTCAACAGAGAAGAAAAGGCAGAATTAAACACACACACAAAGGAACTGATAAGGAATAACACTTTCATGCAGACTCATATGTTGTTTTTTGCCTCGTGGAAAGACTTAAATTCACTTCTTGTCTGTTGGGAAAGTGCCAAAGTGCCGATATTTCAACAACGGCATCTCTCTCTCTCTCTCTCTCTCTCTCTCTCTCTCTCTCTCTCTCTCTCTCTCTCTCTCTTATTTAGACCTGTTGTCCTGTTTCTAAGAATAGCAGATTCCAAGTTCAGATTCCCAAGGCTGGCATAAAGAGCTTGTTTTATCCCATGCATGTACGCAAGTCTCGTTGAGCCCGGACATTTGTCTTCTTGTAATTGCACCTCTTTCCATTCATATATACATCTACCCCTCTCTTCCCGTTTCGCTCTTCCCTCATACCGCTCTCCTTTGTCGATCATATCTTCGGAAACAACCAAGAGAAATTTCAAAGCATCGATTAGAATGAAACATTTCCCTTTCTTAAGAAAATTATTTAGAAATAACTATGCACATTAGGGCGGAGTGAAACACAACTTTTTATTTAAAATTAATTTGCCTCACTTGTTGTTTGGTGTATTAGAACATAAAAATGATGTATTCAGTCATTTAATGTTTGTAACTCAAACCATCTCTCGCATTTTTACATAAAAGTAAAATGGCCATCAGCCGGTTGTCCATAAATAAAAATATGCTCATAACATAGAAACTAAATGTTCTATCAAAAAAAATAATTGAAGAAAAACGCTTTAGAATGCAAAACTATACTTAAAAAACACCATTGTGCATACATTGTATCGAAATAAAATTGTATCTGGTCTCACTTGGTTGGATGTCGTAAATCAATTACATTTGAATGCGATATAAAAACCGCTCATCTCAAATATTATTATTTTTTCGGGAGAGGCATCAGATCTTTTTTGCCTTCAACTGAGGGAAGCAGAGATAGACTTTTTATTCTTGACCTAATAAATCCGTCTCTTGATTCCTGTGATATTACTGATACTGATGCATCTGTAACCAACTTCACGGCTCTTTCGACGTTCTGTGTGTGAATGGGGGTATTGCTCAACTTTGAAACATTTTGTTTCGTACTCAAGAAATTCTTCATCACACAATTTAGAAGTGAGAGGTGGTTCACTGATATCAATCCTATCCCAGAAGATGATGTCTGTCCAATGTGATGCTTTGAAGTTCCATTCTGGTACTCTAAATTCTCTGATTTTCCTTGTATTGGCTTCCTTACACTTTCTTGTTTGTATTATTCGATCGATTGCAACTTTGCGCAGCTTTTGCTCACTATCTGACAGCATTGATAGAAGAATATTTTCTGAGTGAGCAAAATAGACATTCCGTGATATACAAGGTTGGACAACTTCTTGTATATCTTGGGGTAACAGGTTGAACCTTTTTATCGCATCAAAGATATGTTTGTGTCCATCAGGCAGATACGGTTTAAATTTTATATTGAACCAGTTAGGACCATAGTCTGTTACTATGAACAGAACAAAGCTACGTAACTCTGGAGGGATTCTTTTGGGAGACATAATAACGACATAGTCTGTTAGCTAGAGTTAACCATTTAGAGTTGTTAAGGGAACCAGGCTTGAGTTTCTTTAGGCTTCCGTCAACATATCCTTCTGTTATGGCCCCAATTATTCTGAACATGTATTGTATTGTATTGCCTCATGGAAAGTCTTAAGAGCATTACTAATAGATCCACTGAATGATCTTGGCCCAGTTGTTTTCCCGTCGTATCGCTCAAACAAATGCCTTAAGGGAAGTTCATTTGTATACAACATACAAATGCTCCATTGTAATGGTCGGTTCAGCTTCTGCTCGATGAAATGGATTATGCCACCTTTAGACCCAGTGTTTACATTCGTACTGTCGCACCCTATCACCTGGAGATTCTAGTCTAGTGTCACTTCATTCAAGTAAGCGAACAACGATTCAGATACATCACTTGCTTTTCCAGATTTATGGCTCAAATGGTTAAGGTATTCTTCACCAGGCTCACTCAATAGTACATAATGTTCTTCAACAATTATATCCTGGTACCATTTACCATCTTTATTTGTCTTTACCAACGTCTTGTCTTTTCTCCCATCAAAATATAAAGCTTTAACATCACCATAACTTTGTGTAGCTTCAACTTGTAATGTTTTTCTCAATTTCTGTCTCTCTCTTCTCACCTTACTTCGATCAATAAAAAAGTCACTCTCTTTTTCGGTAATGATACCCAAATCCACCAAAGTAGCTGAAGCAATGGCCGATGCAGCCCTATCTGAAACACCAAATCTGTCGGCTTCCATGGCGAGATTGGGTAAAGGGGCTCTCATTTGAATGTTGGAGCATTCATATTCAGACTCAGTTGTTGAACTTTCTTCAGTACTAGAGAGATCAGTATTAGTATCAGGTGAAAGCACATCATCAATGACTACCTTTTCGAATTCTTCATGCATGATTATTTTTCTTCGCTTACTTCCTTGTTGCTCCTTCAACGATTTTGCATTTCTTTTTGCTATAGATCTTGAAAGGGTAACATCCACACCTCCAATCACCATATTTCGCATAGTCCTCTGATTCTCAAGGAATTCCAGTTCTTCTTTGGGTATTCTTGATTCTTTTGAACAAACACAAATAATATGTATTTCTTTACATCCGCTTTTTCGGCAGCCAAAATCTTGGTGCGAAACGAAGTTGCATTTACAGGCACAAATGTCAAAAAGTTCTACCAATGATTTTTTGAACAATTCAATAAGCTTCGCACTGCTTTTGGATCGATTGAGCTGCGTAACCTTGTCGGTAAAGCGTTTCAGCTTGGCAATTATGGATTTTTACTCATTGAGGGTATTGATGAACGTTTCCACACTTCGACCAATGCTTCTGCTATCATTTCGAAAATATCATTATTTGTCAATTTTGCAGATGAGCCTTCCTTCAGTAGAAAAAATATCTCCCAACCTGCATATTAGAGGGTAAGACATTATGTGGCAATTCACTTGGAATTCCGAACAGAAAATGTTGCTTCACCGACTGTCTAGTTGGTAAGGATTTTGCCAAATTTAGATCTGAGGTTAAATTCTACAGAAATATCACATTATGAAAATCTGAAAAAATACAAAACACGGAATTAGTTAAAACAAATTATATATAAGCTCTAAAACTAAAATGTGAACATATTTTACTCAATAGTCTTTGCAGCCACCCATGCTACAATATGCAGCATGCGGCTCCTACCCCCATCCCTTATCAGCCATATGCAAGATGTCATTGTCCTCGAATGAGACTGATGTTTAGATAAGCGTCTGTGTGTTCTTAAGTAGTTGGTGATTAGTAAGTATCGCTTGTGTTGTGTGAATATATTTACTCGTTATCATAGTTATAACCAAATAACGCACAATATAACGCGATATCTTCTCTCAAAAACCGATAGCCATTATACTAGGGATCTTTCAAAATATGACTTTCCGACATTTTGTTTTCGGCAAAAATGCGGCGGGTGGAAGGTCCTAAAAAGAAAATATTATCTTTTTAGAACTTATAGAGGGTCAATACATCAAATCATGAGTGAGCCAAGACGGTTTAATATTTTCACTCCACCCTAATGCACATATCATGTGCATACCAATACAGAATAACGGTACACAACTGTCATTATATCCTTCCAAGGAATGTTTTTAGAGATAGAATGCTCTCTTTGTATTATAATAAACAACAGTTATCAAATCGGCATGAATAACTGTTGTAGAAATTTGTTTTTTTCCCGTGTGATTCGTTGTAATGTAAAATTCAATATGCAAGTTAAAGAAGTAGCTGTGAAAGAACCTCTTTATAAGAGAGAGAGAGAGAGGAGAGAGAGAGAGAGAGAGAGAGAGAGAGAGAGAGAGAGAGAGAGAGAGAGAGAGTGTGGGACTTAAAAAATAGTGACACTATTTTAATGAAGTCAGTCACCTGGAAACAAGTTATAATTATATGATATGAATAAATAAATAAATAAATAAGTATACAGTCGTTCCAAACCCTAGAGCAAAGAATGATAAGAGAAAATTAGATAATTCGAAACTTCCTAACAGTACAATTAATCCTAATTTCTATAAAAACTCCTATAAAAAATATAATGAGCGCTGACAGCATCACAAGTCCTACAATAACACGTCCAGTTTGTAAAGTACTCTAGTTGTTGTGTAAAAAAAAAAAAAGTTAGTGATCAGGTTATTAAATTATTAATAACGAATTCGTAATGGTTTCTCGAAACAATTAATAAAGCAATAAATAAAAGGCCATTCCATTTATAGAGCAACAATTATTGCAAGTCATTTTGAGTAGCTCTGATTTATGAGCATAAATAAGTTTGAATATCAGAAAATAATTTGTTGAATATTTCTAAAACAGTTAAAAATTTAAATGAGTTCGTAAAATAATAATAATATTTGGAGTTGCTTAACCTCTTTCGTAACGGCTAAGGTCATGGAACGGAGTGGATCTACGAATCTACGGGTCGCTACGTTATCTGAACGCGGAGGACGGCCACCCATTCAACGACTGAACAGACCACACATCGTTTAACCTCGCTGCGGGAAAAAACACAAAAATGGGAATCATACTTTTTGTGAATTTATATAAATGCGATCAACACTAAATGAGGGTATGATCCCCCTCAACCCCTGAGACTGCAGCCTCACCACCTTTGCAGTGGGTGGCATTTATGCACCTTATTTCGTGGTCTTCTTAGTGAGGGTAATTTCATCATTGTGAATTTATACACAATACTTTATTGACATCTTATTCATTCATTTTATAACTGATTTTTATCTTGACTAAAAAATTTAGCTAATTGTTAGTGTCATGATTCCATACTAGAAAATTAATATCATTTTAAAGACTATGAACCATTATATTTTACTAAGGAAAATATCTCGCTTTAAATTGCAGAGCTGGACTATAGTTTTAATCAGTAATAATAATAATTGATAGTTTTACTTATAAAATATAGACCCCGTATTACTTTTGCATATAGGAACATCAATTGTATTAAAGTATACGATGACGCTGGTATGCCTCCGTGTTTGATTTCGAGGAAATGGTAAACTTCTAATAACTTGATAGTAAATTTTTCCGTTGTAAATGTAAGTAAAGTAAAATTGCATTATACCGTAAGTTTATCCCCACAGAGAAACAGTGCAAGAAAAAAATGGAGCTTTTAAAAGTCTTAAAAGTTAATGATTAATGACGGAAATACAAATTAAAATAATTTATTAATTCCTTTTCAAAGCAAGACTTTTCTTTGTACGAGTATATATAGTAGCGTATGTTCACACTTGTTGACTACACACACGTATATACTTTGACATGCTCCATGGCCCTAACTACAGTCACGAATCTACGAATTATATATAAAGTCGTTCACAAAGGTCGAACTCTGTATATATATTTTGTACCGACACCGTAAAATTTGGTCCGGAACTCTCTGTAAAGAGTGTATTTGGAGTCGCCCATGCATTTATTCACTTGACGTAGTACGTGAAATGCATTCACTAAAATGACTCCAAAAATGTAAAGAAGAAGAAATACATACAGTAGAGCTTCCTTCTCATTTATATAGATCGTAGAAGTATCTTCATACATCATTTCACTTAAGTATATATATACACACTGTATATGATGAAAATAACCACGAAGGAAAATTAAAACACAAAATAGTGCTCAGGCATCGAAAGCGCTTGAGCACTATTTCATGGTTTCATTTTCCTTCATGGTTATTTTCATCATAAACATTATTCACGTGATTCTAAAGTTTCGCGACTTTAGAATCGATTATTTTAAACACTTTTTATCATCTGAAAACTTTCATCACAGGCTTAAACAATTCCAAATAGAGATTTTAATCTAAATTATTGCATAATTTGAAAACGCAATTTCCTAATATCGCCAACAAATACTTTTATAATTTTAAATCTTTTAAAGTCTTATCTCCTTTAATAAAGAGAAAAGACCTAACTACCCAAAAGACACCTCTCAAAGGGCAATTCTATTACTATAACTCGTCCTGATAAAGGAAAAGGAGTCGCCTTTCTATTAAAAGATAAAAATTATTACATTAATAAAACTAAAATTTCGAAAGATCTTTATAATAGTTTACACTCATCAGGTTCACCTCCTGACATTCTTTATGACCTCCCTAAAGGAGAGGACAAATATACCATCCCTAACGCTTATAATTTTGTTAAAGACACCCTTTCGGTTGATCATGTTAACAATCTGTTTATGATCAGTTACGCTGCAGTGGTTCCCAAACTGTGTTCCACGGAGGCTTAACAAGGGTTCCGTGACACGTTTTCTAATCAGTCTAATCAGGTCTTAATATTAAGGTCTAATTAAGGTCCTAATATTTATACATAATTTTACCTTGTAGCTTTTTGTTAAATAATATTTTATATTCTTATTGTGACTTGAAATGGCATCATCGTGGATTTGGATCACTAAATATTTTTCGCTAAAATTAAAATCTGCTAAGTATATGTAAATAAATTTTCGCTACTCAGCTACTGCAAAAGTGTAATTTGGCGGATTTTAATTTTAAGGATTTTATGAAAGACTGGTTCTATTAGTACTGTTTTAAAATAAATATCATATAAATTCTGGCATAGTATTTAAAATTTGTCATATTATTTATGACAAATTTTAATACATATATTTTACTCGTGAGAATTTAACTGTAATTAATTTTGAGCAATATGTTTTCGCTAAGATTAAAATTTTCTAAGTTGCCAGTTGATTTGATGTGCACTTGTTTCGTAATTAATTGTGAACCAATCAGTATAACTATAGCCGTTGGCGTGGTGCACTGTCAAGTTAATTTCTGATAGGCTTTATTTACTTTAGTGTTTTCAGTGTAAAAATTTGGGATCACTTTAACATATTGCTTCCCAAAGCAGTCGGGAACCAATATGTTAAAGTGATCCCTCCTGGGAAGTAATATGTTAAAGTGATTAACACTGGGAAGCAATATGTTAAAAAGAGAAAGGTTGGTGGGTTTGAGGCTTGAGGCTAGCCTTAAGTATATTCTGAGAATGGTCAGACATGGGCAGTAAATACTTTAGATGCAATTATAAATACATTACTTGAAAATAAAAGTAATTAAATACTAAATAAAATTCAGGTTTTCAGAAAGTATTTAAATACTAAATACATTACTCCTAAAATGTATTTAAATAAATTTCAAATACAATTTATATACTTTTCAAAAAAACACCTAAAATCACTAACATCAGCTTAGAGTCAAATAAAATCGAGAAGTCGCAGAAGTAGACGCTGCAATTGTTTTGTGGCACAGAAGACAAAGTCTTCACTTTACTACCATCTTTGGAAATTATTCCGAAATATTGTCCATCAAAAAGTGGGTGCAGGTGTGATTCGCTATTTTTATTTTCACTTCCACCATCAACAACTTCTATTTTACCACCTTCTTTTCCACCACTTCCACTTGCTGCAGCCATGTTGCAAATGTTGTCCTCGTCTAATATGATCAATAGGCTAAGGCTAATTGCACAGTTAGCGCTGAACTTTACACAACCACATATGACGATGCCTCAGGATAGACTGCCGGCTGCCGCACTGCAGCTGTAAGTCTGTGACAATCGCCACTAGAGCAGGCTGGAAGTTCCATTTTTCAAGGTGCTTCCAGAAAGTTCCAGCCTGCTGAGCCTGGAACTTTTTGGAAGCACAAGCACCTTGAAAAATGTTTTACTGTGTTCTGTGGTACCAGTTAAATACTGGGTGGTTAGTACTGTACATCCTCGCAAAATTGAAAAGTTCACAAAAAAGTATTTTAAAAATGTATTTAAAAACAGGTATTTACAAATACTAAATACTTTTCGAAAGTATTTAAATACGTAATTAAATATACTCTCTAGAAAGTATTTATAAATACATATATTTAAATACATTTGTATTTAAATATGTATTTAAGTATTTTCAAATACATTACTGCCCATGTCTGAGAATGGCATAATTAAATCAAGGAGTATTCTGTGACCAGAGAGACGCATCAGAGGGAGGCGTTGTTTTAGATTTAGTAATTTAATTGACCTCTATTCTCAAATGCGAGAGTTTGTACCTTATATAGATATTAATCTAATGCACAGCCATTCTCAGAGGAATGGTATACGTTATACAGCTTATAATCTAATGTACAGTTACTCTCAGAGATAAGAGCAAATACAGTACATTATATAGTTTGCATTACCTGAGATACATATTTAATGATCTCACAAGGCTCCAGTCTACAATATATATATATATCATTTGATTTGTGCAATTACAAAAGTGTACATGCAATTTCCCACAACTTATGTGCAATTTAATTTTTTTTGTAAAATTTTCGAATTTTCTAAATTCGATTTCATGCAAATTTAAGACGAAAGTTTCTAAAAGTAAAAAAAAATGGCAACTGCAGTAAAATTATGCATGAGAGAGAGAGAGAGAGAGAGAGAGAGAGAAAGAGAGAGAGAGAGAGAGAGAGAGAGAGAATATGCTTGATGCAATAGTATGAATATTCGTTTTAATTAATTAAGGTTCTGTAACAACGTCACATTAATTTATTTTTATTACTAATTTGACCCGTTTATTTACGAGTATTTAAAGGCTACGAAAAGAACGTCCGACCGCAATATATTTGGTTTGGTGAAGTAGCTAATCGAAGTGATTAGGAGCTGAAAATAAAGTGGAATAATTCATTGCGGGAAACATTATAAAATTTATCAATAAACATTCAGTTGTTTTAACGGGCCTCGAAATCAATGACCTCATTAGAGGCCGTTAGGAAGATTTCCTTCGGTTACTGAAACCATATCTTTAAACGAGCTTCGCAAAGAGGAAGAATGTCTTTGTTCGCGAAAACATTATAATTAGAGCGTGTCTTTTTCCATATACATAATCAACCCTCTTCATCGTTGTTATAAAAGACTATAATATTTTGTACGCGCTCTGCTGAACTTGAAGGTCCGCATTTATTTTTTTATTACTCAAACCATCAAATCAACTTTTGTTATTAAGACAAGTTCGTAGTGTTGCATTCAAACAATATATGTAATGATGAGGGTTGTTTAGCTTGCTTCGCAACATCTAAGGTCATATGACGGAGGGGACTTACGGCTTTACGTGGGATCCGAACCACGGTCGCTACATCATCTGGGAGCGGAGGACGATCCCCCCATCTAACTACGACTCAGACCCAGTGTCGTTTAACTTCGCTGATCGACGGGAAGCGATGATACGACAAAGTCCACCACGCCCAACCCATGCAAACAATAGTTACAGAATTAGTAATGAAAGAAATCCACTTCACTGAAGCTAATCCATAAATCCTTACAATCTTACGAAAGTTCCGCGCGATGATTCCTCATTTCGCGAAGGTCAAGCTTGTCGCCCCTCCTCTCCATCGGGCAGAAATGCTCAGAAACATTTTTAATTGCTTTGACCAAAAGAAAAAAAAATCTCAAGAATTAAATTCTCATTCACGGTTATTAATCCTGAAATATTATAGTGTTCAAAATAATATATTAATACTGTTTGGTATATAATGGGTATAATTTTTTATTATTTTTTATTTATTTATTTATTTCACAACAGTAACAAAATTTCATAAACAAAACCAATTCATTTTGTGATTAGTAATTTTTTATGATTTTTAAAGAAATTCTAGGAATTTAGGCGAACTTAATTCTGAAACTGAGAGAAAGCACAGAGGTGTGACTTTTCTACGATTGTAACTCAATTTAGAATTAGAAAACATACAAACTCAACCACACACTCAAAGTTTGTCCACTCACCAAATAAATTTAGAGAGAGAGAGAGAGAGAGAGAGAGAGAGAGAGAGAGAGAACTAAAACTTCATAATATTAATGTCATCAGTAGATACTTGAACACCAACACAACAACAACAACAACACACACACACACCACACACACACACACACACACACACACACACACATGTGAGCATCTCCACGTAAGCGAGGTACCGACTTTTTAAATCTATACATCTTTAAAACTAATTAACCAAACCTAATTTAACCTAACAATCTAACCTAACCTCAGTACCATCGAACCGAGAAAGACGTGATAAGCATTTCAGAAGCAACTGAGGGCTCGAAGGATGGTTTCTCTTAAATTATTAAATAGTGATGTACTAGCCTAATCTAGCCTAACCTAATCTAACCAAACATTAACTAACCTAACCTAGCGTAATCTAACTTAATGAGGACCAACACATCTTTTTACCTACATTAAAATGTTCCGAGGTACCAAAGTTGTCTCCTCGCAAAAAAAAAATCCTTGAACTATCACATACTTAACCTCTCTTATGCTCAGTTTGCCCATGCCACACGCACATCATATATATATATATATATTATATATTATATATATTATATATATAATATATATCTATATATATTATATATATATATATATATATATAGAAAGCGAGACAAACAAGCAGACAGACGAACAGACAGAAAAAGAAACTGCAATAAACTGAGCGACTCATATAGACAATGCTTTCAACTACGTAAGTAACCACAGTTTAAAATCATCAGTGAGTTCAGAGGTGTGCAAAGTACTGAATTTGTTTACTTTATGTTAAAGTAAAATTAATTTGACAAAATTTACTTAAGTTGAAGTACTCGTACAATTCGTGACTTGTACTTAAGTAAGAGTCTGTCTGTGTGCCTCCTCTGCCTCCTCAGATTGGTTGATTTAATCGTGGAAATTTCCCAAACGTTTGGGAAAAGTACTTTGTACTTTACAGATATCGGTAAAAATGTATCATACTTAGGTTAAAGTACAATATTTTCTCTTAAAATGTAAAAATATTTTAAAATAATTGTACTTTCTAGAAAGTAGATCCTGAAATATTTTACTTGAGTACAGTTACTTAAGTACAGTTACTTCACTACTGCGCACCTCTGGTGAAAACTCTTTATCTTTTGATGGTTTTGAATGAGGGTGAGGATCGACTTGCGGTCGACTACTCTATATGACTTCATTAATAAAAATGACAATACATCACTCAAGTTTTTGCAATATTACAATCATTTCAGCACAGAATATACATTTGTTAATGGAACTATTGATATTTCTTTTTATTTAACTCGACCCTTAAGCCTGAGGCTTAGTAATAAGAAAAAGTTTTACGATAATTGATGCTGGTGTCAGATGCAGTTTTATTCTCGAGAACTCAGTGTGACCAAACGACCTCAGGAATTGCTTCTGGCTTTAGTTATAACTAAAACTCTTGGTTCTCATGCCAGCATCTCTCTCTCTCTCTCTCTCTCCTCTCTCTCTCTCTCTCTCTCTCTCTCTCTCTCTCTCTCAATGGTGTTCAGAAACACCAACTCGAAAGTACAAGTTGAATTGTTTAAAGATTCGAAAAACCTTATTGGCATACCTAATCTAAGCTTTCGACCGTCAATACAAAATCTAATGATTTTGACCTGAGTTAAAATGGCGATAAACAAAAACGAATGAACCAAATTATCATAAATCGAAAACTGAAACTGAGCTTTAAAATTGAGATTTCTCAAAAATTACCTTTCGAAGGTAATTTTTAAAACTTTAAATATTTTTTGAGTAAAGAGTGATGAGTGCCAGAAACTGGCGTTGACCATTGAGCTAACTCCTGAATTATTATTACTAACAGCCAGCGTCCTTAACTCAGTGGATAACGCTGTTTCCATGTAAGCGAAGGAAAGAATCTAAGGTCGGGGGTTCGAACCTCGATGGGGTTGGTAATAACGCAGGAATTAGAGCAATGGGCCGCATTAATTGGTCTGAGAACTGTACCAGTTTCTGGCCCTTTCTTTAAAAACTGCTTGGAAATGTGTGTGGGTGTGTGTGTGTGTGCGTGCGCGCGTATGTGTGTATGATGAGGTTGTTTAACCTCCTTCACAACATCTAAGGTCATATGACGGAGAGTAGGGGGGGGGGACCTACAGCTTTGCGTAGGTTTTCCGAACCACGGATCGCTACATAATCTGGACGCAGAATACGGTCTCCCATCCAATTACTTCCCAGACCCAATGTCTCTTAAGTTCGTTGATCTCCGGGAAGCAGTATTACAACACTGGCCACGACGTACATACATACATACATACATACATACATTTATTTAACAGTGCTGGATGTTTCGGAAACCATAACTTCCATCTGTAGCTAAAAAAAAAGCTAAAAAAAGTTAAAATAACACTTAAATAAAAAATTACAATTAAAATTACAGCTAAAAACTACAATTTAAAATTAAAATATTTACAAATGCCAATATTAAATTTAATATTTGTATTTGTAATATTTTTATTTTAAACTGTAGTTTTTAACTGTAATTTTAACTATAATTTTAATTGTAATTTTAATTTTAATTGTAACTTCTAAATTTTTTTAGCTACAGAAGATGGAAACTAAGGTTTCCGAAACGTCTAACACTATTAAATAAAGGTATATTTACATGGTAGTTTTCCTTCTTATCTCCAGACTGAGATTCCCTAGGAATAAGTCCCTTTGCGATATATATATATATATATATATATATATATATATATATATATATATATATATATATATATATATATATATATATATATAATAAAAAGTTATATATTATAAAAAATAACATAATTCTTACCATGGAACGTTTCTCATTTTAAAAAGTGAGCATAGTATTCGAGAGGTTTTTATAATTACGTTAAAAACAATATGAAATAAAATCAATTTTGAGTATAACAAAAATATTTAAAATTCCAAAAAAAAAAAAAAAATCGCGAAATTCGACACCCAATTTTCATTCACTAAATTTTTTTTTATTTCACGTCTTCGTCAAAGGAGGAAAATTTTGTCTAAAAACGTTTTCAAAAGCAGAGACACCAAAAAAGCACGTGCAAACAGCTGGAGAATGCAACGTTCAGTGTGCAGAAGAGCCAGCTGGAAAGTGCAGTTTTTTGAGACAGCTCTACCTACCTACAGTGCGTGTGTATATATATATATATATATATATATATGTGTGTGTGTGTGTGTGTGTGTGTGTGTGTGTATATTGTGGATATGTTATGGAAGCAACCGCATTCCACACTAAAAGTAGATTAACTGAATACTGTGTGAAGTTATTTGAAATATGGCGTGTCTCCGTATGAGGGAAAATATATATCTTCAAAAAAAATTATCAACTGAATCATTGGATTGTAATTTTATTTCATTTTTTTCGCTGTATCATTTATTAATTTATGTTTTTTTTACTGTTTAAAGTTTCCTGTAATTATTTTATTTGTTATAAAACCGTTTTCTCCCAGCGGGTGGGCGTGGTGCTTACAGTATATTCTCAATTCAGAGCTGTAAAAAATTTTTATAGCTAACCAATCCCAGTATTTGTTAAAAGGAAATCCTGACTCTTGACCATATATTTTGGCCAAAGTATTGGTAGTAATTGGTTGGTTAGACTGGTGGTAAATCGAAACATCCCGGTAAATCCCTTGGCAGTAGTTGTCATACCCACTGGACCCACTTTAACCCCCCCCCCTCAAAATGGGGTCTACTCACGAACGTAAACCATTAATATAATGGTCAGAACGATATTTACATAGAAAAGAATGAACTCGCACGAGAATAAATTATAAAGCGAATTATAAACTCCGGTCTATTTAGTATCGTGAAAAAGTGTTTTTTGCACCGGTTGTACCATCATACCGGCCAGCCGTAAAAACTGGTTTTATCGTAATCGCTGATGACGGTCTTGCATGTGGACGCGCCCATTAAACTCGAAAACTGATCCCTCTTTAGACAGGAAAAATATTTAAAGCAAAATATTTATTACTTATGATTTTTAACTATCATTTACATTTTATAAATGGGAAGTTATCACGTGTTCTCCATTCAGTAATAAGTTAATAACCACCATTTACTGAAGTTACTTACTTTATGTTATGTTGTAAGACTATTCGGAAACTGTGTCAGTTGGGGAAAAATTGTTTACAAAATTCTCGTTCAGGTCTTGCATTTTTTATGTGTCTGTCCTATATTGTATTCAGGTTTTAAAATGTTTTCATTTTAAGAATATGGTATTTTCCAGCAGGCAACTATTAAAATTAAATTTATATTATTATTCGTTGTTTATGGATTCCTAAAATGCTACCTTTCAAATGGGTTAGTTTGTTCTTCGTTCGTATTCTGATGGTGTTCCTCCTGTTGTTCTTAAAAACTGCTTCTGTGCTGACACCCTGCCTAGGCAACTCCCAAAGAACGATGACCGCTCTCAACCCTCCAACTATCGTTCGGTTGCTTTGATTTCTTGCCTTTCTAAAGTTTTTGAATCTATTCTTAATCGGAAGATTCTTAAACACCTCCTCTCTTCTCACAATCTTCTTTCAGATTGTCATTATGGGTTCCGCAAGGGACGCTCCAGTGGCGATCTCCTTGCATATCTCTCTGAATTTTGGTCATCCTCCTTTCGGGATTTCGGTGAAACTTTTGCTATTGCGCTAGACATATCAAAAACTTTTGATAGAGTCTCGCACAAATCTTTAATTTCCAAATTGCCCTCCTTCGGTTTTTATCCTTCTTTCTGTGCCTTCATCTCTAATTTCCTTTCTGGCCGATCTATGCTGCGGTTGTAGATGGCCACTGTTCCCCTAAAACTATTAACAGTGGTGTTCCTCAGGGTTCTCTGTCTTGTCACCCACTCTTTTCCTTTTATTTGTTAATAATCTTTTAATTCGCACTTCCTGTCCTATTCACTCTTATGTCGATGATTCCACTATTCACTTCTCCACCCGCTTCCCAAAGCGCCCCTCACAGCAGTCACTTCATGATTCGCGTAGGACGGCTATGGGACACCTGACCTTTGATCTTTCTAATATATCTGATTGGGTTAATGCCTCAAAAACTCAGTTCCTCCATCTGTCTACTCGTTACAATCTTCCACACAACTGTCCCCTTACCTTCAATAACACACACTCACACACACACACACACACACACACACACACATTCTTGGCGTTTCCTCTTCTCGTGATCTTTCCTGGAAAGATCACATATACTCTACTCTCTTTCTAAAACAGCTTCTAAGAGGTTAGGTGTGCTGTACCGCCTCCACGGTTTCTTCACCCCTACTCAGTTGCTGCACAGGGGTCTTGTTCGCCCCTGTATGGAGTATGCTTCTCACGTGTGGGGTGGCTCAACCCACACAGCTCTACTTGATCGGGTGGAATCAAAGGCTTTTCGTCTCATCAATTCCCCGCCTCTTACCGACTGTCTTCAATCTCTCTCTCTTCGCCGCAATGTTGCCTCACTCTCTCTTTACTATCGCTATTATAACGGACATTGCTCTTCTGAACTCTCTAACTGCATGCCTCCTCCTTTAAGGAGAGCACGCAGCACCAGACTTTCTACACTTTCTCATTCCTTTTCTGTCCAACTCTCTAACACAAGAGTTAATTGGTATTTTCAACCTTTCATCTACTCAGCCGGTGAACTTTGGAATAATCTTCCTCAATCCATCTTTCCTCCTGTCTATGACCTCCCATCTTTCAAACACTGAGTATCTAGGCATCTCGAAGACCGTGGACCTTGATTTTGGCCCTCTTCTTCTTCTATAGGGGTGGTGTTTTTGCGGGCATTTGCCCTTGGCCCCTCCTTCCTTGAAAAACTAAATATTCCTATAATTCCAGACTTGTGTTTAAAAAAATCCGGAATCATAGGAATATTTATTTTTCAATTACACACACACACACACACACACACACACATATATATACAGGGCGTCCCCAAAAAATGTATACACACTTTAACAGCTGATAGCTCAATTGATGTTTCTTTCTTTCCAAGTTAAACCCATTAGAATTAATAATGGCAGTCAGACTAAGCTTTGAACAAAGGAAATTCATTCTAAAATGCTACTGGAAGTGTGAAAACGCAGTTGAAGTGCAAAGACAGTTTAGGAGGGAGTTTCAAACAGATCCACCAACGCGACTTACCATCACTCGAATTAGAGATAAGTTTGAAGCCGATGGAACTGTTCAGAATGTCCACAAGAAGCGTTCCGGAAGACCACGGACATCGACAAGCCCCACAAAGCAAGAAAGAGTACTGGAAACGTATCACCAAAGTCCAAGAAAATCTGTGCGGCAAGCGAGTCGTGAGGTAGGAATTTCAGAATCGTCTGTCCAACGCATTTTGAAGCGCTGTCAATGGAAAAGTTACATTCCAAGATTAGTCCATGCTATTAATGAAGATGATGATGATCCGGACCGAAGAGTGGAGTATTGCGAGTGGTACTTGGCACGATGTGGATGTGGATTGGACGAAGGGGTTTTGTAGAATACCCTCCGCGTTCACCAGACCTCACACCACTAGACTTTTTTTTATGGGGATACTTAAAAGACAAAGTCTACGCTATAAAACCTGCAACAGTCGCTGAATTGAGAGCAGCCATTGAACGAGAATGCACACAAATACCAAACGAAATGTTTCGTGATGTTTGCGATTCCATTGCTTCGCGTTATCAGCAGTGCCTGGACCAGAACGGACGTCAGTTTGAAAACAGGCGTTGATAAAACAATTATAATGTCTGTAGATTCTATTACATTTTGAAAATGAAATGTATTTTAATAAACACTGCCTTTATAAGTATTTAAAGTGTGTATACATTTTTTTGGGACGCCCTGTATATATATATATATATATATATATATATATATATATATATATATATATATATATATATTATATATATTATATATATATATTAAAAATATTTCCTATGATACCGGACTTTTGAAACACCCTGTAGTATAGTGCGTGAATGCTCTTGGAACTTTCATTACGTGGAACATAATCTGGAATAGTTCCAAGGAACATACTGGTATCAAGTAATATTATCTTCCTTCAACACGAAATACTCGTACGGTACTTCAAAATAAATGGATCGATTGAGTTTTATTTTTAGTTAAAAAAATCATCCAATTCATAAGTAGTTTTCCTAAAAAACTATCTGAGGGTAAACACACACACACACACACACGTGCGTATCTCCGCCTTAGCGAGGTATCTACAGTACTTTATAACCCTTTAACGCCGACTGTTGTCTTATGGCAACATGAGCTTGACAATCGATTTTGAACCTTACGATCTGAATATTATAGGTTATTTTGGCTTGAACACGAAAATAATTTTAAAATAAAAATATAATTTAGGCGTGAAAAGGTTAAATCCATGTATCTGAAACACCAACTGACCAAACTTAAATTAACCTAACGTAATTTTTGCGCAATCGAACCGAGAAGAGCATGATAAGAGTTTCGAACGAAACTGAGGGCTCAAAGGGTGGTTTCTGTTAAGTTATGAAATAGCGAGGTACTCGCTAATCTAGCCTAACCTAATCTAACCATACTTTAATTAACCTAACCTAGCGTAACCTAACCTAATCAGGACCAACATACAGTATCTTTTTCCGACAGTAAAAATTTTTATAAATTTTTCATTAATAAATATTTTGATGTTTCGAGGTACCAAAAACATTACATCACAAAAAATTACCTCACTACATCCGTAAATTATTACATACGCGACTTCACTAATACCCAGTTGCCTGCGTGCGCGTTTCACACACACACACACACACACACACACACACACAATTATTTGGAAAGCAAATATGAAGCCTTAAGGAACATACTACTTACTGTTAAATAAAATGACTGTAATTACATCTTATGATAATTGAGGATAAAAAAGAACTCGTTATTATGTGCTGAATTTTTAAAACCAGTCTTTTGGTGGGATCTCGCACAGAAGAACGAGACTCTTCTTAATCTAGGTTTGGATTAACGTTTGAAATGAGGTTTTTTTTTTTTATACATACAACATCTAATCTGAACACTGTTCATTTTTTAACTTTGAATAAAAACTTTGTGGATCAGAAATGGAAACATTTTTAGAATTATAAAAATATATTAAATCATTTCCAAGGATGTTAATGGCTGATGAAATCGTATCCACGAGGAAATAATAGGATTTAATAAAGGGTTTATGAAATGAACGGTAAGAAAATTACCCACGAATATATATATATATATATATATATATATATATATATATATATATATATGCATTTAACTGCAATGACCACGCAGTATATAAATGAATAGAAACGACATAATATTAAGGAACGTTCCTTAATATTATGTCGTTTCTATTCATTTATATACTGCGTGGTCATTGCAGTTAAATGCACATATTCACGATTTGCGAGGGTGCCCTCTCAGGGCATTGGTTTCTGCCCTATGTAGGAGAATTTCGATTTGTGAATGATTGAGGTCCGTGGTGTAATGGTAGCGCATCCAACCGGCAATTGGAAGGCCTTGGGTTCGTTTCCCGGGCGGTTCGCCTCATTTTTCATTTATTCGTTATTTCTCTTCCGCGTGTGCAGAAACGTTCCTTAATATTATGTCGTTTCTATTCATATATATATATATATAGTCAAAGCTGCTTATAAGAATTGCATTTGGGAGTGCCCAAAAGATTCTTATATCTGGATGATTCTTATAATTAGTAACCCGAAATAAGTATTGTATTTGATTTAGGTCGGGATTAAAAATGATACTTAAAGGCGGCTTATTCTTATATGCAGCTTTGAAAAAAAAATATATATATATATATATATATATATATATATATATAAACTGCAAATAAACTTTGATAAACTTTAATGACTTTAATTTTAATTGGATCGTCCTCAGCAAAATATCAAATGTATCTCAGAAACGAAGCGATTGCGGATTAATGTTCATAGGAACTCTTTTGTTAACTCTGACGTCCTGAATATGTATACTAATTTATGAAACATAATTTGGTAACACCCTGTTGTGTATATATATATATGGTTAACCTTGGTTTCACTTCCGCCCGAATTCTTCATTCTGAGTTCTGACGAAAGTCACGCTTGTTGCTCTACCTTAGACCTACAGTTTAACGTAGAATCTGAACCACGAGCTACCACGGGTGGTCAGAAATTACAAAGTCCTCGCCCCGGCTCGATCTCACGACCTCCCGATCAGCAGCCCAGCGTCTTAAACACTAGGTTACCCAGGGTACACATTTATCTACCAACCAATTTTATTGTATGGAAGGATGAACAGCTGGGTTTGCCGCGCGCCGATTGCCGTCACCGGGAATCGAACCCGGGGACGGTAGATTCGTGAATTTCACAATTAAACACGTGAAATAAATGAATGATGCAAACCCACAAGGAAAAAGAAAAATGAGTCGAAGGCCTTTCGTGTATTCAGAAGTACACCTCGTCAGGGAATGAAGGGAGAAGGTGAGATACCCAAAATATATACAGCGGGACGGAAACAAAAAGATTAACACATAATTAACAAGAGTTAATGAGAGGCAGAAGGAATTTTAACAGGATATTGTTAATTTTGTACATTTTATATATTGACAATATCCTGTTAAAATTCCTTCTGCCTTTCATTAACTCTTGTTAATTACGTGTTAATCTTTTTGTTTCCGTCCCGCTGTATATATTTTGGGCATCTCGCCTTCTCCCTTCATTCCCTGACGAGGTGTACTTCTGAATACACGAATGGCCTTGGAATCATTTTTCTTTTTCATTGTGAGTTTGCATCATATATATATATATATATATATATATATATATATATATATATATATATATATATATATATATAATATATATATAAAACCAGGAGTGTCTGCAATGTAAACTAATGCCATAATCAACGAAATTATTATAAATTTGACTGCTCATTAGATTATGATAGAGAGCATTCCACGTTGATCTCTATGTACTTGGTAATGATACTGCGAGCTGCTCGTACCGTAATGGGTGTAGGGGCGGAGCGGTACTTTGTAAACAACAGTGAAGCCTTTCTACTTATTCTATTGGTTGGCATCGCTGACTACGAATCCACCGGCCATGGGTTCGATTCCCGGCGAGGACATGCAGCGCTCATCTCACCCAACTGTTCATCCTTCCATACAAAGAAATGGTTGATAGTCAAGTGGGTATCTTGGATATCCTGGTTAAGACGGTGAGCTGCTGATCAGGACATCGTGAGATCGAGTCCAGGCGAGGGCTGTAATTTCTGACCCACCCTGGTGGGTTGTGGGAATCAAAACTAAGCTTTAATAATATACGTATCTTAGCCATTGATTATATATATCTACAGTGTATATATGTGTTAGAGTCAATATGTAAAATTAGTCAGTTTATAAATTGACTGAAATTCAGGCAATGTGTCAAATTGGTAATACACACAAAACCTAACCTTTCTGATAATGCTGCATATGCATGCCCACTGGTATTTCCCAATATGTTACCTACAAATTTATGGCTAAGTTAGGTTTAATTAGGCTTTAAATAAATCAAGTATTTAACAAATTGCCTAAAATTATAGTCACTTTACAAATTTTCTGATTTTAGACATTGACGGTAATATATATATATATATATATATATATATATATATATATGTGTGTGTGTGTGTGTGTGTGTGTGTGTGTGTGTAGATGTCAATTATTTAAATGACTACTACACGTATAATTATGTTTATTGCAGAATAATGCGGGACAGTAGGTGCATCAAAATCACCAATGACATAGTTTCACTTTGTCCCTAAGTTAGAAATGTTCCAATGGTTAAGAAACCTACTATGTGAATTATTTTTGGATTTGAATGCCATTTATGGGGTCCACACAGACTTCCTATATGCACACCAACCCCACAGTCATTCTGTGATTTGAGATCCAAATAGTAGAAGTTTAAAAATTTTGTTCACTACAAAAATCAGCCTAAGAACATGTAAGTGATATTTCTAAAGGTCATATATACTTCTAAAAAGTGATAGAAACTTCTATAAAGTGATAGAAACTTCTATAAAGTGATAGAAACCTCTAGAAAGTGCTAGGAAGTGGTGGAAAGTTATAGAATATTCTAAAAGGAACTGCAATATATAATCTGATATGCAAGTATTTATGATAAATATGATTTTTGTGTGTTTATGTTAAATGTTTATGTTAATGAATTTTGTGTTCTCTCTTTACAGAATTTTTTTTGTGTTCTCTTTATACCTGTCGTGCATTATGGCCAGTTCAGATAGCACAAATGATAAATATGCTGTTAAAACTCGTCAAACTGCTGCCATTTATGGTCTTGGTGCTGGAATCAGCGATGCAGATGCAGAGATAACAGGATCTAGGCTGCCAACATGTGAGCAAGTGTTGCGATGCTACATGTTTCATCAGCAAGAAGGTCTACCGTTTAACCGTACAAAATGGAACAATGCTAAATTTGTCTTGCAAAAAATTATTCCATTTTATCAGAAAGGCAACATTGCCATGATTACTGAGAGGAAAGCTGTTGAAAAAATTATAGCACTATCTGCAAAAAATGCAAAACTTAGGACTTCCAGTGGATCAGTGTTCTTCGCTTGGTGCAGTTGCGAAGCTTAAGGGGATCGAAAAGGAGTTACAAGAAACATTTCAGTTGAGGCCAAGGAATGCTGAGCAACTCATAAAAGATCCTGAAGATCTGGAGTTCTTGCGGTCAATGAAATCAGACAGAGTCGCATCATTTGGAAGCCATGACAAGAAGCTCGCATCAAAAGTCCAAAGAAAGCAGGAAAAGGAAATGATGCAAGCAGAACGACAGCTTAAAGCTCATAAAGAAGCCAAGCATCTACAAGCAAAGTTCAGATTGAGAACAGTGAGGAAAGCAACAGTGATGTTGAGGATGAAGAGGGATATAGAGGATTACAAACCAAAAACACGAAAATCTCGCCAAGCAACTCGCTCAGGAACAACTGCTTTTATAAGTCATGACATACTCAAATACCATAGGATGGTTTCCCTGTCTACAAGCATGAAGATCACACCGGCCAACATGCAGCATTTACCAAAGCCATCATTGAGGAATCAGGAGGTGACACAAAAAAAGTTTCACATATATTCTACTGCCGACAGAGCAAGACGTAAGGTTGGTGAAGAGCTTGCATCATTGGTCAGAGAGTCCTGGGTTCCACCACAGTTCCTGTCTCTTCACTGGGATTTTAAACTGATGTCAACTCTGTCATACCAAACTAAAGCTGAAGAGAGGCTCACCATAGCAGTTGGCAATTCGTATGACATCAAACTTCTTGGTGTGCCTTCCTACAAGCCAAATACAGATCAGCCAGCTGGTCAAATCATTGCTAATCTCACTATGGAGCTTCTCCGATCATGGAATTGTGTTGACTCGGTAGTGAACATGACTTTTGACACAACAGCTAGTAACACTGGTCATGTGAGTGCTGTGCTGCATGTGTTAGTCTGCAACAGGACATAGGTCGAGCTTTACTGTGGTCAGCTTGTCAGCATCACATTGGCGAGGTAATCCTTACACAAGTCTTCAATGATCTGAAAATAGAACCACCATTGTCAGTAGAAGTTACCATATTCTGTCGGTTCCAAAAGCATTTTGACACAGTTCCGCACAACAATAATCAGTCACTTAATTTTTTGGATGGTACCTCTTATTCAGATGGCATACAAACCATAATCCATGACTATAGGGCCAGAGCAATTTCATGCGCGCAGTCTGTTGTGAAGCATCAACGTGATGACTACAAAGAATTTTCTGATCTTTGTTTGCTCTACTTGGATGGGACAAGTAGAGAGTTTTCATTTCGACGTCCTGGTGCTGTACACAAGGCTAGGTGGATGGCCAAGCTTCTCTACTCCATTAAGATGGTGCTGCTGGAGGAGCAGATCAGTTCTCTTCCCTCTGGAACCATTACCACAGAAGCACAATGACCCAAACTGCGTGTTTGTGAACTTTGTTTGCTTGCTGTACAGCTGGTGGTGGATCACCTGTTCAAGCGCGGTACCTGACTGACCTCTTGCGCTCTTTAATGATGCAGTCCCTGAAGCTGAACGCTGCTATCTGGCTGAGAGATTTATAGCAGTAAAGCCAGCACAAGATCAGGCATCTTTACCACAACATCGATTTGGCACAGGATTTGGGGAACCCAAATTTCCAAACTCCATTTCCAGCACAACAAAGCTTGGTGACTTAATCAACGAAGATTCATGGTACATTTTCTCTGTTCTGGAACTTGACAGTTCTTTCCTGACTCATAATATCGAAATTGGCCAGAATTAGCTTCCTTTCAAATGTCCAGAGAACACATCTCGGCAGTTAACGTCATAAATGATTGTGCTGAGTGTGGGGTGAAGCTAAGTTCTGATTTTCTCATGGCTGCCAGATCACAACAACATTACCAAAATGTCCTACAAGTTGTTGAATCCGACAGAAAGAAGCTTCCTAATCTTCGAAAGAGGAAAACTAGAGCCTAAACTAATTGTTCATGTTCATTTACAGTTCTTGAACATTTTTTATTAACGTAGTGTTCTTTTGACTTTAACTTGCTTGTATCACCAATAATGTAATGTATAAACCAGAATGTAATGTAGAAATCAATGTAATGTATCCCTGTTTTGATTATTTAACACATTTTTTTGGTTCATACTTTTGCAAACACGGAATGGGGATATAAAATGTTTAATTTTTGGTCAATTTAACTCCAATACTAAATATTGCATCAATGATGTGGACCCCCTAGATGACCACATAAATCTTTGAAATTTGGCCATATGTGCTATTTCAGGCATTGGAACAGAGTAATCATAGGGACAGATTGAAATAAAACATTTTGAAAAATCATGGGAAATTTGATGCACCCTACGGGACAGTGTGTCGAATCTGCATACGAATTGATAATAGCTTCACTAATTTGACTTATAAACTAGAAATCAATGAAGTTATCATACAGGGTGATTAGAAAGTTATGTCTCAGAAGCAAAACACTAAAGAGCTATGAAGCAGGATACTTTTGGATTACCCTGTATATAGAGAGGAATAAAGTTACTTTGCATGCAACATATCAGGGAGAGAAGATAAATGTCATGGGTCAGTCAACCCTATAAGCAGATGCAACTAACTGGGTTACTAACAAGGTCATTCTAAATCTTTGAGGACTCAAACTTCGTGTCCTCCTAGCCCTGCAAGGAGGTCAACAGTTCCTCCCTCGTAAGGGAGGGCAAAAAAGATGCGAATCTTTGAATGAAGCCAAATCTGCAATGAAGAACACACCCTCATTTCTCTACATGAGAAATTCTTTAAGTTTCTCATAAGACGGAAAGAGAGAGAGAGAGAGAGAGAGAGAGAGAGAGAGAGAGAGAGAAGCTAACAAAGACTCTAAGACCCACTTTTGGGTAGCCCAGGAAAGAAGTTGAGAAAAAACGAATAAAAATAAAGGATACTGAAAACTCATACCATGCTTACACTTATAGACGCGCAAAGCTTTCACACAAGCGCTCATCTCACCCAGAAAGCATAGAACAGACAAGGCTCTCCCTCCTCCGCCAGCGACTGCTGACAGAATATGGTTGTGAAAGAAGCTTTATACAGGAAAGTAAGAAAAAGTATAATGAAAAGATTAACTTCAGAGTTTATTTGAAGAGTTTCTCCCCATTCCAGTTCGACTTTGTGAATAAACAAGTTTCTTTTAATGGATCACTTGAAGATCAGAGCCCCCATTTTTCCCAACTGAAGATCAAGGCCCCCACTTTTTCCCACCTGAAGATCAGGGCCCCCAAATTAAAGGAAGATAAAAATAATAAGATCAGAAAAATTTTATCGTGATAAAAAAACAATTTATGAGAAACAAAGTGGATCGGGCTGGCACCATTTCACTCTTTGGGTATTTCTAAGTAGAAAGTATTATATCGATATGGGTCTGATTCCCAACCGTTACCGAGATACAGGCCTCTACATTTGGGTAATTAAAACATAATAAAAAGACGATCTTAGATACTATTTAATGACACTTGTGGTTTGCAAAAAGTACAAACATACAATACACTATTGCACTTATTGCAGAATGGTTTCAAAGTGACCCCCTCCTTCTTTAATGCACGCGGCGAGCCTCCGATCCATCGAGTCTTGCCAAGGAAAACGCGGAAGTTCATTTCTGAGGTTTATGAACGCATCCTGTATGCGTGCAGCCAACTGCTCCCTAGTTTCGGGCTTACCCGCTGATAAACGTTACTCTTCAAGAACCCCCAGACAAAAAAATAATGTAAATAAATAATGTGAGGATCTGCACAGTTGCCAATGTATCATTAAATGTCATTGAATATTATCTAAGATCGGCTTTTTATTATGTTTTAGTTACCCAAATGTAGAGGCCTGTATCTCGGTAACGGTTGGGAATCAGGCACATGTCGATATAATACTTTCTACTTAGAAATACCCAAAGAGTCAAATGGTGCATTCTTGACATTTCCTCCTGGGACACCCTGTATATACAGTATATGCCAGGTTAGGTTAATTGAATGCCCAGTTAGGTTAACTGAATGCCAGGTTAGGTCAACTGTACGCCCTTGATGATTGGTTAGGTTAAGTCGTGATATTTTCGTTAGTTTTAACGAAAATATCACAACTTAACCTAACCAGTCGTCAAGGGCATACAGTTGACCTAACCGGGCATTCAATTAACCTAACCGGGCATTGTATCCCATAGAATGAATTGTTTGTTTTATTTGTCAAAACTGGGGGAGTATCTCCAGGTGGAGCGGACTGGGGTGGAGTATCTTCAGGTGGATCGGGCTAGGGGGGGGGAGATCTTCAGGCGATCCCAGATCAGTTTTACACAATGTTGATTGAGGGAACTAACCTAACCACTACGACTCCTATCGGTGTAACCTTAACTTAAATAATTTTGCCACGTGAAGTTCAAGGCCCCCAATTTTTCCCACCTGAAGGTCAGGGCCCCAGATGAGGCTGGGGGCCCTGATCTTCAGGTGATCCCTTTTAATCTATAGTCCTTTATGTTTTCAATTTGAGTAACTATTTGTTAAGCGTTTCTAATAACTTTTAACTAATTTGGGCCTAGTAGCCTATGGCATAATCTGCCAAGTGATGACATCATCGAGTCTATTTTTCTATTTTTACGAATTATTCATTCATTACCTTATACAGGGTGTCCCAGAATTAACTATCTATTTCAATGAAATCGGACAAATTTTTTAAAAACACACTTTTATTTATGTTTATCATGTTTAATATGTGTTAAAAATGTATAAATTTCTAAATTTTTTTCATAATTTTATTTTCATAATTTTTTCATTATCTGGTCCAATGAAAGACCGTTTGAAGTCATAGAATGGCAAAGAGACTCTCCAAAAGTTAACGTGTGGCTTGGAATGACCAAATCCAAAATTTATGGCCCATTCTTCTTTGCGGAAGAAACTGTAACAGGTACCTCTACCTTGATATGCTTCAGCAGTTTCTCGAACCACAGCTTCTTGATCTACAGATCTACAGAAGCTAAGGCTAACAAAGACCCTAAGATCCACTCTAAGGCTAGCCCGAGAGAAAGGAGAGAGTAGGGGGTTAAGAGAAGAGAGGAGAATAAGGGGTTAAGTAAGGAGCAACACCTATCATTCGTGGGTTAACATTCATTCAGAAAAAGAGGGAAAAAGTCTCACCATCATCATCCGCCGGCCACTGCCGACAAGTCAGAAAAATAGTCGGAGAATATAGGAGAGGGGTGAAAGATGAAAAGAAGTAAAATAAGAACGCTTACAAACCATGCAAACACAGTCTTAACTCACTGTCATACCATGCAAACTACAAACATGCAAGAAAAGAGTTAGAGACATGCAAAGTAAGGAGGATAAGAAAAAAAAAAAAGTAGGTGGTTCGAGAAACTGCTGAAGCATATCAAGGTAGACAGACGGTACCTGTTACAGTTGCTTCCGCAAAGAAGAATGGGCCATAAATTTTGGATTTGGTCATTCCAAGCCACACGTTAACTTTTGGAGAGTCTCTTTGCCATTCTATGACTTCAGACGGTCTTTCATTGGACCAGATAATGAAAAAATTATGAAAATAAAATTATTAAAAAAATTTAGAAATTTATACATTTTTAACACATATTAAACATGATAAACATAAATAAAAATGTGTTTTAAAAAAATTTGTCCGATTTCATTGAAATAGATAGTTAATTCTGGGACACCCTGTACAGTAATTCATAAAGTAATTCACTTTTCACGGGGTCATTCCATGGCCGACACGAGTTCGGGAGCAAATGTAGTTTATGTTCCCCTGTGGTGCCTAGTGTAGTTTGCGTTCTCCAACTTTGTACGCGTATATCTAATTAAATGAAACGTAAAACTAACGAAAATATTACGACTTAACCTATCGAATCGTCAATATATATATATATATAAAGTAACGATTGGTTAGGTTAAATCATAATATTTTCGTTAGTTTTAACGCTTTATTTGATGGATTCATTTAAAAAATGTCTCCTAAAGATCTTGCGGTGCTACTATAGCGTGATTCCTACCGGTGACTTCGATACTATAGGGTGATTCCTACCCGTTTTGGTTCGAAACTACAGTACTGTAGAGTGTGATTCCTATCCAAGGTATAAATGAAAATATAATAAATATAAAATGCTATTTATTATTCAATTTTATTTATTTAAAAAATAGTTTCGGTGCTACTATAGTATGTCGTCTACCTACGATTGGTTAGGTTTAGTCACGATATTTTCGTTAAAACTAACGAAAATATCATGACTAAACCTAACCAATCGTCAAGGGCGATGGACATTGGAATGTAAACAAGCAATTAGTAAACAAGGTAAGAAACTATAATTAAAAGGTAGACCGCCGAATCGAGGTAGGAATCACGCTATAGTAGCACCGATCTTACTGTAGTTTAAGTTCCCCAACTTTGACCTAGTGTAGTTTGTGTCCTTTTTTGGGTCAGGGGGATGTAAACTACAATTGCTCCCAAGTTCGCTTTATGTCACATTTGGGATATGAAACAAAAATAAATAAATAAATAAATGACCTATACTGGCGGGTAAAAGGTTAAACCACTTTCAAAGTTAGGTTATCTGTTGAAGAGCATAATAAATCATTTTAATCTAGATCACAATTTCTCGTGAATGACGGAGAATGTTTAAATATAGTCTCAAAATTGTTTAATTTAGGGATGGTTGTTACATGACGACTCGGAAATTAATCTTAAGCCATTCTAACTTATGATTTTATTTCAAGCACTTCACTTTAAAACCAGATGAAATCAACTAAGTTTACGGTACGCGTGCGTGCGCCTTCCTGCCTAGACACAATCCAGCTCGCTCTGTTTTCTTTTCCAGTATAGGCAAAATAGTATATACTATCTTGACTATGTTTCTAGCGTCAAGCTTCTGTAGGTGCTCGCGAGACTAGCTCCCTCTCGTTGTCGTTTTGCCTCTATCTTCAACCTTTTCGTTCCTTTTTATCGGAAGCATCCTGTAACTGAAAAGAGCTTAAATACGGTTATCCTAACAACAAAGCTTATCCCACCTCGCGTAGTAACAGGGACGTAGCCGGGGGGGGGGACGGAGGCGGTGCCCCCCCCCCCCCCCCTTGGAAAGTCGGAAAGTCCAGGAAAAAATCTGCGGTAATTACAACCAAGGTTCACCGCCAAACTATAACACTGGTCTTAACAATTTGGTATCTATATATAATGGAAGGAGTGTCTGTATCTACATATATGTTAGTTAAGCGATATTTTGCGTCGTTTTTTTAAACACGTCCAAACACGTTTGGACCTGTTTAAACACGTATCGTACTGAACTACTGAAATACGAAGCGCGGGGAAACTGAACACAGCTCGGCGCCAATTAGTTTTACATGCACTGCAGCATAGTACAGTGTGACGACTGGGGCGTATTTCATCATTGCATGTTGGTCAAGCTTCGTTAATTCGTTATACAATATTGTGATGGATATATGAAAATATTTCAAAAGAAAATCAGTTGAGTCAGTTGAAGAACACAATGAAAGTGATGCAGCAGAACCCTCCCGTAAAGTTACTAGACAAGCGGAAGACGATGCACATCAACCAGAACTAAGCGATGAAAATGCAAGTGTCAGCAATCAAGTACAGGTTAAGGTGCCGTCTGAAACGAGGGCTTCACAGGACCAACCGACCACTGGTAAGTTGATCTGGTATAATTACAAATTTACAAAAGAAATGTCTACGTGTTTGATGCATATAAAGGCAAGTAATAAAACAATGTAATATACTTAGTAAATTAGTAATGTGGATGGTTGTATAGTGGCTGTTCAAAAATGGCAGTTGCACTGACATTTTCAGACAGTTTTTGCACAAAATAAGCTTAAAATGCGCTGGCTTACGGGGCTCCGCCCCGGACCCCGTTGGGAGAGCTTCCAACTCTCCCCTAGACCCCCTAATTGTATGGGCTTGCCCGATTCACTACGGAACCTGACGAACGTAGCTCAAGTTCGCCCCCCCCTTGAGACATTCCTGGCTACGTCCTTGCGTGGTAAACCATGAGGAGACAGAAAAAAAAGAACTGAATTTGTATACGCTTGAAACTCGGCGTTCAAGAGGCGAATTAATTCAGGTGTTAAAATTTTTAAATCGTTTTGATAACGTAAATTATGAGAATTTCTTTAACATGGATAATAGGAACATTACGAGATACAATGGTTTCAAAATAAAGGGTAAATGATTTGAGACAAATTTTGTGAGGGGCTTCTTCACTTATAAGATAGTCGAAGTGGAATGGCCTACCGCGGGGATCGTGGCAAGCACTTCAGTTAATATGTTTAAGAACAGGTTGGATAGGTATTTTAGTAACATCACTTTGCATTAAAGGGCGGATAAATTGGAGATGTGTGTTTTAGTTATAAAATACACGTGCGCGGTATGCTTATTTCAGTACATCAAAGATACTTATTTTTGATGATTCTAAAGACGGGAAAAGTGTTTCCAAATTTTGTAATTTAAAGTCCTATATTGAAAAAAAGATTACACACTTCCAGTAATTTTTTAATTCGATTCTCCTTTTAATCTGCTTTAAAATTTAAAGTTTTTCTTTTTAAAACTCTGCTTTGTAAGCACTATACTTCTTAATTCTAAGTTTTCACAAAAGCAAAAATGTAGAGTGGGGAGAGATGTTGTGGGTAGTTGGTGGGTTTGGTGAATTTTGTGCCTTTTAGGTGTTGTGGAGATTGTGGGCCGGATAAGGCGTAATATGATGGGCGTTGGCTGAGTGGCTAAGGTACATTGACTTCGGCAATGTGGAGTGTTGGATGGTCTCTAAAATTGATTCATATAATACGTATTATTCATATCATAGGGTATTCTGAATAATTCTTAACTAAAAAAATGGTGGCCTCTAAATTTTATACTATTACGTCGTAGTGCCAATGCCACCCCCTCACCCATGCCCCCTAACTCCCTCGACTTGAACCCACAGAGGGGCGCAGACCCCCACTCCCGTGGGCGCCGTCCTCTCCCTCCTCCCCTTTCTCACCACTCGACAGTTTTGCAACAATACTACTGCCTTATATGTGTACCAAACAGATCTACTTTGGACTCATTCGTCAGTAAGACTCTTTACCGATTTTTAACAGTAAAATTTTTATTTATATTTTTATATCTTTCTAAAATGAAAATTTCGACTAAGCTGTCTGATTTGCTTACCTCCACTTCACATATGTACTGTATGTGTTTTTCATGCAAATGCAACAGCCTCGTCCCTTTCTAACAAAACTATCCGTCCTGTATATGTTGTAAGCCTTTATTGCTATTTCAGTGTCTATGATGCAGTTTTCACAGCCTTTTTCCCATTTATGCAAATGTGTTTTCGTTAGGTATATCTTATACGAGAATGTGCTAGTTCCCAGAGCTAAATTCTGAAGGTATTGTACAGTAGTTTGTACCCACCATGATCAGTGTACATGCCTCGTATATTTGTGTATTATAAATTTACAATGTTAATAATCTTGGTGCTCGTTTGTCTTAGATAATGGTCGTTTACAGTCAATATCGACGGTTCCTGTTCGGTGTTACAGTATGTGTCGATTTCCTCTTCGGTGTTACAGTATTTGAGTATAGTGGAGATGCGGCCCTTGGTAACATTGCGATTATTGAATTAACAATGGATGGTGTTGGATGGGAGAGTGGTGTATGTATTGCTGGGAAACATATACATATCTGCGAAGCTCGGTCTTTTCTCATTAAAAGGGACAGTTGTTCTTTTATCGTCCTCATTTCTTATAAACGACGTACTTCATTGGCACTGTTGTTACTTCTTTTATTTAGGATTTGCGAGGTTATTTTTTCTTCTTTGAGTACTCTTTACATGAAAGTACAGGCACTCTATATTTGGGCACTTTTTCTCCCTAAGGGAATGTCTGCGCAAAGAGAAGCGGAAACAGTAGCAGTTTATCCCGTACCCGCAACTTCCTTGTGTAGGCAACTGAGCATATAAAGTAAGATCAAGTGTGTGACAATTCACGAGTGAAGTGCAGTAATTTTTTGTGAGGTAACACTTTTGGTACTTCGGAATTTTAAATTTTTTGTGAGGTAACACTTTTGGTACTTCGGAATTTTAAATTTTTTGTGAGGTAACACTTTTGGTACTTCGGAATTTAAAATATTTATATAAAAAATTTAGAAATATTTTTAATGGTGGAAAATAGATATGCTGGTCGTGAATTGGTTAGGTTACGTTAAGTTAGAATAGTTAAGGTAAGTTCGGTTAATTAGTTTGTAAATATATATGGATATAAAAAAGTGTGTGGGTACCTCGCTTGTGCGAAGATGGGCACACATACACCCACCCACCCACCCACACACACACACACACACACACGTGCGTATGTGTGTGTGTGTGGTGTGTGTGTGATTTTACCCCACATTATTAACATTAACAAAGAAAATAAATAAATATATATGGCCGCGAAGTCATAAAATATACAATTATGTTTATACATTTTAAAATTTCCAGCTTCATAAAAATAAATATACCACACCTCTTATCCCATTATATAACGCTCATCCCCTCACCTCCTATATAATGCTCATGTACAGACGTTACTCAAAAAAAATCCGTCCTTCACCCCCCACTCTTCCTCGCTCTACCTCTTCTCTCTCTCTCATATATATATATATATATAATATATATATATATATATATATATATATATATATTAGAAGTTTCATTGAGGTTCGTTGCAGCTTCAAGGTTAAAGTTGGAAAGTTTTATAAAGGTCGTGAGGTCGTTAAAGAAGAATGTAGGATAAAATTAAGCCTTTATATATATATATATATATACAGAGTGTCCCAAAACAACGTATACATTTTTTAAAAATTTATAACAGGAGAACCCACTAACAGATTCAGATGATTTGATTTCTTTTATAGCCTATAGCCTAAGGAGATACAAAAGCGAAATGTTAACAGCCTTGGCTAGCCTAAGGAGATACAAAAATCGAAATTAGTAATAGCCTTGCCTGCCTACAGAAACATGGAAAATGGAAGTGTGCGCTTATCATTTGAGCAACGAAAATGGATACTAAAGTCGTATTTTAAAGTCGAGAAGATATCAAAGGTTCAACAACAGTGGAGAGACAATTTTGGAACTAATCCTCCAACTCGACTTACCATTTCACGTATCTGTGAGAAATTTGAAGTATACGGTACTGTGCATGATGTGTACAAGCAAGCGACTGGGCGTCCAAAGACATCAACAGATGCTAACACTTCTGATGAAGTGCTACAGGTATTCAACCGATCACCAAGAAAATCTGTGAGACAATGTGCTCGTGAAACAGGGAAAAGTAAGACAAGTGTCCACAGAATTCTGAAGAATGCTAAATGGAAATCTTACATCCCGAGATTATTACATGCCTTGAATGAGGATGATCCGGATCGCAGAATCCAGTTTTGCGAATGGTTTCGAGTAAAAAACACAGAAGATGGCCAATTTGCGGACAAAATTGTGTGGTCTGATGAGGCTACATTTAAGTTGAATGGTATAATTAATCGTCATAATTGCACATACTGGTCACAAGAAAATCCACACATTTATGTGGAACGACATGTAAATTTACCGGGTATAACTGTCTGGTGTGGTTTTTCTTCCAAAGGTTTGGTTGGTCCATTCTTTTTCGATGGTACAGTTACCGGCCATAGCTACCTCAACATGCTTCGGGGAAAAGGTTTTCCTGCAATTCGACAGTTATACGGAGATGAGGACATTTACTTTCAACAAGATGGAGCACCTCCTCATTACCATCAGGATGTCAGGAACTACCTTGATGAAACATTTCATTATCGGTGGATCGGACGACGAGGTAGTATCGAGTATCCACCACGTTCACCAGATTTGAACCCACTTGACTTTTTTTATGGGGTCATTTGAAAAATGAAGTATACACTAGAAGACCTACATTACTTGAACAACTAAAGAGCACAGTTGAAGAAGCGTGTAGAAATATCCCTACAAACATTTTTGTTGAAGTCTGCCAATCAATGAATCAAAGAGCGCAGTGGTGCATTGATGTCAATGGTCGACATTTCGAACACTTACGTGTTTAAAACAAATTAAACTATCTATTATTTCGAAGTTGTATATTTTACCTATAAAAAGAAATAAAAATCATCTGAATCCGTTAGTGGGTTCGCCTGTTATAAGTTTTTTAAAAATGTATACGTTGTTTTGGGACACTCTGTATATATATATATATATATATATATATATATATATATATATATATATATATATATAACTGCAATGACGTGTGCAGAACACTCCTCTATACTTACGTCGTTCTATACATATATATATATATATGATGAATAAAACCACGAAGGAAAGGAAACACAGTGTTCCTGAGGATGTCATTAGACGAAAGCGCTTGAGCACCATTCTCTGTTTCCTTTCCTTCGTGGTTTTATTCATCATAAATATTTTTCACGTGTTACTTTCGTGAAATAATTTTCATATATATATATATATATATATATACATTTTAACTGCAAACAACACACAGTATAATTAATGTAAAGAACGACGCTTGTGTAGAAGAGCGTTCCGCACAAGATGAGAAGGGAGAACGAACAAATGAAAAATGAGGTACCACCCGGGAATCGAACCCGGGATCATCCGATTGCCGGTCAGATATGCTATCCACTACACCAGGGGTTCCCAAATTGGTGTTCCGCGGAACACTTGTATACCGTGAGAAGTGTTCCGCGGAACACAATTTGGGAACCCCTGCACTACACCATGGACCTCGATCAATCTGAAGTTGTAATTCTGACCGGCAATCGGATGATCCCGGGTTCGATTCCCAGGTGGTACCTCATTTTCATTTGTTCGCTCTCCCTCCTCATCTTGTGCGGAACGCTCTTCTACACAAGCGTCGTTTTTACATATATATATATATATATATATAATATATATATATATATATATATATATATATATATATAATCCTTTTTTATTTATTTGACAGTTCATTTCTATTTTTAGAACTAATTTGCATTATTTATGTATGATATGTATTTTATAACTTAGTTTACGTACGTCCTAACAGTTTCCCGGTTAGCGAAGTGAAGACTGTCGTCAGGGGTTCGAATCCCAATGGTGCTGGGAATAATAAAAAGGGAGTTAGCGCAATGGGCTGCATTAATTTATGTGAGCGCTGTGCCAGTTTCTGGCCCTCATGACCTATATATATATATAAGATTGTGAAACTAGTGATTTCATGAAATCCCTGAAATTTTCAGTAATTTCCCTTAATTACTCTATCACTAACGTAACCTAACCTAAACTAACCCAAACTCCTGAATTCCTTGAATCGATTTGTGTCGATTTCCTTTATGGAGATCGAATTTGCTCCTCTATACACCATGGATTTCCAAACTTAGTTTCTTCTGTACCAACTACTTTCTTTGAAGTACCACAATCGGAATGGTTGCTGGTCATTCACCCACAGCTAATATTAATTTTTAATTAAATTTTCATTAAGGTAATTATCGATTAACAAAGTACCTACTACAATCCTTTCGTCTCCAATATACAAACCCTAAATTACTTTATGTTCGTTTTTATGTCATGGTTCATGTACTGAGACTTAATTAGGAGTGTACAGTATTTACGGAGCACGAAACAGTCGTTCTACACATTTATTAAGACTGTCTTTAAAATAATATTACATTAAATTTAATACTCTGAACTTCATAATATTTCTCTTTCTTTTTTTTTTTTTATCTTTATTTTTAATTAATATTTACTATTCATTCCAATTATTAATTAATTAAAATTATAAATGGGATGGTAATAATTATGATTGTAAAAAATATCCGAAGTATTTTTAGTCTGACATTAATGTTTATTTATTCTTGAATCTTTTCCTTTCCAAAATGGCCTCTTTGATTTTGGACATTATTTAATTAAAAATACCGATTACATACGACAAATTTTTTACAATAAACAATTCTAAATAAAAAATGCCATAGGTAATAATGCCATAATATACGTGGTACGGTATATTGTATTATTACCAATACTATATTGGTATTAATATCGCATTAGTTAATTAAGTTCAGCTAACCTAACCCATGGCATTTTTTTACCATGTGGCATGTTGAAACCTATGACATTACCACCTCTGACATTTTTTCCTCTGACATTTTTACCACACACTCAATGAACCCACTGTAATTATTATTAATATTATTATTAATATTATTATTATTATTATTATTATTATTAAGGTAATAAATTCAAAAGGAAGTAAATCTTACTTGAAAGGCAAACGGAGAAGCTATATTTATAACATCAAATTTAGAATTACTATTTCACCTAGGTATATATTATGGAGTCTTTATATATATATATATATATATATATATATATATATATTACACAGTGGTTTTTTTTTGTGATGGTACGCGCTGGTACGGCATACCGGCACCTTTTTTTCTGAACGACGTTGACACACACGTCCGCTCAAATAAATTAACGAAGGAACGAAGCGAAGTCGGGACGTTTTTTGTCGGCTGAAAACGTGATGAAAATTTGGAATTTTCTCTGAAACTCTAATTTTGGTATTTTTTCATTTTTTTTTTAATTCTTTAAAAGTCAAAATAAAAAAAGCGTCTGTAAATGTTAAACATTCGGATTTTTATTATCAACTTTTTTATTAAAAATTTATCACAAATTCAATAGAGAAGGAGAGGGGGCGCAGGAAGAGGGGAGGGGTGGGAGAGGAATTTTACAATTTATCAAGATATGAGTACCGGGACCTCTTTTTTTTTTTTTTTTTTTTTTTTTTTTTTTACAAAAAAGAACTCTATATATATTATATATACACTGTACATCCTTTTTGAAGGACGACTCAGGGTAATTTTTTGTGTGCGTAACAAAAAATCAACTCTGCATTAGAGGCGTCACATCTCTTAACAATAACGATGAGAAAATTCCTTTTAAAGGAAGAACAATCATCTAAGAAAAAGATCCATTGATCAATAGATACTGGATAGAACTGGATAGAAGGACGGATGAACAGATAGATTGATAGGTCATAGGTGGATGCAAGGATGAATTGGATTGATGGATGGATAGCTAAAGAGATTGATGGATGGATGGATAGGTAGATGCACGGATGGAGTGGGTAGATTGACACATAAATGGATTGGATGGAGAGATGGATGAATAAATAAAAGGACTGATGGCTGGAAATATGGATGAATGGATAGATAAATGGATGTTCGGATGGATTGAATAGATGGATGCATCGATGGAGAGGTGGATGGATGGATGCACGAAAAGAATAAATGGATACAATAATGGTTTTGACAGATCGATGGATGAATGAATGAATGGAAGGATGGATAGATAGATAGATGGAGAGGATGATGAATTGATTGATTGATGACTGAATGGACGGATGATGAAACCTAATTTAAGTTACGCACTTTCACTTCCATTACTGAAATACAGTAAGTCCAAGTTAAGTTCATGATTTCAGTCAATCCCCGCATTTATTGCTTTATGCATTGTTTACTGGATGAAAGAAATCCGACTTCCTTCACGTGATCTCTGAAGAGCAGCATCGACGGTAATCTTGTCGAGTTCGCTTAAGAGCTTGTTTGTGGTGACATATAATTTAGGAAATAAAATTGCAAAACAAGTTTTATTTTGATAATTTCAATTCAAAAGCAAAAATGACGACATTTTGTTAGGACAACAACGGGAGATTTTTTCATTCGTCCAACTCTGCATAACATTGACAGTTCGTTAAATGATGTCATTAACTACTGCTGCGCGCGCGCGTGCGCACACACACACACACACACACACACACATATATATATATATATACATATATATACAGTTATACACATCTCAACCTTTCAAATGTTCCGTGCGATGATTCCTCATTTCACGAAGGTCAAGCTTGTCGCCCCTCCTCTGGAGTTGGCCTGATGAAGTAGGGAGTTGGTTTCTTGTACTCTCCACCTCGCATAGCCAGGTACGCCAGGCTCATCTGGGATTGTCCTGAGCCAGGCGTCTAATCTTCTTTTGAAGATGTCCACCGCAACATCACTCGTGTTCCTTAGTTCCTTGGGCAGCTGGTTAAACAGTCCTGGTTCTCTCACAACAAAACTATTTTCCTTCAGGGTTGAGGATGTTCCCTGTCTAGCCTTTAATTTGGGAATATATATATATATATATATATATAATATATATATATATATATATATCAGTGGCGTGCTACCCAGTGGCGCCGTCTACCCAGTTGAAAGTCAAATTACAAAAAGTTAGTATATTACTACAGTAATAAAAAACTAATATAAAGTTATGATGCCTGTATAATATATATATATATATATTATATTATATATATATATATATATATGCAGTTACCGCTACCCTGTGGAGTGTGGACACACCTACGGCACGCCACTGAATATATATATATATTATATATATATATATATATATATGCGTTATTTGCGCATATTCACGATTTGCGAGGGTGCTCTCTGAGGCATTGGTTTCTGCCCTATTTGGGAGAATTTCGATTTGTGATTGAGTGAGTCCGTAGCATAATGGTAGAGCGCCGACCGGCAATTGGAAGGCCCTGGGTTCGTTTCCCAGGCGGTCGCCTCATTTTTCATTATTTCGTTATCTCTCCTCCTCGTGTGCAGAAACGTTCCTTAATACTTATGTCGTTTCTATTCATATATATATAATATATATACACTACCACTCAAAAGTTCATGTTTCACACTTCATGAAAAGGCGTCATCATATCCCATATCATGTGAAACCTACACGAGAAACCTAAAGGCGCCTCCAAACTTTTGAGCAGTAATGTACTATATACAGTATATAGAAAGATAAGAACAAATTCATTTTCAGAGTTTAACTTGATTAGACTACAGTTTAGTAAGTAAAATTAAGTTAAGTTTGAGAATGTTAACCTTAGCGCACAGTGTTAACTTTGCTGATCTTGTTCCGGCTAACGCCAGACGATTGTATTCAATCTCGGAAAGACCTCTGTGCGGTTTAAATGTTTCAATATTTAACGTGACAAAATTATAATTTTGTTTCTCACTTAATTGGGTTGGGAACGTTTTATAAAAATTATAATAGTTACTGGTTACTATGTTAATATTATACAGACGTAAATTGAAGGCATGGATAAATGGAAGGTTTGAAAATGAAGAGATTCTCAGTTCTTGGTCTAGTTTGTGTAAAGAAAGTCTGAGGTGGTATAAATATTGTATAGAATGTTATATATTGTAACTGAAACGGGTGCAATTTGTCGCCTTGGGGAAGAAACGCAAATTTGCGATGAATCTTGCTACTGATGAGTCACGTACCCGGATCTACAGAGCGATGCGACGCGAGTCTCATACTAAAAGTATTTATAACCCAACTGTTAAATGAAAACTGAAATCATTAATAAGTTAATAAATAATTTTGGAAATTTAATACATAACTTCAGAAGGATTGACTATAATTTATGTGATAAATTGTGCAATAATTATTTATTCTTGTTTTGTTTGCGTCTAAAAATAGTTTTATGTTCTTATCCCGCTTCTGACGAAATTAAAAAGAAAAATAGTATATCTCACTACACAAAGAACGCCATTGCATAAATCTTTTGAATTCATAACAAGTACGAATGCCAAATTCAGATCGTAAAATGGACAACATTAAAATGTAAATTTTCTTTGTAGATGACATCAAAATACGTTAAATCATGAAAATTGACGTTGATTTAAAATAAAACCCAATAAATAGTGCTCAGAAAGTAACGCGAGAGAATAAAATGACATTAAGTTCTAAAGGAGAAATCCTCTGACGTCAAACACGCGAGTTACCAAACAGGTTACAATATGTATGTATATATTGTATCGTGTTTTTTATGATATTTTTTTTCAGAAGACCTTAGCCTCTTATTAAACTATGATACAACACACACACACACACATACATTTTTTTTATTACCTTACGAAACCGCAACATTTTCACATTCAGTTGTTGATTCTAGCATTTAACTTTAATTAACCTAACCTAACCTAACGTAACAAAACAAAACCTAACCAAACTTTCATTATTTTCCTCCTTTGTATGATATTCAATGAATTTCAGTAAAAAAAGTATGAATCTCTATGGCAGCACCACTAAATATCGCTACAAGTACGCTCGTATGGGGATTAGCTACGTGTGTATCCTAAAGATTGTCGCAGTTTCGTAAGGTAGCCAAGAACACACACACACACAGTCAGTGAAACATCATGGAAAATATTAAAATAAAAAAATAATTGTAATAAACGTTAATTTAACAAAATAAATGTAATTTATTGTTAATTTTTATCCCTTAAAATTTCAAAACTGGTTTGAATATTTCTGACGTCAGAACTTGGCGAGATTCCTTTCAGGTTTTTCGATTGACGTCAAAAGAATTAAAAAAAAAGGAGAGAGAGAGAGAAAAAAGGCTGCAAGGTGAGGGGACGGGGAGGGTAATGTTGTTTATAAAGGTGATGGGGATTTACCTTAGCTTTAACTTTTAAAATAACCTCGCATTTTAACATCGTATCGGAAAGATTTTGAAGAATGGAATGCATCACTAAATATTTTGTTTTTCCCTTCTCACTCATGCAGTTTCTCCCTGAAGCTACAGGAACGAGAGAGAGAGAGAGAGAGAGAGAGAGAGAGAGAAGATCGTCATTTATTTTAAACAATGACATTTAAATTTTAGCAGATTTTGCTGTCATTTGCATGAAAAATCAAGTGCCAATTGATAAAAATTATATATATATATATATACGTATATATATACAGGGTGTCCCAGAATTAACTATCTATTTCAATGAAATCGGACAAATTTTTAAAAAACACACTTTCATTTATGTTTATCATGTTTAATAAATTTGTCCGATTTCATTGAAATAGATAGTTAATTCTGGGACACCCTGTATAATAAAAGGCCGTTTGTGTGTGTGTGTGTGTGCGTGTGTCTGTCTGTTCCAGCCATAACTCCAAAATGGAAGCAGTTACAAACATGAAACTTCACACACATATTGATTAGGTCCCCAGGTTGTGCACCTGGGTGTTAATAAATTAAATAATTAAAATTACTGGGCCCGAAGGCCCCAGTACCGCGATTAAACTACAGAAAAGAACGCAGAATTGAGCGTCCACTTTTCAAGGCACATAACATGTCCGTTTCATGATGGGAATGAACTCAGAATGGTTCCCCGAGGTTTTTTATGATACACACAGACCGTGCATGGATGTATTCAATCTGATGTGAAGGCAGCGAGTCTTTTGCTTATATTGAGGTTCTAAATATAGCTGGGCTAGGCTGCTTTAAACCCTAGATCCTGTCCCAAAGCTGGATCCTATCTGCTTTGCAGATAGCTGGTGAGGGAAGCTATATTTTTGGGACCTCTTTGCGAGTGACCCGTTGCCCCACGTCGGGCTAGCATCATGAAAAAGAAAAAAACTATAGTATTTGTCATTTACCATTACTTATTCGGACTATAGTGGATTTAATTTTCCTAGAAGAGTTCCTTGTTCCATGCACGGTCTGTGTGTATCATAAAAACCTCAGGGAACCATTCTGAGTTCATTCATATATATATATATATATATATATATATATATATATATATTATATGCCCGTTAGGTCAACTGAATGCCCGATTAGATTAATTGAATACCCGAGCAGGTTAACTGAATGCCCGGTTAAGTTAATTGTACGCCCTTGACGATTGGTTAGGCTAAATCGTGATATTTTCGTAGCTTTAACGAAAATATCACGACTTAACCTAACCAATCGTCAAGGGCGTACAATTAACCTAACCGGGCATTCAGTTAACCTACCCAGGCATTCAATTAACTAATTGGGCATTCAGTTGACCTTACCGGGCATTTAATTAACCTAATCGGCATTCAGTTGACCCAACCGGCATATACTGGTGTGTGTGTATATATATATATATATTATATATATATATAGCGTTCAACATCCATCCCGGCAACGCCGGGTCGCTCGCTAGTATATATATATATATACAGGCGTCCCAAAAAAATGGTATACACACTTTAACAGCTGATAGCTCAATTGATGTTTCTTTCTTTCCAAGTTAAACCCATTAGAATTAATAATGGCAGTCAGACTAAGCTTTGAACAAAGGAAATTCATTCTAAAATGCTACTGGATGTAAAAACGCAGTTGAAGTGCAAAGACAGTTTAGGAGGGAGTTTCAAACAGATCCACCAACGCGACTTACCATCACTCGAATTAGAGATAAGTTTGAAGCCGATGGAACTGTTCAGAATGTCCACAAAAGCGTTCCGGAAGACCACGGACATCGACAAGCCCCACAAAGCAAGAAAGAGTACTGGAAACGTATCACCAAAGTCCAAGAAAATCTGTGCGGCAAGCGAGTCGTGAGGTAGGAATTTCAGAATCGTCTGTCCAACGTATTTTGAAGCGCTGTCAATGGAAACGTTACATTCCAAGATTAGTCCATGCTATTAATGAAGATGATCCGGACCGAAGAGTGGAGTATTGCGAGTGGTACTTGGCACGATGTGGATGTGGATTGGACGAAGGGGTTTCGTAGAATACCCTCCGCGTTCACCAGACCTCACACCACTAGACTTTTTTTTATGGGGATACTTAAAAGACAAAGTCTACGCTATAAAACCTGCAACAGTCGCTTAATTGAGAGCAGCCATTGAACGAGAATGCACACAAATACCAAACGAAATGTTTCGTGATGTTTGCGATTCCATTGCTTCGCGTTATCAGCAGTGCCTGGACCAGAACGGACGTCAGTTTGAAACAGGCGTTGACAAAACAATTAAATAATGTCTGTAGATGCTATTACATTTTGAAAATGAAATGTATTTTAATAAACACTGCCTTTATAAGTATTTAAAGTGTGTATACATTTTTTTGGGAGCGCCCTGTATATATATATATATATATATATATATACTAGGTGAGATCCCGGCGTTGCCCGGGTTAATTGAATGCCCGGTTAGGTCAACTGAATGCTCGGTTAGTCAACTGAATGCCCCCCAAAACCCCTCACCCCCCTTTATGCAACTTGGGGGTTAACCCCCTCCCCCATTACCCCACCCCTCCCCCATTACCCCCACCCCACCCTTCCCCCATTACTGCCCGGGATAAATTTCACAAACAGACAAACAGACATGCTAAACTACAGAAATGAACGCAGCCGTGAACATTTTGAGCTTCACATTGTGTCAAGATTTCTGAATCTGATCAGATATCCCCCAAAACCCCCTGACCAAATAATTACTGTCGGCGGTTCAATTATTTGTTCAATAAAACTATAGAAAAGAACACAGTCATGAAATCTCGAGCTTCACATTGCCGCCCGTAATACAAACAGACAACCAGACACGCTGACCGACTCTGTGTTGACATTCCTCATCCCATAAGAGGTTCCCGTGCCAAATTTGGTAGCTCTAGGTCAAACGGTTTGCGCTTGCATAAAGGACAGACAGACAGACAGAAAGGCGAAAAAAAAAATATATATATATATATATATTATATATATATATATATATATATATTATGAAAATTATTTCACGAAAGTGAAATATATATATGGAATAGAAGAATAAAGTCACTCCTGATAAGGTTAATTTGCATGAGGTATATACGAATATATCTTCGACATTGCATAAATTCAACTTACACAAACTCGAACTTTAGTAAACTTGCGTAACTTCGACTCCGATTAAATTAGGCTACTATTAGCGTCCGGTTGGGCTAGGTTAGATTTGGTTTGATTAGTTTAGGCTAATTATATTAGGTTAGATTAGATTTCTGGACTACGATGGTTTCTTTTCATGAGCGAAGAGAGTCCAAAGCAGAGTAAATGTCTTGTTAGCCTCCCTTTTCTAGCAGTTAAGCAGAGGATTGGTTAAGCTAAGTTAGGTTAGGTGGGGTCCCAGGATAGGTTAGGTTAAGTCCCACGTTAGATTAACTTATAGGTTAGGTGGGGTCCCAGGATAGGCTTTTTATGCAGGAAGGAGGGGCCAAGGGCGAATGCCCGCAAAAGCGCCCCCCACAGAAGAAGAAGAACAGAACGAAAACAAGGTCCACGGTTTTCGAGATACCCAAACAAACTGCGTTTGAAAAACTGGGAACCATAGACAGGGGGAAAGATGGATTGAGGAAGATTGTTCCAGAGTTAACCGGTTGAGTAGATGCAAGACTGAAAATACCGATTAACCGTTGCATTAGAGAGAGTTGGACAGGAAAGGAATGAGAAAGTGTCGAAAGTCTGGTACTGCTTTTGCTCTCCTTAAAGGAGGAAGCATACAGTTAGAGAGTTCAGAAGAGCAGTGTTTAGTATAATAAAGAGAGAGTGAGGCAATATTACGGCGAAGAGAGAGGATTAGGTTAAGTCTCAGGTTAAATTAACTTATAGGTTGGGTTTATTTGGAAGTGTGTAATGTTGTGGAATGTAATTAGAGTTTAATATTTTCACAATATAAACAACACCTGTAGTGTAGTCCAGTAGTGCAGTGAGCTTTTGGTGATGCATGGAGTGATACAGCGTGATGGGGGAAGGTAGGGGAAGGTGTTTTGGGACCTTATCCAGCCACGGTGCAGCTTCCATGGGTTCTACTTCCAATTCTTGATGAACTTTTCGCGTTTACAACCTAACCTAACTTTATTTGTTTATTACAAAGACTCTTCTTTACATTACTATTATGTAAGGAGGAGATTGTAGACGTCAATCGACCAGGGAAGTACTCCGAGGGGAACGTCAAACAGAAGATAGGGAATGTTAGAACTCTCGTTTCTCCTGTCACAGTCCTCCTTAGCTGATCTTTTTCCGTGTCTCATCTACCCTGTGAGCAGTCCAGCATGTTCTCAAATACGCACTTCTCTCCCTATTCCTCACTACATATACATGCATCTTACGCACTACATAATCATTTCAAAATTTAAAAAAAAAATGACATCAACTTCTGGTTCCCCGGTTGCCGATACCGTGAACGCAGACCCGGATAGCGGGGTTGGATCTGCTTCCGTCCATTCGAGATGCTGGGCCTCTGCCTGATTCACTTTTCATAAACTTCCGTAACATTCGTGGCCTTTTCTCAAATTTTCAATCTGTTGAACATCACCTCTCCTCCTCTAAACCTCATCTTCATTTTCCTCACTGAAACTCGGGTGTCTGGGACGACTGACAGCAACCCCCTTTCTGTACCCTCTTACTTTCTCGTACTCAATTTCACTCCAAAGGTGGATGTTTCGTATATGTGCGCAATGACCTAACTTGTTCTCGTATTTCCAAACTCGAATCTTCCGAATTCTATACATGCCAATTTACATGCCGGTTTACATACCAATCTCAAATTAAATACATCCGCGTTGTTTACCTTTCTCCTAATTCTACTGACTATCCAGAATTCTTTGACTACCTCACTTCCAAAATGGAATACATTCTATCCCGCTCTCCCTTTGCTGAAATCTCCATTTTAGGAGATTTCAGTATTCACCACCACCACCTTTGCTTTCCTCCCATTTCACTAACATCCCTGGCAGTAGCGCCCGCAGGGAGGGGTGCATTCCAACACGTGCCTCCCCCCGTCGTCCATAATATATATATAAATATTGCTATTATAATATGTACTCGTATGAAACTTTTTCCCGTAAGCAGATACATACGTGAAATGCACAAAAATAAAAACCAGTTATCATTATTGACAAAAATTAGTGTTACAACCCTTATCCAAATTTGTGGATTTTTACCGAAATTACGAGTCGATACGAAAAATTAGAAATTCTTTGATAAAACATAAGAATCTACCGTAATTATGAAACAATATGGAAAATCTACCGAAAATATACGATAATGATACCATCTAATGATATTTACACCATTGAATGTATATAACAGCCTTGTTTGAATCTAACATTTACACATTTTTGCAACTGTAGGTACAAATAAAGTAAGCGACATCAAATTAGTTACCCACAAAATTTTAATTTTTCTCAAAATTTTTTACACTGGTGAAACAATTTTATATTTACATGCAACAGCTGACAATTTTTTTTATATCAAATTGTTATCTGTGTTAGTGTGCTTTCAGTGCTTTTGTTTAACTTATAACAGTATATATAATATATATATATATATATATATACACTCGAGATTACTTATACAGTAGATAAGGTGTTATCTTAATATCATCTATAAATTACCATTAATATATATATATATATATATATATAATATATATATATATAGATATATATATATATATTAATGGTAATTTATAGAGGATATTTAAGATAACATAGTGGAAGTGACCCCTGTTAGAAAATCCTGTGGGCGCTACTTATCCCTGGTGAACTAGCTTACAACTTTTCTCTCCTAAATGACCTAGAGTAGATTGTACAGCACCCTACTCGTACCCCCGATCGCCTTGGAGACAGACCCAACATTCTGTATTTATTTCTTACCTCTCATACTTCTTACTCTGTCAAATTTTTTCTCCGTTGGGCTCTTATATCTGTTGCCTGTCCTATCGCTCCAATTCGGCCTTTGGATCCTCCCAAAATAATATGAAAATAATGGAAAAACTGGTGCCTAACTTCAAACTGGACCCAGTAACCACCTAAATAACAGTGGAAAATAGGAAAGGTAGAATGAATATCAACTTATCAAGCGTGAACACGCACGATTCTGCATACTGCTAAATTTACTGACACGAAGGCTCGTGTTCATGCATGATATTCCATTTATAGGGCCCAAGCGTTGCACTACATAATCTCAATAATTAACACATAAAATGCCTCCAGACGAGAAAATGTTATGCGCTTCCTTAGCTGTTTAAATGTATGACAGGTTGTGTTAACTTTTATTCCGACATAATGCAGTGGTTAGCTTCCTCACCTTTTAATCAAGAAGTAGTGGATTTGAACCTTGGCGAGGGCAAATCTAAGGATACTTTAGCTCCATTGTTTTCATGCTCGAATCCGGACCTGGGGAATCGACCCGATGGATACCTCCACCGAACTACTGAACATATGCAATGTCGCTTAACTTGGCTGTTCAGAAACTATTATCTCAGTACAAGTGTTACCCGCGAAAGGTTTGTTGTCATGTGCCACTAATAGATAAACCCTATTATACGAGTATAAGCGGCGGACGAATCACACCTGTGTTTTATTACCTGTGTTTTATTAATCTTAAAAGGTAAAATTCGATGAAAAAAGTCAAAATTAAAAATTGCACACACGTGCGTATATATATATATATATATACTTACTTTTGTTGAGTTTGAACGACGGTTCAGGATCGACCTGCGGTCGACCCCTCTGCAGCATCCCGCCTCATTTGCGGGACTTGAAGGAGGGAATTGCTCTCTGATCTCCTCCTGCCTTCGTAGCCAGCCACCGCATGGCTGGTCAGGGACTTTGCACAAGAATCGGTCCAGCTGGTTCTTGAAGTAATTCAGGTCGGTGTGCTGGAGATTCCTCACTTCTTTTGGTAAGACATTGAAAAGCTTTGGGCCTCGTATTCTGAGGGTATTTTCCATCCTCGTTTTCATGGCCCCTTGTCCCACCGCAGCTGGGACCGTACAAAATCTGCCTCTTCTCTCATTCCAGTTTGTTTCTATTTCATTTCTGAGGTTAGGGACAGAGCCCTCAAGTATTTCCCATATGTATATTATTGTGTACCGCTCGCGCCTTCTTTCAAGAGAGTAGAGTTCCAGGAATTGCAGTCGAGACCAGTAGTCTTCACCTTCCGTTTCCTCTATCTTAGACGTAAAAGTCCTTTGTATAGCTTCAATGTTCGCAATGTCTCTTTTTCTGTTTGGGCTTGTGAGTACTGAGCAATACTCAATTACTGGTAGTACTAGACTCTTCCATAATTTGAGCATGATGTTTGCTTTTCTGCTGGGAAGCTCCTCCAGATGATTCCCATTATTTTTCTTGCCGTTGTGATTTTGATTTTATAGTGCTCTCTGAATTCTGCATCCGACGACATTATTACTCCAAGATCCCTGATTGTGGATTTGGTGTTATCTGTTTGGCTTGCAGAGTTTTGTACCCTTTTTTCTGTAGCTCTTTGTTATTACCATATCTTAGAAGTTGGAATTTTTCTTCGTTGAACTTCATATTGTTGTCTTCTGCCCACTGGAATAATGTTTCAATGTCGTTTTGTAATTTTCTTATGTCATCTTCGTTCAATATTTCCTTACATATCTTTGTGTCATCTGCGAAGCATGATACAATACTGTCCTTAATATCTGCATCAATATTTGCAATCATTATTATGAACAGCAAGGGAGCTAATACTGTCCCTTGTGGGACAGAGCTCACGACTTCCGAGACTTCCGATTTAACTCCGTTTACCACCACTCTTTGCGTTCTTTGCGTCAAGAAATTAAATATCCACCTTCCTAGCTTTCCAGTAATTCCTGTATCCTTAAGTTTGTGTGCTATGATTCCATGGTCACATTTATCGAAGGCTTTAGCAAAGTCAATATATATTACATCAATGTTTTGTCCCGACACAATGTTCCTAATATTTTCTCCTGGTGGTCCAGTAGCTGTGACAGGCATGATCTACCCGTCCTGAAGCCATGTTGATTTGGGTTGTATAAATCTTTTTCTTGTAGGTAGTAGGTAGTTTTGCCTCTAATTATGCGTTCAAAACACTTTATAAGGTGTGAGGTGAGAGCTACTGGCCGATAATTTTTGGGCATTGCTCTGTTACCACCTTTAAATAGGGGGGCAATGTTCGCGTTCTTTAAGGGGAGTGGAATTTGTCCTGTGTCGAGTGATTTCCTCCATAGTAAGTATAGCGGTTTTGCAATACTCTCTTTGCATTTCTTCAGAAATGTGGCACTCTATGTGTCTGGCCCTGGCGCTGAATTGTCTCGCATCTGTGATAAGGCCGTAATTCCATCTCCTTCCGCGAACTCGAAGTCCATTAATAGGTTTGTGCCGGGATTTGTTCTTGGTTGATCTGTATCAATGTCGAAAAACTCGTCTGGGTTTTCCACTTCCATCTCGGACTTAGGGGTGCTAAACACAGATTTAAATTGTTCCCTAAGCAGTTCACTTATTTCTTTCGTGTCATTTGTGTATTCGGCCTCCCCGTCTATCAACGGTCCAATACTCTCCTTATACTGCATTTTCCTTTTAGCAAACGTGTAGAAGTAGATAGATAATTATTACTATTTCGTATAAAAACCTGATACAAGATCTTTGTGATATGCTACAGGGTGATTGTTTTAGTCCTTGTGTAGCTTTAAATTTTAATAACTTTTGATATACACATGATAGAAACAAAATGTAAACGGAATACGAAAGCATACGAGTAATTATTAAAGTTTTTAACACGTTACAAATTTTTAGGTCCCAGCATAACTGCCATCTTTTTCGATACATCGTTCAATCCGATTTTCCAAAGTCCTGAAAACATTCACCAGTTGCTGCTGAGTGATTTCATGAATTGCATTTGATTCATCCACCGCAATTGCCGCATTTGGGAGACAGAGAAGCCTCACGAAGTCTGGCAACATGAAAAAGACTTACCAAAAATCACCGTCTGGTGCGCTCTCAGAAAATTATGCAGCATTGGTCCTTTCTTATGTTTATTCCAAAATCCAAAGTTGAAACTTCAATTATTTTAGTTTTTCTCTTATCCATATTCCATAATCCATATTTATGCAGCTGTCAATGTCATCGAAAGAGTCGACTTAATTTTGGGGAGGTTATATACTAAATCTAATATTTCTTTGATGGATCTTACGCAAAATGTCTCACTAAATAACTTTAATTTATTTTATTCCTTTTAGTTTTTAATGCTTTATTAATTTCGCGGGACCCCGGGAATCCCCGAGAAATGAAATTTAAATACTGTAACTCGTTTCGAACAGGGAAATCCAAAAACCTTTTCCCGGGATCAAACACTCATCCCTATTTGCTGATTCGGAAAGATGTTATTTTCTAAATGTCTTTTAAGCAACCAAGTATCGCCGTACAAATATTAACATAATATACTTCGTTGTTTATCTTTTATATCGAAACCACTTTAGCATCAAATAGAGTGTAAGTGAACCTCAGAGAAACTAAACCAAAAATTAATAATAATAATAATAATAATAATATAGGCTTACACAATATAATATAGGTTTACACAATGTTGGCATTAACGTTTAATTTTGTCTTTTCAGTGACAAGTAGTTTAATTACAGTATTCTTTTGTGAATATACCTTTGGGAAGCATGACGGAAGCTTTTCAGGCAAAAAATCTTTGAGATTCATTCTTATTTTTACAAAAGGAAAATAAGAAATATAAATAGAATTAGCAGAAAATAAAATAAAATTGCATTTAATTAACTATCTGTCATTACGAATGAAAATTGAAATAGTCTTCGAAATAATAGAAAAGGAAATAGTAAACAATACGATATGATAATAGAAATAATAGCTAAGAAAAATGGTAAAAATACCAAAATAAGTAATTTCTATTATTACGAATTAGAAATGACGATACAATCTTAAAGATACAAAAATTCAGATAAATGAGGCACATTATAAGTATAACGTAATATAATGGGAACTTTTTTTTAACATATAATTTATATACTTTGAGATTACATCCAATTGAAGATTGTGATTTTCTTTGCTTAGTAATATTTACAAGTTGCATATATATATATATATATACATTAATAGAAATTAATAAAGTGTTACTTTAGTGAGCTGTGAAACAAAATTGAGGATAGTACTTGTCTGATATTTATAGGTATAGCGTGCCAAATATCTGCCCCTTTGTAAGAGACAGCATTTCCTGCAATTTGCATCGAATAATTTGGTTTATGTATGAAATCATTGGTAAGCCTTGTATTATGATTATGGTTGTTCTAATGGGCGATAATCGCCCTGTGAATGGACGAAGTATAGTTTCCATTATTAGCAACTTTGTACAAACTGGTACCGGCAGTAAGTTTATTATACAAGTCATTTAGTTTCAGAATATTTAAATTTCTGCACGTTGAAGAGGTATGAGATTGTCTGTTATAATTGTTTAAAGGAGTTCGTAAGCATTTTTCATGGATTACCTCCAGCTATGTATCATACTACCCTATGTTGTGATAGGGTGTACCATTTTTGGGTCATTTTCAAAAAGTCAAGGTCCAGGAGTCTAATGTTGTGCCAAATGATGTCCTAAACACGAATTTTACAGGCATTTTCTAATCTGACAAATTTTGAATCCCCCCCCACCCCCCCTTGAAATTTTGCGCATCCCCTTTTCGTAAAAACCCTATATATCTCAAACACTATCAACTTTATCGAAAAATGTTATAGGATAAAAATGATTTAGAATCAAACGTTATATTAGAAAAGTTCATCAAAATAGAAATTTACTTAATTTTGAAAATTTTCATTTATTTTTTAAAAATTTAAATTAAAAAATTTTTTTGCTTGCAGTGCCTTCTTCTTAAATAAGGTGTTACCGCCACCTTTGAAGCATCACCCCAATGCAGCTTCGCGGCGATGGGCTTTGTATTTGCTAGTTATAATGCAAATCATAATTAGTTTTTATTATAACTAGCCTATACAAAGTGAGGACAACCTCAAAACTATATATATATAAAATAAAGCTAAAAATTAACACTTTATCTATAGTTGTGAGGTCCCATCGTTTTTTTTTTTCCTTTATTCAACACTTTCCTCAAAAAAATAAAAAGAAACAAGTTTCCTAATTAGAAATCATTGATATAAGAGCTTTTTAAACATAAAAATAAGAAAAGACAATTTATGGTATATTTAATAACAAAAAAAAATCAGCCTCTTCTAAATTAAAACAATCTCTGCAAATAAAAATACCTAATCTATCTGTTAATGAACTATTCTTTACCGAGTTTCATTCTTTTAAGAGTCTCTTTACTAGGATCAGGAATTAGTCTTCTATTCTCTTCCACAATTTGCAAAAGACCTTGAAATTCTTCTTCATTTTGACATTTGTCATGAAAGTCTTGAACCAGCTTGATTCCTCTTTCAGCGGTATCATTGACTACTCTAATAGATGAAAGAATGTTTTTTAGTTTGTTGTAGTCATCGACCTCTTCTCATGTTGATGCTGGTTTCTTTATCCATGAGTCTGGTTTTGACCCACAGCATTGAAATAAATGCCATGAAATTGGACCTACTAGCTGATGAAGCTTTGTGTCTTCCTTTAAAATGGGGAAAACAGGTTGCCCACATACATAATTTTCTGGAACTGGATATTTGTTTAAGGATTTTGCGATCTTATCTTTTTCATCATTACTTAGCGATCCAAAGAAACTCAAAGGGACCACTTCCTCCGTCAAATACCAGTAATGATTGGCAAAAGATTTCAAAGCAGCATTTGCAACTTCCCTATCTTCCTTCTTGTAATTCACCAAATCATGATAAAACTTCAGATCATTAGCTGGACTATCTAGTGAATTAGAACATAAAAGCCAGTATTTTCCATAAATTAATGCATTAAATAGACACATTCTCTTTAATTTCTTAATCAATGATTCATCATATGATGCTTGGTGGGCAAAAGCATACATTTTATTTGTATACAAAATCATTGCCATCCACCTGGCACGGTGCATTGCACCAGGTTTCCGCCAATGACTGTTTTCTCTGGAAACCTCTCCTAAAAGCATTAAAGTTGTTTCAGCAACTTCCTTATAGTCATCACGTGGAAAGCAGTCAGATTTTCTTAAACATTGGGTCATAAATTCTACACATTCTTCCTTTAGGCCTCTTTGATACCTTGATTTAACATCAAGAACATTGTATGTAGATTTCGTATTAATTTTCTTCCATTTAGACTCGCGAAATTCTTTGAATAACTCAAACTCAGGAGATTTACTTGGGCCAAAAATGGTTTCATACACAGCACACAAAACTCTTTCAGCCACATGATGGCGGCATGCTAGCCAAATCAATTTCTTTTGCAAAAGTTCTTCAAGTAACTTACAGGAACCTTTCATCCATCCTGAATTGGATGCAGTGGTATCAAATGATACTCCAAAGACATTTTGCTTCAAGTTCCATTTTTCAATACTTTGAAATACAGAAGTGGCTTGAGACAATCCAGTGGAATCATCTATTATAGAAACTGATAAAAGTTTTTCTACATTTGGGTATCCAGTAACAAGTATTGCAAGACGGTCTTCTTGTTCTGAACATGATTTAGTAAGCAGCAAGTTTCATATTTTCGTTTTCTTGTCTTTCGAGCGGCTCTTGCAGATGTGGTCCTGGAGAGAGACACTTTTTCAATATCCTTGCCACACCTAATGGCTACTGCAGCAGCAAAAACAGTCCGTTGTCCAATAGAGAGATTAAGTCTGTCTGCAGTGGAGGAAACCAATGGCGAGGCAAGAATATTTTTGGGGCTGGAAGCATTTGAAGGTCCTGCTGTAGGTTCTGTCGGAAACTCTTCATAGCTGTCTGTCTCAGAACTGGTCGTGCTAGAAAGAAGGGTCTCTGATGTTCTGGCTGTAGCACTCGCTTGCTTCACTGATTTATGTTTCTCTCTGCGTTTCTTCTCTTTCTCTAATCTAATGTACTTGCGCTGTACTTTTGATGCATAATCTGCATCTAGCAAACCTAAACATGTTTCTCGTTTTGTTCTTTGATCTTCTAAGAATGAAATATCATATGCTTTCTGAGGCTCAGTTCTCATGCGGTCTTTTTGGATTAATTCAACGGCATTTTGAGAAGAGATGTCAAAAAGGGAATCCATAATTTTCATGAAATTAGAGAGTTCATTTTCAAAGCTTGCTCTTTTTCTGTGCTTGATTAAATTATTATGCATTTCTTCTAGATTTAACAGCATCTTCCTGCCTTTAGGGTTTTTACTAATATCTATAGTAGGAATGCATGCTTTTTGCCATATTATTAGTAGCTTCTGTAGAACTTCATTAACAGTAGAATCTTTTGTAACTTTTGGACCCTTGTACTGCATTCTCCGTAAATAAATAAAATGGCTTAGAACATCTTTATTGGATGGTAAAACAATTTTAGATGAACTCATAATATCAGCCTGCAAGCGACCAAGAATAAAGTCATGCTGTTTTGTAGCTGTTTGACTCATTTTTTATTTATTTTTCAAATAAAGCAGTCTGAAAAGAAACAATAAGAGTAAAAACAATGCTTGTTTATTAAAATTCAATGTAAAAAAGGATTTTTAAATTTGGATTATACTCACAATATACTCATAAATAATGTAACTTAAGCACCTTATTTATATTAATACAATAAGGTGCTCTTGGACAAAAGAAAATGAAAATTTTCAAAATTACGTAAATTTCTATCTTAATGAACTTTTCTAATAGAACGTTTGATTCTAAATCATTTTTATTCTATAACATTTTTCGATAAAGTTGATAGTCTTTTAGATATATGGGGTTTTTAGGAAAAGGGGATGGGCAAAATTTCAAGGGGGTGGGGGGGGATTCAAAATTTGTTGGATTAGAAAATGCTTGTTAAATTCGTGTTTAGGACATCATTTGGCACAACATTAGACTCCTGGACCTTGACTTTTTGAAAATGACCCAAAAATGGTACACCCTAATGTTGTGATTCCTTATTGTAAGTGTGGCTGAAATTATATACAGTATATATATATATAATATATATATATATAAATATATATATATATATATATATATATATATATATATATATATATAATATATATATATATATATATATATATATATTATGCAGGTATTATATAAAAGATAATTGCAGATTTAAAAGAGGACAATGTATATATGAACATCCCCCAATATGCAATTTCTTCTATAATAATGGTCATTGTAAATTTGGAGACGGATGTAAATTCTACCACCCGGACATTTGCAGAACTTACGCAAAATATGGAACCTGCAAATTCGGGAATAAATGCTACTATCAACATCTCCCGACGGACTCAAAGAACAAAGGAAAAAGTTTAAATGACAATAGGAACAACAATAGGAACATAATAAGCGAACAAGAAAATTTTTTCAACATCGCAGACACCTTACGAATGCTAAATGTCATCCACATGCAGTTGACACAGCTGGAAACCCCCGAGCCAAATCGCTACCGGGCAAGAAGCTACCAATACAAGTAGGAGGAAACGGATCTCTTTCGGAGGATCATAGAGCAACGAATCAAGCGATATCGAAGGAAAACGAACTTGAAATGCACAAGGGGCAACGAAAAACAGAGAACATAAAAATTGTCCTGGCTAATATTCAAGGAATAAGACCAAACCAATCACTCAATAAGGTTTCGTACCTGAAAGGATTTATGGACGAAACAAGGGCGGACATCGCATGCCTCACAGAAACTCATCTTAAAGATTGCCAAGGAAATTGTGAAAACTGCGAACATTGTATTGATAAGAAAGAGATAAATATAGAGGGCTTCAACTTACTAAGAGCGGATTGAACGACGAGACGGAAAGGTGGCTGTGCTATATATGTACAGGAAGGTCATATGACAGAGACGATAACAAGTAAATCAAACAGCTATGTGGAACTCCTAGCAGTGAAAATAGAAAAACTAAACTTGATAGTAATAGTCATCTATAGACCTCCAAGCACCCCAACCGAAAAATTCTCGGAGGCCATTGATGACATTAGAAAGCTTATAAAGGCCATAAACCCTCCATCCCCCAATATAATGATCTGCGGAGACTTTAACTTCCCATTTATAAAATACAAAAAGGTGAATAGGAATATATATATTCACCATGACAAGGGGGGCACAAGAGAAGACCAGAAACAAGCAAAAATGTTGATGGCTCTCACAAATGAGTTTATGCTGACACAGGAGATAACAGAAAATACCAGAAAAAATAACTGCCTGGATCTGGTATTCACGAATAACACGAACTTGATTGCTGATATAAAAATAACCCCAACCAATATCTCAGACCACAACTTAATCGAGATATCAACAAATATGACGGCAGCATTAGAAGACAATACACATATTGTGGAAAGAAGTAAATTCGGGGCCTTTAACTTAAACTCGAAGACTATAAATTGGGAAGCAATCAGATCGCACATGGCCCAAATAGAATGGAGGACAATTTTCGAGAATAAAACAACTGAAGAAATGCTAACAACCTTGGAGGAAAAAACGCTGAGAATTTTAGAAAAATATGCTCCGAAATCACAGCCAAAAGGAAAGAGGAGCTGGCTAGAAAGGCAAAAGAGAAGACTATTCCGCAAAAGTAAGAGAGTGGAGGCGAAGTTAGGTAACTGCGGAGATAATGACAGGAAAGCAATAAAAGAAAAACTGGAGGGTATCGATAGGGAAATACAAGCCCTGATTAAGGACCATACAGAGAGGGATGAGGAAAAGGCGGTAGAAGCAATAAAGGAAAATCCAAAATACTTCTATAGCTATGCAAAAAGGAAAACAAAAACGCGCGCCGCTATTGGGCCCTTAAGGACGGGAAATAATGAACTAACCGACGATCCAAAAGAAATATCTGATACATTGAGAGCTCAATATGAATCAGTTTTCAGTACCCCAAAAAGTGACAAAGCGATACCTGACATAAATGCATTCTTTGAAGAGGAATTGCAAGGAGAGTATATAACAGACTTTGATTTTACACGAGAAGATGTAGCGAGAGCTATAGGACAAATGAAACTACATTCAGCTGCAGGTCCGGACAATTGGAACGCATTATTGATTAAAAACTGTAAAAATGAAATAGCTACACCTTTATACTGGATATGGAGAAGATCCCTAGACACTGGGGAAATACCGAGCATCTTGAAAAGAGCAAACATTGTCCCTATATATAAAGGAGGGGACAGATCTCAAGCAAAGAACTATAGACCAGTGTCATTGACGTCCCACCTCACCAAAGTATTTGAAAGAATAGTTAGAGAGAAAATTTATGATTTCCTGGAGACACGGAAAAGATTCAACGAAAATCAGCATGGATTCCGATCAGGAAGATCATGCCTATCACAACTAATAGAGCACTACAACAATATCCTAGATGCATTGGAAGGCAATGACAACTACGATGTTATATACACAGATTTTGCTAAAGCTTTCGATAAATGTGACCATGGTATAATAGCACATAAAATTAAAGACATGGGAATAACAGGCAAAGTGGGAAAATGGATCTACAACTTCCTTAGTGATCGTCTGCAGGTCGTCAAAATTCAAGGTATATCATCATCAGAATCGGAAGTACGCAGCTCAGTACCACAAGGGACAGTACTGGCCCCACTCCTGTTCATTATTATGCTAACAGACATAGACAGCGGAGTAAACAGCAATAGTATAGTAACATCCTTTGCAGACGATACAAAGATCAGCAGAAAAATCAGCGATGTACATGACGTGGAGGCCTTGCAGAGGGACACGAACAAAATATACAAATGGGCAGAAGACAACAACATGTCTTTCAACGCCGAGAAATTTCAGCTCTTGAGATATGGTAGAAAAGAAGAACTTAAACAGACTGCATATTATGCTCCAGATAGACAGGAAATTCAGGGAAGCATGAAAGCGATTGATCTCGGGATAATAATGACCGATGATGCGAAATTCGAAACACAAAATCAGATAGCGATAAATAAAGCAAAAAGAGTCGCTGGACAGGTTCTAAGAACGTTCAAGAGAAGGGACAGGACAGTAATGATTCTCCTGCTAAAAACACTGATTATACCAAAACTTGAATACTGCTCAGTTTTGACGTCCCCCATATAAAAAGGAAGAAACTAATAAACTAGAAGAAACGCAAAGGCATTTCACAGCCAAGATTGATGGCTGCAAAGAACTCAACTACTGGGAAAGACTACGTAAACTAAATCTGTACTCACTGGAAAGAAGAAGAGAGAGGTACATCATAATCTACATATGGAAAATGATCGAAAAACTGGTACCAAACCTAAAACTAAACCCAATTACCATTCAAACAACACTGGAAAATAGGAAAGGCAGAATGTGTAGTGTTCCCAAATTAAAGGCCCGACAAGGGACCTCCTCAACCCTGAAGGAAAATAGCTTGGTTGTCAGGGGGCCAAGACTTTTCAACCAGCTTCCTAAGGACCTCAGAAACGTAACGGGGGTCAAAGTTGAAGTCTTCAAGAAAAGACTGGATGCCTGGCTCAGGACAGTACCAGATGAGCCGGGCGTGCCTGGCTATGTACGGTGGAGAGCGCAAGAGAGCAACTCGCTCCTCCACCAGGCCAGACCTAGAGGCGGGGCCACCAGCTTGACCTCCGTGTGAAGAGAGACCAACGCACGAAACAACATAAGGTTCATAAGGTATATATATATATATATATATATATATATATATATATATATATATATGGGATTAAACTCAGAATGGTCCCCTGAGGTTCTTTCATGATACACACAGACTGTGCAATAACGGTGTGCATGGAACAAGGAACTCTTCTGGGAAAATTAAATCCACTATAGTCCGAATAAGTAATGGTAAATGACAAACACTATAGTTTTTTTCTTTTTCATGATGTTAGCCCGACGTGGGCAACGGGTCACTCGCAAAGAGGCCTCAAAAATATAGCTCCCCTCACCAGCTATAGTGTTTGTCATTTACCATTACTTATTCGGACTATAGTTCGATTCCCGGGTGGTTACCTCATTTTTTCATTTGTTCGTTCTCCCTCCTCATCTTGCGCGGAATGTCTCCTATACAAGCGTCGTTCTTTACGTTAATTATACTGCGTGTTCTTTGCAGTTGAAATGTGTGTATATATATATATATATATATATATATATATATATATATATATATATGTGTATATATACTGTGTGTGTATATATATACAGGGACGTAGACAAGGGGAAGCTACGGGGGCTTCAGACCTCTCCCCCGAAACAAAATAATAGGTTTGATATTTCTATGCATTTTTTGAAATTATGGATCAAGTAAACAGCTGCGCTGCCTTGGCAGCAATCATCGCAGAAGATGCTCCCACCACTATCCGGATATCTACATTCTTGCAAGTAGATCCACGCGTGTGGTTCACGCAAATGGAGTACCAGTTTGAGGTGCTGGGGGTAACGAGTAGTGACAAGAAATTTTCACACGTCGTAGCTCACTCACCTCCGAAATTGCCTTCAAGGTACGCAATATCCTTGCAGATAAGCCTTGCAGATAAGCCTCAGGAGGACCCCTATGCAAAGCTAAAGGCCGCAGTCCTGGAGAGAACAACAATGTTAGAACAAAATAGGCTTAGACGACTTTTCTCCACAGAGGTTCTTGGCGGTAGGACTCCCTCAAAATTCCTGCGACACACGCAGCAGCTCGTTGGAGATTCGGCGCATGCCCTGGAGCACTCCTTCCTGCACCAGTTGTTCATCCAACATTTGCCATCCGTCGTCCAGCGTGGGTTGGCCATGGTGGGGAAGGACATCCTCTTCGAAAAGACTTAGAGAGCAAACATGGCCGATCGCATAATGGAGGTCGAAGCGCCGCACGTGGCCGCAGCTACCCTTTCCCCTCCTCAGCCTTCCTCCTGTCCTGGCCACACTCTCCCATCGAAGAGGCCCTCACAGCGCTGACAACAATGATACAGTCCCTCCTCCAACAACTGAAAGAGGACAGGCCGCGCGGCAGGAGTAGCGCGCGCACCTCCATTCCCGGCCCCCTAACCATCATTTCCAGCCTCGGCCCCCCCCCCCCAGACCGACGCAGATCTATGTTGGTCCATCGGTGTTTCGGCAGTGAAGCTCGACGATGCACCGATACTTGCAGCCTGGCGGGAAACCCTTTAGCCAAGTGTTAATGGCGTCACGGCTTCCCCGGCGTCCAACTTTTCTACATTATTGACGCCATTTCTAAACTCACTTTTTTGGTCGACACTGGCGCTCAGGTCAACATTCTTCCGCCCTCCTCACAAGAACGTTTACATCCACGCCCGGATATCGAATTGCATGCAGTGACCTCTTCCCATATACAAACCTACGGACAAAATTCCCTCACTCTCAGTGTCGATCTTTGGCGAGTTTTCCGTTGTTGTTGTTTTTTTTTATCGCTGACGTGCAACAACACATTGTTGGGGCGGATTTCCTGTAACATTTTTACCTCGCTGTGGACTTGCCACGCCGTCAGCTCGCCGACCAAATTACCACCCTCAGTGTGCAAGGTGCCCTTCACCCTTCTTCAGTGCCTCGTCTTGGGTCCCAGTACGGTAACATATATATATATATATATATATATATATATATATATATATATATATATATACATATATACACAGTATATATATATATATATATATATGAGGGATTGGTCTCAAGCGAAGATCTATACGGACATCATCTCATCTCATCGTAATATTTGAAAGAATACTTTTATACATTTATTGAACCAATATTATAAAATGTAAAAGATTCTAAAGTTTGAAAAAACTCACATTGGCGTATAAATGTGAATTAATTATTTATCAAGCATTTACCTTAAATTACTTAGTAAAGGTTTTTTTTTTTTTTTTTTTGTACTGTAAATACTTTCCTGTTCTCACTTAGAAAAAACCCGTCCCGGATTCTCAAAAATATCCGTTCAAGAATAATTAATTATTTTTTACAATCATTGATAATTACTTGTACGTTATTTCTAGGAAAAATATATTACGTACCAATCGGATCATTCCATGTCAAATCAACGCAGATTTCAATCTGACCCCTTCAGATTTTAATGAAATTTGGTGGATGTTAATTTCATAGAGAAATCCATCTCTCTGAAGTTTTAGATATCTTGCTTCATTGGTTTATTGATTTATCATGTACGTATTAAATTTATTGAAATTTTGGTATTCCTACCAATCTTTTACCGTAAGGTGGGGTAATGTACTATCCGAATGTTTTGGCTCCAGTAGTATAGCCGCAAAAGGGGAGAGTGCAAGAATGTTGCAGATTATTATGTAATGTTGCAAAGGGGATTGTTGCAAAGGGGGGTTGTTGCAAAGGGGGGTGGGGGGAAATTTGGAGGCGGCGTTATCCCCCAAGAGAAAGGAGGAGAGGTGTTCACCTGGCAGGAGCCAAGTGCACATTAAGACTTCAGCCGAGTTGGCGTTGTTTTATAGGCTCCTAATCAGCCAGTTGGCGTAAATGGCTTGAGTTGCCAGATACCGCGATACCATTGTATACATTATTATAGACTCCTAATCAGCCAGTTGGCTGTAAATGGTTGTCAGATACCTCTTTTTAGCAGTATTATTATATACATTATTATTATATACGTCTAATCAGCCAAGGGGGAGAGGTACACATGCAGGAGGTACACACACATACGCACACATGCAGGAGGTACACATGCAGTAGTTACACATGCAGGAGAGAGACGCCTGTAGGAGAGAGAGAGCTGAAGGAGGGAGAGAGAGCTGAAGGAGGGAGAGAGACGCCTGAAGGAGAGAGAGAGAGAGAGATAGCTGAAGGAGAGAGAGAGAGAGAGAGAGTAGTTGCCATTGATAGCAAGGCACATTATTTTCGTTTTCCTAACCTAAGAGGCCACTAAGGGGTTTACCAAAGGGCCAAAAAAAGACCAGAGGTCCTTGCTCGGCTGGAGCCGAGCTGGGAATGAGTCTTCACCAACTTCTCGGTCTTTTATAAGCCTCTATTCTGGCTGAGTTGCCAGATCACGCCTTGTATTGGTGTGCTGAGTTGCCAGATCGCACCATGTATTCTAATAAGCATTGTGTACCACAATATGGTATATGAATTAAATAATTACACACTTAATTGAAATATAGATGTATATAGTGTTTTACAATAGATGTATATAGTGGATTATATGCAAAATATAACATTAACTTGAGCTTCCTTGAAGTTGAACTTATCGAAACAAATAACGTAGTTATCCAACCAACCATAGAAAACAGAATTATAGAAATATATATATATATATATATATATATATATATATATATATATATATATATATTATGAAAATCATACCAAACGTATATTATTTTAAACTATACGTAAACCACAATATATATATAGTTAATCAGTTGGAAGAATCAAACATATAAAATAACAATATGTTTATATAGATATTCAATTGGAAGATTCAAAGACGTAACAAATAACGTAGTTATCCAACCAACCATAGAAAACAGAATTATAGAACGATGCAATTCGAAACACATGAGTCTCATCCCCTGCGAAGAAAATTGAAAAACGAAATTTAAAGAAACGAAGAAAGTTGGAAACTAACCAAAAAAATTATCTAAGCTGCATCAATATGTATAACGTTGCAGTATTCGCTTGAAGAAAGGAGAGGTTGCAAACTCTACTTGAATAAATGTAATTACCTAAACTGCACGCGAAGGAGTTTAAATAGATCCAGCAAATAAAGCCTTTGAACAATGATTTCATGTTTCAGAAAGATTTACGCGTTAATAGAATTAGTAAAGTTACCCAATAAATAAATCGTTAGACAGAAATGATTTTTATAAGGGATACCCAACTAATAGCAAACGTGAATAAAGAGTTCCAATTCATGTGAATGAGATAACTAAAATTTTAGTTATTGTATTATCATAAGACTACATCAATATTTACTATAAATACGAGTATATTTAATATTCTTCATTAACAAAAGCTTTAAAACCAGATCTCTAAAATATTTCAATTTCTTCGATCTTTACAATCGCTTCATCCCTGCGAAGAAAATTGAAAAACGAAATTTAAAGAAACGAAGAAAGTTGGAAATACCCAAAACATAATCCGATAGTGTATAACGTTGCAGTATTCGCTTGAAGAAAGGAGAGGTTGCAAACTCTACTTGAATAAATGTAATTACCTAAACTGCACGCGAAGGAGTTTAAATAGATCCAGCAAATAAAGCCTTTGAACAATGATTTCATGTTTCAGAAAGATTTACGCGTTAATAGAATTAGTAAAGTTACCCAATAAATAAATCGTTAGACAGAAATGATTTTTATAAGGGATACCCAACTAATAGCAAACGTGAATAAAGAGTTCCAATTCATGTGAATGAGATAACTAAAATTTTAGTTATTGTATTATCATAAGACTACATCAATATTTACTATAAATACGAGTATATTTAATATTCTTCATTAACAAAAGCTTTAAAACCAGATCTCTAAAATATTTCCAACTTTCTTCGTTTCTTTAAATTTCGTTTTTCAATTCCCTGCGAAGAAAATTGAAAAACGAAATTTAAAGAAACGAAGAAAGTTGGAAATACCCAAAACATAATCCGATAGAGGAAAGGATTTCCGAGAATCTGCCCAACTCGGTCGGCCATATTTTACCTTTCTACGAGTCAAATCAAGCAAAACCTCGCCTCACTCCTTGTTTTCAGCATTCATTCATTTCACGTTTTATTGTGAATTTCATCCCTATATATATATATATATATATATATATATATATATATATATATATACCCTTTGGATAACCTTTGGTTAGCTTCCGCCCGAATTGTTCATTCTGACGAAGGTCAAGCTTTTCACTCCACCTTAGACCTACAGTTTAACGTGGAATCCGAACCATCATCAGCAGCCCAGCGTCTTAACCACTAGGACCGTAGGGTACCCATTTATCTGCCAACCACTTTCTTTTATTATGTGTAATGACCACCTTAGACCTACAGTTTAACGTGGAACCATCAACAGCCCCAGCGTCTTAACCACTAGGACACGTAGGGCACCCATTTATCTGCCAACCACTTTCTTTTATTATGTGTAATGACCACCTTAGACCTACAGTTTAACTGGAACCATCAACAGCCCCAGCGTCTTAACCACTAGGACACGTAGGGTGCCCATTTATCTGCCAACCACTTTATTTTATTATGTGTAATGACCACCTTAGACCTACAGTTTAACGTTGAAACCGAATGTTATTTTTAAAATATAATTATGATATATTTCTTTATACCCTCTCGATTACATTAGTGACTAATGATGCGGGAAATTGAGTAAATGGAAATATTATTTTCTCGAAAACTATGGGTGATAGAAAACTTCTGAAACCATATTTGGAATCAATATCAAAAGTTCTATACGAATCACCAAATAATTTTCAAAGGAGAATAAGAGCATTAATTCTATTAGTGAAAATATAAAGATGCAATTACTCGTCCGTACCCGTTATAGCGGAATGGTACACGTCATAGCTCCACCCAGCTACATCGGCAGCCAATCACGACGAACATCTGGTCTTTTGGGCGGAGCTTGGCGAATGTGCATATAAAAGGGGATATTTTCAGTTGGGAGTAACAGTAGCTATTTTCGCATCAGTGAATAATCATTCCTCAACCATGGACCTGTACGTCTCCCCAGATTTGTATGAAGAAAGTGATACTGCAGCATTAACCGCAATTAGTCTTTTCAATGCGATTGATTGTGGCGAATTATTTTCGACGCAAACCGTAGAAGATATTTGCAGTGACGCTCCTTACAATCCGACGCAAGGGACTACCATAGAAATGTAAGTGTCCATAATTCGATTTTATATATATATGGAGAGTTGTAGTATTTCGTCAAATAGATACTAGTCAAAAATGTCAATCAATGTTATTTCCCCATCATGCTAAAATCGAAATTGGTAATCGAACCAAAGATATCTTCACATAATGGGGATCTGTCTGTATACTCTGTATATGTTTTAAAAGCATTATTCCTTTAAGGTCCGATGAGGATTTGACACGTGTTATACAATCTTTTGAAGAACCTCGGAATATGGATGATATACTGATCAGTCAGCAGTGTCACACATCCTCCACCATGGACCTGTACGTCTCCCCAGACTTGTATGAAGAACGTGATACTGCAGCATTAACCACAATTAGTCTTTTCAATGCGACTGATTGTGGCGAATTATTTTCAACGCAAACCGTAGAAGATATTTGCAGTGACGCTCCTTACAACCCGACGCAAGGGACTACCATAGAAATGTAAGTGTCTATAATTAGAATTTATATATATATGGAGAGTTGTAGTATCTCGTCAAATAGATACTCGCCAAAAATGTCAATCAGTGTTATTTCCCCATTATGCTAAAATCGAAATTTTTATGGCGTTCACTCCTCGAACCAAAGATATCTTCACATAATGGGGATCTGTCTGTCTGTATACTCTGTATATGTTTTCATTATTCCTTTAAGGTCCGATGAGGATTTGACACGAGTTATACAATCTTTTGAAGAATCTCGGAATAGGGAGGGTATACTGATCAGTCAACAATGTCACACCGAAATAATGTAAGTGTTTTTCGATCTTTTTGGGATAAGAAGACAATATATTTTCATAAATTTATTAAATGAAAGAAATCAGTACAATAAACGAATATACCGTTACAAATATACGAACAAAAACATTATAATATACAACGAGTACGTACAATTGGAAAACGGTTTTTTATCTGTCTGCATACCATTTCATCGTTTCGGTGAGTGTGACACGGGTCAAATAAATTTAAAAAATTTATAAATTCTTTATCATTTGACATATGCATGAGAAATGAGACACAGTACATTCCGCAAACATTAGTAAAATATCCCTGCATACGAAATGGGTTCCATACAACTTCGGGAATATGTAACTGAGCGAGAAATTTTACAATAATAGGGTCACTCCAGGGTTGAGTACCGAGTGAATCAAAATAGTACAGGCGCTGTCTATTTTTAAAATAGACAGCGATCCAGTGAATCCCTTCATTACCGATGATGTCTGTGTTCACAATAAGACTACCGCATTCTCGCGTACTTGGCAAACTCAATGTTTCATTCTTCGCAAACACGCCGATAAATTTGGAACGTGTGACTCGCTCCATTACTTTCTGAAGTGTATTAGCATCCATTTTAAAAGTCAGTGATAACGCTTCTAAATCTATCTACTTCTATTAGGGCTTGCGATTCGAGATATACTAGTACACTAATAGGAGCGTCTATAGGCTTGGCGAATTCCAGCCGCACTGAGATGTTACCGCTCTGCTGTGGTGTTAAATGGGTATTTACGCTAGCAGATAAGTCAGGTGTAATGTCAAACGGATAAAGGTTAAATTGATCAATGAATTCTTCCTGCGTTACCCCATTACCAAGCTCATCACAATCACCTGCAATATGGGTCAGATTACTATAGGCTCTGGCACAAAGAGGTAACACAGCGTCTGATGAATAGTCCGTACCCATTGTTCCACCCAAAGCAGTGCCATTAACGTATAGAGTTATATTTTTAAGTCCGAAATTCTCGAATTTAAAGGCACTCTTTTTATATTTTCCATTCACCGAAGCGTGGTCCTGCATGCCGATTAATATCCTTTTAGGAAGATTTCCCAGGGCAATGTTTTCTATCTGCTTCGATGCCAACCCTGCAGGAACCGTATATAGTTTGATCTGCACTCTGTTAATAGGATATTTCACTGTAGCGTTTAGTAAATTTTTCTCAATTTCTAGTTGTTTTGGTGAACTTAATTTCACTCGCCGTACGCGGAGGTATGTGTCCATAATGTGAACCACAACGGACTTTGCACCCTCTTCTTGATTCGCATCCAGATTTAAGCAGATCTCAGGACTCGTGCGGGTGAGCTTTATTTTCATATCCACCCCGTTCACAAGCAACTTCTCCTGGAAAGTGAAATCTGTGTGCAACCGTCCAAAACACTCGTATATTTTCTTTTTAGAATTTTTAAATTTGTCCTTTATACTATTTTCATCTTTAGTTTGATAATATCCCTCCGCACTTAAAAAGGTAGCCTTCGCTTCTTTGGAAAAGTTGAGGACATTTTCCAAATAGGCTCGTAGATGATAGTACCCCGTGCCTGCCGATATGTTGGTCTGATTTAAATATACGTCACACTGGTTGAATATGGCGTGCAGAAAGTTTGTTTCAGGGTATACAGCATATTTGTCATCGCAGGCCGTTCCATCAGAATGGGCTATACACAGCTTGGATCAAAAAAGTAAGGACCTGAGCTGGGTATCACGAATTCTATAGGTGCACTCGGTGAACTAATTGTGTTTAAAGGGTTAATTGTAATAAAGTCACTGTGCTCAATAGAAACTTGGGTTGGCGGGAGCTCAAAAAAGGACAGCTCCGATTTACAGCATTGTGAACTACATGGGTGGATGAAGCGTGCCATGGCGAAATAGTGACTCCTCTCTCGACAAGTGGTAAACAAACTATGATTCATGAGATCAATATCCTTAGCTTATATCAGTCAAAAAAGTGGTCAACCATAGGTTTCATTCGCTTACAGCATTTCTTTTTTGATAGCCTTTTACGTTTAATACCACGTGACCCCTTCTTCTTCCGGGGAGCCCTCTTCTTCTTCCCGCCACCACGTTTTCTCTTTGCATCTTTGATGATTTCGTTCCGTGTACGCTTTAAATGTTTTTTTAGAGCTTCTTTAGGTTTAGCCCCGGCCAATATGTCTTCTGCAGTGTTAAGGCCTGATTGTAGCGCTTTCCTTCCAAGGTATCTGGCACCCCTCTTCAGCAAAGGAACAGCCGTACGTAGTATGGATGAAAAAATGGATCCAAGTCCACTACCGCGCTGGTATCGCATCCCTCGATAGACGGTGAAAGGCTTTCTATCCATTATAACTCAGTGCGTCGAAAGTGTAGCTTCACTGTTAAGCTCCCGTTACCGAATGGGAAGTTTTCGCCCTCAATCGTTCTTATATATATTGTGATATTGGTTATTAAATTAGTTGCGACATTCACATAATGGGGTCTGTCATATGTAATACTCAAACTCCTTCCTCTATGGTTGGGGATGTGAGCAATGCGCAGCAGGCGTGCCTGGGTATCCCCAACAAACTGGTGCTCCACTATATTACTGTAAATATAGCACATGTCTGGGGACCTTTCAGCCAATTTCTCCATCTTCAATTGATACATTAATCTGGACAAGTTATACTGTGTCTCGTGAAATGTGTCTCTTTGGAAGGCTGCGCTATATCGGCCGTTGGTTAGAATTTTGAACTTTCTATGTTCTTTAAGACGTCTGTTAGTCTTTGATTTTAGGATTAGTGTATGTGCAGGGTTGTTTACGATTTCATATACTAAATCATTCGTAAGGTTTGAGTTTTCAAAACTACGTTTAAGCCTCTCACAACATCCTCGGCCGAACATATTGACCCGGCCCTAGTCTTACTTCTGTACTGTAATACCGTGCAATCTTAGTCCGAGCGATGCGCATAGTTTCATCCATAGCTACCCCAGCTTTTTCACACTCGTCAATGTCTCTAAGAATCGTAAAAAACGGTTTCTTTATGTTCAATATTTAAAAAGACGGTGTCCAGCTGAATTTCGCATATCCCCACCTCATACGAATCACGACCCAATTCAATGTGCCCATGGAGTTCTGTTACAAAGTTGGCTAGCGTGTTGTTAGGGTGTACAGACAGGACGAGGAGGACGGGAGTGTGACGTAGAAATGGTTAGGAGCCATGTTGCATACTATTTAAGCTCATTATTGCATCAGCTTTTATATAGGTGTTGAAGCTTTCTGGGTACCCTAGCCATTTCAGGTACATTTTTCTCCTTCCTGAACCTTTGCTTCCCAAAATTTTCTCAATTTTTAAACACATTTTTTTCTAAAATTAAACGCACTTTCCTGCAATTCCTCGCGGTAAAAGCCTCCTGAGATTTCTTCCCCATTCAAATCTTCAATGTAATACATCATTATCTACACCTTTAGGTCTCACAGCCTAACTTTAAAAATCTCGCGTGTCCATCCTTGCTCAAAACCCTTTGCGAATTTATTCCCCGAACGCGACAGCCTTACATAATCATTGATTTTGAAGCGCACAGAGTGTGGTGGTGGTGGTGGTGGTGGTGGTGATCCATCTTCTCGGGAGCGTACCTCTTTCTAAAACTCGTTAGGTGTTGCCCCAATCGTGCGATGGTGTGAGCGGTTGTAGGATGATGCCAATGATTCCAGAATGTCTAGAAATCTGTATGTGTTTTTATGTGTTAAAATAACGGTGCATGCGTTCCTTTATGGTGCGCTGAACTCTTTCAGCTAAAGAAGCCTTATGTATAGAATTGGTTGTGTAATAGCTGATATTAAACTCTGTCAACATATTCTGAAAAGCACGGCCTATAAACTCCTTCCCCATATCCGTAAAAAATAGCCAGGAACCCTGTTTTCTTTTAACATTAGCGTTTTGGTGGCTTTAGCAACTGTTTCAGGTGATTTATTTTTCAGAGGAACTAGCCACAGATATCTAGAGAACACGTCTATTATGAATAGAATGTAGCGGTAACCATCGTTATACACAGAATATCTTTGCATGTCTGTTAAATCTGCTTGCCAAATAGAATCAATCGAGGAAGCCGTTGTCTTGGCTGTTTTAAACCTTTTTCTCACAGGCTTATGAAGCGTATAAGCGTCCTGCTCCCTCAAAAATCTTTCAACATCTTTTTTTCCTACTCCGTAAACACTTCTGTACAGTCTATCTACGCCGCCGTAAGAGGATGGGGTAGAAATGTCATAATAGCGTTTAGTTAATACGTTAGCCATTTGCGTATTTTAGAGGCACGTGGGTAGGGTTGGTTTAACCTCTTCTTGCTCCTCTTCAAAGGTGTTACCGCCGGGGGTGACGGCGCCTTCAATTGTGTCACAGGCGTTGCATGTTCCAAGTCTTTTAACCTGTTCAGATTTCCTATCAACGTTTTAGGGACATTTATTTGTTGTAGTCTTGCTTTAATATGCTTCCATCCTGATGGTGATGGCCTATCCCACTTTCTCACCAGATCATGGACAATGTCTACGATATTCGATCCCTGTACCTTTGATCCTTCCACAATGATCTCCCCTGTATCGGTCCATTGTATGGCGGGATCCTCATTCAATAGATTATAAAGACTTAAGCCTTTACTCCTCAATGTAAGTGGGAGGGTATTTTTTAATACATGTTCGATATGTTGTGTGGCTAATCTTTTTGGTTGGTCAGCTGTGTCGTCGGGTATAGATCCTATGTCGCCATCGTCCCCCGTGCTGTGCCTAATAACCACAGGAATCTCTGTAGGGCTCTTATAATTTTCGTACTCGTGAAGAAATTTCTGCAGAGCTTCTTGGTATAAGATTCTTTTCTCATCAGGTGTTTTTTCACTGTTTAATAGGGCTAACAATTCGCTTTCCATTCTTTTAAGTCTGCTTTTACGGGGATCTAGATCCGTGTCTCTTTGCAGTGAGGCGTACACCTCGTGGGGAATCACTACCACTTTCTTCATTATATTAATCTAGTCAGTAAAGGACCCAAAACTGAAAATAAGATGGGGAGAAATGACCCTCCTGTTTGTACAATAATTCGTTTTTCTTCGCTACAGTTTGGCTTTTACGAGCGAGTGCACGTATTATGTTCTTGTAGCGGCGTAGGCGAGCCTTCTGATGGGTTTTCATTGATACATTGCAATTTATAACGTTAAGACAGATTTCACAGATGCATTTTAAAAAGTCGGCATCGATATTTTTAATAAACATCTGCTGCATTGCCCGGGGCAGTCGATGATAGATTTTTATTAATTCACGGTATTTCTTTAGTCTCTTTGTCATTCTGGAATATACACCGTTTCAGGCTCGTTTGGAAATATATTCGTTCGCAGAAGCACTCTAAACGTGTTTCGCGGATGAAGGTCGCAAAGCAAATATCCGTAATGCGTGCTTGTAGCTTCTTTATAAACTTCCAAAAACTCCTTACGCTGATTCGGGAACATTTGTTTGGCTAATACCCCAATTTGTGATACATCTCTACGTTGCGCGAATAAGACTAGATATTGCGTATTTAACGACACATCGCGCATGTATCTATTTTTGAAAAATAGATTCTGATTGATGAAGAACACGCTTATGTTAAGATGGTGGGAGAATACTGTAAATGTCTCGGCAAACGTTTTATCCATCTCCAACATGAGATCGTCAATTACAATGATTGTATGTTCATTTCCCTTTAACGAATTAACGTCATATACGCCTTTGTGGAACAAAATGTCATCTTGGTACTCGTTGAACACTGATTGATACGTCGAATAGCACCATATAACTTTACGCACAAATTTCGAGAACATCTCCCCCTTTTCTTTAATGATTTTAAGCATAAACACAGTTTTACCACATCCTGTAGGTCCAGATATAATACATGTGGATGGGCTCGTGAATCTGAATTTTTCTACAGAGTACATTTCTAACACGTCACACTCCTAAGTGAGTCATTTACAAAATATTACAAATTTTGAGTGCTGATCCTTATATTTCTTCTCCCACAGAACCGTGAATGACGATGAGGTAGAGCAGCCCATCATTACGGATGACCTCGACGACAGTGTAGTTGTGATCTCCTCCCCTGAACCCTCACCAGCGATACCGGTAACACGCCAAAGCGGAGGTATGAGATACCCACGTCAGGTATAAAGCGACCGAAATACGCGTCTGTTGCAGCGCGTAATAGATCCCAACCCTCAACCTCTTACGCAACAACACCCCCAGCAGCACCTAATATATCCCTTATTCATCCGCCGCCCCCCCGTTCTGTTAAGTCTACAATAATAGAGCCCCAACCATCAACCTCCTACGCAACAGGGCCCCCATCAGCAGCACCTAATATATCCACTAATTCATCCGCCCCCCGTTCTGTTGAGGATGGTATAACGCTGGAATTGGTGCGATCCGCAGCCCCCACCCCAGCCTTGACTAGAAATCGGTATAGAGTCAGGGTGTAGACCCTAGAGTCATGTATAAGCAATGGTATTGAGCGCGGACTACGCCGGGTTGTAGAGCGTATTATAGAGTTTGCTCTTCAGAATCGTGACGAGCGTGAAGTCAGGACGAGTATGTCCTTTGGATTCGGGTCAGATGACGGTGATGTAGACGATTATTGGGTGATAGTGCCATTTAGACGTTTGGCGGCTGAAGATGTAGAATATATATTAGGGCGTATAATGCAAGCCGCCCAAAGTAGTATAGCCTTCAATATGGACAACTTCACGGTAAATATTGACCATGTATACCGTGTTGCGGGTCATAGTGCCATACCGTATACTCTTAACTTCAATTCTCAAGCTATTTATAGACGGCATATAAACGTCGATCGTGGTTGCGGCTTTATAGCAGTACTCTTAGCACGTATGTTTACTGTACAAAATACACGAACTCAAAAAATTTGGTTGCCTACGGTCGTGGAGCATGCCCGTAAACTAGCTGAAGACTGTGAACTTGAATTTGACTGTAATATGGGTCCTGAAGAGCTGAGAAGGGTAGAACAGGAAATGAATGTCCGCATAGTTGTGTTTGGGTTGGATGATCGTCGTAGGACTGTGTATGTTTTTAAAAGCTGTGTGAGAGATCGTACAAGGCCCTACTTATTTTAGGATTGTCAGGGACAACGTATCTCCCCATCCGTAATATAAGGTGGCTTTACGCGAGTTATGACAAAAGTCGAAAATATGGGAGACATCATGATTTGTGTAAGGGGTGCCTCGAGTTTGCGGATGATATAGTGAGACATTGTAAAGAATGTCACATGGTATGTGAGCAGTGTAAAAGCACCAAATGTGAAAGCCGTGTAGTTGAAGCTGAGAAGAGAGACTGTGATGTGTGTAGACGCACATTTTTCAATAATAGCTGTTTTGATTTCCATAAATCAATTGGCACGTGCAGGAAAATGAGAATCTGTGAATGTGGTATGTTTCACACAATGGATAATTGGGGAAAATTCACTCCTGTCCTACATGCCAGGAGGAATATAAGGCGGACGGAGTAAAGCATGTATGTTATATGAAAGATGCTAAGCCTAAAATAACCCCTGTATAACTGTATACTACGATATAGAAACATATACGAACGCTGAAACCAAAGAGGTAATTCCACATTTACTTGTGAGCCAGACTATCTGTGATGAGTGTATGGAATCGAATGTGACGAGTGCCCCAAATGTGGTAAACGGACAAACGTTTTTAAAACGAATGTCAGCGATAGTCCTGTGAAACTATTTGTGTCCTATATTGTCAAGTTAGCCGACAAGTTCAAAAAAATGACTGTGTATATTCTCGCCCATAAACGGGGCAAAGTTTGACACGCAGTTCCTTTATAAGGAGTTGCTTGAACACGAATCCTCTGAGATATTTACAGGTGATCCATTGAAAAGAGGCAACAAATTAATACAGATGCAGATAAGAGGCAATGTACAATTTAAAGATACTTTATTATTCACACCTTGTAAATTAGCAAAGCTACCCAAGGTGATGGGTAGTAGCAGCTGAAGTTTCCAAAGGATACTTCCCATACACTTTCCTCACCAGCGAGACTTTAAACTAGTAGGCCACCACCCCCCAAACATTATTTTGACTGCATGGATGAACGTGAAGACTTTGATCGATACTACGACAGTTTTAATGAAAGTAACCCTATAATATAGCTGATGAATGTGAGCGTTATTGCGTGAATGATGTGCGCGTGCTTAGAGTATGTTTCCAGGCCTTTAGAAGGATGTACATAGTCCGTTTCAAATGCGATCCACTGCAAGTCGCAACCACCATCGCATCATTATGTTTTACGGTGTTCAAGAATAACTTCATGCCGAAGAACCTTAGCCATTATTCACCGAAACAATCCCCGCAGTTACGGGCACAAGGCTATTTACTGGCTCATACACCTACAGCAACAGACAGGTGTATACATAAAGCACGCCCGCAACACGGGTGAAGTACCCATTAAGATTAATGGACGTGTTTTTGGGTTGATGGGTTAAGTGAAAACCGTGTCACTGTGTGTGAAGACTGTGTACTCCTTTAACGGTTGCTGGTGGCATGGATGCCCCCGTCCTGAGTGCGGAGTCACCGGAGATATCAACGGTAGGTCCTGCCGACTGTCTTGCATCGACCCGCACCGCGATCAACTTATAGGATCACAGTTCACTCACAAAGTCTTGTGGGAGCATGAATATGATGCACGGATGGAGACAGACGAGGTGTACCGTGAGGAAATAAAAGCGATCAAGCGTTCAATGGTGCTGGATCCTCTCAAATGTGGTGATAGCTTGTTTGGAGGACGTACAAATCCTTTCAGACTATACTTCCCACCTACGGAGGGCATGAAGCTCCATTACTACGATTTCTGTTCTTTATACCCATACGTGATGAAGAGCAATCCGTACCCCGTGGGCGCTCCTGAGAAACTGGTGGGGCCTAGCCTACCATCCATCAATGAATTTTCAAAAAATTTGAATGATCGTTACTTGGGATCTCTTTCGTAGACGTACTCCCACCACGCAATTTATGGATGCCGATCTTACCTGTCGTTATCGACGACAAGCTCATGTTTCCCCTGTGCGTGAAGTGCGCGGAAGAGGATAACGGCGAATGTAACCATATACCCACCAGCGTAAGATCAGAGGCGTATATACAAGTCCTGAGTTGGCCCTAGCCGTGCGCCATGGTTATAGAATACTGAAGATACATGAGGTGTGGAGGTTTCAGAAGCTACCCAACCTTTTCACACCATATATAAAACCTTTTTGAAGGATAAGGTTGAGGCATCAGGGTATCCACGAGGAGTTGATACCGAAGATGAAAAGTCTGCCTATATTCAACGTTACCGCGACCGCGAAGGTATACAACTTGATCGTGTCCAAATTGTAAAGAATCCTGGCAAGCGCTTTAGTGCAAAAGTTGTGTCTAAACAGTCTATGGGGAAAATTTGCGCAGAATACCGGCAGAGGGAGCATTCATTTGGCACAAAGTTATAGCGATGTCTGGGATTATGCCAATGCCCCGATAAAGAGGTCATGGAGATCGTAAATGTAGGTAATACTTACGTAATAAAGTACAACAACACTGAATTTGCCACAGATACCTCAAGGGTTACAAACATACCTGTGGCCAGCTTCACAACAGCCTACGCCCGTATAAAACTTTGGGTCTAATGCATTCTCTTGGGCGGAGAGTATTGTATGCCGATACAGATAGCGTGATATTCACAGAGGGAGGGTGAATACATGCCCACTATTGGGGAGTTCCTCGGCGAGCTCACTGATGAGATCAAGGATGAGTATGGGGACAACGCATACGCCGACTCTTTTGCCTCAACAGGACCTAAGACTTATGGGGTACGGGTCAGGGTGGGGGATGAAATGAAATATATCGTGAAGGCAAAGGGTATTACGCTCAACCATCGAATCGGGAGGTTGTTAACTTTGAGTCGTTGAAGGATCTAGTATGTTTGGATGAACAACCTCACCAACTAATTGTAGGCACCACAATTTTCGGGCGCAGAAGCTGGGAGGCGTGAAGGAACTTAGGGGTACGATGGTGTGCCGTAACACCTATAGGAAACGTTACCAGTTACCTGGTACCTATGATACCGTACCCTTTGGATACCAATGATGCTTTAACTCACACGTCTCTGTATATAATAGTATCTATTTGTAAATATATATATATATATATATATAACTTGAATATCTCGTTTATTAAATCGTATTTGTAAATATATAACTTGAATATCTCGTTTATTAAATAAATCATGTTTCAAATAGCGTTTCACTTTTTCCTTTGTGTGTGTGTGTGTGTGTGTGTGTGTGTGTGTGTGTGTGTGTAGTGTGAAAGTTCTAAGCTCCGCCCACTGTAAGACCGTGAGTCATGCTACTATCTGGGAGTCCCTGCGTGGTCAGTCGACCGCAGTAAGCCCGAGAGATCAGACGTGTATTCAGATCAGACGTGTATTCAAATGGCTACCTTTAATATTGCTTGTACAACGTTTACGAAATGGTATTCAGTAAGTGCCAGGATGTGGTGGATACCGAAAAACTTCCTATTCATCCCTCCTATGCCTCTTTTAAAAAAACACATTGGATTGTGCGAAGTTCCAAGATGTACAAATACTCTACGGATGTTCTGGTGAGACCGTGAAGGCTTTCGTTGCACAGAAGATGTGCTGAAGTATACTGCAGAGCTAAACTTTATAAGTCTCACATACACCGTGAAGTAAAAGAACAACGCGTGCAGAAGAGAAGCAGCAGGTATGGATAATGAGTCTTGCTGATGGTGGTGTGACAAGCGGTATTACGTCATGCTACACCATGTCGATTACTCATACCCTACGACTGGAAATGTGAATCTCGTGATCATGGACAATCTTAAGTATTTTTATCACTATATTACGTATATCATGATGAGGTTCGTAGTGAGGTTGTGGGTAGTGCCCTGCGTGAATTTTTAACAGAGTTTAGAGACGAGTATCGTTTGATGGGCAGAAAGGAAAAATATGAACATATGTTCCTCTCAAATAGTGCGCCGGAGTGTGGAGATGTTTAGTAAAATGTCCTAGTTCTTATCCAAAACTGCTGGTGCGTAGGCTGGTAGTGATATTCTTGTACCGGTACAACAATTCGACTCGCGGAACAAGCCCATTCACGTATCATCGAGTCAGCCGCCCCGTCGAACCATTCCTGCCTGTGCCTCACACGGCTCATAGTTATCTCAGAGCTTGAGCCGAGTGGACGTGCGCTCTTCGAATCGATGGAACTTCCTTTGAGCAGCATTCTCAACGCCTCGTACGATGTGTCCGTGACGAAATCGTTGCGCGTGTTCAGGCGTAATTCCGGTACCATTAGCTATGTACTGGAAACGGAATGTAGACCGACAAACAAACGGGTTTATTTAAGTATCGAGGAGATGAATAAATCTTTGTGATAGTTGAGAAGTGGAGTGAAGATCGTTATAAAATACCTGCTAACGTAGGTACAAGAAGAGAGCAGATTAGTGACGCACCCTCATACGCCGTTGTATGTACGTTGTGTATAAATAACGATCGGCCGTGCATTGATATACGGTTGATGTGAATGGAGAATGCTTCTGATAATAACGCTCTTATTCCTACGCGAAACGTTTCATCCTCGACAGAATGTTTGAAAATCGTCGGATTCCGTAAACTGAAACCTATATTAGACGCGCGTGTTACGGACATGCTTTATTTTGATACAGTACTTGAATAGCATACACCGCTCTGCTCGATGGGGTTACCGAGTGTAGGGACTGGTGAGAATGGTCTAGTGCTGGATGTTTATTAAAAAGTTTAGACTCTTTGAAATACCAGAACTTTGGTACAAAGCAATTGATCGGTACAAGGCTGAGCTCACCTACACCGTTCACCCTGAAGAACTATTTCTTTATATAACGCGCAGTTGTCGTAACGATTAGAAGATTATTTCAATTGCCGCTATGTTGAGTGAGTTCACGATGAAAAGCTCGAGTCGGTAGAAATAAACCCTCGATTGGAAAAGCGTTCTATAAACTTGTGTTTAATAATGTGTAGCTAACGATGAACTCTTTGTGCGTGCTTTTGATTGTATTCTAGACGTGTTTAAAGATGACTTACCAACCGGTTGTAAAGTGGGAACAAAAATAGTACTGACGATATGAAAGCCCTTCAATCGAATACAGGTTTCCCTATACTTTAAGCGCGTGAAATATTATTAAGCCGCATATACTGCGTAATGCAGAGCAATAATGATGTAATTGTAAACTCGATTAAGACAGAGTTTAGTATTTTGAAAAAAAGTGAATTGTATATATATTTTGCTTGACATTTCCCCGATATACGCATATTTCTATTGATTTGTGTTTATATATATATATATATATAATATATATATTTTGCTTGATATTTCTCCTGTACTGTTATGTACATATTTCTATTGAAGTGTATATTTATTTGAAATGTATATTTTATTTTATATATCACCATAATTGTGTGTGGTGTGTATATTTTCTCCTGTACTGTTATGTACATATTTCTATTGAAGTGTATATTTATTTGAAATGTGTATTTATTTTATATAATATATATCCATAATTGTGTGTATATATTTCTGTTATACGCATATTCCTCAAATGTATATTATTTTCTATATTTATAATAAAAAGAATGATGCAATGTTGTTTATTGTTATGCCTTCTACTACCGGTATTCGAAATATAATAATGTATACAACGGTATTGCGGTATCTGGCAATATTTAAGCTCTTCTAAGCCAACTGGCTGATTAGGAGTCTATAATAGTGTATACAATGGTATCTGGCAACTCTGTCTTCGGAATACATGGCGCTATCTGGCAACTCATTTACAGCCAACTGGCTGATTAGGCGGTATATAATAATAATGTATGCAATATACTGCTAAAAAGAGGTATCTGACAACCATTTACAGCCAAACTGGCTGATTAGGAGTCCTATAATAATGTATACAATGGTATCGCGGTATCTGGCAAACTCAAGCCATTTACGCCAACTGGCTGATTAGGAGCCTATAAAACAACGCCAACTCGGCTGAAGTCTTAATGTGCACTTGGCTCCTGCCAGGTGAACACCTCTCCTCCTTTCTCCTCCTCCTCTCTCTGGGGGATAACGCCGCCTCCAAGTTCCCCCCACCCCTTTGCAACAACCCCACCCCCTTTGCAACAACCCACCCCCCTTTGCAACATTACATAATAACCTGCAACATTCTTGCACTCTCCCCTTTTGCGGCTATACTACTGCTCCTCTTGCGGGGTGAGACAAGGCTCCTCGCTCTCCCCTATGCTGTTTAATGTGTATATTGACGGATTAATTGCTTCACTTAATGAGGCAACAGTGGAATGTTGTATAGATAGCACAAGGATAAATAACTTAGTTTATGCCGATGATATGGTGTTAATAAGTTCCTCTGTTAAAGGTCTGGATCGGCTACTAAAAGTTTGCGAAGTGTATTCGCAGAAACATGATATTCTTTTTAATGTTACAAAAACTAAGGTTATGCAATTTCATCCTGAAAGCTGTAATCAGCCAGCTGATATTAGGTTTAAAATGAATGGTGAAGTAATTGAGGAAGTACAAGAGTTTAAGTATTTGGGTCAAACTATTACCAGCTCCTTGAGTGATGACTCGGATATAAGAAAACAATCTCGAAGCCTTTGTGCTAAAGCGAATATGACTATAAGGAACTTTCGTTCTGTACAAGTGAAGCTAAAGACACTCTCTTTCGTACTTTCTGCAGTAATATACGGACAGCAACCCTGGGTGAATTATAAAAAAAGTTCTGGCAGAACCCTAAATTTGCTGTACAACTGGTCTTTTAGACTCTTACATAAATTACCCCCGAGATGCTCAGCTTCGCAAATGTTTGCTACCCGCAATGTCCCGAGCTTCCCATAGGTAACAGGACGTGATCAATACAGTGTAATGCAAAGAATTAAAAAATCAACCAACCCGATTATCCAAGCTATCCATGAGTCCTGCCGTTATCCTCTAAGTTATGGAATTCTTGGTACGAAAAACGTCTTCCCTTAGCTCCACTTAACTCCGACATTACTGTATTATTTCTCATCAACTGTACATATTTCTATCCTTAGTATGTGAACTGTCATTGTATTAATAATATTTGTCATATGAACTATAGTCTGCCATAAACCTTTCATTTTCATTATCGTGGCTTGAATTTAGTGAAATTTGATATTTTGGTGTAAATGACTTCTTGCGAAATGCAATAACTTCGGACCTAATTCAGCTACATAGTTGGTATTGGACTCATTTTAGAGTTGATTGTCTGCTCTTTCATTTGTATACATTTAATGAAAAAGAATTCAAGGTCATCCATTGTGACCTTTGACCTCAAAATTCTGACAATGCGACCATTCACTTGTCTTGGAAAAAAATTATTTCGTCTGTATGCATATAAACTCAAATATGTCCGAATTTGGAGTTGGAACTTCAATGGGTTCAAAAGTTATTGAATGTTAAATTACTATAAACGATAAAAGATAGGACTTTCTTGTGACGATCAGTCAGATTTCTGTTGTATTTGTAGAAAACTGACTGATCGTCACAAGAAAGTCCTAACCTGTATAGTATAAGTGATAATTTAACATTCAATAACTTCTGAACCCACTGAAGTCCCAACTTCAAATTCGGACATTTGAGTTTATATGCATACAGACAAAATAATTTTTTTCCACAAAAACTGAAAGGTCCATTATCAGAATTTTTTAGGTCAAATGTCACAATGGATGACCTTGAATGTTTTTTTCATTAAATGTATAGGTGTGATATATCATATGAAAGGGCAGATAATCAGCTCTAAAATGAGCCCAATAACAACTATGTAGCTGAATTAGGTTCGAAGTTATTGCATTTCACAAGAAGTCATTTACACCAAAAACATCATATTTCACTAAATTTCAAGCCACGATAGCTCCAAAACCAATGAAGCAAGATATCTAAAACTTCAGAGAGGTGGATTGGTGCTGGTTAAGTGTGCGGTCTACCTACGATTCGGCGGTCTACCTTTTAATTATAGCTTCTTATCTTGTTTACTAATTGTTTGTTTACATCCCATTGTCAATCGCCTTTGACGATTGGTTAGGTTTAGTCATGATATTTTCGTTAGTTTTAACGAAAATATCATGATTAAACCTAACCAATCGTAGGTAGACCGCACACTTAACCAGCACCGGTGGATTTCTCTATGAAATTAACATCCACAAATTTCATTAAAATCCAAAGGGGTCACATTGAAATAAGTTAAAATGTATAATACATTAAATATAATATATTTTGTAAAAATAGCTTTACAGTTCCGTGAATACTCTTATGCCAAAAAAAAGTTAACAAAAATATATATATATATATATATATATATATATATATATACACAAACTCAGAATGGTTCCCTGAGAACAATATATGTTAAACACAGACCGTGCATGGCACAAGGAACTCTTCTGGGAAAATTAATCCACTATAGTCCAAATAAGTAATGATAAATGACAAATACCATAGTTTTTTTCTTTTTCATGATTTTAGCCCGACGTGGGCAACGGGTCTCTCGCAAAGAGATCCATAAATATAGCTTCCCTCACCAGCTATCTGCAAAGCAGACAGGATCCAGCTTTGGGACGTGGATCTAGGGTTTAAAGCAAACCTAGATCCCTACACTCAGAACCTCTATATAAGTAAAAGACTCGTTGCATTCACGTCGTGTTGAATAAATCAAAGAAAAAAGGGGGTAACTATTGTATTTTTAGCCAAAAAAACCAAAACTTAACCTCAACCGGGACATTGAGCGTCCACTTTTCAAGGCACGAAACACGTCCGTTTAGTATACACAAACTCAGAATGGTTCCCTGAGAACAATATATGTTAAACACAGACCGTGCATGGCACAAGGAACTCTTCTGGGAAAATTAAATCCACTATAGTCCGAATAAGTAATGATAAATGACAAATACCATAGTTTTTTTCTTTTTTCATGATTTAGCCCGACGTGGGCAACGGGTCTCTCGCAAAGAGATCCCATAAATATAGCTTCCTCACCAGCTATCTGCAAAGCAGACAGGATCCAGCTTTGGGACGTGGATCTAGGGTTTAAAGCAAACCTAGATCCCTACACTCAGAACCTCTATATAAGTAAAAGACTCGTTGCATTCACGTCGTGTTGAATAAATCAAAGAAAAAGGGGGTAACTATTGTATTTTTAGCCAAAAAAACCAAAACTTAAACCTCAACCGGGACATTGAGCGTGCCATGCACGGTCTGTGTTTAACATATATATATATATATAAATATATATTATATATATATATATATATATATATAATGGTTAATTATAAAGTGGAATAATAATAATAATAATAAATATAATAAATGTAAAATTGACTTTGTAATAAAGAATTAAAATTAGGTTAATTGGGTTAGGTTCCGAACACGATAAATAAACCCTCCATCCGCCCTCCCAGACCCTCCCTCATCCTTCCCCATCACGACTTCCTTTCCCGTATCCCCCATTTTATCCCCACATGTATTGCCAAAGTAAACTACACTTCTACTTTCCACAACCGAAATCCAACTTGCATGAAGTTACCCATGAATAAATTCAACTTTTAGAAGGTAAAGAGGATTCTTATGAGATTCTTTCCTCTTCATGTGATCCAAAAGTGTGTGTGTGTGTATATATATATATATATATATATATATATAAAATGCTCTGCCCCAATATAATGCTCTACGGAGACTTAATTTCCTATTTACAAAATACAAAAAGGTGGATAGGAATATATATATATATATATATATATATATATATATATACTGTATACTGTATACTGTATACAGATACAGATAAATACAGATAAATATACAGATAAAGCAAGTAAACGGGAAGCAGAAATAACAGAAATAAAAGAAGCACCAACAGAGGAAACAGAGGTACAAAACCAAGTCCAAAGATTTCAAACAAAGGACATTAGCAGCAATAGGAAAAACAAGTAGACAATAAAGAAATCATACTGAAACTACCATAAACAAAGGCCCCAAGTTAAAATGGGGAAGAAACTATATGTAAATGGTACCCGGTCGATTCGCCGACGGACGTTTTGCCGACAGACGATTCGCCGAATGGACGATTCGCCGAATGGACTGTCATTAATATTTCTATGACAAAACACACACACATGTTATTAAAGGTTATTATTAAATGTTATTGAATTATTTTGTTAAAATATTAAATTATGTTAAATTGACAGTTATAGACGCTTGACGTAAAAACATAGATACCTTTTTAAATAAGTTGATATCGATAATACTATATAAAATGTTTATATATATATATATATATATATATATATATATATCTTTCTCGGTGTATATTGTATAATTTAAAACTTTCGTTTTAGACCATGAAATTCACTTTGACGGTGTCCGGCGAATTTGTCTACAACAATTTGTCTAAGGATACAATTCATCTACAACAATTTGTCTACAACAATTTATCTACAACAATTAGTCTACAGATACAATTTAACTACAATAATTTGTCTACAGATACAATTTGTCTAGAGAAACTATTACTAATATTATTTTAAAAAATGACGATTGGTTAGGCTAAGTCGTGATATTTTCGTATGTTTTAACAGTAAACTAATAACTTTTTATGGCCTTTCTCTGAATCAATAAATTGAAGAGGCATTGTGGGTTACTGAACAGTGAACAATGTAAAAGTTCCAGGATGATTGCAATTTTAAGTGCGAAAACCTAAGACATAAGTTACTAAGATTTAAAAAAGGCAACAAACGAACAAACGTTTCAGAATAGCTTAAACTATAAAGGCACAAACGCAAGACTTAAATTATAAAAGTTAACAACTAATTTTCGTATTTAAATTATATTTGTTTTTTTTATTAATGACAGTCCATTCGGCGAATCGTCCGTTCGGCGAAACAGCCGTCGGCTCAATGTCCGTTCGGTGAATGTCCGTCGGTGAAATGTCCATCGGCCAAATGTCCGTCGGTCATCTGTCCGGCCACGATGTAAATACTGTGTGAAAGGAATTTGCAGATATTTGCGGATATTTATGAACACCATCCTTTGTGCAACTACTTCTACAATAATGGTCACTGCAAATTTGGTGGAAAATGCAAATTCTACCATCCGGACATTTGCAAGACCTACACAACATATGGAACCTGCCAGTACGGGAGAAAATGCTACTACCATCATCTCCCGACAAGTTCAAAGGACAAGTTTTAAATGACAACAGGAGGAATGTGAAAAAAAAAATGTGCCCAAATAGCAAAGAAAATTTTTTTCAACATCTTGGACACAATACAGCTGCTAAGTCTTAACAGCACATGCAGCTGACACAGCTGGGAACCTTCGAACCGGAATACTTCATGGCAAGAGGCTACCAGAACAGGTAGGCGGGAATGGATCTATCTCTGAGGACCACAAGGTTACAGAACACGCGAAACCAAAGGACAACGAATTTAAAATGCACAAGGGGCAATGCAAAACAAAGAACATAAACATTGTCCTGGCAAATATTCAAGGAATAAAACCGAACACATCACGAAACAAAGTTTCGTACCTGAAAGGTTTTATGGACGAAACAAGGGCGGACATCGCATGCCTCACAGAAAAAACATCTTAAAGATTGCCAAGGAAACTGCGATAACTGCGAACACTGTATCGATAAGAAAGAATTGCATATCGATGGATTCAACTTACTAAGAGCGGATAGAACAGCGAAACGTAAAGGTGACTGTGCTATTTATATACATGAGAGGCATATGACAGAGACGGTAATAAGTAAATCCAACAGCAGCGTGGAAACCCTTGCAATGAAAATAGGGAAACTAAACGTGGTACTGATAGTCATATATAGACCTCCAAACTCTCCAAATGAAAGATTTTCGGATGCCATTGATGATATCAGAACCCTAATAAAGTCCGTAAACTCTCCATCCCCTCTCCATCCTCTGCGGCGATTTTAATTTCCCATTTATAAAATACAAAAAGGTGGGTAGAAATATATTTATACAGCAAGATAAGGGGGGCACAAGAGAGGATCAGGAGCAAGCAAAAGTGCTGATGGCTCTCACAAACGAGTTTATGCTGACACAGGAGATAAAAGAAATATCAGGAAAAATAACTGCCTAGATCTGGTATTCACGAATAACACGAACTTGATTACTGATATAAAAATAATCCCAACTATTATCTCAGCCCACAATATAATCGAGTGATCAACAAATATGGCGATAACTTTAAAAGACAATACACACACGGAAGGAAGAAGCAAATTTGGGACTTTTAACTTAAACTCCAGACCATAAATTGGGAAGAAATCAGATCGCACATGGCCCAAATAGAGTGGATAGCAGTTTTAGAGAATAAAACAACCGAAGAAATGCTAACAACCTTGGAAAAAACGACGCTGAGAATTTTGGAAAAATATGCTCCGAAAGCACAGCCAAAAGAAAGAGGAACTGGCTAGAGAGGCAAAACAGAAGAATATTCCGTAAAAGAAAGAGAGTAGCGACGAAGTTAGCTAATTGTGGAGACAACAATGCCAGGAAAGTAATACAAGGAAACTGGAGAGTATCGATAGGGAAATACAAACTCTGATAAAGGGCCCTACAGAGAGGGAAGAGGAAAAGGCGGGAGAAGCAATAAATGAAAATCCAAAATACTTATACAACTATGCGAAAAGGAAAATAAAAACGCGCTCTACTATCGGGCCCTTAATGAAAGGAAATAATGAACTAACAGACGATCTAAAAGAAATATCTGAAACATTGAGAGCTCAGTATGAATCGGTTTTCAGTACCCCAAAAAGTGACAAAGCGATACCTGACATAGATGCATTCTTCGAAGAGAAATTGCAAGGAGAATATATAACAGACTTTGATTTTACCCCAGAAATTGTAGCGAGAGCTATAGGACAAATGAAATCACATTCAGCTGCACGTCCGAACAAATGGAACGCACTGTTAATAAAAAACTGTAAAAATGAAATAGCTACACCCTTATACTGAATATGGAGAACATCCCTAGACACTGGGGAAATACCGAACATCTTGAAAAGAGCAAACATTGTCCCTATATATAAAGGAGGGGACAGATCTCAAGCAAAGAACTATAGACCAGAGTCCTTGACGTCCCACCTCACCAAAATATTTGAAAGAATAGCGAGAGAAAAATCTATGGCTTCCTAGAGACACTGGAAAGATTCAACGAAAATCAGCACGGATTCCGATCAGGAAGATCATGCCTATCACAACAAATTATAGAGCATTATAACAATATCCTAGATGCACTTGAAGGCAATAAAAACTATGATGTCATATACACGGATTTTGCTAAAGCTTTCGACAAGTGCGATCATGGTATAATAGCACATAAAATGAAACATATGGGAATAACATGCAAAGTGGGAAAATGGATCTACAACTTCCTCAGAGAACGTCTACAGGTCGTCAAAATTCAAGGTGTATCCTCATCAGAATCAAAAGTCCCCAGCTCATTACCACAAGGTACAGTAGTGGCCCCACTCCTGTTCATTATCATGCTAACAGACATAGACAGTGGAGTAAACAGCAACAATATAGTAACATTATTTGCGGACGATACAAAGATCAGCAGAAAAATCAGCGATGCAAATGAAGTGGAAGCCTTGTAGAGGGACACGAACAAAATACACACATGGTCAGAAGACAACAATATGACATTTAACACCGACAAATTTCAGCTCTTGAGAGATTGTAGAAATGAAAAAATTAAACAGACTAAATATGCTCCAGATAGACAGGAAATTCAAAGAAGCACGAAAGCGGTCGACTTGGGGGTAATAATGACCGATGATGCCAAATTTAAGACACAAAATCAGATAGCAATAAACAAAGCATAAAGAGTCGCGGGACAGGTACTACGAACGTTCAAAAGGAGCTACAAGACAGTAATGATTCCCCTGCTGAGAACATTGATCATACCAAAACTTGAATACTGCTCAGTTTTGACGTCCCCATATAAAAAGGAAGAAATTAATAAACTAGAAGAAACGCAGAGACACTTCACAGCCAAGATTGATGGCTGCAAAGAACTCAGCTACTGGGAAAAACTACGTAAACTAAATCTGTACTCCCTGGAAAAACCGTACCAAACCTCAAACTAAACCAAATTACCATCCAAACAACGCTAAAAAATAGGAAAGGCAGAATGTGTCGTGTTGCCAAATTAAAGGCCCGACAATGGACCTTTTCAACACTGAAGGAAGATAGCTTGGTTGTCAGAGGGCCAAGACTTTTCAACCAGTTTCCAAAGGACCTCAGGAATGCTACAGGGGTCAACGTTGAAGTCTTCAAAAGAAGACTGGATGCCTGGCTCAGGACGGTACCAGATGAGCGGGGGGTACCTGGATATGTGCGGTGGAGAGCGCAAGAGAGCAACTCGCTCCTCCACCAATCCAGGCCTAGAGGCGGGGCCACCAGCTTGACCTACGAGGTTACGACCTACTACGACCTACTACGAGGTTACGAGAAAGCCCTCACGATTAACTTTTCCACAGACTTCAGCAGATGCTTCTGTTGCTGTTCGCACTACACGCTCAACTGCTTGTGTGTGACATGGGAATTTATAAGAATCAAGGTCTCCAATCGCTTTTTCATCAATAAAAGTTCGTAGACTGCTGTCAGACAGGTGCTTAGTAAGTGGCGGATCAAATCTTTCTGAAGAGGTCCAATCAATCATGCTAGTGTAATCAGCCGCATCAAAGTTCAACTTTGTCATCTTAAAGTGTCGAACACCATCAACTTGCTGAAGAGTCTCTTTCGCTTTCAGTAGCTTTCGAACTCCCAGCTCGAAAGATGTGCGGGTGATTGTCTGTAAGCATCGCTATAATTAGATTTTCCTGATGTGCAAACTGAGCATTTCTTTGTATCACAGGATGAATAACTTTTTTCACTTCCTCAGACAAATACCTACAACTGTCAACCATAAAAGAAAGATGTCTTGCTCCATTCGTGAAGTTCGAATTAATTTTGATTAAAAACCAACAAGGAGCATATACCTTCGCAATGAATGTAGCCAGTATTACCAACGATTTTGTTGGGGTTGCAGAAGGAACATACAGTTGCCCGCATATGTAATATTCCTCGCCTCACAGGTGACTCCGTACATGTGGCAACACTGCAGTGATAGTCAAGGTACCCCAACTCGGGGAAGGTGGGGTGGAGAGGGGACAATCGAATCCAACAACATATAGCACAGACATATGTATATATCTAAAGGACAATTGATGTGCAGTCATTGACATAGTTAATTATAATGTAATGTCTGTGTTCATAAAGATAAACAATTAGTATGATCGTGAACAGCATTGAACTCCATGTAGTTTACTAGTCTTATACAGTAATAAAGTTCCATTATGATTACTGCAAGTCTCTATGAACAGCTACCACAATCCAACTTTTTATATAGCCCTACTAATGAATTTGAACCAAAAATAAACATTACACAACCAACCTCCACACTCTCTCGTTCCCTTTCCCCACCCACCAGTCTCGCGTATATTAAATCATTATGTAACAATACTAATAGAGTCCGTGTCCAGCTCGCATACTGGACCAGAGTTATCTTCTCTGACGAGAAAACGTTTGCGTTTACGTCTCACGGCCATCTTCGGTGTTGGCGACAGGACAACACAAGATATGCCCGCCAAAATATTTACGAAGTGGCACGGAGTGGGAACGTGACGGCGAATGTGCGGGGATGGATGCACCTGCAATGCAAGGACTAGGAGAGCTGACTGAGATCCACGGGAGGTTTACTGCAGATCATTATATAGAGATCATGGAGAAGGTGATGCTGCCTTCTGTACGCGCGTATGCCTTGCCTTATCATGAGCAGATTATCTTTATGCAGGTATGTTGTATTTGTGTTATAGATTATACTAATATACTATGCTATTACTAGAGTAAGATTTATGTATTACATGCATTTGTATGTCCAGTTTCCACGTTTACATGGGACAAATAACGGTCATAAAATTGTTCTTTAATTCTTTCAGTACTATGACAACACTCTAGGATTTTATTCTGGATAACTGCAGAGTGCAGACTGTATTATTTGTATGACGACACACAATTACATTTAGCTGAGAGAAACCCCTAATACATAGGGGTTAAAACCTATCTCGAATAGTGGGTTACTTATGAAGTGTATGGATGAGATATAATTCTACTTTCAATATTTAAAATCCATTTGCAGGACAACTCTCCCATCCACACCGCCAGGATTGTTAAAAGGTGGTTCGAGGAGCAGCGAAATCTAGAACTACTCGACTGGCCTAGTAAGGGGTGTGACCTCAACCCCAGTGAGGACGTGTGGGGGGAATGTGGTGAACTCGTGGGAGCCTGAGCAGGAGCGGACCAGCCGTCAGCTGCTGGATCACACTATGGCTGAGTGGGAGATGTTCCGCAGGAACCCACACATCATACATAACCATTTTGCATCTATGCCACACAGATTACAAGATATAATAGAAAATAGTGGGGATGGATCAAATACTAACTATGAACTGGGTATAGCTGTGCCATTTATGTTAATCTATGGCAAACTGTGAGCATCTTGTATGACTTTATCATTTTGTATGATAAACTATTTAGTAAAACATTCTCAACCATTGCATATTTGTTGTAATAAAGAATTGGTGTTTTATATATATATATATATATATATATATATATATATATATATATATATATATATATATATATATATATATATATATATATATATATTCCTTGTTAAGATCTAATAATATCTCCAAATTGATAATGCAACAGAATATCTGGAAAAAATTAATGGGTTTATCTGTCCATCGTGATTAAATCATTATCTTTCCACATTCATAATACAAATACAATATGAAAAACTTATAAGTATATATAAATATGTTTATGCTAATACAACCGTGGATTAGTCTTATGTGATCTTGATAATCACTTACTGTTATTCAGATCGAAACTATTAACAAGTTGTTTGTAACAATTAATAAGCCATTTCCCATTAAATCTCTCTGCCCCCTCTACCTCGCTCTCACTCACATTGTCTCAATCTTTTCCTCGCTCAATGTCAATACATATACAGTATATATAATCGTGTAGGTTCTTAAGTTAGTAAAGGTTTAAAGCTGCACACGGACTCTACAAACAGCTTTATTAGTATTGTTACATAATGATTTAATATACGCGAGACTGGTGGGTGGGGAAGGGGAATGAGGGAGTGTGGAGGTTGGTTGTGTAATGCCTATTTTTGGTTCAAGTTCACTAGTATATAAAAAGTTGTATTGTGGTAGCTGTTTATATAGACCTGCAGTAATCATAATGAAACTTTATTACTGGATAAGACTAGTAAACTACATAGAGGTCAACGCTGTTCATGATCATATTAATTGTTTATCTTTATGAACACCTGTATGTCAATGTTATATGTTGTTAGACGCGGTTGTCCCCCATCCACCCCACCTTCCCTCAGTTGGGGTACCTTGACTATCACTGCGGCGTTGCCACATGTACGGAATCACCTGTGAGGCAAGGAACCTTACATAATACGTATGCGGGCAACTGTACAATCGAAGTATTCTGTTAGCAGTAGTAAGCCATCTCGCATGAGACAGTTGACTTGGTTGACGGTTACTTAGATCAGTAGTCTCCAAAGTGGGGTGCGCCTGCCGATCTAGGGGGTGCGCGAAGAAAATTTGATGATTCTGATTTATCATCGTTTTTTCGTAGAAAGTTTTTGAATTTCAAGATGACCGAGAAAGAAAATACTCGCTAACACACAGTCATTCCTAGGAATTTGCGAGATAGTATCCGCGATATCGCTTATTTGCGATTAAAATTTAGCAAACTAAATGTAAAAATGCTGAAAATGTTAAAATGGAACATCTTCCGATCACTGCCCAAGAACAGTTGATTGACATCAGGGAAGATACAAGTTTACGAACTGAATTTCAACAGAAAACTGTGCACAATTGGTGGATTGGATTAAAAAATTAGTACCCAGATTTAGGAAGCGCAGCGAACGATGCGCTCCTTCCATTTGGATCTATCATACATATCTGTGTGAGGTGTCTTTTTCTGCTATGATAGGTATTAAAACCAAGAATCGAAATAAACTGAACTTGGAACCGGACCTTCGAATCGCTGTATCACAAAGTGTCAAACCAAGATTTTCAGAAATGATGAAGCACAGTCAGCCACATTGTTCTCATTAAATTATATTGGTAAGTATATCTTCACCCTATCGTATTTCTGTTGTATACTATCAACTTACTAGTAAATAATGAAAGGATATATATATATATATATATAATCTTCATGTTCATTAGGGGTGCGTGTTATTTATTTTTGCTGATTAAAGGGTGCGTGTTCAAAAAAGTTTGGAGACCACTGACTTAGATCACTAGAGATCTTTCCACTACTTATAGCTTAAGTACTTCTGATCACTACTAAGCTCAACATCGTCCAATTCCTGCGGTAAGTTGACATTAATCAGAATAAATTGAACGGGAGGCAGTGTTTCACAACTCGTAAGCTGCTTGCTAATTTTCTCGCTGAACCATGAAGGGCCACGTGTGCCACCATCTAGATGGCGCATCAAATGTCTTAAGGACAGTTCATTTGTATGCGATAGGCACACAGCTCTTTGAAGAGGTCTCTTCAAATTTTCTTCAATTATTCGGATTACTCCGCCAGATTCACCAGTGTTAACAACGGTTCCATCACAACCAACAATAATAAAGGTTTTGCTGTCAATCTTATTTTGCTCCAGAAAATCCATGATGCTAGTAGCAATATCTTTTGCCGATCCTGACGGGAGAAGTTACATGACCAATGTACTTGGAACCTGGTTCTTCAATCAGAGTTACGTGTTCTTCATTAATAGTTGTACAGAAAAATTTGTACTTTTTTTTACCTGTGCAATAGTTTTATCTCTACGACCATCAAAATATAGGCCTTTCAAAGACTGCTCAACACTCTCAACATGTTGATACTGAATTTGCTGTTTTCCGATACTGTTTTCGTTCGCGACGAATTTTACCCCTATCGATGTCTTGAGATGGATCATCCTCTTTGATAATCTCAAAATCTTCCAACAATGCTGATGTTATAGCTACAGTTGCTCTGTCGGAGACTCCATGCCTATCACACTCTCTAGCAACACGAGGTAAATGTTGTCTCATTTGTTTTATTCTTCGAGTATCACTATCAGACATTGACGCTGAGGGTGTTGTAACCAAGCAGCGTTTCTTCAAAGCAAATTCAGTGTCACTTACTGTACTTACTACTTCATCTGTGTCTGTGTCAGTATGATTATGAGACATTTGCAATGTTGATAAAATATTTTATTCAGCTTTGTCGATTGAGTACATTCTCCGTTCCTCTCTTGCACGTCTCATTTCTCTTTTTCTCAACTTCTTTGTTTTTACAACATCAAGACCAGCCATATACATTTTTCTATCTGTTCGTTGATCTATTAAAATTTATCTTTCATCTAGGGCAGTGGTCGGCGAACAGGGGTAAATTACCCCAAATGGGGTACATTTAAAAATTTTGGGGGTAATGCGTGCGGTATGAGAGACACCATATGCAACAATTTTAAGAGCAATTGGCTTGTTTTTGTTTACTTTGAATCTGGGGGTAATTTCATTTTACTCAAATAGATTTTTGGGTAATACCCAAAAAAGTTCCCCGACCCATGATCTAGGGGCACGCTTTTTCCCTTTGCCCAAGTACAATCAGCTAATTTTTTACACTTGCGAGTAGCGATGTCAAATAGCTTAGAATTTCCTTCTTTGAACTTTGTAAATTGGGCTACGTAATTTGGAGTCTTATTTCGGTTTGTAAATCCTCTTAACAACTTTGAGTATTTCCAACGATAATCTTTACTCTTGTCGACAACACTTTTATGATTAATGGTTGGTATTGAAGCTCTCTGCCACAGTGTTTTGATGGCAACAGCCAGTGTTTCACAAATATCTATCTGAGGCGGTTCCTTTCCATTTTGTGGTGTCCTATTGTGTCTGATCTAAGTGTAATTACCATCACATCTCCACGTGAAAGCAAGACATTATCTTTAAATTCACAAAGGGATCCCGAGGATACAGGACAATCAATTTTTCCTCTTGTCGTAGGTTTAGTCTTCTTCATCTTGAGAATGGGGACTACTATTAGGATCGTCTTTCTGTCACAACCTCTCATAATAAAGCGCCGTAATGCGCTGTCAGCTGTCAACACACAAACGCTCCAAATGAGTGGCAGATGTGCCAGGCGTACAATGTGTAAACAGATTATAATGAATCACACAAGAATAAACACAACAGGCTTGGTGTGAAAAACAGGTTAAAGTGAATCCTATAAAAATAAACAGCCTGCTAGGCATGAAAATGAGTTTCATTATAAAAAATATTTTGCAGGATAAATGTTGGATAACTTTTCCACACATCGCAGAAACACGTTAAGAATTTTTTTTTCACTCCACCCTACAGTAATATATAACTTTGGTTAACTTTGGTTAACCTTCAACCCCTCTGCAGCATCCCACTTCAATTGGGGGATTTTTTTTTATGGTACCCTTCTATTTACCAGCTAAGAGAGGGATAAACAACTGGAACAGCTGCGCGCCACCTGCCCACGGCGGGAATCGATGTAACGAGACATTGAAGACGAAGCCAAAGGAGGAACTGTGAATGACGAGAAGAGAGGAACAGGCAAAGAGAGAAAGAGATAGAAACGAAAATGGAGGAAACACCAACACACAAACATGACAAAAATGAAAGAAAAATAGAGGCAAAAGAAATAACACATGTAGAACAGACCGGGATCACTAACTCAAATAATGAAGAACTTAAGGAATATCCCAATATACATCAACCATCACCAAATAAGGAAGTGAAACCAAGACCCATATCAAAGGCCTTTGGCAATAATATAAAGGAAACTGTATGCAGATATTATGCAAGAGGACTTTACAGATATAGATGTAAACAGTGCCTCTGTGCATCCGGCTTTGTGTAAATTCCACTGGAATAATGGTAACTGTAAATTCGGTGATAATTGCAAATTCTACCACCTGTTCGGAAGACAGTGCTACTATCATTATCTTCCAAAGTGTCAACAAGAGTAGACAAAAGGGCCCGGGGTAAGGAGGGCCCCTGTCTCACAGTATGGTTGGTGAAGCGTATTATATATAATTATAAAAAAATGTGGATAAAATAAAATACTCGGCATGATGTCTGTTTGGTGCCCCCACTAGACTACCCTCCCTGGATCCGCACCTGGAAATAATCGTAAATAAATCAGACAGTTACGTTGAATGTTTAGCAGTAAGAATTGAAAAATTAAACGTGATACTTATATTTACATATAGAAGACCCCCGAACAGCCCGTTTTCAAAATTCTCTGATACCATTACTGAGATCAGAAACTTAAAGAACTTAAACTTCTCATTTCATTTCCCGATATAATAATCTCCAGAGATTTTAATTTCCCATTTATAACATTATACAAAAGGTGGGAAGTAATATAAACCAAGACAAAGGGGGTACAAGAGAAGACCAGTACGGTAACAAGAAAAAATGTTGATAGCTCTAACAAATGAATTTATCTTAACGCACGAAATAACATAACACCAGATAAAAATAATTGCCTCGATCTGGTATCCACGAACAATATCTTAAATGGTGACATAAAAGTAACCACAACTATTATCTCAGACCACAACAATAACCTTAAAAGAAAATACTCACACCAAAGAAAGAAAAATTTAAGATTTTTAACCTAAACTCCAAAACGTATTTAAAAGAAGACTAGACACCTGGCTCAGGACAATCCCTGATGAGTCGGGTGTACCTGGCTATGTGACAGATGTGAGATAGAGAGCCCAGGAAAGCAAATCTCTAGAATACCAAGTCATGCCAGAGGAGGGGCCACCAGCCTGACCTTCGCGGGTAGAGATCGACGCGCGGAACCCTTGAAACGTTAACAGGTGTATATACTGTATATATACAGGGTGTTTGAAAAGTCCCGTCACCCCCTACAAAGTGTACATATTGTAATACCAATTTTATTTTTGTGTGATTAATTAAATTTATATGTGATTCATTGACTTTTTTCCTTTTCCAGGTATTGGAGTTGCGTGAACAATGGCAGACCAGTCCACTTACACTCTGGAGGAAAGGATAGTGATGAGCACACGGGCTCATGAAAAGTCACATACTGGCAAAACGATGCATGATATCCAGAATGATTTCAACACAAGATTCAATAAGGTTGCACCACCAAACAAGACGGTATTACGCTGGGAGAAAAAGCTGTTTGAAACTGGCTCCATCAAGGACAGACCACGGTCGGGAAGACCAACAACGCGAGCAGAACAATGTGAAGGTGTGATTGCATCGGTGGCTCGTTCACCAAAAAAATCACTTCGGAGACGATCACAAGAACTTGCAGTCCCCATGTCCACAATGAGAGATCACATGACAAAAGATCTCGGCATGAAACCATACCGCCCGTCATAAATACAATTAATCCCACAAAAATAAAATTGGTATTAGGCTACACAATATGTACATTTTGTAGGGAGTGACTGGACTTTCCAAACACCCTGTACAGTACAGGGTGTCCGAAAATGAATATACTAAAGGTAAAGTTCAATAACTTTTTTGTTATTTGAGATAGCAACATAAATTGAAGATAAATACATGCAGTAGACTTATAAGTTCTGTTTTGTTGTACCTACTGTATTAATTTTTGTTTTCTTTTTGTTTCAGAAGCAACCCAGTTTTTAATAAAATGACAACTGCTCAAGAGAAGGCAAAAATTGCGAGATTTTTACATGAAAGTGGTTCACTCATTAAAGCCCAAAGGCGTTTCCGACGTGAGATGAACAAACCAGCGCCTGAAAGACACAGCATACGAAGATGGGTAGACCAATTTGAAGCTAATGGATCTGTACTGAAGGGGAAATCTATCGGAAGGCCAAGGAAGTCTCAGGCAAGGGCGAATGCAATTAGGGAAGCATTTGCCAGAAGCCCTAAAAAGTCAATTAGGAGAGCATCAACTGAGTTAAACATCCCGAGAAACTCTGTCCATGATATCCTTCATAAAGAATTGAGGTTCAAATGTTATAAAATGCGGGTACTTCATCAACTTTTAGAAGAGGATTATGGGACCAGAGTAAATGTTTGTCAAGAATTAATTGAAAGGATAGAATCAGATGAACACTTTTTATCAAACCTCCTTTTTAGTGATGAGGCTACATTTCACATATTAGGCAAAGTTAATCGTCATAATCGTAGGATATGGGGTGAAGAAAATCCCCATGAATTATATGAACACGAAAGGGATTCCCCTAAAGTAAAAGTCTAGTATGCCATGTCACGTTCCCGTATCTACTATCTATGGACTGTATTTTTTTGTTGAAACATGCTACGAGAGTCTTTTATTTCACAATTCCAAGAAAATCCCAGATTGTTACAAAGAGCTTTCTTCCAACAGGATGGAGCACCACTCCACACTTTGCTCGAATTGTTAAAGTGTTTTTAAACCAAACTTTTCCAGAGCGTTAGATTGGTCGGGGAGGACCTCTGAAATGGCCCGCTCGTTCGTCTGGTTTAATACGTTTAGAGTTTTACCTCTGGGGTAGAAATGAAACATCGTATTTGTGATACTGTCTCATCCATCTCTACAGCTGTGTTGGAAAATGTTTTCTCAGAATTTGAGCGCAGAATTAGAGTGATTATAGCGGATGATGGACGACACGTAGAAGTTCATTAATTAATCAGACCACTGTAAATGATACCTTAACAAAATTAAATAACCTAATTCTTGCAGGCCTGCTGCATGTATTTATATTCAATTTATGTTGCCATCTCGAAGAACAATAAAGTTATTCATTTTTATTTTTGGTATATTTATTTTCGGATACCCTGTATTTTTATATTTGGGATGAATTCTAAACTTTAACACGTGAAACTAGTAAATGATGTACACCCACAAGGAAAAACGAAAAACGATTCCAAGGCTTTTCATGAGGTGTGTTGTTGAATCTTAAATACACGAAAGGCCTTGGAATTACTTTTCATTTTCCTTGTGAGTGTGTATCATTATATATATATATATATATATATATATATCAAAGCTATTGACTTCTCCTTAGGGAAACGGAGCTTACAGATGAACAGGAGGACCAACACAACGGCAAACATTTTCATTTATTTTTTGTACTTCAGACGTTTCGACAATTCTTTTGTCATCATCAGTGAATTAAGTCTTAAAACCTTAAAACAAAAGTAAAAATTGAAAAGTGAAAATTACATCAATACAATATTAAAACCATTAAAATTAAAACCTTTAAGCAAAATGAAGAGAGATCAACAGTTCAACACACGGAACTGCTACGAGATTACGAGGTATATAATGGTTCGTGGAAGCGTGTAATTCAATCTTAATTAAAATATAAGTACATACATCCTTTAACTTCCACGAACCATTTTTTTCTGTGCATTTAGAAAGCTAATTCAAGAAATGGAAATATTTCCAATTGTAATACCAACCTTACTGCGTATATACAGGGTGATTCAAAAGTCAGGTTACATAGGTTTTTTTTGTTTCTTTGCGGGTAAATAAGTTATGAGATGTTATCGAAGGAGGAGCGCATTGATGTGATATTCCTAGCTGGCTGCACAAGTGCATTGCCGTTAACGGTGGCCATATCGAACATGTGATGTGACTATTCCCCTGTATCATTACATAATACAGTATTTCCCTATGTAACCTGACTTTTGAATCACCCTGTATTTAGATAGATAGATTAAGTGAAACGCAATATTTAAGGAAACTTTTGTACAACACTAAATAAATTAAACTGGGCTGCCGCCGCCATATTTAATTTCGGTGACGATAATTCACTGGCCAACAAAATGAAACTTTCTTTTCTCATCACAAACATGATCACACTTTTCTTAATGCATGTTTCGCGCTGATTCCGAATCTGGTTTTATTTTTTTTCTAGCACGTATAGTTATATAGATACACTGGTTTTGATATTTTTAAGTTTTTGATATTGCTATAAGAAAATTTATGGATGTATAGATCACACTTAGGAATGCTAAACAACAAATACATCATATACCTTATTCAATGTACTTATAAATAAGGAATATATACATTATTTTATTAAAAGCGCTGTGAGTGTGATTTCCTTTTGTAAATTTGGCCTGGATTGTCACGATACAGCATCCAACAATGGTCCGCCATCATGCTTTCATTCCAATATCCTTGGTAGCGCTTCTCCATCATCTGAATATCTTGATGGAAGCGCTCTCCTTGCTCGTCACTCACTGCACCAAGGTTTTCAGGAAAGAAATCTAAGTGGGAATGCAGGAAGTGAATTTTTAACGACATTCGACACTCCATTTCTTTGAAGGCATCAAGGAGGTTCTTGACTCCATCCTTATACGCAGGTGACTTGTTGCTTCCAAGAAAGTTTTCACATATCCATTTGAACGCCAGTCAAGCCTTCAATTCCAGCGGACTTAGGACTTTTTCAAATTCAGTGTCATTCAAAACCTCCCTTATTTGTGGCCCAACAAAAATTCCTTCCTTCAATTTTGCTGCAGTAACCTTCGGAAATTTCCTTGAAAGGTATTGGAACCCTTCAGAATTGACTTTACCCATTGCTTTAACAAAATTCTTCATTAAACCAAGTTTAATGTGAAGAGGTGGCAGATAGATCTTTTGGGGATCCACTAAAGGGACAGACTGGACATTGCTTATCCCTGGGACATATGTATACCTAAGTGGCCAGTCACTTTTGGTGTAATGTTCTATAGTGGCGCGACTGTCCCACAGGCAAAGGAAACAACAAAATTTTGTGAATCCTGACTGCATACCCATAAGCATTCCTATAACTTTTAGATCTCCACAAACATTCCATTGATGACTGTCGTATTTGATTGCCTTAAGTAGTATATCCATATTGTCATATGTCTCTTTTAGATGGACGGAATGGGCAATGGGGATGGATGGCATTATATTACCATTATGCAAAAGAACTGCTTTCCGGCTTCTCTGCGACGAATCAATAAAGAGGCGCCACTCAGATGCCACATACGTCTGAGATATGGCTGTAAATAGTCCATTGATGTCATGGCAATAACAGAGAGGACCGTCTACTGAAAAGAATGCTGTTAATTCAAAATTCCGCTTTCGGTAGTAACTAATACGAACATTGTTCTCAAGTAAATTGTTCTCCTTTAGTCTTGAGGCGAGAAGCTCTGATTTCTCTTTAGACAGCGATAAGTCTCTAACAAGATCATTCAACTGTCCTTGGGTTAACTTTTTAGGCTCTAAATGTCTACCTTCAAAAGTGTACTCTGGTTCTGTAGATGGTCCGGAAACGCCAGTTGCACCTTCATCACTTTCCATGTCATCTATGATAGAATCTAGCCTATCACTTGGGGGAATTGGAATGGGCAATGTTTCATCATGTTTTACTGGTCTACGTGCTGAATCCAAGTTTGAATATACAATCTGGTGTTTGTTCTTGGCAGAAAACCCCATTAAGTTCACACTACAAAAATAACAGTCTTCATGATGATCTCTCGGCTCCCTCCATATCATGAGTATGGCAAATGGCATTGAAGCTTTCTTTTTGTTAAGCCAATCACGTAATCCATTTGAACAGCCAGAACAGATTTGATGTGGCGCCCATGGTTTATCTTGGTCACCTAGATGGCAACCAAAGTATAGCTTGTATATTTTCTTAATGTCGGTTGTAATACTTCGTCGCTGTGTTTTAGTTGTCAACTGGCCGCATACGAAACAGAACTTGTCGGGGTCATTCTTACATTGTCGAGGCATGTTGACTGACCTGAGCAAACTATAAATTAAAAAAAAATGTACACCAACTTGACACAACAAGTTCTTGGACTGGACTGATCTTTTGACACACAAAGCACGGCGTTGTTGTCTGAATCACAATGCTGCTAGACGTAAAAGCTCACACCTGAAATACATAAGATGTATAATTAAGATAATTGAAATAAATAAGATGAATAAACTAAAAAAACACAATAAAATAAACACAATCAAATGTTGAAATATTAGTATTTTGCCTATTTAAAATGGTTAAATCTGTGTAGTTATATATATGCCTTCATCTTGAAAACTATACGTGCTAGAAAAAATCTGAATGCAGTTTTGGAATCAGCGTGAAAAATGCTATCCAGCAACCACAAATTTTACTCTGATGAAAAATCTTTGTTGACCATTGTAATTAATTCGTTTGCTCTTGGTTTGCTCGCTTTTTGTTTGTTTAATTTGTCATGATTTTGTTGTTTAGTTGTTTTTATTTCTTTCTTTGTTTACTTTAATTATTTGTTACTTTTTAATTTGTTTAAATGTTTGTTCGTGTGTGTGTGTCTCTCTCTCTCTCTCTCTCTCTCTCTCTCTCTCTCTCTCTCTCTCTCTCTCTCTCTCTCTCTCTCCGATTCCTTCTGCTTCTCTCACGAACCACCTGAATAAAGATGTCATTTTCGTGCAAGGTGTGTGTCCCTCATTAGAGAAAGTGAGATAACCTAAATATGTCTCTTAAACCTTGAATATTGTATGAGGGCGCTATAAAAGGATGTCAATGAAGGTGATGAGATCCAAATAATTCTCTCATCCTTAATGAATGGATCGTTGTATCCAGCTTGATGGATAAGGATTCATTCACGGAAAAATGAAATATTTAAAAATTAAATTTTAGTTTCAATACAATTGCCACACAGTATAATCGGCATAAAAAACTGGAAAAGAATCTCACTTTTCGCCAATTCGATAAACACTCCTGTCTCCTTTGACCGTTATGTCTGAGGACGAAAATACTCGCACAAACCTAGGTTATATAGATAGACATTTCATCGATGGGGAATTGCCTAACTTATGCTAATCTAACCTAATCTACCTTAATCTAGCAATCTAATCCAAGAAACTTGTTAATATATATATAATGCAAACCCACAAGAAAAGAGAAAAAAATATTCAAAGACCTTTCGTGTATTCGGCAGTACACCTCGTCTGGGTGTACTGCTGACGAAGTGTACTGCTGAATACACGAAAGGTCTTGGAATCAATTTTTCTTTTTCCTTGTGGATTTGCATCATTCATTCATTGCACGTGTTTAATTGTGAAATCGATGCATTTATAGTTTAAATGGAAGTATGAAGAGCTAAACATCTTTTCACATGAATCATCATGTATACAGGATGGCGCAAAAGTCAGAACACAGGAACTATGCTTTTCAGCATTGAAAAAGCATAATTCCTATGTGTCCTAACTTTTGCACTACCATGTGCGTGTGTGTATATATATATATATATATATATATATATATATATTATATATATGATCAGCCATGCATGGCTGGATACGAGGGCAGGAGGAGATCAGACAGCAATTCCCGCTTTCACCAAATCCCGCAAATTGAGGCGGGATGCTGCAGAGGGGTCGACCGCAGGTCGATCCTGAACCGTCGTTCAAACTCACCTAAAGTAACCTAAAGTAAGTAAGTATATATATATATATATATATATATATATATTTCTTACCAGGCACCTGGTAGACCTAAAGCGGTATGTCAGTTCTCTTGCACAAAAATTTACCAGCATTTCCCATCCAAATTTCTCTCCCCTACACCAAATGCCCCGATCACGTCTTCATTTCCGTTTCGATCTCCACCCACATGGCCATTTAGGTCTCCCATCAAAATTATTGGTCTATAAGGCAGCCCATCTATCATTCCCTGAAGATCCTCATAAAAAGTTTCCTTTTCCTCCTGTGATCTTCCACTCTGCGGTGCATACGGTATGCCTGGATTACCGATAGTCTCTCTCCGTTTAGGCTCAGGGTCACTCCCATCAATCTCTCACTCTTCATTATCACTCCAACATGTTCAGAAAATCGGGGGAACAGTATAATTGCCACACCCGATCGGGTATCCTCTTCTCTGCCCTTGTATATGCACTTATAATCATTGTGCAGTACCTTGGTTCCTTCACCTCTCCATCTGGTTTCTGCGATCCCCTTAATATGTATAGATTTCGATTCCATGAACTCGACTATTTCTTCGCATTTATCTCTAAGTGTTCCGACATTTATTGTAGCAATCCAAAAGGAAGTCCGTTTTCGCGCCAAAGTCGTAACCGTGGTCCGTCCGTTCCGAGGCTCTCTGCGTTGTACTTGAGCAAAAGAAAACTACCCGAGGCTTGCTAGGCCTTTCCTGGCTTGTTCGAAACTACTAATTAGTACCTTCCGGATGCCTATTGCACCCCGTAAATTACAGAAATCTCCTTCCAAATTTCCAGGCAGACATTCCAGTCGGTTTAAACTGCTACTCCTCGACAAGGTTACGTAGTTTCTTGTCCTGGTAGAGTAAGGCTCCAGGACCGTAGCATATATATATATATATATATATATATATATATATATATATATATATATATATAATTCTGAAGACATATTAATGAAAAATACTAAAACAAAAAATATAAATATCGAATCCTGAGAGAAAGAATTCAAATATAAAAAAATATAGATTTACATTTGGAAATTGTGACGTCACAGCGTAGTGTGCGTGTGTTCGTACATTGGTTACCGTGAACGGGGAAATCCAAAAAAGCTTTACCAGACGAACTGTAGCATCATTACTATATGGATCTGAGCATTAATTTATGATTCACCAAATGACTGTATATTATGAAAACTGTTACTTCCTCTCTTGTCAGTTTCATAGTTTAACAGGAGCTATTGAAGAATAGGGACCCCAGCCTTCTTTAGTTAGCTTTATAAGGCTAACTAACGAAAATATCATGACCTAACCTAACCAATCGTCAAGGGCGTACAGTTAACCTAACGATTGGTTAGGTTAGGTTGTGATATTTTCGTTAGTTAGCCTTATAAAGCTAACTAAAGAAGGCTGGGGTCCCTATTCTTCAATAGCTCCGTTTAACACTCAAATATTCAAATTTGTGCAAGTTATTAATTGTTGTTCATAATAATTTGAATTACAATTATTTTTTTCCATTAATTATTATTAATAATATAAAGTTGGTAAACATTTGTGTGAAAACCAATATTTCATGTGGAAAAATAGCTGCTAAACGTTATTTGTTGATTAGTCTAAACATCTCTAATCGAATAGTTTAAAAGTGCTAACTACGCTTTTTCTTACGTACATAATTCTATCGCAGTATTCAGAGAATTCATTTAATCCGTCGATGACTTTACAAAATTCTTGTAAAGTTTTGTAGAATCCTTCTATGACGCTATGACGTGTACAACTTTACAAAAACTTCTATAAAACTTTTGGGGAAAACTCTGCAATAGTTCGTTATAAAAGATACAATAGCGCCGTTTCGTTTTCTGTCTTGCTGAGCTTCAGTAGAAAACGGACCTCACCCTTCCAAGACTTCTCCATCCAACTTCTTGTTCATTTTTTTTTTAATTATTATCAAATAATTGTTATTTTATAATTAATAGTGATATATTTATTTACAGCAACTGTGTTAATTGCTGTATCGTACGGTGTACGCCCAGTGCAAATTGATAAATACTTTTATCGAGAAACTTAAAGTAAAAAAAGTATGTATTTTAATGTAATCATAATTTTAATATACATATATGGCGGAATTTTTAAACAGAATTTAGAATTATTAAATAGAATTAAACTGAATAAAATATTCAATTTAATAATCATTTTCGACAAATACATCCCTTAACTATTTTTTAAAATAAAATTATTAAAAATGAATTAAATACTTTATATTTAATTTATAAACAAAATCCATGTTCGTAGTGTTGATGGCTCACATCAACCTAATTAATTCTGAATGTACAATAGCAATTATATTATATATATATATATATATATATATATATATGTCATTTCCGTATTTTCTTTTAGTTTACTTTGAGGAAATGATGTTGACGAGAGACTTTCTTTATGTGTCAAGGTAAAAATATGTAGATAAGATCAAACGAACCTTGATCTCTTCGTAGAACCAAAACGAAAAAGTTATTCCACTGATCAAATTCTGTTTTTACTTTCATTTGTAATCACTCGTGTGTGTGTGTGTATATATACACACAGTATATGTAGATCTCTCTCATTTGTAAGGAGAAAAAGTGAAATAGAATTGGACGTATAATAATAATAACAATAATAATAATAACGTATTATCTACATCCTGTAAAACAAAATAAACAGTTTCGTGCTTCGCTTATCAGTGCATTTGAAAGGTTTGAGAGAACATTGACATTTCATTCGCTTCAACATTACAAATCATTTTAACATTAGATAACTGATGTAATTTTAGTTGATATTTTAAGCGATTTGCGTTTTTAACTCGAGTGTCCTCCTCCAGAGGAGATTTTCATCAGAGATGTTCGTCTTCGTCATTTTATCGATTTCTACGACCACTTTCGTAATGGGGCAACCTACAAGAACCAATCTTACTTCTGCAGTCACGCTTCTTCCAGATCCTCCATTAATGGTAAGAAAATTGATGCCGTTTTTCCTCCATTAAAAAGATATGAAAGTTTTAGGCAAAAGGAAAATAAAAGAGGCGAATAAGTATATTATTTTAAAAGCTTTTCTAGATCCACTCTCACGTGGAATGAAACCTTTGATACAAATACAATCGTATCTAATTAGAAAGATTGGATCACCTGAAGATCAGGGCCCCCCAGCTTTCTTTAGTTAGCCTTATAAGGATAATTAACGAAAATATCACGACCTAACCTAACCAATCGTTAGGTCAACTGTACGCCCTTGACTATTGGTTAGGTTAGGTCGTGGTATTTTCGTTGGTTAGCCTTATAAAGCTAACTAAAGAAGGCTGGGGGCCCTGATCTGAATTCAGGTGATCCGAAAGATTAAATATTTAGCTCTTTGTTAGTCTGTACATTGAAAAAAAACCTCTTTATTTAGTTTAAACAAAAACTGCATGTAGTACAGTACAGTACAGTACAGTACAGTGTTCAAAATTATGAGTCAGATTTTTGTTAAAATTGAACTAAATAAATGGTGGTACTTTAAAATAAATTTAGCTTAAATTAAACACGTTTAAAATTCTATTTACTTAGAATTGAATCGGACTTCATATGGCAAATTTAAAAATTATTAATTCCAAGTGTTTAAACAAATTTACTTTAAAGTAACATAATTTTAATTTTAACAAAATTGGGCTTCATAATTTTGAACGCAGTACTTTTTTGTTCGTCTAAATTTGAATTTTTTTTAGTGCAATTGTCCAGTTTTTTAGTGCAATTGTCCAGTGATTTCTTAAGACCAAAAAACCTTTTGACCAAACTAAAAACCACAATGATTCGATAACTCATTACACGTGATAATGTATTTATAACAGCAGTGAAATAACTTTTATGTTACAATATAATATTTTATGTGTTACACGCACAAAATGGACTATAATAAAATCGACATTCGATCTTACGCATGTCGACATTTTCCCAATTCGATTTTTATCAGGTTCCCACATTTAAGATTTGAATGAATATGAAAAGTTTGTTTAATATTCCGACTGAAAGTGACTAACTTATATGTATATTTCAACTTTTAAGCGAAAATTATTAACCTAATCTAGCGTAATCTAACAGGAGATAATGTAACCTAACCTAATCCAACCGAACTTAACCTAATTGAAATTGACTGCGCATGAATTAGACCTGTATTAGATCCAATTGGTCGACGTTACGCGAAGATTGATTTTGTTCTGCTACACCATGTTTCATATCGAGTAATAAAGTTATAAAAGCCATTAAAATATATTAATTATTACATTTAGAGCCCCCGTGGCTCCGTTGGTTGAAGAAGGAACGGGTTCGACTCTTACTGGCGGCGCCGCTGCTAGAGTTGAGTCGGGCACGGATGATTCGAAAGTTCACGTTTACCCCTTCCGTTTGGGGTAATAGGGGTTTTATTACATTTGAAATTCTTCGTGAAAAGAATTTTTACCCGAGTTTCATTATTTGATTGACGAGAGAAAGCGTTGATTCGCGGTCACGTGATCCTCGTTCAGCGTCTTCCGAATGCTCGGTTTTCGTTTCTCAAATAATATTTGGGGATGTTTAACCTCCTCCGTAATGGCAAAGGTCATGTGAGGGAAGAGACGTATAAATCTTTACGCGAGATCTATACCACCACGGGGGCTACGTCGTAGCCAATGTCGCAACACCGCCGCTTCCCGTTGATCAGCGAAGTTAAGCGACATTGGGTCTGGGTGGTAGTTGGATGGGAGACCGTCCTCCGCGTCCAGATTATGTAGCGACCCGTGGTTCGGATCCCACGTAAAGCTATAGGTCCCCTCCGTCATATGACCTTAGATGTTGCGAAGGAGGTTAAACAACCCCAATCATTATTATCTATACCACGGTTCGCTACGTCATCCGAAAGCATTAGAAGACGGTTCATCAATCCAACGCGTGAACAGATCCAATGTCGCTTAACCTCACTGATCTAAAGGGAAGCGGTGTTGCCACGTGGCCGGTGCGCATAGCTCTTCTTTCCTTAAAACTACGGAAAATCAAGTGTGTGTCGACATCCGAGTTGAAGGTTCTGAGAAACGTGGGAAATTCCCTCCTAAAAACTAGTCACTAAAACGGAAAAACTATTTGAAGAAAGTCTAATACCTCGTTCACTCCCATGCCACTCTCTGACTGGGAAGGCATGACACAGCTTATTACCATTCAGAATAGGGTATGGCATATTTTTCTTAGTCCCTTTATAGAAAAGGGTATGAAAATGATAATTGTTTTAGAGGTTAATTACCGAAAGACGAGTTTTAAAAAGTATAAACAATTATACAATGGATGAAAAACAAAGTGAGAGTTAGACCAGACCCTTGAAGGACCCTACGGCTTCAAGGATAAATATGATAAAAATAACTTTATGGAATAATGAACGGGACACTTGCTTCTTTTTAAAAGTAGGCTATTAAATTCTTATTGGTTTCAGTTATAAGTAGTGGTGTACCGATTAATGGGCATCGACAAAATCGGCCAATTTTTGGGCATCGGCATCCGCCAAATTTAGCCAATTCTCCCATTCTGTTTATGATAATTTATACTCATTTTAAAGTGTAATTATATAAAAATATTTTACATTCACGAAAACGCCAAAGCTTAATAAGTTAAGTTGCCCATAAATTTACATTTTCTCTAACTAGCTAATCTCTAAATATTATAAACTGTTGTAATCTCTTATTCTATATTCATAATAATTCTATATTAAATTGTACTTTATAATTTAGAGCTTAGGAATTAGGCATTATACAATATTGAATAAATGCAAAACGTGCATATGGTCTCGGTCTCGAGACCAGTCTCGATACCTTTTTTTCTGATCTCGGTCTCGGGTGATTAGGGCTCGGTCTCGGTCATGATGATCTCGACTATATCACTGTTATGTCGACTTTATTTTAAGTTTTTTAATAAGGTTATAAACCCAAATTATATATACATTTTTTTTTTAATTAAAATTGGCCACCAGGGACTTTAAATTTTAATAAAAAATTTTGTTGCTGTTGACATTGTTGAAGAAAGAAAATACGTTCAACATAAGGAAAACCAATTACTTTAAATATTGGTATTCAAATTATGAAACTAAAATAAAATTATTTTATCATTTTACTGAGTAATGAAACTTTTTAACATCATTTTGGCTACGGTATATGACTAACAAATTCTGGTACTATATGTTGTGGAGTGAGCTGAGGAAAAGCATTTAAACAAATTTGAAACGTATAAATATGAAAATTGAAAGTTTTCACACTATAGTAGTAAAATTTATGAAGAGAACTGATTTTTTTAAAATATAGGCAAAGAATCGGCATCGGTATCGGCAGTATTTTATGGAATCGGCATCGACTAAATTTTGGTATCGGTACATCACTAGTTATAAGTAACACATATGATGAAGGCTGGATGAGAGCATGAAAAAGGAAGACACAACAAAGCGTTGGAGGTTATTGAAGTGTCTAGTAGTATGGGTGAAAAAATGCCCAGAGTTAATGGGGGAATAGGGGGTTCGGGTAATTGGGGATGGGAATGCCAAGGGGAGAAGAGAGTGCTGAGGAGATGGAGATCCCACTGCCCCAATGCTACTATGAATATAGACTATAGCTTCCTAACCTAGCCTGAAAAAGTAAATATATATATATATATATATATATATAACGTCATACTATAAACTTTAGCGGTCACCATTTTAAAAGATAAAAAAGTTAAAAAAATTGAAACTACATCAGGTGGTCTCTAAACCTTATATAATGTAGGTGACCCACTGTTACTATGAATATACAGGGTGTCCCGTAAGTCCGGCATCATAGGAGAAATTCATATTTTTCTCTTTCTACAAACCATAATTCATATTTTTCTTATGCTCGGGATGCCAATTTCCCGTCCACCATTCCGTTCAGTGACGAGGCTGTTTTTTATGGAAATGGTGAGGTAAATCGACAGAACACCCGCTACTGGTCTCAAAACAACCCTCACTGGTATACCTCTTCAAAGGAACAAGGTGCATCTCGGGTGGTGGTATAGTGTGGCAAGGAAGTATGCTCAAGGAAGAAGCATTTCCCAGTGTCTTGAACGAAGAAGGAAATTCCCCAACATGGTTCCAGCAAGACGGCGCTCCTGCACATTACAGCACCCAAGTAAGGGAATACCCGTACCAACAATTCCCTGGTCATTGGATAGGACGTCGAGGGCCTGTGGAATGGCCAGCTAGAAGCCCGGATCTCACGCCACTAGATTTTTATCTCTGTTGAACATTTGCGGCAACGCATTATTGGGGCATGTAACACCATTACTCCTGACATCATTCACCGTGTGCTTGCTGACTGGGTATCACGTCTGAATTTGTGTATTGAAAACAATGGTGGACATATTGAGCACGTTCTGTAAATAAAAGCTTTTGTTTTGCCTTTTTTATTATTTTTCCTATGATGCCGGACTTGTGGGACACCCTGTAGAATATAGTTACCAATTTAAAAAAATAAATAAATAAAAAATAAAATAACCTAATCTCTCTCTCTCTCTCTCTCTCTCTCTCTCTCTCTCTCTCGCCTATTACCCTACTCCCCCATTTCTCCATTACCCTTTCGGCATTTTTGCACCCAAACTATACTACTTGTCTGTTCCAGGTCGATGCTGCATGCGTGACCTTTCGAACAAAAATTAAAACAAATATACTTCGTAGGAAGAAGTACTTCTATAATGAGTACAAAATCCTGTACTTGTATTTAATTGTCTTCAATTTTGTTAATTTTCATCATTATATTTTACTCGTTTAAATTGCGTAACAAATTGAATTGTTCAGAACGACATCAAACTACGCATGCGTCATTCCAATAATTGAATTTCGATGGGGTTTCTGGAATAAAAATAAAAAGAAATTTCCTCTCAAAAAAGTGGGAATTGTTACTGAAATATGGAAAAAAAGCAGTTTTAGTACATTTTACGTTTAAAATATTTATTAAATTTTTTTTTTTTTTTTACACATATATACAGGGCGTCCCAAAAAAATGTATACACACTTTAAATAATTATAAAGGCAGTGTTTATTAAAATACATTTCATTTTCAAAATGTAATAGAATCTACAGACATTTAATTGTTTTGTCAACGCCTGTTTTCAAACTGACGTCCGTTCTGGTCCAGGCACTGCTGATAACGCGAAGCAATGGAATCGCAAACATCACGAAACATTTCGTTTGGTATTTGTGTGCATTCTCGTTCAATGGCTGCTCTCAATTCAGCGACTGTTGCAGGTTTTATAACGTAGACTTTGTCTTTTAAGTATCCCCATAAAAAAAAGTCTAGTGGTGTGAGGTCTGGTGAACGCGGAGGGTATTCTACGAAACCCCTTCGTCCAATCCACATCCACATCGTGCCAAGTACCACTCGCAATACTCCACTCTTCGGTCCGGATCATCTTCATTAATAGCATGGACTAATCTTGGAATGTAACTTTTCCATTGACAGCGCTTCAAAATGCGTTGGACAGACGATTCTGAAATTCCTACCTCACGACTCGCTTGCCGCACAGATTTTCTTGGACTTTGGTGATACGTTTCCAGTACTCTTTCTTGCTTTGTGGGGCTTGTCGATGTCCGTGGTCTTCCGGAACGCTTCTTGTGACATTCTGAACAGTTCCATCGGCTTCAAACTTATCTCTAATTCGAGTGATGGTAAGTCGCGTTGGTGGATCTGTTTGAAACTCCTCCTAAACTGTCTTTGCACTTCAACTGCGTTTTCACACTTCCAGTAGCATTTTAGAATGAATTTCCTTTGTTCAAAGCTTAGTCTGACTGCCATTATTAATTCTAATGGGTTTAACTTGGAAAGAAAGAAACATCAATTGAGCTATCAGCTGTTAAAGTGTGTATACATTTTTTTGGGACGCCCTGTATATATATATATATATATATATATATATATATATATATATATATATATATATATATATATATATATATATATATACACACACACCCTCGATTAGGTACTCCGGCTTGCCGGGCCGAGGGGGCTCGTACACCTCGTGGGTTGTTGGGTTTCCTCAACTCCTCGCTGGGTGTGGGCGAAGAGTTACCTAGTTGTTGTTTTTTGTTTTTTTCCTCCTTTTCTTTCTTTTTGCCCCCCCCCTTTTTTTTCCGTCTCTCCCGGAATTTCTTTTGTCTTGACTCGGTCTTGTGCCTCTGTTAATTGTAGTATCCCCCCCCTCTCTGTTTGTATTTTGTAGTCTTGGGGTCATCGGGTGCACCCGCCGGGGGGCATCGCTCCGTGGCTGAGCCATGCTCTGGGGACGGTACGGGCGCCCGGACCGCTGCTGCGTGTGGATTGGGTCTTTGCTTGGCCCTTAACGGACAAATCTCCGTAGTGCCAATCTGCTGTTTTTAAAACGACAGTCAGGTTGGGGGGCGGGCTACCCGGGATGTTGGGCCTGCGCCTTGAAGGATGCAGCGGCGGATGGTGCATTGCCTTGGGTCCAAGGCTGTCTTTTTTGTAAAGCTATTGTTTATGGGTTCAATTTCTAAACTTCAATCCCCTCCTGTTGACGACTCTGGCCCGCCCTTGGATTTGGATAAGACTACTACTTCTGGTCGTTCAGCGGCCTCTGCCTCCGCTGGATTGACCTTCAAGCCGTATGGCCCCTCTCGTCCTCTGCGGCGTCTGGCTCTCGTGGCCGGACTCGTTGTGGCCGTAGGGCGGGGTCTTCGCGGCCCTTGTTCTCTCGCCCACTCTCGGTTACCGTTACACATGGACCTGTCCCGGCTGTCAATTTCTGTCCGGTGGACAGGTTCCTTGTTCTCCGCCCTTCCGCTGGCTCCCTTCCGGGCAACTCGGAACGGGTGTTTCAGCGCGTTAAGACGGTGGGGGTTCCCTGTCGTTATGATATCCGCCCTCTGAAGGATGGGTCTCTTCTTTTGAAGTCCCGTTCTTCGGGGGTGACTGAGTCCCTTCTACAGTTGCAGGATGTCTTGGGTTGCAGAGTTTCTGTGACTCCCCATCCGCAATTGAATAGCTGTCAGGGCACCATTTTCGCTTCCCGTCTGCTATCAATCCCGGTTGGCGAGTTGCAGGAGGATCTTGCCCCCCAGGGGGTAACGAAGGTCTTCCGCTTTTCGTCGCGCCGGGATGGTGCTCTTACCCCGTCCGCTCGTCTGCTCCTGACCTTTGACTCCCTTGTGCCTCCGGCCCAGGTGTTCTGGGGCGTGGGTGATCGCCGGTCGTGTGAGTTTTCGGTGCGACCATATGTGCCTGACCCGGTTCGCTGCTTTGGCTGCAACCGGTTCGGCCATGTTAGCTCTGCGTGCCGCTGTGAGGGTAAGCTATGTGTCCGCTGCGGTGGGCCTGCGCACCCTACCCCGTGCACGAAGCCCCCGCTGTTCTCGAACTGCTCGGGGGCCCACCCTTCATCCTCTCGGGACTGCCCCGTTTTCAAATTTGAATTTGAGGTGCGGTCCTTAAGGACTACCGAATTCCTTAGTGCGCGGGAGGCGCGCGATAGGGTCCGTGACCGGGAGCCGCGGCGGGGGTTGTCCTATGCTGCGGCTCTTGGCCCTGGCGGGTCCTCGGGCCCCTCCCGTGCTACCCCGGCGTCTACCGGAGTGGTGCCCCCCCTGGAAGTTCCGGGGGTTGGTGGTCCTCCTGGCGCCGTGGGTCCTTCTTGTTCCTCTGCCTCACTTTCAGACATCCCATCTGATTCCCTGCCTACAAGTGCCCCTTCTCCCTCTCCGGCCTTGGGGTCTGGATCCTTGCCTACTCGTCTCGGGTGGGGAAGGTGATGCCCCGAAGGGGAGGGGGAAGCGTCGCCGTGGTCGGAGTCGGAGTCCTCCAGACCCGATCGTGACCGCTGCTCGCCCTGCTTCCCCTTCTTCACCGGAGGGGAAGCGGCGCGCCGCTCCTGATCCGCTCGGGACTCCCCCCCCCCCTATACGGAGGGCTGGTGAGGCGTCACCTCCCGGTGCCCCGACCAGTGTCCGGGTGTCGGTTGAGGTACACCGCCCCATGACACCCTCGATTACTGACTCTGTTCCCATGGTGGACCCGGTCGAGAGGAGCCTGGCCCTTCTTCATGGAGTCTCTTTCCCTTCGGCTCCTGCTGCGAGTGGTCGGGTCCTCTCCTGGATCTACCTCTCCCACCTGTGGTGGACCTTTCCTCCCCCCCCCCCGTCAGTGCTTGTCTGGTTTGACGAGCCCTCGAACATCTGGTTCTCCCCGGCCCCCCTCTGGTGGGGAGTCGGGGGTTTCGGCTGGGCCCGTCTCGTCGTCTCTCCCCCCCCAGGGGAGCCCCCTTCTGAACTCCCTGTTCCACTCTCCACCTCTCATTCTACTACGGGTGAAACAGCTGCGGGGTCGGTAGCCCCTACCCCCCCCGTTCGGGGTGAGTCGGGGAAGCCGATTCCGTCCCTGATTGCGGACCGTTGAGTTTGCTGCTCAGCTTGGTCCGTGGCTATTTCTGTTTTCTCTGCCTCTTATAATGCCACTTCCCCTTACAGTTCCATTTTTCATTAGAACTGTAGGGGGCCTTTAGCTAACTGGGAGAACCTTGCCTCCCTGCTGAAGAGCGAGCGGCCTTCCTGTGTTTGTCTCCAGGAGACTATCCTGGCTGCGCGGGGACTCCCTCGTCTCTCTGGCTATGTTGGTTTCCCTTGCACCCCGGATGAGCACACACGCCGGCGGGGTGCGGCGATTTATGTGCATCATTCGTTACCATCGCGAGGTGTGCCTCTTCGCACTTCCTTGCAGGATGTGGCTGTGCGGCTATTTTTAGATCGCCAGTACACTGCCTGCTCGATTTATATTCCTCCTCATGACCCTCCTTCTCGCGACGCGGTTCGCGAGTTGGTGTGCAACTACCTCGACCGTTTCTCCTCCTCGGGGACTTTAACAGTCGCGACCCGGCTTGGGGAGATGTCGGTCGACTAATGTTGCTGGTATGTTGCTCTTCTTAATGGAGGAACTTTCCTTTGCGTGCCTCAATTCCGGTGAACCTACTTACTTCCACGAGCCCACGGGTTCATTTACCTGTATTGATCTCTCCTTGGTGTCCCTCGATGCCTTACTCGATTTTTCGTGGAAGGTGTTGGGGGACTCTTATGGCAGTGAACATTACCCAGTCTGTCTTGAGCCGGTCGGACCGCAGCCGGGTGTCTCGTCTCGACCGAGGTGGTGCCTTGCGCGGGCTGACTGGCCATCCTTCAGAGCTCGTTCCGTCATTGCCCGTTCGGTGTTGAGCTTTGGCTCTGTGGATGAGAGCTTGGAGTTCTTCGAGCGGGTATTGATGGGCGTCGCGGAGGACTCTATTCCTCGATCTTCCGGTAACCCGCGGATGCGTAGCGTCCCGTGGTGGACTCCAGCATGTCACCGGGCGGTGTGCGAGAGGAAGAGGGCGACGCGCCGCTTCCACCGCACCCGGCGCGCGGACCACTTGATTGAGATGCGGCGGGCGAAGGCTTTCGCCCGCCGGACTCTCAAGTTGGCCCGTCGGGCCTCTTGGCGTGCTTTTGTGTCCGGCTTTTCCTCGTCTACCCCTTCTGCTGCTGTGTGGCAGAAGGTACGTAGTATCGAGGGGAAGCCGGTCCCTGCTAGTCGCCCTGTCCTTCGGGACGGGGACGGCTTCCTTTCGGATCCTGCTGCTGTGGCCGATCGACTGGCTGGGGCTTTTGCTGCGGTTTCCCGTTCGCCTTCAGCTGCGGATCGTCCTTTGTCGAATGTTACGTTCCCGCTGCCTGGGAACGAGCCCTATAACCATCTCTCTACGATGCGAGAACTTCGGGCTGCCTTGGCAACCCGTCGTTCTTCCGCCCCTGGCCCTGATGACATTCCGTATGACTTTCTTTGGAATCTGCACCCGATGGCCCTACACTTCTTGCTGGATCTTTTCAACCGGGTGTGGGTTGAGGGGTCGTTCCCTTCCCGTTGGAGGGAGGCGATTGTGGTCCCGATACCTAAGCCGAGGAAGGATCCGGCGGAGGTGGTGGGCTATCGGCCTATTGCCTTGACGAGCTGCTTATGCAAGCTCCTTGAAAAGATGGTGGCCGTCCGACTTTCCTTTACACTGGAGTCGCTTGGGTTATACCCCCCGACCCAGTATGGCTTTCGTCGATTTCGGGGTACTCTGGACCCCCTTCTCCTCCTTGGTCATGATGTACGGGAGGCCTTTTGCCGGAATCTTGTTCTGGCCGTCTTTTTTGATGTCCAAAAGGCCTATGACACGACCCGTCGGGGAGTTGTCATGGACCGTTTGAAGTCTCTTGGTTTTGTGGCCTTTTTGCCCACATTTCTTCGTAACTTCCTCTGCCGTCGCACTTTCCGCGTCCGTAATGGGGCGGCCCTATCTGACCTGTATGTTCAGGAGGAGGGGGTGCCCCAGGGGTGTGTCTTGAGCGTTTCCTGCTTCAATCTGGTCATGTCTGCGCTACCGGGAGCCCTTCCGCCCTCGGTGCGATGTTCCATCTATGCCGACGATCTGGCTGTCTATGCCGCGGGGACGAGTCCCCCCCTCGAGGAGAGGCAAGTCCAACTCGCGGTCAATCGGGTTGAACGCTGGGCGTCGTCGGTGGGCCTTACGCTCTCTTCCCCGAAGACTTCGTGTGTGGCCTTCCTTCCGCCGAGGAGACGGGGATCCGGCGCCGTCCCGACCTTTAATCTTACACTCGGGGGTCAGCCTCTGGCCCTCGTTCAGTCAGTGCGTTTCCTGGGTGTGGTTTTCGACAGCCGTTTGAGCTGGGTTCCCCACCTTCGCCGGCTGCGCGAGTCTGCAAGACGTATCCTGGATTTGCTGGGACATCTGTCGCATACTACATGGGGCGCGGATGGGCGGACACTCCTCCGTTTGTACGTGTCCCTGGTACAGTCAAAATTAGATTATGGGAGCGTGGTGTATGGCTCCGCCTCCCGTACGGCCCTTCGAATACTGGATCCGGTCCTCTCTAGAGGACTGCGCATGTCATCTGGCGCCTTCCGATCCTCTCCGGTTGATGGTCTGCAGGTTGAGTGCGACATCCCTCCCTTGGGGGATCGGAGGTCGTTCTTCATTGCTAAGCACTATCTCCGGATCCTCCGTCTTCCCAACTCTCCTCTGTTCCAGGTGGTGGAGAGGACTTTCTGCCGGGATGGGGGTTGGTATTTCACCGATACGGTGACCTCCCTCCTCGATGGTATGGGCACTCCTCCTCCATCCGTTATACCGGTCTCTTTCAAGGGTGTTGCACCTTGGGAGAGCACCCCTGTTGCGTGCTGTAGGGCGTTGCGCCCCGTTCGCAGGGCCGATTCTGACTCTGCCTTGCTTCGGTCTCTGTTCCTTCAGCATGCGGCGTGTCACTCTGCATGTGTTGCGGTCTTCACGGATGGCTCGAGGTCGTCGGGGGGCGTTGGGGCCGCGGCTGTTCCCCAGTCGTCTGCCCTTGCTCCCCGATGTACCCGTCTCCCTGATGAGGTTTCCGTTTTCACGGCGGAGCTCTATGCCATTCTGAGCGCTCTGGAGGTGGTGCGGGAGCATCCGGATGGGTCGTTTGTCATCTATTCGGATTCCCGCAGTGCCCTGGATGGCCTGGAGTTTTTTAACCCTGTCCACCCACTGGTCCGACGAATCCAGCTACTGTGCCATACCCTTGTTGCCTTCGGTGGCAAGGAGGTGGTATTTTGCAGGGTCCCAGCACATGTTAACGTGGCTGGTAATGAGGCTGCATATCGAGCTGCCCGTTCCGCGTGCCGACTACAGGTTTCACCCGTGTCCCTCCCTTTTCCGATTATATCCCTGGCTTCCGTAGGTTCTTGCGCTCCCGGTGGCAGAGTCGCTGGGATGGCGCTACAGATAACAAACTTTGCAAGATTAAACCCAAATTGGGATGTTGGGCCTCTTCCTATCGGTCGCGCCATAAGGAGGTGGCTCTGGCCCGCCTCCGTATTGGCCACACCCACCTGACCCATGGCTATTTGATGGCTGGGGATCGGGTGCCCCGATGTCCCAATTGTAACGTTTTCCTTACAGTTGCCCACCTCCTGGTGGAGTGTCCGCTTTACTCTGCGCTGCGCGCAGAGTATTTTCCCTTTTTGGAGAGCGTCGAGCCTTGTGATAGGCTTGGCGCTATTCTATCTGAAGGTCCCTACTTTTCGATAACCGGGTTGTTCTCCTTCCTCTTTCGCTCCCGACTTCTTTACCGGCTGTGACTTCGCTATGATCTTTCTGCTTCCCCCCACCTCCTCCTCCCCCGTTTATTGTTCATTTCCATTAGCTGTTCCATAATCTTCGTCCTGTGTTCGCTCTGCTATCCACCTTTCTTTTGGTGGCCATGAGCGGTCATACTTTGAAACAAAAAAAAAAAAAATACACACACACACACACACACACACACACACACTGTAGGTATTTTTTATGTGGCAATGTTCAATGTGAAAAGAGCGGAACCAGGAAATAAAAAGGAAAAACGATTCAGATAATTTGAACACCTGAAAATTTACGCAATCGGGAAAAAATCCATCAAAAATTCTCAAAACAGGAAATGGGAAGATTCTAATTTTATATCTGGGATCCAATCATCCTGAAACATCCTGGAAGTGATATATATTATATATATATATATATATATATATATATAATATATATCTGGGATCCAACCATCCTGAAACGTCCTTGAAGTAATATACGAGTATATACTACTATTAAGTCAGAAGTAGCAAGCAAAGGTTTAATTTTTTTATAAAACAACGCTCCGCCCATGCACCCATTCGGGGGGAACGAGCAGCTCGCAGCATCATTGCCAAGTATGCATAGAGGGTCAAGTTATTAACAAGGCTTCCGTACTTAGTTCATCACCAGTGGGAGAAACAACTGTTTGCGTTATCACAATTCAATGGATAATCCAATGCATCAATACAAAATAATTTCCCTGCTTGTGTCGTCCAACGACGAAGTTTTGGAAATGTCGACGTAGTATCAAATAAAGAAGAATTTTCTATTACTTTAAGTTCATTAAAGGGACCAGTTCATTATTTATTATTATTATTATTATTATTATTATTATTATTATTACAGAAACCAGTTGCGCCAATGTCAGTGAACGCGAGTTTATCGCTTCGCAACAAAGATGCCAGTGACTTCACCAGTGCTACTCTCGGTCTTCGTCTTCCTACCGCCCTGAAACCGACTGAGTATTTTATCAAAATCTTTCCAATCCTTTCCGAATATCAGCATTTCCAAGGATACGTTGACATTGACCTTAAGGTTTTAGAGTCAACTTCCGTGATCTATTTGAACATGGCTGATATTCAACTCGACTTCGCTTCGTTGAAGGTAAGCGAGTTGAACTTATACCCATTATGTCGACGAGACGTAACATGGACACTACAAAACTAACTTAACCTAACCTAACTTAATCTAACCCGCAATAAGTTGTCGATTTTATGTCACGTCCATCAAATGTCATTAGCCCGAGCGAATTAGTACTGTTATTCATAAATATGCTTCTCTTACCGGAATACTGCCTATAATAATAATACACCTCGGTGGTGCAGTGGTTGGCGTCGCTGACTACGAATCCATTGGCCCTGGGATCGAGACCCGGTTACGGCAGGCGGCGCGCAGCAAAACCCAGTTGTTCATCCTTCCACACGATAAAGAAATTGATTGCTAGATAAATGTGTACCCTGGGTAGCCTGGTAGTTAAGACGCTTGGCTGCTGGTGCGGCGTGGTTCGGATTCCACGTTAAACTGTAGGTCTAAGGTGGAGTGACAAGCTTGATCTTCGTCAGAATAAACAATTCGGCCGGAAGCAAAACCAAGGTTAACGAAGGTTAATACATTTTTTGTATGCCGCTGAGATGAGTATACGATACCATATAGTACTACTATAACAACCCTCAAAAGCTATTGTGAATATAGAAATTGATGATGAAAAGCTACCTAACTTCAATTATTTTAATTAAGGGAGTAAAGCCACAACAGGAAATATATTTATTAGAAGCTATTTCGGCCAATTCTAAAATCTTTATCAAAGCTCTAATGCCTTTAATAAATAAATTACTTATCTTTTTTATTCCTCGAATTCAATTTTTCGTAACTGAGAAGATTCATATACACTTCAAATTATTCATTCATTCATTCATTCATTCCATGAATCAATTTAGGTATTACATTTAAAATATTTGGAGTATCCACGCACCTCGTAAATGGTTTGTCCTTATACATTTTAAAATTAGTTCATTCTTTATGTGTAGGTAACGACGAAGGGACGTAAAGGCAGAGAGTCCATTAACGTCACGGATCATGCTCTTTATCCTGAGAAACAAGTAGGAACTTTCACCCTAGAAAAGCCCCTATCCGTTGGGGACACAGTCAGATTCTCATCTTCGTACTCAGGAAATCTCGTCAACAATTCCTATGGCCTAAATCAAATATTATATAAAGAAAAAGATGGAACGCAAAAGTAAGAAAAATGTATTGAAGATAAATAAATTTAAGAACTACCATTAAAAAGAACTACAAAATAAAGTTATTTCTAAGTTGAAGTAACAATAAACAATAACAATTAAGTAAATAACCCCCCCCCCCCAAAGAAATAACATATTTTGTTCTTTTTAAATCTAAAATGTCTCAAAAAGGTCTTTTCCTTTTGGGGGAGAGGGCGGGAATCAGTGGGAACTAATTTTTCATCGTTGCTGGCATTACTGCCCGTCTCAGCGCCCTCTGGTGGGCGAAGGACGTAAAATGGAACAACCGACTAACTCTTATCGAGTTACATTTCGTGTACGAAAGAGAATCTTTGACGTAAATCATTATTAAATAATAATGAAATAAAATTGGAATTTTACGCAAAGTTTATAACTTAAAAATGAGAAAATTAATTACTAAATATAGAAACAATATCAAAATAACTGATTTAAATCCTGCAGACGAGTTTTGGCAACCTACCTCCAGCCAGTTGGCGCCAGGCGCGTTTTTCCATGTATGGACGAGCCAAATTTGAAGGCCAGATTTGTTCTCCTCATCGCAAAGCCGAAAGGAAACACGGTCCTTTCCAACATGCAGATCAATCGCACGTTTTTGGCGTAAGTACTTTCTTCGCCTAAATTAACTGCAGAACTATAGATTAACAAAGATCCTAATACCCACTCTCGGTTAGCTCGAGGAAACGGAAAATTAGTGTATAAGACATGTATAAGACATTGATGCCGAAGTAAGATAAATTATTTTGAGACTTAACCGAAATGGAACTTATTCCTTTACCTCAAAATAACTGGTTGGTTAAAGAGGCATATTTATTTGGCTCTCGCGCGTAGTGGATGCTTAATTAATTAATTAATTTTCATCGTTTACTCGCTTTACTGTAAACCTCATCCGACCTTTTATTTTTCTGGGCAGTGAAAATGGAGCTTATTCTTGGTGTGAATTTCAAAAGAGTTTGCCAATGTCTTCTTATTTGGTCGCATTCGTCATTTCGGACTTCAGTACAAGAAGTAGGAAGAACAAAGTCAAAGGTAACTTTTTTCGAATGTGAAATTTTTTCATGATTTTCACGAATATCAGTAGTTAAAGTTACTCATTAAAATTGAACGTTAATATTTTTATTTTTTTTCAGTCTGGTCACGGAGAAGCGTTCTGATCAAATCTATGTATGCGTCTAGTTTGGCTCCAAGAACTGTGAGATGGTTTGAAACATATCTGGGTGTTCCATACCCTCTTCCAAAACTGGATTTGGTGACCTTCCCTTCTTATACAGTTCCTGGGATGGAGAATTTTGGACTAATTACCACTGCGTAAGCAAAATGCGTGCAAACTTCTACGGAACGAGTTATTAAACCAACAAAGAAAAAGTACTTTGTTAAATCAATCACAATTTATAGCTAACTATTCAACAACCAATCTAAATGGTCAACAAAACCATGTGGTGATAATATTATTTTTTTATGGTACCAAACTACAATGGTTGAATTAACAATTTTTGGTTGGCTGTTTATATTGTTTGATCTTTTCAACCAAGTACTTTTTACTATGTAAGAAATAATAGCATTATTAAATATCAAACTGGTTGACATACATTCCTGTTTTTAGTTACGCTAGTTGGCGTATAAAGTTTTCCTCTTAGTTAAATGTAAAGGAATCAAGGTCGTTAAATAGAAATGCGTTTTATAAGCATTTCCGTCAACCATTTTGATTTCAAACATTTCCGTCAACCATTATTAATTTGATTCACAAAATCATACTCAAGGCCACAAACATCGCATTTATCACGCTTCACACTGGCCATGAGGACAAATAGAGCGAACTGCTTAACAGAGTAGGTGACGTCATGATATTTTACGTCATAGAACGCTTTTTCTCACTAGACAAGTGACCTTGTAAGACATGTGAAATTCCCGCGTTGAGAATTGAATGAGAAGACGAGTCATTTATTTCGTGATCAAAGTTTAGTTTCTAGTTTTTAACGATTTTCTGACCGTATTTTTATTTTTTTTTGCAGAGAAGCCTCTTTACTAACAAATGGGAAACTCACTCGCAAAGAATGGGTAGCCACAGTTACTGCCCACGAAGTCGCTCATCAGTGGGCGGGAAATCTGGTCACGCCTGTTTGGTGGTCCCAATACTGGCTCAGCGAAGGATTTGCCACGTACTTGGCCGCCCGTGCTTTGGACGAGGTAAGGAATCAAATGTGTAAAGGAAAGAAGTCGGAATTTAATAAAAAAATTAACGATCGAGTAACAAAACCTGTATGGAATGAATGAAACACGTAACTGAAGATCGCTTTAAAGATAAGGTTTTCAGACCAAAAATATTCCACTCCATTTTGTTACGAATTATTATTTTAAAATTGTATCTTAATTTAGAACTAAATGAAACGTAACTCGTATTTTCAATTGACCTCTTCATCATTTTTTTTTATCCTTCGAAAGCTTCTTCCTAGTATGGAAGCGACCAACCACATGGTGGTGAAAAATACGCAGTTAGTTCTCAGACAAGATGACGGTGAAACGGCCTCAGTCATCGTCGAGAAACACTTCGATCCTCTTCTAGCGCCCCCCAAGAATATTCCTATGTACTTCAAAGGTCAGATTTTTACTCTTCGTTTACTCTTATACCTTTACCTTATGATAACTTTATTCAGCCTTACAATTCACCTATAAGTACTTTTAGCACAATAACCGCACTCTATAAAATGGTAATAATAAAAGGCAATAAAATGGGAAACTGGAAGCTAGTCGCGTTACGTATATCAGGGTGAGCAGTTTTCGCTCTAATCCAGAATACCCCAAACTATCTGTTCAAATTCGCAATGACTTAAAGCATCACTTAACCATGCTCCCTGCGAAGTAAAAAAGAACATGATTAAAGCTTTGTTTACATACACTAACAGTGGGAATTTCAGTTACAACTGGATAAATTCTTTACAGTTCATTACAACTATAGTTTACAGTCTATCTCACTCCATTTCGGCATGATGAATAGAATCTTCTTCATATAATACTACTACTGTCTTGCGCATAAAAGTTCAGTTAAGATATTCATGTGACAACATTTATGGGTTCCTCCACATTTCGCTGCATTTTCCACACATTTTTAATCTAACTTCGTATAAATGATATAAATTTAATCGAGAGTTACCTTCCCAGAAATGGTTATTTCTTGATTACTGCGTATGAATCATGTCTCCATGAATAGCCACATGATCACTAAAACTAAATTATTAACACGTACAGTACGTACGATGAGCTACATTAAATTGTGGTAAAGTTTCATTTTTCGTGATTATTATTTTCTTTTTCTAACCGACTGTGTATATATATATTTCTATCCTTAGTATGTGAACTGCCATTGTATTAATAATATTTGTCATATGGACTATATAGTCTGCCAATAAACCTTTTCATTTCATTTCATTTCATTTCATATCATTTCATTTCTTATGTCACAGGTGCTGCCCTTCTACGTTTGTTAAATGCACTTTTGGGTGAAGAATCGTTTTCAAAAGCAATGAAGGAATATTTCAGAAAATTGTAAGTAAAAAGAATGAATCTTTTCGATTAAACACCGATTTAAAATACTTAATATTGTTTAAATGACAAACAAAATAGCTAATAAAAGCGTTTCTTCTTTCAGTCAATTCAAATCAGTTTCTGAATCTGACTTTTACGCGGTCATATCCAAATTCTTGGCGGTGCAACCATCACGACCAAACTGCAACCAAATTCTGCCAACCACACTGGATCGAATCATGGAATCATGGACCACGCAGAAAGGCTATCCTCTTATTACCGTGACGAGAAATCCTGACGGCAGAATTAGCGTACAACAGGTAAGAGTTGATGCATTATTTTTTTTCTTTTTAACGTTTTGTAATTAAATGCAAAATAATTTCGTTAAATGGAACTTATTTCTATACTGCAATTCCACAAAGTTCCAATGGATGAATAATGATGCTAATGATAATAATGATAATAATAATAACAATAATAATAATAATAATAATAAGTTATAATTATAAATACGAGCACTTATATGTATAATGAAAGAACGGAAAAGCCATAGGAAAGTTACAAATTTAAAGTTTAGTCCTACACTTGTTCAACCCTGGGGCAGTGGTTTACGAAGGCTCTAATTGAGGAAGGAATACCCACCTTACTGTGGTATAATTTTCCTTTATGAAAACAACCTTAACAGTTCTTTAAAATGAAGAAAATTAATTAAACCTCTTAATTTGCTGTTTTCCCAATTCAGGAGGTGTTTGAGAAGAAGCATTTCAACTTGTCTACTGCTTCCCTTCAAGCAACCCCAACTGATTCCCCCCGAAACTGGTGGATTCCCATCTCCTTCGCCACCTCCCGCGACCCGGACTTCAGCAGAACCTGTCCAAGGACCTGGTTACTCCCCTCGAAAGACCCTTTGACTCTGGAAGGTGTGACTGCAGAAGACTCTTGGATTGTCATTAACGTCCAGCAGTCGTTGTACGGCAGAGTGAACTACGATGAAGGGCTCTGGAGGGCGATAGCCTCCCGACTGGTGCAAGACCCAATTACCATACACGTTCTCAACAGGGCGCAGCTCGTCGATGATGCATTCTACTTGTTTACTACAGGTAAAGTGTGTGTGTGTGTGTGTGTGTGTGTGAGGACATTTATGGTCCCCTCCCCAGGGGACTCCGAGGCTCTTGAAGTCGATGCCATTTTGTTGTTTTTTTATTTTTGAAAAGATTGTGTAGTGTGTAAGATGCATGTTAAATCATATGAACGTACGAACGTAAGCCGAAATAGGAGTTGTCAGAATATTTTTAGTATAGAAAAAAAGGCCGGCCCCTAACTACATCGAACTCACCGTCGAGCCACCTTACTTTCCTTGAAATTGTATCTTTTATTTGTCCTTCAAGTTCTTTTACGTTTATATTTTAGGTCATATCGGTTCGGATCCACCTATGCGACTTTTAGCTTATCTCGCCAAAGAAGATAACTTTTACCCTCTCAATTCGGCTCTGGCCGCCTTCAGAAACATTGAACTCGTAATGAGGGATACCCCCAATTATCCTCTTTTGAAGGTAAATTTTAGCAGAATTAAATAAATGGAATTTATTTTGAAAATCACAAAGATTAGCAGCGTATAAAGAAAACGCTCATCTATTTTTCATTGTACGCATTTTTCAGAAGTACGCATTGTCCTTTTTATCTCCTCTCATGAAAAGCAAGTTTAACAAAGGACTCACGGATCAAAAACGGTATCAGTTGGTCTTGTCTTGGGCATGCAAATTCCAGCATCCAGACTGCGTTAAAATTGCTTTGGAAATATTTAACAGATGGAAGGAAGACTACAACATGCGGTGAGACTTAGATCAAATTAAGACTTCAGATAGTTCATAAGCGTATCGGCTTTATTTTTTATTAAAGCCAAGTCATTTAAAAAAACGTACCATCGCTTACACAAGTCAGGATAAGCCTACACTGTGGCGTAATATACACGTAGCCAAGTGTTGCATCATGACTTTTGTAACCGACTGTAAATTCATAGACGCATGAAAAATATTACGTTCTCCGTTCACTTCTGCGTTCGAGTTCTTGAAATAGATTCCGGTTACTTTTGTGTAATGGATGAAAACTACAGCGTTTCTCAGGAAACACTTTTCTTTGCAATTTGCTTTCTCTCTTAGCGAGGGAAGAGTTTAATATAGGTATCTCTCTCTACCAACAACCAGAAATTAACATCCACTTCCTTCTTCCGCTAGTGTGTTTCCGGAAATGGGGATAGAGTCCATTCTGTGTTCGGTCATTGAACAAGGAACTCCACAGGATTGGAATGTCGTCTTCGAAAGATTTATAAAAATGTCAGATTGGGAGTCAAGAAAACCCTTCATTGATGCTCTCGCTTGTACCAAAGATGAAACTGTTATCCGAAAGTAAGGATATATATATATATGGTTGAATAATCGACCGTAGTTTTTATTTATTAATTTATTATTAATTTTCTTAATTTTCCGTATGACATTTTTCAATAATGTTCATAAATTATAAATAATATTCCCAAAATTTTCCGACGTTTCGCTCTGTCCTCGAGCATCTTCAGGGAATTCGTTTGGAGCCATCTTCGTTGGTGTTCTGCCAGAATGAAAATTTCTGTTGTTGTTGTTGTTGACGTTATAAGAGGTGAAATTAGAGTTGTAGTAGTGATAAGAGAAAGTGGGGAAATGGGAAATATAGATGAAGAGTTGATAGGTCCTCGGGCTCACCAAGGATGCGCAGGTTTTTTTTTTTTTTTTTTTTTTTTCCGAACATTATTGAAAAATGTCATACGGAAAATTAAGAAAACTAATAATAAATTAATAAATAAAAACTACGGTCGATTATTCAACCAAACATGTTTAAAGGAAAAGCTGTTCCCCAAATATACAGATATAGATATATGGTAGTCAAAGTGTGTAACCAGCCATTTCGCGTAATGGCTGTTTCACTTGGTCATTTCGCGAAATGGCTGTTTCACTTGGTCATTACGCGAAATGACTGAAATTCCACCTTGGTCATTTTGTACAAGCTCATTTGCCCGGTTAGGTCAACTGTATACCCGGCTAGGTCAACTGTATGTCCTTGACAATTGGTTAGGTTAAGTTGTGTTATTTTCGTTAGTTTTAACGAAAATAACACGACTTAACCTAACCAATTGTCAAGGGCATACCGTTGACCTAACCGGGCCTTCAATGGCGAACATCGGAATAATACTGAGGGCCCGGTTAGTACTTGAAAACCTCTATATTGAAAATTCAAATTCAAATGTGTTCAAATGTGTATTTGAAGAGTGTTTCTCACTTATTTGAACAGACCTGTGGATGTATGTATGTATGTTTTAGCAGATTTAGTTAGTTAAATACAGGTTTCCAATTTTATTGTGATGTTTGTTATTTCTATGAATTCATGACAAAAGTCATTTTAGCCATTTCATGAAATGACCAAGGTGGAATTTCAGCCATTTCGCGTAATGGCTGAAGATTTTAGTCATTTCGCGAAATGACTAAAAGTTTCAGTCATTATGCGAAATGGCTGGTTACACACTTTGACTGTAACATATACATATGTATATATTTTTTTTAGGTTATAATTTTTCCAAATATGAAAATCTATACGTTTAAAAGCTGTCCGCTGCATGTATCTCAGATGCGAGCGGATATAAAGGACTAAACGTCTCTGTGTATAAAGTAGGTAAAGAGTACACTCGGAGGACTGGAGGTACACTAAGAGTACACTGAGAGAGTTATTTAATCCTTGCAATTGTACTCTGCATTTTTCACCTAAGTCCAGAGGACACCGTTTGTTAAGAAGATAACTGTTTCATCTACTATCAGTCTATTATTATAGTATATGTATCCTTGAAGTACCTTATTTTCTATACAGTATGTTTAATCCTTTTTTCCCGCTCGGATATAAGGTACACACAGCGGACAGTTTTTAGAGTGCAGTTCATTTGAGAAATTGAGCCTATATATATATATATATATATATATATATATATATATATATATTTTTTTCGGTGGTGACTGGTTAGCGTCGCTGACTACGAATCCATCGGCCCATGGATCGAGACCCGGTGACAGCAGGCGGCGCGCAGCAAAACCCAGCTGTTTATCTTTCCACACAATAAAAAAAAAATGGTTGGTAGATAAATGGGTACCCTGAGTAGCCTAGTGGTTAAGACGCTGGGCTGCTGGTTGGGCGTGGTTCGGATTCCACGTTAAACTGTAGGTCTAAGGTGGAGTGACAAGCTTGACCTCCGTCAGAATGAACAATTCGGGCGGAAGCAAAACCAAGGTTATATATTTGTTACAACTCAGAATGGTCCCCTGAGAAACTTTTGTTACACACACACACACACAGACACACACTGTACGTGGAACAAGGAACTCTTTTGGGAAAATTAGATCCACTATAGTCAAATAAGTAATGGTAAATGACAAATAGTAGGCTACAGTTTTTCTTTTTCATGATGGAAGCCCAACGTGGACAACGGGTCACTCGCAAAGAGGCCCCAAAATATAGCTTCCCTCACCAGCTGTCTGCCAGACAGATAGAATCCAGCTTTGGCACAAGATCTAGGGATTAGAGCCTAAGCCACTAGGCCAGAGCATTTTTTAACCTAGTGAGTGGGCGACATGAATGTCACCCAGTGAAGAAAATTTGTCGCCCAGTAAATGAAATTTTAGGGTACTGGGCGACAAGGAATTTTCAAAATTTGTAAAAATAGAATTGTCTTGGGAGCATTCTCTTGGAAGCCATATAAATACATATAATACATGCACATATGCTACAATTAGAACTGTTTATCCTAAATGTAAATATGAAATTTACATTGAATATTTATATATAGATAATGCTAGTGTTATTTCAGACCACACGGGGATGGTGGCCTGATTAGGGAACATCCGGATCCATAGTATCCTTAATCCAGGGGTGTGCTGGGTCCGGTTCGCCCGAACTGGTTGTTAAATTTTGATTGGATCACCGAACCGTTTGTTTGTTTTTAACAAATATTTAACAGTCAGTAGAAATTTATTTATATCTAATTTTTTTTTCATTTTTTCAGGATTTTATAGAAAAATATAGGTAGTATCACAAGCAGTGGTCGTTTCAATATTTATTTATTTTTTGATGAAAAATTAGTTTATTTTTAGATAATTATGTCATTAGTGAGTATTAAGAATGTTAAATAATTTCTGCGAAAATGTTACAAAATGCTGTTTGGAAAAGCTAAAATGCGTTGGCTTCCGGGGCTCCGCCCCGAACCCTGCTGGAGGAGCTACCGCTCACCCCAGACCCCCTAGCTTAATGACTCGCGCCATTGGCGCTCGCCGAATTACACCCCTATCTGTATCAGAACCGTTGTTAAGAAATTGGCAGCACACTCCTGCCTTAATCCCCCTCCCATTTCCCGATCTGCCTTTGTCGCTCAGTGGGAAAAGTTTAAAAAATGCTCTGCACTAGGCTATCTGTTTGGCAGATAGCTGGTGAGGGAAGCTATATTTTGGGGCCTCTTTGTGAGTGACCCGTTATCCACGTTGGGCTTCCAACATGAAAAAGAGAAACTATAGTATTTGTCATTTACCATTACTTATTCGGACTATAATGGATTTAATTTTCCCAGAAAGGTTCTTTGTTCCATGTGTGTGTATATATATATATATATATATATATATATAGATAGAGAGAGAGAGAGAGAGAGAGAGAGAGAGAGAGAGAGAGAGAGAGAGAGAGAGAGTGTTTTTAAACCAACTAAAACTTTCTATTACAAAAGGTATCTAAACAACATCGCTGACCCGATTTATAACCTGACGTCCGACAACGCCAGAAATATGTTTAACAGTGCCGCAAGAAGTCATCGATGGAACAAATTAGTCTGGAACTATTTAATCACAAACTATGATCGATTGGATAAGCGGTAAGTGTGTATGTGTGTGTGTGTGTGTACTGTACTTGTTACATTTTCTTATGGAAATGTAAGTGTTTTTTTAATCTTTACTTAAACAAAATAAAAGTATTTGACGATTTTTCTAAATTTAGAAATTACTTTAATTTTTTTTATTTATTTATTTATTTATTTTCAGATTCGATGGGACACCTCTTCCTTTTGTCACAACTCAGTACGATTTAGAACAGGTACCGCATATGAGCTCATTTATTTTCCTAATTTGGTATTGAAGTGTACACTTAACTTGTGTGTGTGTGTATATATATATATATATATATATACTGTATATAATTTAAATTTTTTCTAGTTAAAGGTAGTGCTGAAGTCTCAATTCGCGGAGGTAACTGACGAAAAAGGAAATAATATTGACTTCTTCTTGGCAGATGGTATTCGATATGCGGGCCAAACTACAAGAATTATTTCTGCTGTTTCTAATTGGCTGGTCGAAAACGCTCCTTCGTTCGTTTGACATTCCCCGTCAATCTCTTTTTATTAAAATTAACATTTAAACAATTTTAAATCGGAAAAATAAAAGATATAAATTTGTCTTTTTAGATTTTGGCCGAGAACGGTTTTTAGAGCAAGAATTGCGGGCCTTCCATTTTGTTTATGCCTTTACTCAACGTAATACTTAAATGTAGGATACGTTGCTTAGTAACGACGCCGTTAAACATGGAGTGGATTATCGTATGTCATCAGAATGTGACGCATTAATTTATTAATTTATATTAGAGATTAAAAAGTAAATAATTTTTTTTTAAACCGAGTTACTGATTACAAACTCGTTTATAACTGACAAGAAAAGTCAGTATTTTAATAGCACGTAATTTGAATACTTCATTATGCGCATTTCTCTATTCATTTATTTAATGTCTTCTACTATCTCTAAAGTGCAAATAATATTCCTTTGTCAAGGAATGTCAATTCTCAAAAGTTAGATTAACTGTTTTTTTTTTATCTTAAGACTTTAAACCCCGAAAATAAAGAAATTTTGAGTTTATTGTTTTTACATGCTGGGTTTCCCCTGCAAAGATGTCGGAACAGATTAACAGTCCGTCCACTGTTTTAGAACCATAAATGTAGGTATCATGTTATGCAAATGAACAAGTAAGACTAGTTGTTTTTATGATCTAATATATATATATATATATATATATATATAATTTTTTTTTCCCTCCTTCCTGCGTAATATATATAAGCTGTTAGTTGTATTAATTAATTATCTTGTTATATTTAATTAGAATATTAAAATAAATAAATTTTAGATTTCGAATTTTGAGAGTCTGAATAAGCTGTGAAGTTTTTAATCTACTACAAATGATGTACAGTAACATACATACATACATACATACTCGTCTGTTATCCATATTTCCCGTACAAACAGTTCATTAACTATCAGGCACTTATATACCTTTTGCTCTCATATAATTAATGAAATGAAGAGTGCCACGATGCCTATCTCTTTGTTAAGAGATATGTTGCCCATACCTTTAATAATTCTCTTTAATGAAGATAATAAAAGGGTAATACCCTCGCCTAAAAGGAAAACTGGAAAGTATCAGATAGAATTGAACTCAATTATTTTGTTATATTTATATTTGTAATGCTAAAAAGTTGTTTAATTTAAGGTTAAACTCGTGTCCTATTTTTTGATGCATAATATTCAATTTCCTTATCCATAACTGGTTTTCCGGTGATTGGCTGTTAATTATATTAGAACCGGTACCAGGCAACCAAATATGAGGATTGTATGGTTTCATTTCTGCATTTTTTTTTTTTTTTTTTGGCATTTAATCTCGTGAGAAGTGATGTAGGAGAGTGTTGGAATTTTTTCTCTTTGAAAACTGCTTATTTTAATGATTTTTACAAAAATATTTAATACGATGTCTAATACAGAGAACTGTTTTTAAAACAAAATTTAACTCGTTCTCGAGAAAAGAATAAGGAAGAACTGCAATAAATCAGCGGTTGATATTTGGATGTTACGATGAAATATTTCACGTACTCGTATATATTTTTCTTTCATATCTTGGTAAAGGTCAAAAATTTTGTTGGTAGATTTGTATAAGAGATATTGTTGTAACGGTTCAATTCGGTAATATGGGTGGCTTAATCTTTGTATGGGGTTATACAAAGAGTGTATTTAAATGGGCATTTGCAAAAGCAAACCGAAATGGACTGCTTCGTAGAAACGAAAAATTTAGTAATTTTTCAACACTCACATTTAATTTATTGTTGAAATTAATTTAATAAAATTAATTTTTAACGTTTATTTGAATTGATTTTCGTGTTTTTTTTTTTTTTTTTTAGGTTTTTAGTGTTAATTATTAATTAATATCACTACATATTCGAAGGTCAAATGGGCAACTTTTTGTATCTTGCTTTTACCATCTCATCGATGTAGAAAGATTTGGTTCCATCATTGTGATATTATTAAAACCAAAATAAAAGTTATTACATAAACGATTGCTCACTAAAAGCCCCCCCCCCTCCCCAAAAAACTGTTTAGTTGAGTTGTCACCAACAGAGGATTGTTTTTCTTTTTACAAACAAGACATTTCTGATAATAATAATAATAATAATAATATTAATAATAATAATAATAATAATAATGTTTTGTACATTAATCACGAGGGTTAATTTTCATTAAAATTACTTTTATAAAAACTACTGTATTCTTCCTACTGTAAATGGAAGAATTAATATTACACACAAATGTCATTTCCTGCATTTGTAACGAATGAATTTGGACATTTTTTTTCAGTAACATTTTGACTAAAAATTTGGTAATTAACACAAATAAAGATTCCAGAAGTGGGTGATAAGGACGAGAGTGGAAATATTATCCATGAACATGGTGAGATGTCAAATTGTACGCATTTCTATGAAACTATCCGAAATGCAACAATACTGCTACTGTCATGATTATGCATCGGAGTCATATTATATCAATTGATTAATGTTTTTTACCATGACACAGATTTGCGGGAGAAAAATGATAGAAAAAATTTAAATTTTCAAAGAAAAACCTTAATTATTTGAGGGGTCGCGCGTCTTAAGGTACCTAAGCGCCACCACAGGCGAAAACGTGTTTTTTATGGATATCGCTATTTTCACCCTTCCTCTATCGCGTGGTTTGGGTTATAATGACCTTACGACACTAGAAGTATGGTTGAAAACCTTATGAAGCGAACTACTTTTTTCACCTCTATCGCCAGCCAAACGTTCACCCAAAGTTCGGCATAATAAGAAAATAAAAAAATAAATATATATATATATATATATAGTATAAAATATGAAAATCTATTCCAAAAACTCGTCAACATCGTTAGAACTCTAATTTAGCCAAAAATGAACGTTCTAGCTCAATTAATAACAGATATATTGCCAGAATATTGCTGAACTTTGGAGGCAATTTCTGACGAATTTTAATTTTGGCGCTTAGGTACCTTAAGACGCGGGACCCCTCATTTATTTTCGGAGGGTTTTCAAACCTTAACATTTTTCGACTTAATTTTCGTAATTCTGTATTTTGAAATATGTATATATAAAATATACAAATTGTTAACTAGCGCGGTCACACACACACACACACACACACACCACACCCTCTCTCTCTCTCTCTCTCTCTCTCTCTCACACACACACACACACACACACACACACATATATATATATATATATATATATATATACACCTTGGTTACCTTGTTCATTCTGACGGAGGTCGAGCTTGCCACTCCACCTTAGACCTACATTTTAACGTGGAATCCGAACCACGCCCCACCATGAACGGTCAGAACTCAAAGTCCTCGCCCGGACTCGATCTCACGACCTCCCGATCAGCAGCCCAGCGTTTGAACGTGTGTGTGTGTGTGTGTGTGTACAGTATGTATATGTATGTATGCAACCTGGCAAAATTATTAAAATCACCGGTAAAAGGTTGTTTCTTTTTATACTTTTTAGAGTCAATAAATACAGTTAGAGAGCCGGATCCGGCTTACGAAGAAGTTTCATCGGGCCTAAAGAACTTTGCTGTAAGCATGATAACAGTTTATGAGATTGCTTTCACCCGCGAAAAAACCTTCTCAAAAGTGAAAATGATAAAGTCTAAGTTCAGGTCAAGACTGACTGATGATCATAGGTATGAGGATATAAAGGTAGCTGTAACTAACATGAATGTTGATGTTAATACTCGCGAACAAGCTGCAACCGCAACTGCAGTCGCTCACAGCGACCAGCTAACTTCAAGATGCCTAAAATGTTTAGTGTTATATCTAAGAATATTTAGTATGTTTGTAAAGTGTCATTTACCCTCGTGTGTGTGTGTGGTGGTGTGTGTGTGTGTGTGTGTGTGTGTGTGTGTGTGTGTGAGAGAGAGAGAGAGAGAGAGAGAGAGAAATTTTGTGATCATATTTGTAATAAAAAAAATCCCAGTTTCACTTCGCGCAGCCCTCTTTGGCTGAGAGCAACATATCACTAATTTATCACTCTAGCCCTTATACGTTCGTCTCTCTGTAAGAGAAAGTACTGACCATTATTACTTTAAAGCAATAAATTCATTATTAGAAAATGAATTAGTAAAAATAAAAACAAGCTATCTTTTGAGAACTTTTATCTAATAGCTGTACTCAAATTTCGATATGATGATATCGGACCACAGCATCATTGAAATAAAAACTAATATAAAGGCAACAGAAAAAGAAAGAACACGCACAACAGAAAGAAGCAAATTCGAAATTTTTAATTTTCACTCCAAAGCTATAAATTGGGAAGATGTGATTTCCAGCATGGAAGTAATACATTGGAAAACCATTTTCGAGGCCAAGACAACGGAGGAGATGCTAATGACTTTAGAGGAGAAGACGTTAGAAATTGTGGAAAAACATGTCGCAAAGATACAACAAAGAGGAAAGAGAAGCAGGTTCGAGAGACAAAAGAGGGCATTGTTTCGAAAGAGAAAAAGAGTGACTGCAAAATTAAGTAATTGTAAAGATAACATCAGAAAAATATTAAATGATAAACTGCAAAGTATGGATGCCGTCATACAGGAACTAATCGAGAAGCAAACAGAAAAAAAAAGAAGACGACGCTGTAGAAGCGATAAAGGCTAACTCAAAGTACTTCTATAATTTCGCAAAAAGAAAGTCGAAAAACCATGCGACTATCGGATCTTTAAAAAATGAGAACAGTGCTTTATCTGATGATCTAACAGAAGTATCTGAAATATTAAGAGCTCAGTACGAATCATCTTTCACTATCCCAAAAACTGACAAATTGATATGCGATAGAAACGCGTTCTTTGAAGAAGAACCACAAGGGGAAAGTATAACGGATTTCGACTTTACGACGGATGATATAACACAAGCCAAAGGGAAACTAAAACATACTCAGCGGCAGGACCGGATAAATGGAATGCCACACTGATCAAAAACTGCAAGAATGCAATCGCTGAGCCCCTATACTGGATATGCAGACGATCACTAGACACGGGAGAAATACCGGGCATCCTGAAGAGCGCGAACATAGTCCCAATATATAAAGGAGGAGATCGATCCGAGGCCAAAAACTATAGGCCAGTGTCGCTTAAATCTCATCTCACCAAAATATTTGAAAGAATAGTTACACAGAAAATCTACGACTTTTTGGAAACTCAGAAAAAATTCAATGATAACCAACACAAGTTTCGGTCAGGCAGATCATGCCCATCACAACTAATGGAACACTACAACAACATTATTGATGCACTTGAAAGTAATGAAACTATGATGTACTATGCACAGACTTTGCTAAAGTGTTCGACAAGTGTGACCACGGAATCATAATACGTAAACTGAAATATATGGGAATAACAGGAAAAGTAGGGAAATGGATATATAATTTCCTTAGTGAGCGGTGGCAAGTCGTTACAGTACAAGGAGTATCTTCATTAGAATCAGAGGTCCTCAGCTCAACACCACAAGGAACAGTATTAGCTCCACTGCTCTTCATAATCATGCTAACTGACATAGATGAGGCCGTTACTAGAGACAGCACAGTAACATCCTTTGCGGATGACACAAAGATCAGTAGAAAAATAGGAAACCCAGAAGACATAGGATCTCTACAAACCGACATAAACAGAATCTATGATACAGGTGGACGGAAGACAACAATATGAAGCTTAACACCGAGAAATTTCAGCTATTACGGCACGGAAAAAGAGAAGACCTAAAATCCATGGAATATTATATCCCAAATGGACAGGAAATGCAGAGAAATTCCAGAGCAAAAATTTAGGGGTTGTAATGACAGATGATACGAAATTTGAAACGCAAAATAAGATAGCAGTAAACAGAGCAAAGAGAATAACGGGACAGATATTGAGAACCTATAAACGAAGGGATAGGAATGTAATGATTCCTCTACTGAAAACCCTGATCATACCCAAATTGAAATACTGCTCGGTCTTAACATCCCCATATAAAAAAGAAGATATTAGACAGCTGGAAGGGATCCAGAGAAGCTTCACACCCAAGATCAATGGGTGCAAAGAATTAAATTACTGGGAAAGGTTACGCGAACTAGACCTATATTCACTTGAAAGGAGAAGAGAGAGATACACCATTATTTACACTTGGAAAATAATGGAGAAACTAGTCCCTAATCTTACTCTGTACCCTATAACTCCACAAACAACAGTGGAAGGTAGAAACGGTAGACTGTGTCGTATTCCCAAATTGAAGACGAGACAGGGAACATCCTTAACCCTGAAAGAAAATAGTTTTGTAGTGAGAGGACCAAAACTGTTTAATCAGTTGCCTAAAGACCTAAGAAACACGAAGGGAGTTGCAGTAGACATCTTCAAAAGAAGACTAGACGCCTGGCTCAGAACAATCCCCGATGAGCCGGGCGTACCTGGCTATGTGAGGTGGAGAGCACAAGAATCCAACTCACTACTTCACCAGGCCAACTCGACAGCTTGACCTTCTCGAAATGAGAAATCATCGCGCGAAACCTTTGTAAAGTTATAAGGTAAGGTGTGTGTGTGTGTGTATATATATATATATATATGTGTGTGTGTGTGTATATATATATCTGTGTGTGTGTGTGTGTGTATATATATATATAAAACCTTTGGTTAGCTTCCGCCCGAATTGTTCATTCTGACGAAGGTCAAGCTTTTCACTCCACCTTAGACCAACAGTTTAACGTGGAATCCGAACCACGTCCCATCAGCAGCCCAGCGTCTTAACCACTAGGCCACCTAGGGTACCCATTTATCTACCAACCACTTTCTTTTTATTGTGTGGAAGGATGAACAGCTGGGATGAACAGCTGGGTTTTGCTGCGCGTCGGCTGCCGTCGGGTCTCGAACCCGGGCCGATGGATTCGTAGTCAGCGACGCTAACCACTACACCACCGAGGCGCATATATATATATATATATATATATAGTGTTCTAAAATTACCTAGTAAACTTTTATGTCTGTCGATCAGTAGTCATGCGTTGTGAACAATATGTTCAAGTTGAAGGAAGACACTTTGAACATCTAAAATAAACATTTAGGCTATTGTTGCTTTTCTTATTCCTATATTTGAAATAAAATTGCTGAATATCGCATAATTTTTGTTAAGATAATGCGTTCATATAAAAGTTCACTAGCTAATTTTAAAACACCCTATATATATATATATATATATATATATATATATATATATTGTTGGGAGTAACGGCGTTACTTTTTAGTAGCTGTAGCGGTAACGCCGTTACTTTCGATATGTTGTAACGGAAATGGTAATGGCACAACTTTTTAGAGCGATTTCAATCGTTACTCGCTACTCGTTACTTTCAAACTGATCATTTGACTAGTATCATTTATTAGCTGTTAATTAGCTGTTAGCTCCTCCAAACGAGGAGGACTATCAGATGCCAATTTTGAAAAAGTAGTGTTCCTGAAATCGAACAACACACTCTTAAAAAATCTGCAAGATTAGTTTTTTTGGAGAGGCCATTTTTTTTATTTAAGTTTATGTTTTGATTTTTTTGTCATATAGAGTATAATTTGGTATTATTAAACATCATTATTATTATTACATCATTATTATTTCTTTTAATTAACTGAAAAAGGAATTATTGTAAATATTAAAGCTGGATTTATAACTACTGATGATGATGCCAGATATTTTCATTGTAAATGACTACTTCTGCCAAGCTGATCTCATGCTCATGTTCCATATTAGTAAGAGTAAACATTAAATGCTTAAATACACTCAAAAGTTTATTTCCAAAATATTCCCTGCTGAAATGTGGGTGCGTCTTATATGCCCGTGCGTCTTATAAATAGTCGTCAAATACGATAGTTTCCATCATGAATGCTAAAATATTTAAAATGAATGAGCAAATGTATGAAAACTAACTAAATATAATGAAAAGAAAAATATACAAAAATACACATATACACAAGCCTAGACATTAATTACACTAGATAACAATTTTCAACTTTTCAACTTTTTGTCTGTAACCGACGAGAAAAGCGTTTTCACTCAGTTAATTTGGACATGCCGATTTCACTGGTAATACTTAACATTCTCTATCACGTCTACAATTTTAGTTATGACACTGACAAAAATGTTCAGATATGACCAGTTTACGATTGTTTACGATTGTTTACGATTGTTTTTATTTCTTATAAAATGGAAAACGAGCCTTTAAAATACATACGAGTACAAAGTGGATTACATTTCAAATACAGTTCATAAATGATAAAGAGATCATGAAATAGTCATTACAGACAGAGTTTAGTTAGATTTCTCAGCTGGAAAGTGTCGTATGCTACGTGGTTTCCTCTCACACAGTAAAAATTATCTATTAATTTAATCAAAGGTGTAACTCGAAATCTAGAAACTCTTTTACGACATTTTTGGAATCAGTATGTCAAAATTAGGTAAAGGCACGTATTGTTTTGTTAGTTAAAAATTATGCGTTGATCAATGTTATTCGAGCCACATCTTCTCACTGTGTAAAATTAATAGTATCGAAATTCTCATTCCCTATATGCCTATCACCTCTGTTCTTCCGACTTATCCCTCCACAATGAAACTGAATTTATTCAAAATTTTAGTATCAGTAATTCTTTTCCGAACTTACCACAACTTCTACCCAGAAATTTTCTTAACAATATTTATCGAACCTCTTCAAAATCCCCACTTTTAAAACAAATATACAATATTTTTCGTTCCCTCTTACGATTTTATTAGTTACAAAATACATACAGAACTTCGCTATTTACCCTTCTCTATCCCCAAACCAACTTTAATTTTGCATTTATTAATAACAAAAGCATCAATTCATATTCCAATCACAAAGAAACACTCCCTTAACCCCTTGGCTCGTCTACTATCTACTTTTTCAACTGTATTCGCTGCAAAGCGAATTATATTCGCAGTACCTTTCGACAATATCAAACAAGAGTGGACGAACATCGCGACATTTCTACCAGAACCTCACAACCTTTAAATAAACCATCAAAGTCAGTTATAACGGATCATTGCCACTCCACAACCACCTCCTACACTCCGCCAGTTTCAAAATTATTGACTCCGTATACCAACCAACCAACTTTATCCTTGAATCCCTACATACCATACGTATTATTCGTATAAAAACCATCCTTCAACGGCTACAATTCTGCCTTCAACTTAAACAGAGCAAAATGAACCCTCTTTGCTCACCATTAGAAACTTACTACCATTCAGTTTAATTCTTGAACAAATCCCACCAAAATGAAGATTCCACCACCCAATATTTGGTAAAAACTGATAGACAGCTTTCTCTCATTCTGTATTCATAACTTTCTGTATTCATAACCTTGGTAAGTTAACTTCTTGGTAAGTTAACCTTGGTAAGTTAACTTCTTGGTAAGTTAACTTCTTGTACATTCACTCTTAACTTTATTCTTTTCTAACCCTATTTTAAGCATTTGAATATACATTTTAACTGTCCCCTTTGTTTTAAAATATTTGTATATATTTTGTTTATTTCATTACAACAGTAGTTCTTAACCCCTGGGTCGCGACCGAAAATTGGGTCGCCAAGCCATTTTGATTGGGTCATTAAATTGTCATTTATTTACGTTATTCATAATAATTTTGCCATTAATTATTTATTTTATTATCTATTACGAGTGAACTGTTTGAAGGGATAAGTCGCCGAGCTAGCCCCGCTACCAGAATTTGGGTCGCAGCCTAAAAAGGTTAAGAACCACTGCATTACAATTAATGAACATGTTATACATTGTAAGTATTTGTTCACTTTTATTTTCTTAGCATATTTTTGTATACAATTTTGTTTTATTATATATATTTATTTATTTATCATATATAAAACATTTAATTTTTTAGCACTGATGACGGAAACTAATTTTCCGAAACGTCTGCCAATAAAACATCAACATGTACTGTTGCTTCGTTATCGTATTCCTTACAAAATTGCGCTTCCCTAAAAACAAACACTTCAATCAAATTTTATATATATATATATATATATATATATATATACATGTACATACAGAGTGTTAACAAAAATAAAGAGACGCCTTCCGTTTTTCCATAGTTTTTGATTTGATAATAAAAATTATGAAATAATAACAGATTTATTGAATTATTATTATTATTATTATTATTAATAATATACCGGGTGTTCCACTGGAGTACGCTGGAGTACTCCAGCGGGCCGTTTTTAAGTGGAACACCCGGTATTTAGAATCTTGTTATTTTTCGTTTTGGACAATTATGTAAAAGTGATACACGTTCTGACATTCCAGTGATGAACTTTGATATTCGTTTTTGAGGACAATCATCATAGCATCTCTTTACTTTTGTCAACTCTCTCTCTCTATATATATATATGTATCAGACCCGTAGCCAGAGGTGGGGGGTCGAACGACGAACCCCCCTTGACAGGAAAGGTCCACTTTTGTAACCATAGTTAAACTAATGATGTGATATTATAATATATAACATTATTTAGTAAATAAACACTTGCGTTCTTTTTTCATTTTTTTTAAACTTTATAAACTATTCTAAACTTAACTACTCTAAGCCCCCTCCGCAGTGACTAGGTCGTTGCACCAAAAGGTCCACCTTTCTATAATTTCGACTCACCCCCCACCCCCTTGGGAAGTCCTGGCTACGGAACTGTATATATATATATATATATATATATATATATATATATATATATATATATATATATATATATATATATATATATATATATATATATACACTGTGTGTGTATATGCGTGTGTGGGGCAAAACATTGTGGAAGTAAACCTGTTTTGGGATTATTACTTGGTGCAACATAAAATAGCGTCTGCAAACGGAATATATCAGTTTGAAGCGATGCACCCAAGCTTGCACTTGTGCCCCAGCTCATTTTGCTTAAGTGGATTAAAACACGTTTACCTTAAAACATGTTTATCGCCAGTCAACCTAAATTTTATAGTTGTTTTGAAAATAAAATGAAAATACAGGTTTTGCTGAGAATATTCCAAAATAATTATTTCAGAAAAAAAAAAAAAGAGTTCACTGCATTCATTAAGCGGATTAACGTGTAAAAGGAATAGGATATTCAACCACTCGCACGCGACAGCTGATAAATTGCGTTTCAAATAAATGTGTGTCAGTGCCTTAAGGAAACATCTTAATTGACTTATTATTAGTAAAATGGTCAAGAGTTTAGGTATCTGATGTGGCATTAATATATTCTAATCTGAATAAAACATTATTGGAAGTACGTAAACTTTTTAGACAAAATGAATGAGAGCCCCTTCATTTATTACATCAGGGCAGTAACAAATAACAAAAATAACGAGTGTGACTCATTAATAAATAAATAAAAAGTGAAAATTTACAAAGGTGACTGGCATAGCGTTTGATTATTTTACACACTTTTTAATATAAAATGATTAATTGTATATTTTTTTAAGAAAATAGAAAATAAATAATGTTTAATAAAAAATAATAATTCAATTATTAATTTAAAAAGGTTTAATGAAAGAGTAAAAAGATTAAGGGGAGTTGAGCCCGGATATGATCGGATATGATTTTTTATAATTAATTATAAAATAAGGACTTAATTATTATGGTAATTAATGGCAGAAGTGAATTCTTACATCAGAAGGAGCTAATGAAGTGCTTCTTTAGTGATCTGCGAAATACATTTAGTAATGATTAGTGATTGCATTTTATACACGTGTTCCTTTGGAAGCGAGTGCATTTCCTGCAGTTTCCATTGTATAGTTTGGTTTGTGTATTAAATGTCCGCGGAGTCTAGTCGTATAATGATGTATTTGATAAGGGGTGATTGATCTTTGAATGAGATGATCATAATTGATCAGTTAGTGAGTCATTCTTTTTTATAAAACGTAATCACGAAATAAAAATTACAATTAATTATTCATGAAATTTTCTGGCGTTAACGAAACATTAAGAGAGACCCTCTTCATAAACCAGAAACATAATATGCATATTTATGTATAGGCCTATACAGGGTACTTCAAAAAAAAATTTCCACTTATATGGCGCTAATATGTCATTGCTTATCACTTATAGTTTTTGGGGGTGGGGGGTGGGGGGTATGTAAGTATTTGTATGGTTATTTGCTTGTTTTTTAATATATAATTTATGTTTTTTTTTCAGGGGCTGTGTGAGTGATTAATAAGTGAACCCCATTTAATGGAAATTGCTACAAAGTTTACATTAGAGTAACACAGATTTCTGCGTTGTTCTAATGTAAACTTTATAGCAATTTATAGCAATTAAACACCCACACAGTCCCTGGAAAAAAAACATTATTAAAAAAGCGAATAAACGCAAATACTTAAACCAAAAAAAAACCACACACACAAACTATAAGTGGTTGGCAATGACATATTAGTTCCATATAAGTGGTAACATTTTGTTGAAGTACCCTGTGTATATATACTCGTAATTGCAGATCGATTTCTCATCTGGATTCCAAAACAAAGGAAATAATTTTAATCTTTCATTTATATGGATCATTCATTTTCATTTTCATTTCTTGTTATTCATTTCCTTATTTCCATCACTCTCGGATCTCTTCCGGATTCATTTTCCGGAAAGGCAAATCCCCACTTCAAGTACGAAGCCTTCCAACGCCTCACAAAGGTAAACACTTATATTTAATTTTAAAGTTATTTTTAACAGATATAACTTTCAGTTGTTTCTTTAAGTTCCTCCACTAAAGACCTTTTGTGCTTCGAAGTACTGATAGGTTACGTCGTTGCCGCCAGTGTCTGTAGCTCATTAGGCGGTACCTTTCCCGTGTAAGTGAAATGAAGACACTGAAGTTGGGGTTTCGAATTCCAATGGTGCTGAAAATAATACGAAAGTTAGAACAATGAGCCGCGTTAGTTGGCCTGAGCCATGTATGTTTCTGGCTCTTCCGACTGATTATTAATATGTCATGGCCACGTTCTAACGTCGCTTCCTGTTGGATCAGTGAAATTAAGCGACGCTGAGTCTGTTCAGTAGTTGAATGGGTGACCGTCCCCCCCCCCCCCCAGTTCAGATAATGCAGGGACCCCAAGATGGTTCGAATCCCACGTAAAGCTATAGATCCACCACCCCGTCAAAAGACCTTTTATTGCCTTTACAAAGGAGGTTAAACAAGTTCCAAACACACACATTCATTTCGATTAACGCACTACAGTTTCCTTCAAGGTGAGAGAAGACGCCCGATGCAGTGAAGCATTAAAAGAAAGAATCCTGCATGATTGACCTTGAATAGAGTCGCGAATCGTGACTGAAATTCTTGATGTTATGCATAAAACCTCAGAAAAATTTTGAATTAAATGGAATAACTTTTATTAATAATATAATAAATTTAATTTGGCCTTTAAGTCTTAGGCTTCACTGGGCTCTTATTAAAAATAAAAGAGATAATTATTATTAATAATAAATCGTAAATAAGTATTATTAATAGTTAAGATATGTATTAATCTTAATTTATTAAATTATTTAATGTATCCCCCCAAAAAATATCCCCCCCAAAAAATATCCTTCTAATTTAGAGAGAATGACGTAAAATCTTCAGAGAGGTGAAAGTGGAATTTTGTTTGTTGGAATAAAAATTCCAATCGGATTCTAATGAACAACAGATTTACTCTCTGAAGCCAAGTTTGAAAATGCTTCCTTTTCAGTTTCATGGTCGAGATTAATACAATTTTATTTTAGTTTTATCCTTAAGTAGTAATAATTAAGTTACATCTCTAAAATTTTATTATTATTATTATTACATAATAGAATCACAAGGCTAAAGAGATCAGCTGATTAATTACACAGGCCTGCGATGGTTTTGTTGTCCGAAATATTTTATCACTTATATAGTAATTTTTGCACGCTGATTCCGAAAATATTAATAATTTTTCGTCATCACGTACAGATTTTTCACAAAATGTCATATTTCATATTACGTATGTGAGTAATTTTCATTAAATTTTTATTAAAAATTACTGCCTATAAATGCTTATAAATGCTTGGTTTCACCAAGACATCAAAGAAATGGAGATGAGATATCAGGGAAGGTGGGACATCAGCATGATGACTGATTACTGCTGGATGTTGAAACGGGATACTCCAGAATTATTACATAAAAGAAAAGGAACAGCGCGTACATTCGAGTCTAAAAGGCATAGATCTCACAAGAAAACTCGGGACAAATAAAGATGAATATGTAATTGACATTAATAGTCTTTCTTTTTAAAATTGTTTGCATTTGTAATTAGTATAACAAAGCGAAATAATTACCTAATGTAAATTGAAATAAATAATATTTATTTAGGTTGTTGATTTTTCCCTTCCAGTTTACAGAAAATCCTTACGTAATAGAAAAAATGGACACCTTATTCGAAATGAGCGTAGTTAAATTATATAAAATGAGTTATTAGTAAGAAAACAACTCTTACGAAGTTCTCATTCGCAGGCCTGTGGTATTAAATATAACCAATACGTAGAGTCATATTCTATTTTGCAGTCGGCTTGTTTCAAAAGAGTTCACATCCCTCACCTTCTGCTGAAGGATTATTCACTGCCAGGAAGTGCCTTCACCAACTCCGAAGAATGTCTGCAGGAGAAGACGCATCAGATCATGACCCCCCTGAGGACGACCAACGATACATTTCGGCTCCCAAGAACCGTTCACCCAATTCATTACTTGGTTAAGATTTGTCCGCAGGTTCGAGGCCTGTTTAACTTCAGTGGTTCCGTCGAAATTGAATTGGCGGTGAAAGAATCTACGTACGAAGTTACCCTCAACGTTGTCGAGCTGGAAATAAAGTCGGTCCATTTATGGGTATGTCAAATGTTCAGTGATTATATTAATGTCTACATCTGACGTCACAAGGTGACTAATTATGAGAGGGAGCAAAAGGAAATTAAAATTACACATAAAATCTTGTAGAATTATTAGGAATTTTTTAGATTTATTAAACATTTCAGTTATATAATGAGCGAAGCCTATCTTTAATCTATTATTAAATGAGCACTTTAAATTAAAAATCTGATAAATTGCTTATCTGTCACACAAATATTTATATAATGTGTTTATATCAAGTGAAAATGCTGCAAGTGTGACTGTTATTATTGTTCTAGTGATAATTAATCACAGTATGTTATAAATTGTACTTTCAACATCAAATTATGCATTTCTTCTCGTATAAATTAACTAACAATGATTAATTATTTAAGAACAACACAAAGCCGTAACTAACAGTAACAACATTGAAAGTATTATTTGAAACTATAATTAATCCAAACAGTATTTATTGATAAAAGAGTTGTCAAATTGAATTCAAATTAATATGGAAATATTTCGTACTTATGAGAAAAGAAAAGAGAGGGAATATATTTAGTGAAGCAAGTTATTGGATTTGCTAAAGAATGTACTTGCGATCACCCGAAGATCAGGGCCCCCACCTTCTTTAGTTAGCCTTGTAAGGCTAACTAACGAAAATATCACAACAACCTAACCAATCGTCAAGGGCGTACAGTTGACCTAACGATTGGTTAGGTTAAGTCGTGATATTTTCGTTAGTTAGCCTTATAAGGCTAACTAACGAAGGCTGGAGGCCCTGATCTTCAAGTGATCCTGTACTTGTATTTCATCTCCTTTTCTTTATTATTATTTTATATATAAAATAGTGACTGTTAACTGTAGAATATTTTAGGCAATTTTCGGTTTTATAATCTTACTATAGATTAAGCTTTCGGGTAAATTCTATTGGTTGCCATGGCAATAGCGGTAGGGTAAAGAAAATGTAAATTAGTTTCCAAGGCGTTGTTGCCATTATTTGGCTAAAGCTGCATATGGTTATGTTTAGTAGTATGGGCGGCAAAACGCTGAGTTGGGGTAGGGAGGTAGAGGCAAGGGGTGAGGTGGGGAATTTTGGCGGAAGCAAAACCAAAGTTACCAAGGTACTGTAGATCTTGCTTCTCTACCTTGCAAGTCATTTGTATTATTTATTAATTGTGGACGGGGGTTATGGTGGGGAAAAATACTCATTATTATATTGATTTCTATTTGTGTGTATGTGTGTGTGTGACGTATGTGTGAAAATGGTCATTCATTCTGTTTAATCATAGAAAATGAAGACGTGGCAAAAGGGCGTTTCTCCACAAATAATATACTTTTTGATTTTTAGTAATACTGCACTGTATTTCAATTGATTAAAATCACTGGGCAACACGTATTTTATTGAATGATATCTGACACTTGATTCTAGGTAATTTGGGTGCGCTGAATACGAATTTCAACTCGGTTTGGCTCTATCAGGTCCTGATTCTTGTCGACAGCATATGTGCCATTTTCCAGATTTTTCAAATTAGGACTAAAAAATTAAGTCATGTGTTAAATTTTTTTTTCAAGTTTCATGAATACAAGCAGTTCAAACTACAGTAAAATTACATTATAACGATAGAAATGACTTAAAATAAAAAAACAAACAGATATGAAGCTTTCACTGTGGCAAAAATTTTCTTTTGTAAGACTTTCTAGCGTATTTGCTTGTTGATGGCAGGTCTCTTTTCAAGCACCAGCAGTAATCAGCCATCATGTGGGAATCCCAGCGGCCTTGGTACCGTTCCTCCATAATTTTTATATCTTGGTGGAATCTCTCCCCTTGTTCGTCACTTACATCACCTAAATTACTTGGAAATTGGTCAAGATGGCTATTCAAAAAATGCATTTTTATGCTCATATTGCAACCTAACTCTTTGTAGTCCCTTAAAAGTTTTTTTACGATTTCTTCGTAGTTATCTGCCCTATAATTGCCTAAAAAGTTTTCTATCAAGTCCACGAATGAGAACCAGCCATTTTTTTCGCGTTCATTCATGACATTAGGAAAATTGCTGTCTTTAATCATTGTTCTTATTTGTGGACCGTCGAAAATTCCAGCCTTGATTTTTTCATAACTTAAACTTGGAAATTTTGAAGTTATGTATTTGAAACACTCGCCGTTCGTATCTAAAGCTTTTACATATTGTTTAATGAGGCCTAGTTTTATATGCAGAGGAGGAAATATGATTTTATCTCTGCTCACTAAAGGTGGATTAATTACGTTTTTTTCTCCGACAGTAAGTGATGTTCGTGCTGGCCAGATTTGTTTGAAATAATGTTCTTCCTTGGCTCTGCTGTCCCATAAGCAAAGGAAGCAGGGATATTTAGTATACCCTCCTTGTTGTCCTAGCAGAAAATTAACCATTTTTAAGTCAACACATATGATCCACTCGTGCTCCCTATATCTGATAAGATTTAAAACCTTTTCTATATGTTCATACTTTTCTTTTAATTTTGTTGAGTGCCCAATCGGTATCGAGCCGTATAGATTGCCATTATGCAACAACACACACTTAAGACTTCTTTTCGAACTGTCTAAAAACAAGCGCCAATCATTTGCATCGTAAGACTCAACCCCCATCTTCTTTAACAAACCAACTATGTCGCAGCAATATACTAAACTATCCTCTGTTCTAAAATATTTAACAAGTTCTTCTTCTCTTTTTCTGTAAAATGAAATGTATGTGTTTGAAGTAAGCAAGTTTTTCTCTTTAAGTCTTGAAGCTAAAATTTCCGCAGCCTTTTTTGGCAAATTTAGATCCCTTACAAGATCATTCAACTCGGCCTGGTTAAACTTTTGCGGATCGTTTTGACTTTCAAATACGCTGGGGTCAAAATCGGTGTCTGACTCCTCAAAGTGCATAACAATATTTTCAGGAACATCTTCAACTAATTCTTGAGTTGGCAGACCCTTAAATTTTGGAATGGGGATCTCATTTGAATGTAGCACAGGTCGTATCGCGGTGTCGAAATTTGGGTACTCGATACAATGTTTATTTTTCTTAGTGAAGCCCGAAGTCTTGACAAAGCAAAGGTAGCAATCGGTCTCGTGGTTAGTAGGCTCTCGCCACACCTGATATGGAAAAAAAATTGTAAAGCGTTAACAAAAGCGACGAGAGACTTGTTTTTATGAATTTTATCAAAAGTTATCACCCAAACATTTAACATTTCTATGTGTTTCAACCTTATGCAATATTTGAGATTCTTATAAACATTTTCTGTAAATTTTTGTTTATGTACCTAAGTTACAATTACATTTAGGTAAGTTACAGTATACTAGTGATTAAATTACGTAGTTTTATGAAATCATAAACTTACCATCGGAACTCCAAAAGGTATTTTTGAATCCGAACCCTTCGTCCAATGTCGCAGTCTTTCAATGCATATAGTGCAGGCTTTATGTGGAGCCCACGATTTATCTTGGTCCCCCAGTTTTATGCCAAAATAAGCTAAGTAAGCTCTTTTTACGAAGTCAGTTATATTTGCTCGTTGATGTGGAAGTGTAAAATTTCCACATATATAACAGAAGGAATCAGGGTTGTTTTTGCATTTGAACTTTCTAGTGCTTGATGACATATTGCTTGATTGTTCTGCCAATTTGTAAAGGTATTTAAAGCCCTTAATTCATATAAATTTAAGAAAATCTGAAATATAAACACAAAAATTAGTTTAAATAGGTACTTATTAAGAAATAGGTACTTACAATCTATGAAATTAAACTAGAAACACGGATGAGTAGGTACAATATAAATTACGTCTAATTAAATCAACTATATTAAATCACGATGACAAAATTACTCACTAAATCATATGCCAATTCAAAATTATGTTAATGCCCAAACTTAATTAACTAACTCAACTGACTGACTGACTGACTGATTGAATTGACTGATTAACTCTGGAAACGAGTCGCTTTTATATATTTTAGTTGTCCCTCTAGAATACTCTACAGAGAACAGGAACGCTCGAGAAAATTTTAGAATTCTATGATATTTTTAGTTTAATTTACTAATATTAAAATGGGTTAAAAATGACAAAATTAAAAATATTTTTAGGGTGTTACATATAAAAATACATAATACAACAATACCATAACAATAGGTACAAATACCTAGATAAAAACCTAGTTGCATAATGTGTAACTGCAAAAAGACTTAGCGAGTATTGATAAAAAAACCTTTTTATGAATACGACGAAAGAGGAGGGGTGTTGAGCAAAATCAGGACCTGATAGAGCAAAACCGAGTAAAAATTCGTGCTCAGCGCACCCAAATTACCTAGAACTAACTGTCAAATCTAATTCAATAGACAAAAAGTTGAAATTTGTTCCCCAGTGTTATTCTTTGTCAAACTTTTTCTGCAACTGTTACGATAAATGCCGTTATGGCACTTAAACATAGGAGCAAACTGCATTATTTTCTTAAGATTCTCTCTCTCCTCTCTCTCTAATTGTCAATTATTGGAATAAACTTCCTCCTGAAGTCGCCTCTAACTCCGTCAATATGTTCAAAAGCAATTTTGACTTAGTATTAGATGATCTTCTTGAGTAAATCGATGTTCAAATTTGTGAATGATGTTCGTGTATGTATTTCCAGTTCACAACGGTTCCGCAAAATTTCTCGACATTTTCCCCGACATATTGCTGTGTGTTTTCTTCTTTCTTCCTTCTTACAATAGGCATATACATTTTTGTTTATTTTTTTAAAATGTGGCAACAATCTATAGGGGCGGGAAGTGCTCATTCTATAATTTTCTTGTAATAAATTCATAATTAAGCTACTTCGCTTTACATACTTTGAAGGAACTTTTTAAGACTTCTGAATTTTCTGGTATGTATAATTAGCATCCTTTCTTCGTGTCTTTAATTTGTCACGTGATTTTTTTAGCATCACGAAACGATGAACGAAGCAGAAATTAAAGATTCCAAGCCGTTTACTCTACCTTCCAAGACACCGCTGTCTCGAAGAAAAAATAGTAAATTCAAAGATTTTCGAAAATACTATATAAATGATACTATTAAAGTCCCCCCTCAAACATTTTCACGAAAAATCAAAGAAAATTATTCCTCCTTCAAAGAAAACGAAGAAAACAGAAAATATTTAATAATAACTAATGTAATTGTAAATAACAGATTACAGACGGTTACAATACGCTCAAAGATTGAATTAAAAATAAATAACATTTATAAGCTGAAAATATCTTTTTATGGGTTTGCAAACAAGAACTTAAATGGACTTTACAAAACATATCACTCAGATAACATCGGTATCAAAAGGTAAATTACATATAATATATATATATTATATATATTAAAATTAAATTATACATATGTATACATATATGAGTAGCGTAGCGGAAGAAAGGGGATAAGCGACAAAATCGGTGAAATGCGTTTTCTGCATTTTGTCGCTTATCCCCTTCTCCCGCTGCGCTACTCGTATATTAAATAAATAAGGTATTCATAAGTGTATTAGATATTGTTTACCTGTATTTCACATACAATATAGTCTAATCTGCATAAACGTTTTAGGACCTCCTTAGTAACGCACTTTCAAACTAATGCAGCTCGTAAAACCTTCCCCTGCTTTGATGAGCCCAGGTTCAAGTCTACTTTCACTATCATTCTCTGCCGTGAAAAGGCATTTCACACCATTTCGAATATGCCAAAAATTGTCACCGTTCCAAAGTAAGTGTTGAGATATTTTGGAATTTCTTTAAATTGATCATTGCAATTCTTCTTCTCACTGTTATTATTATTATTATTATTATTATTATTATTATTTGTGCGTAGAAGCTTTGCTATATACACGGATGTTTTGAAATTATAAAAGTAAAATTAATTACAGAAAATGTTATGGGAGTAATTTAATATTTAATATAAGATACAGTCGGTTACAACGGTCGGGATACGCATGGGCCATAAAGTACACAGTAGACGTGGCGATGTATATATCCCGACTTTGGTAATAGATGACAAGCATCGATGACAAACGCCAAAATTTCCCGAATGTAACTCTCTATAATAGAAAGAGATCATTAATCAGCAGATAATTTGCGGACATGAGATGAATATTATGTAAAGAAGTGAAACCTAAATGTTTGTTTCTTTTATAGTTTCTGTATCAGTTCTGGTTATTCTGGGTACTAAGGATGAAATTTTTGTTGCAGGAAAAACCATCCGGGGATGGTGTGGGACATGTTTAAAACGAGTGTTCCTATGGCAACGTATCTCGTCGCTTTTGCTATTCTAGATGATTATGACTATGTGAACTGTAACCACTCGTTTATCCCTTTTAAAAGTATGTATTTAGCAATAAATCATTTAAAATGTCTAAGTAAAAGGGACAGAGGAAAATGTAGCAGCTTACGGGACTAACATTGACCAAGTGGTTGGTCTGGTGGTCAGAATATTAATCCAGGTGCCATGAATGGAAGGAAGATCTGTGACACCTTCGAAACAATTATTTAATAATTATATATTGATATATGGAATATCCCTCATGAACGTGCTAAAGCATAATGCAAAATTACCCCCACTAGTATTCGAACCCATCACCTGTCGAGTTAAAGGTGAGGGCGCTAGCCACTACGTTACAAGTGTATAAAGATTAATGCAACCTGTCATATATAATTAAACAACAGAGGAAGTGCACAACACTTTTGCACCTGGAGGCGTTTTACGTATTAACCCTCCCGCACTTAAACCAAGACCAGTATTTCATTCAAGTTATCTGGTTAATAATAATTGACGATCTGTTGTTTACCCCTTTAGCTCCCGGAGGTCTTTTCCGAGACTGAATAAAAGCGTCTGGCATTAGCCAGAACGAAATCAGTAAAGTGACAGTGGGCACTAAAAGGTTAAATATATGACGGGTCTTACTAACTTTTGTACCGCCGTATCGTAGTAGTTAGGGCCCTCATCTCTTATTCGAGAAGTGGTGGGTTCGAATCCTGGTGGCAGTAATTTTGTATATAGATATACACTTATACATTATACATAAAATCCTAATTTTGTTCCTCAACTTTTGGCTTTACTGCGGAGATTACAGTATGATTGCTCATTACTCATATTCTACAAAAAGGAACGGATTTGGGCTTCTTTTTTTTTAATGTATTTACGTTTGAAATGGGGTGCTCCGAGGAAGAAATGGCTAAGCGACAAGAGTAAAAAAAAACTCCAGAAAACGCAGTAAAGTTGCATCAAATTTGAAAGTGTCATAATTTTTGCGCTTTGAAGATCTTTTGACGAAATATTTTCAAAAGTTCAAAAGTTACTTTCAAATTTGTTATAACTTTAACTGCTTTTTCTGCCGTTTTTTACCCTTGTCGTTTAGCCTCTTATTCCTAGGAAGGCCTCAAATGTTTTTAAGATAAATGTTAAATAGTTCGTTCCATAATAAAATTACATAATAAAATTACATAATAAAATCTCTGCAGTAAAACCAAAAGTTAAGAAACAAAATTTATATATACCTTATGAACCTTATGTTGTTTCGTGTGTTGGTCTCTCTTCACACGGAGGTCAAGCTGGTGGCCCCGCCTCTAGGTCTGGCCTGGCGGAGGAGCGAGTTACTTTCTTGCGCTCTCCACCGTACATAGCCAGGCACGCCCGGCTCATCTGGTACTGTCCTGAGCCAGGCATCCAGTCTTTTCTTGAAGACTTCAACTTTGACCCCCGTTACGTTTCTGAGGTCCTTAGGAAGCTGGTTGAAAAGTCTTGGCCCCCTGACAACCAAGCTATTTTCCTTCAGGGTTGAGGAGGTCCCTTGTCGTGCTTTTAATTTGGGAACACTACACATTCTGCCTTTCCTATTTTCCAGTGTTGTTTGAATGGTAATTGGGTTTAGTTTTAGGTTTGGTACCAGTTTTTCGATCATTTTCCATATGTAGATTATGATGTACCTCTTTCTTCTTCTTTCCAGTGAGTACAGATTTATATATATATATATATATATATATATATATATATATATATATATATAATTTTAATCTTCTTGGTGAAGGCAAATGTCATGTGACGGGAAGGAACCTACAGCTTTACGTGCGATTCGAAGCACCTAAGGGTCGCTACATCATCTAAACGCAGAGAACAGTGACCAATTCAACTGTTAAATAATTTCATTGATCTCACGGGAAGCGGTGTTGTTACGTGGTCACGACGTAGCCCTTTCAATCCGACAAAAAATTTAGGATTTCTGCGACGAAAATAGTTTAACCGGAAAACGAAGATGCTTCTATGCTTTTTACATCGCTTAATCCATATATATTAAATGAATTTCAGTATGGGCTCCATCTTCGAAGATTTCCTTCACTGATTTTGGTTGCGAAGTAGGTCCTCCGTTGCTGGATTTCTTTGAAAAATATTTACAGGTCCCTTATGCAGTCCCTAAAATGGACCTGATCGCATTGCCTGATTTTCTCGCCTTCGGAATGGAGAACTGGGGTCTAGTTACTTTTGCGTAAGTATAATAGATCAAATTTAATACAGTAGAATAATACAATCTATTTATAAAATATACCCGTAAATAAGGGTATAAAACCACAACAAGGTCTTCACCATGGGCGAGTGATGGAAGCCTTAGTATAGGCACGCATCTGATGAATAATTTAGCATGGGTCTGCGCTTGATGAAGACCTTAGTATAGACCTAAATCTCGCGTTTCTTATAAATTAATTTATATTTTATGACTTAATTCCTCTAATTCCACTTGTCTTAAGTGACAATATTCATCTTATATACCTGTCCACCTTAATTCCTTTTAGTTAAGGTAAATCTTTTTCAAAGTTTATAGGAACAAAGAATGAAGGCCATGTTTGAATGAAAGGAATTTTGACCACTTTGGTAATATGCGATGGAAACGTAAAATAAATATTACAATATTTTAAATTCAATTAAAACTTTTAAAACGAGTAAAATGGACTACAACGACCTTTTAATTTACCAAATAAAACAAAATAAATTCTCTGACTCTTCAAAAGTCTTCGTACATAATTATTTAATAAACCATTATAGTTGTAAGTCTATTATATATATACAGGGTGGGCCGAAAGTCTGGATCCATAGGAAAATATTTATTTTAATACATAAATTACAACAAATGGTAAATACTTAAAATGAATATCAACTTTAACTCGTAAATGCGTATCCGTGATACTGTACAGTGGTTCGTACTCCAGTATAAACAACAAATTATAACAAATGCTCAAATTGGCGGCCTCTGACATCGAGACACTTAGGGATGGAATTTATGATTTTTAATAATTCTTCGAATTGACGTTCTCGAGATGCGTGTTTCATTTGATAATCTTCTTGTTGACTTTACTGGACTATTCGTTAAAGTTTCACATACCATTGCAGAGGTATTTTCATCAGTTGCAGTTTTTGGACGACCAGAACGCCGTCGATCATGTACACTTCCTGTTTCTTTGAAACGTTTAAACAACTTGCCAACAGTCGCATGTGTTACTGGATGCTTATCAGGATGATTTCTATTGAATTCGATAGCAACTTCTCTGTGTGTAGCGCCCTGTCTTGCGTACATGAGCACAAGTTCTACCCGGTCTTCTGTTGTTAGATTCGAAGCCATTTCTGGGCTGAAATAAAAAAGTATTTGAGTATTTATACTGGAGTACGAACTACTGTACAGTATCACGGATACGCATTTACGAGTTAAAGTTGATATTCATTTTAAGTATTTTACCATTTGTTGTAATTTATGTATTAAAATAAATATTTTCCTATGGATCCAGACTTTCGGCCCACCCTGTATATACCGGGTGTCCCATAAGTCCGGCATCATAGGAAAAATAATAAAAAAGGCCGAAGAGACTTATTGGGACTTCTGTTAAAATGAGCCAGGATAGCAGTCGCTGTATCATCGTCAGTGGACCTCCTTGAAGGTCCACTGCGTGGTTTATCTTCTATGGATCCTGTTTCCTTAAACTTTGCAACAAGTCTGCTAACACAACTCTGTGTTATTGGCTCGCGGTCTGGATGCAGTCTGTTGAATTCAGCAGCGGCCTCTCTTTGACTCCGATTTCGTATGAGTAGAATTATTTGGATTCGTTCTCCCTTGCTCACAGACATTATGGCCTGTAGAAAGAGAAAAATATGAATTATGGTTTGTAGAAATAGAAAAATATGAATTTCTCCTATGATGCCGGACTTATGGGACACCCTGTGTGTATATATATATATATAATAAAGGAGCCAGAGAGAATGGATTTTTTCTGTTTTATAGCCGCCACTGTTTTTAAATAAAAATCACATTTTTTTTAGTTTAAAATTTATAGTTATAAATTATAAATAAAACTATAAACGGAGAAGTTCCATTCTCTCTGGCTCCTTTGACTCCTGACTTTGGTGCCACCCTGCATATATATATATATATATATATATATGTGTGTGTGTGTGTGTGTGTGTGTGTGTGTGTGTGTGTGTGTGTGTGTAAATTCTTATTTATTACATTGCATCAAAAAGTTACTGTAAACTGTATAATATAATGCCTACAGAGATCTAACTGTGTATGCGACGCTTCAAACTCTATAAAGTTCCTCTGATTTCCATTGAGTAATAATTAATAATCATTTGCATTTACAATTTAATGCAAAGGAAGTGCGCTACTTTAATTGCCAAATTAAACTACTGCTTTCAAATGACCTTAATCACTTTATTAACTAACGACGTTGATCATGACTAAACTAATGACGCATCCTACACTCTATACAATCAGAGTGGACCGACTACTGATTGACTATAATTCACCGAAGATCGTCAAAAATCAACAAGAGACTTTAGAAGTAATCAGCCACGAGATGGCGCATCAGTGGTTTGGGAATCTCGTGACGCCATCTTGGTGGTCTGATATCTGGCTCAGCGAAGGCTTCGCCACATTTTTCTCAGTACTTGGTTTTCATCATGTATGTATCCAATAATAAAAGTGTTCGTCTGGACCTCCCCAATTTCCATACAAAATACTTAGTATAAATATTTAATAAACTAGAGTTCGCGAGAGCTTCAACAATGGCCTCTGGCGGCTAAAAGTGGATGTACAAATATGAATGGAGTACTGCTCTACGAGTATTAGTCTTACTGAAATTATTTTGAATAAATAGTTTTTGTTTAATAACTAGGAAAGAAAATACAATTAAAAAAATACATACATATATACCTTGTTAACCTTGTTAGGGTTCCGTGCGTCAGTCTTTCTTCACACGAAGGTCAAGCTGGTGGCCCCGCCTCTAGTCCTGGCTTGGTGGAGGAGTGAGTTGCTCTTGCACTCTCCACCGTACATATCCAGGTACACCTGGCTCATCTGGTACCGTCCTGAGCCAGGCATCTAGTCTTCTCTTGAAGACTTCAACTTTGACCCCTGTAATGTTTCTGAGGTCCTTTCGAGGCTGGTTGAAAATTCTTGGCCCCCTGACAACCAAACTATTTTCCTTTAGAGTTGAGGAGGTCCCTTGTCGGGCCTTTAATTTGAGAACACTACACATTCTGCCTTTCCTATTTTCCAGCGTTGTTTGGATGGTAATTGGGTTTAGTTTGAGGGTTGGTACCAGTTTTTCGATAATTTTCCATATGTAGATTATGGTATACCTCTCTCTCCTTCTTTCCAGGGAGTACAGATTTAGTTAATGTAGTATTTCCCAATAGTTGAGTTCTTTGCAGCCATCAATCTTGGCTGTGAAATGTCTCTGCGTTTCTTCTAGTTTATTAATTTCTTCCTTTTTATATGCGGACGTCAAAACTGAGCAGTATTCAAGTTTTGGTATGATCAATGTTCTCAGCAGGGGAATCATCACTGTCTTGTTCCTCCTTTTGAACGTTCTTAGTACCTGTCCCGCGACTCTTTTTGCTTTGTTTATTGCTATCTGATTTTGTGTCTCGAATTGGGAATCATTGGTCATTATTACCCCCAAGTCGACCGCTTTCGTGTTTCTCTGAATTTCTGGTCTATTTGGAGCATAATATGCAGTCTGTTTAAGTTCCTCATTTCTACCATATGTCAAGAGCTGAAATTTCTCGGTGTTAAATGTCATATTGTTGTCTTCTGACCATATGTATACTTTGTTTGTGTCCCTCTGCAAGCCTGCACTTCGCTTGTTTCACTGATTTTTCTGCTGATCTTTGTATCGTCCGCAAATGATGTTACTATACTGTTGCTGTTTACTCCACTGTCTATGTCTGTTAGCATGATAATGAACAGGAGTGGGGCCAGCACTGTACCTTGTGGTACTGAGCTGCGTATTTCTGATTCTGATGATGATACACCTTGAATTCTGACCACCTGTAGTCGTTTTCTGAGAAAGTTGTAGATACATTTTCCACTTTGCTTGTTATTCCCATATGTTTCATTTTATGTGCTATTATATCATGATCGCATTTCTCGAAAGCTTTAGCCAAATCCGTGTATACGACATCATAGTTTTTATTGCCTTCAAGTGCATCTAGGACATTATTATAATGCTCTATAAGTTGTGATAGGCATGATCTTCCTGATCAGAATCAGTGTTGATTTTCGTTGAATCTTTCCAATGTCTCCAAGAAGTCATAAATTTTATCTCTGACTATTCTTTCAAATATTTTGGTGAGGTGGGACGTCAAGGACACTGGTCTATGGTTCTTTGATTGAGATCTATCCCCACCTTTATATATAGGGACGATGTTTGCTCTTTTCGAGATGCTCGCTATTTCCCCAGTGTCTAGGGATCTTCTCCATATCCACTATAAGGATGTAGCAATTTCATTTTTACGGTTTTTAATTAATAGTGCGTTCCATTTGTCCGGACCTGCAGCTGAATGTGATTTCATTTGTCCTATAACTCTCGCTACATCTTCTGGGGTAAAATCAAAGTCTGTTATACATTCTCCTTGCAATTTCTCTTTCAAGAATGCATCTATGTCAGGTATCGCTTTGTCACTTTTTGGGGTACTGAAAACCGATTCATGCTTGGCTCTCAATGTTTCAGATACTTCTTTTAGATCGTCTGTTAGTTCATTATTTCCTTTCCTTAAGGGCCCGATAGTAGCGCGCGTTTTTGTTTTTGTCTTTGCATAGCTGTATAAGTATTTTGGATTTTCCTTTATTGCTTCTACCGCCTTTTCCTCTTCCCTCTCTGTATGGCCCTTCATCAGAGTTTGTATTTCCCAATCGATTCTCTCCAGTTTTTCTTGCATTACTTTCCTGGCATTGTTGTCTCCGCAATTAGCTAACTTCGTCGCTACTCTTTCTTTTGCGGAATATTCTTCTGTTTTGCTTCTCTAACCAGTTCCTCTTTCCTTTTGGCTGTGCTTTCGGAGCATATTTTTCCAAAATTCTCAGCGTCTTTTCTTCCAAGGTTGTTAGCATTTCCTCAGCTGTTTTATTCTCTAAAACTGTTCTCCACTCTATTTGGGCCAAGTGTGATCTGATTTTTTCCCATTTTTATGGTCTTGGAGTTTAAGTTAAAAGCCCCAAATTTGCTTCTTCCTTCCGTATGTGTATTGTCTTTTAAAGTTATCGCCATATTTGTTGATAACGCGATTATATTGTGGTCTGAGATAAAAGTTGGAGTTATTTTTATATCAGCAATCAAGTTCGTGTTATTTGTGAATACCAGATCTAGGCAGTTATTTTTCCTGATATTTTCTGTTATCTCCTGTGTCAGCATAAACTCGTTTGCGAGAGCCATCAGCATTTTTGCTTACTCCTGGTCCTCTCTTGTGTCCCCCTTATCTTGCTGTATAAATATATTTCTACCCACATTTTTGTATTTTATAAATGGGAAATTAAAATCGCCGCAGAGGATGGAGAGGGGATGGAGAGTTTACGGACTTTATTAGGGTTCTGATATCATCAATGGCACCCGAAAATTTTTAATTTGGAGTGTTTGAGGTCTATAGATGACTATCAGTACCACGTTTAGTTTCTCTATTTTCACTGCAAGGGTTTCCACGAAACTGTTGGATTTATCTATTGCCGTCTCTGTCATATGCCTCTCATGTATATAAATAGCACAGCCACCTTTTCGTTTCGCTGTTCTATCCGCACTTAGTAAGTTGAATCCATCAATATACAATTCTTTCTTATCGATACAGTGTTCGCAATTTCGTTGGCATTCTTTAAGATGTGTTTCTGTGAGGCACGCGATGTCCGCCATTGTTTCGTCCATAAAACCTTTCCGGTACGAAACTTTGTTTAGTGAATTGTTCGGTTTTATTCCTTGAATATTTGCCAGAACAATGTTTATGGTTTTTGTTTTGCATTGCCCTCGTGCATTTTAAGTTCGTTGCCCTTTGATATCGCGTGTTCTGTAGCTTTGTGGTCCTCCGAGATGGATCCGTTCCCTCCTACCTATATATATATAGTATGTACTGTAATTGGACTGCTTCAAATTTTCTAGAACTATCTCCATTGTTATAACTTAATTCAACATATATACGCATTATTCTTTAAAGTAAAAAATATTTGGTGGAATATTAATTTGTTTTTGCGCATTTTAAGATTGGTCATAAATTATATTTTATAAAGTTAAATCCCTAAAATAACTCTTGTGGCTCGCTGGATGGAGAATGGACTCAGGCGTGCATAGGCTCGGATTCGAACTCCACCTTCATCCCGGCAATTGAAGTTGGGCCGGCTACTGTGTGATTATTCGGTCTCGGGTGATTCTTCAAGTTCACCCGGCATACTACATTTTTTTAACAAGCTTTTTAGGGTTAGATTAAGTTAGGTTAGGTTATTGGAGTGACGATAAAATGTCCCACTGACGAAAAGTCTACAAGTTTGGAGTTCATATCTCTCTCCCTAATCCATTGGTTCTCAATCGGGGTGCCGCAGAAATCTAAATCTCACTAAAAACAATAACATTTATTAAGTTAATTTTTATTGGTTTTCTTTATATTTTCTTTTCCACGTAATTAACAACTATTAAGATATAACAATTCATAACCCAGAGTTTAAAATTAGGCATGTTTTAATGTTTAAGAACGAGTTGCAACATTTTACGTAGAAAAAAATGTTTTAGGGATGCCGCGAAATATGATATATGAGTTTAAAGTACCTTCAGTGAAAAAAGGTTGAGAACCACCGCCTAACCTAACATTCCGCTACGACCTACCATTTCCAATATTGGTAGCGCTAACTATGGTTTGGCCAAATAGCTTTCCAAAAACCTCTTGTTTTAATAGACAATATTTATATTGTTCATTTAAAAACATTTACACTTCCTGGATAAAATAAGGAATATCAGTCAGTTTAGTGAATAAGAAAATAGTCAGCTTTGATGTGGTTTCTCTCTTTACTAAGGTTCCCATTCTTTCCCTTATTTGGAAGAGTTTCTTTTAGAAATCAGATTTAGAGGGCTTTACCGATCCCTCTTTTTTGTATTGATTCCCTTAAGTTTGATTCATTCTTATTTTATTTGCAGTAATTTGTTTTCTCGAGAGAAAGATGGTCAAAGTATATGGGCTCCCTTCTTTCCGCTACTTTGAGCAATATATTTATGAAGCTTTTTAAAAGCAAGTTTCTACCTGAAATTCTCCCTCTCGACATCCCTTGGTATCGGTATAATTATATACTTGCTAGGTTGAATAATGTTTTGCCTTCCATTAAGTTTACCTTCGAAATGGAGCATAATTTAACAACTACGTTTTTAGAAGTCCAAATTATCAGCAGTCCTGATGATAAACCTGCTTTTAAAGTTTTTAGAAAAGTTACCTAGTCTAATGTACTATATACTGTATGTCCATTGGCTTTCGTCCCATAGTTTTTTTACTAAAAGAGGCATTGTCATGGGTATGTTCCTGAGAGCCCTTAGGATTTGTAGTCCGTTATTTGGACTCCTAATTTTGTTATATTAAGGATTCTTTTAAAAAATTGGGATATCGTTCTGCTTTTGTTGATAATGCCTTTATCTGCAAAGAAGTTCCATAACGATACTAGGGAAAAGAATTTCCGGGATGCATTGGTGATTCCGTTCAATGTACAGTCACTTCGAGACTTTGTTCCTCCCCAATTTAATCTCTCTCACGGATTTCATGTTCCACTCGTGGTCTCTTATAAAAAAAAACTCAGTTATATAATTTTCCTCCAATGCTGGAGTATATCGATTTCCTTGTAAGGACTGTTCATAGAATTATATCGGCGAAACTATTGATTTTAAAAGACACCTTTACCAACATAAATATACCGTATTTGACGGCTTACAAGACGCTGCGCCGTGAAAGACGCACCTTAATTTTGGAAAGGTAAATTGAAGAAAAAAGTTTTTGATGCACTTTATTGTTAATAGAATGGATATGTAAAATTCAATAAAAAGAAAATCCAAAAGCCAATAAAGAAAGATAATATGATTATTACTCTTATTATTTGTTATTAATCAATTAATTAATTGATGTGCTGTATTGCCACTTTCGGCTTCTAAGACGCAGGGCGATTTTTTAAGGTATTTATAAGGAAAAAAAATGCGTCTTATAAGCCGACAAATACGGTAGTTTGAATACGGCCGACGAAAATTCGGCCTTGCGTAGTCATCGCATAGACAGGGAGCGTAATATTGATATTAAAAACTCTCAATTCCTTTAAAATATTAGTAATAATGACAAACGTAAACTTACCGAAACTTTTATTATAAAAAATACTGATAATAGAACTTTACAACTTGGTTTAATGACCAATTTTTGGCTGTCAAAGTCTCCCATTTTTCGGAATAATTTACACCGGTTTGAGTTGCCTGAGCATTGACGATTTTTAGTAAATACTCCTTTTAATTCTGACTCACTTTTAGTTTCTGTTCACCGCCTGAATGGTGAGGGAAGGTTCTTTCGAAAAGCTTCAAGGTTTTTATTTATTCGGAGCAAGTGTAGTTTACGTTCCCCTGACGCAAGCGGGGACACAAACTACACTAGATCAAAGTTGGGGAACGTAAACTACACTAGGATCTTTAGGAGACATTTTTAAATGAATCCATCAAATAAAATATTAAGAAAATATTACGACTTAACCTAACCCATCGTCATTTATATATATATATATATATATATATATATATATATATATATATACCTTACCTTACCTTACAACCTTACAAAGGTTCCGCGTGATGATTTCTCATTTCGCGAAGGTCAAGCTTGTCGCCCCTCCTCTCGAGTTGGCCTGGTGAAGTAGTGAGTTGGATTCTTGCGCTCTCCACCTCACATAGCCAGGTACGCCCGGCTCATCGGGGATTGTTCTGAGCCAGGCGTCTAGTCTTCTTTTGAAGATTTCCACTGCAACTCCCTTCGTGTTTCTTAGGTCTTTGGGCAACTGATTAAACAGTTTTGGTCCTCTCACTACAAACTATTTTCTTTCAGGGTTAAGGATGTTCCCTGTCTCGCCTTCAATTTGGGAATCGACACAGTCTACCGCTTCTACTTTCCATCGTTGTTTGGGGAGTTATGGGATTCAGAGTAAGATTAGGGACTAGTTTCTCCATTATTTTCCAAGTGTAAATAATGGTGTATCTCTCTCTTCTCCTTTCCAGTGAATATAGGTCTAGTTCTCGTAACCTTTCCCAGTAATTTAGTTCTTTGCACCCATTGATCTTGGCTGTGAAGCTTCTTTGGATCCCCTCCAGCTGTCTAATGTCTTCTTTTTTATATGGGGAAGTTAGGACCGAGCAGTATTCTAATTTGGGTATTATCAGGGTTTTCAGTAAAGGAATCATTACATTCCTATCCCTTCGTTTAAAAGTTCTCAATATCTGACCCGTTATTCTCTTTGCTCTGTTTACTGCTATCTTATTTTGTGTTTCAAATTTCGCATCATCTGTCATTACAACCCCTAAATCTTTTGCTCTGGAATTTCTCTGAATTTCCTGTCCATTTGGGTATAATATTCCATGCACTTTAGGTCTTCTCTTTTTCCGTACCGTAATAGCTGAAATTTCTCGGTGTTAAACTTCATATTGTTGTCTTCAGTCCACTTGTAGATTTTGTTTATGTCGGTTTGTAGAGATCCTATGTCTTCTGGGTTTCTTATTTTTCTACTGATCTTTGTGTCATCCGCAAAGGATGTTACTGTGCTGTCTCTGTTAACGTCCTCATCTATGTCAGTTAGCATGATTATGAAGAGTAGTGGAGCTAATACTGTTCCTTGTGGTACTGAGCTGAGGACCTCTGATTCTGCTGAAGATACTCCTTGTACTGTAACGACTTGCCTCCGCTCACTAAGGAAATTATATATCCATTTCCCTACTTTTCCTGTTATTCCCATATATTTCAGTTTATGTATTATGATTCCATGGTCACACTTGTCGAACGCTTTAGCAAAGTCTGTGTATAGTACATCATAGTTTTCATTACTTTCAAGTGAATCAATAATGTTGTTGTAGTGTCCCATTAGTTGTGATAGGCATGATCTGCCCGATCGAAACCATGTTGGTTATCATTGAATTTTTTCCTGTTATATATATATATAACGATTGGTTAAGTCGTAATATTTTCGTTAGCTTTAACGTTTTATTTGATTAGGTATACGCGAACAAAGTTAGGGAACGCAAACTACACTAGGATAATGTAGGGGACGTAAACTACACTTGCTCCCTTTATTCTTTTAACTTTTGGGGATTTTAATTGTTTTATTTGATTTTTATACGGTTATTATGTTTTCAATATTATATATATATATATATATATATATATATATATATTATATATATAATATACACAGTCTGACACAGACCGTGCATGGAACAAGGAACTTTTCCGGGAAAATTAAATCCACTATAGTCCGAATAAGTAATGGTAAATGACAAACACTATAGTTATTTCTTTTTTCATGATGTTAGCCCAAGGTGGACAATGGGTCACTCGCAAAGAGGCCCCAAAAATATAACTTCCCTCACCAGCTATCTGCAAAGCAGATAGGATCCAACTTTGGGACAGGATCTAGGGGTTACAGCTACACCTAGCCTCCCATATCCAGAACCTCAATATAAGCAAAAGACTCGCATTTGCGTCGGATTGAATACAGCAAAGAAAAACGGGTAACTATTGTATTTTTAGCCAAAAACCAAAACTTAAACCTCAACTTGCAAAATTGAGCGTCCACTTTTCAAGGCACATAACATGTCCGTTTCATGATGAGATTGAACTCAGACCGGAAGAATTCCTTGTTCCAAGCATGGTCTGTGTGTATCATGAAAGAGCCTCAGGGGACCATTCTGAGTTCAATCCCACATATACAGTGTGTCCGTAAAGTCATGGTGGGATTTTAAATAGCTATATTATTGCAACGAAACATGATAATGAGATGAAAAAAAGGCAAATTGAAGAACAACTCTAAAAGAATAACTTTATTTAACGTAGTTCGATATGGGCTCCTCTGGTAGCCCTACAGACATCTAGGCGGTGATTCAATTCCAGCCACACACGCCCAAGAACATCAGGAGTGACGGATGCGATAGCTTCCGTGATTCGCTCGTGCAAGTGATGAATATCCCTAATGGGTACACTGTACACGCTTTGCTTGACGTAACCCCATGGCTTCCATCATCCTCTTCCTATCCATCTCTGTGGAAATTTTTCATTAAGGAATTCTCGAACAACGTTGGCATAGTGCGGAGGAGCACCATCTTGCTGAAAGATGACATTATTGTCAATAAATTGGGGTACTGCAAAATGTTCCAATATAGCGAGGTAGTTGTGTGACGTCACAGTGGGTTCCGCGAAGAAAAATGGGCCAATCACTCGATCTCGTGCTAGAGCACACCACATTAACTTTCGGGCTATTACGCTCATGTTCAACATAGGCATGTGGACAGCCTAGATTAACTACGAGATAAAGGTTAAGCTTAGCCTAGACTAACTACAAGATACAACTTTGAGAGTTGTTCTTAAATTTGGCATTGTTTCATCTCATTATCATGTTTCGTTGCAATAATATAGCTATTAAAATCCCACCATGACTTTACGGACACACTGTATATAGGGTGCTTCAAACCGGTCTGCCATACTTTGGGGGTGATTTGGGGGGGAGGGTGATATCGAGTAAAAATGTTAATACAACATCAGTGCTACAGTATTTCCAACGGTTGCGGAGCTACGGACGTTTTAAGGTGCAGGGAAAAAAATAAACGAGAGTATTAATATGATGTATTTATTGCTACATTTCATGAGATACACCTTATAAATGTTCAAAATGTCCGCCTCGGTTTTCAATGCACAGCCTTACTCGTTCCAAACAAGAGTCCACTGTCCATTGAATCATTTCGGAGTGTTCTCGTATGTAAGTAGCGGCATCCATAATCCGACGCAAGAGTTCCTCTCTCGTTTGTACTTTGGTCTTGTAGACCTTCTCTTTCATAAGGCCCCATGAAAAGAAATCTAACGGGGTTAGGTCCGGAGATCTCGGGGGTCACGATATTGGACCAGCACGATCAATAAATACATCAGATTAATAGTCTCGTTTATTTTTTTCCGTGCCCCTTAAAACGTCCGTAGCTCCACAACGGTTGGAAATAGCACCTATGTTGTACTAACTTTTTTACTCGATATCACCCCCTCCCCCCAAATTACCCCCCAAATTACCCCCAAAATTACCCCCCAAATTACCCCTCCCAAAGTATGGCAGACCTGTTGTGGAAACACCTTGTATATATATATATATATATATATATATATATATATATATATATATATATAATCGTAACAAACAAGTGAATTCCTAGAGAATTTATTGAATTTATTGCCTCTTCTATAAATGCCTCAAACAAACTCTTCTTCTGATGTGGGAACGCTACATATAGGCCACTGAATGACTTTCATAAATGAACAAAATTTTAATTTAATTTAAACTCCTGTTCTCAAACCACACTTCTGCCAGGTACAACGGAAAAAAATCACCTTTTTTGTGTACAGTACTGTACTAAAGCACTTCTCACAAGTAATTTATTTCCTTACTTACAGTGCCCGCGAAAAGTATCCGATCACTCAAGAAAATACAATATTTTCCCTTGATATTTAGAGACACGTAATTCACTTTCTATTTGTTCTAGCGACATCTGGTAACTTTGAGGTTGCTCGCTGATATGAGAGCTATCCAACGCATTCTCAAATTAGTGTTCTGGTAGCCTTCGTTGCGGGTGGCTGTGTCTCAAATTTGTCACATTTCACTGTTTGTGTAAATTTCTTGATATTTTTTTTTTTTTACAGAAAGTGGTGTAAATAAAATTTATATAAATGTGTGCTAAAAAACAACTTAAGAGTGATTGTCGAGGTGCTATTGTTGCTTTGCATGCATGTGGGAAATCACAGAGACAGATAGCTAAGGAATTAAACATATCCCAAAGTACCGTTAATTTATGGGTTTCACGGGCTGAGAACAATGGTGGCCTAACCACGCCAGTCCCTAAAAACGATCTGGCAGACCGAGAAAAACAAATTCGCGAACAGACAAACTTATGAAACGTTTAGTATTGAAAACCCAACAATAACTGCGAAAGAAATAAAATTTAATATGAATAATTTGTTATCTGGTGTTTCTGAACGAACTATCCAGGAGCGGCTCCAAAAAGAACTCGGATTACCATCTCGCCATGCTGCTAAGAAACCGTTCATTAATGAAAAAATGCGTAAAAAACGTGTCGCATTTTGTAAAAAATACATTCATTGGACTGTTGATGACTGGAAGAAGGTTTTATTTAGCGATGAGTCGACATTTTTGACATTCAGAAGTTGTCCAAAAAGGTTCACCGGCCTATTGGCTCAAATAGGATGGACCCTAAATACACCCTAAAGACAATGAAACACCCTCCAAGTGTGATGGTTTGGGGTTGTTTCGGTTACTATGGGCGTGGAAACTTATATTTTCTTCCGAAGAACACAACTATGAATGGTGCACGGTATTTAGCAATGCTACAGGATAAACTTCCAATGGCAATGGCAATCCAAAGGACAAAAACATACATGCATGATGGTGCACCATATCACAGGGCCAAAATAGTGACAAATGGATTACTGACAATAAATTTGATATTTTGGATTGGCCTGGTAATAGTCCAGATCTCAATCCGATAGAAAATCTGTGGCTAATAATAAAAAATAAGGTTGAATGCCACGACACTGGCTCAGTCGAAAAATTACAAGAGGCCATCAAAAAGGTATGGTGCAAGGAAATATCAGTGGAAGTTTGTCAAAACTTGATTAAATCCATGCCAAAACGTCTAGAACAAGTCATCCAAACCAAAGGACAGATGACAAAATACTAATATAAGGTTAGTATACATTTAAACATTGTTTTTTATGTAAAAAATACAAATTTCAAGGGTGATCGGATACTTTTCGCGGGCACTGTAGTTCTTAAACTGTAAATAAATGAGTATTTTCTACTCGCCGTCTAATATTTTAAACAAGCTACGCGGTCACCTGGACATATTCACCTTAAATCAGATCTAACACTGAAATACGTAACACTGTATGACGTAATTCCATTAGAATGATGTCGTGTATCAAGGCAAGTTTATGGTTGGAAGAAATTTCAATGACGTTATTTATTAGTGACGTTATGGATATGGGCGGAGCTATCACGGACTGTCTCGAAACTGCGTCTGGATTCTGTAACTTCGCTCAAGTCTACGTGTATCTGTATCCACCCGATTAGGAAATTAACTCTTTAAATAAATTTTTTATCAAATAATATATACAGGGTGTCCGAGAATTATCTGTACAATTTTTGGCTGTTATTAAAAGTCAACCATGAAGTGTAGAAATTCCAGTTTGTCCCATTTTACAGAGAATCTCATTAAGTTTTTTCTGATACCAAGTTTTGACAAGTTTTTTAGAAATTCCAGTGTGTCCGAACATTATCTGTACAATTTCATCTTTTAATAAAATTCTTGGTAACACACGTAAAATTCTTAAACAAGATTATTTAGAATCTGTATTTTCAAAAGTTTCTTTTATTAAAATAACGTTGTTACAAACATTCGATATGTGCACCATTAGTGATTCGCAAAACATCCAATCGATACTCCAAATGTTGCCATGTACGCTGCAGCATATCCACATCAATTCGCTCAATAGCAGCTGTGATTCTTGCTTTTAAATCATCAATGTCTGTCACCCGCGTACATTTCTAAAACACTTGTCAAAACGTGGTATCAGAAAAACTTAATGAGATTCTCTGTAAAATGGGACAACACTGGAATTTCTACACTTCATGGTTGACTTTTAATCAGCCAAAAATTGTACAGATAATTCTCGGACATCCTGTATATAAAATATATTAATATATGAACCCATTTCTCCCCTTCATCTCATTATGGAGGCCTAGTCAAATAATTTGAAAATTACCTAATCTTTTTAGACCTCATGGAGAAACGTATGTTAGTGATGTCAAAACCCCTTATAGATCAAAGCTCGTTTTTAGATTAGTTTAATATTACTTTTAGGTTCGACCCTCATGGGAAATGATGAAAGGTTACATTGTAAACATTCTACATCAAGTACTTCAGGATGATAGTGTGGAATCCTCCCATCCGTTAATCATCAATGTAAGTCACCCGGACGACTTAAACTCTGTTTTTGATCATATTTTGTATGCAAAAGGTAAGCAAACTTTGGATTAATCTTTACATAATATACTGTACACACTATATATCAAATATTTTAAGTTTTGTGATAACCTAAACTCAGTAGGAACTACTTCAGTTTAAATAGCCTTCAAATGCTCATATATATCGTCACAGCAGTATGTGACTATGTGCAAGCCCAAGCATCGCTTTCTCGGGCCCGATTTACAATCACATGCCGGGCTCCCTTACCTCTGACTCCTGCCACCTGTTTTCAGACAAGTCATTCATGTATATTTTTGTATAATTTTATTGAAATAAATGCATTACACCCAGATCAGATCAGTATTAATAGACACATCATTTACAAAAAAAGCTAAAAAAAAAAGGTTTAAAATATTTTCTTAATTGGGCCCTGCCGGGCCCTTTGGCTGTCTGGACCCCAGTAAACTTTATTTTTTTTATCCCCATGCTTGGGCCCTGACTATATGTAATAGCGATAATTACAAAAATTTTAATAAGAACTCATTTTAAGAACCTACTCATACTAACAAGCTTATTAGTGAGTTTTCAGTTCAAAATTTTCATCAAGAACTCCTTTACAAATTTTGTTCCTCAACAAATGTATGAATCGAATTTCAAGTGATTTAGAGAACGTTTTCCCACAGGTTGTTTCATCGTACGAATGGTGATGCATATGTTATCAGAAAAAGCTTTCAGTAAAGGATTACGAGATTATTTAACAGAACTGTAAGGACATTCATAATTTTAACTTGCTTGTATGCGTGAAGTAATGTAATTTTCAGAGTTTAATACCTTAGCTTTCATCAAGCCTATTATAAATATAAAGCTCTCTGCCATGTCAGTCATTGCTTTTGTTCTAAACCTCTGAAAATAATAATAATTTGGATTATTTAATGAGAAAATAACTTGCAGGCATAACATTAAAAAAAATTGAGCTAATGAATACGGTAAATAAAGTTTATTCTTAGGGAATACAAAAGTACCCTTCAAGCCAAGCTTTGGCCTTTCTTGACGAAGGCTGGACATGAGGCAGGTACTCTGTGGAAGAACTTGTCTATGGCAGATATTATGAACACCTGGACTCTGCAGGAAGGATACCCTGTCGTCCACGTTACAAGAGAGGAGAATGGGAATTTATTAGTGATGCAGGTATTTTAGATAAACTTTAAAATACATCAGAATAAACTAACGTTAGTTTCTTATTAAATTTATTGTTTAAGCAGTTGTATCGTTTAATTGTACTCTTTATGGGATTTGTCTCGTGCCAATAAAGCTTATCATCATTATCAATACACATATTCTTTATTTCACTATTCAACCAAAACTAAAAATTTACAACATTTCAGTATTATCCTTTTATATGTAACATAGAATCCAAATTGATGCCCTAAACTTCATGGGTATGAAAATAATTATGAATTAATTGATTAAAAATATTAATGAATTAAAATAGTTTCAATACAAAAAAAACCACTTTAATATTTTCGCATTGGGTTAAATGTCAGAAATTAGGAATATAAATAATAATAGTTGTTTTTATTTTTAGCAACGCTTTTATAAACACCTTAACGAAGAACTGAAAGCAATGGGAGTTAATAAGGCTGTTGGATCTGAAGGACCAAAATGGTGGATTCCTTTATCCATCGTTACTAAACAGAATCCAGATATGTCTGACACTTCACCCAAGTTCTGGATGAATTCCCATATGCATACCGTCCATTTGGATGTCCCTTTTACAGCAGACGATTGGTTCCTTCTAAACGTGCAGCAGACGGGCTTCTTTAGGGTTAATTACGACGAAAAGAACTGGTTACTTCTTATCCAACAACTGAATGACGATCACGAAGTGTTCGATGATATCACGAGGTTACAACTCATAGATGACAGCTTTACTTTGGCTTACGCGGGTTGGTTGATTGAAAATTGTCACAGTTTTTAGTTGTCATACTTTGACATTTCAGAGAAAGTGGGAAGGGGAACAGTGATTCTCCCACTGTTCCCAAATTTGCTTGGTTCGAGCCCGGCCTTCACTCGCTGAAGTCGGATGGTGTCGATACCACTCAGCCGCTAACCTATAACCCATGTAGCGCAGATGGACAATAGTGTTAAGTTAGAAAAAAGGTACCGTCTCGGGCATGAACTCTGGAAAGAATATCATCCGATCCCAGGCCAGCACGAAGTAAGTGACTGATCCAACTCCAACCTCGGTGATGATGAATCGAACCCGGGACTTTTCTCGTCCCAACTCTACTTCTTACCACCGAACCACGAAAGCTATTTAGTAATTTTAGGAATAATGTTACAAAACCTCAGCCAACCAAACAATTTCATTTTATATTATTTAGGAGGGTCGTCTCGCTTGGTATTTTCTGATATTGTTTTAAGGTTGTTTAATCTCCTTCATAACATCAAAAGTCGTGTGACGGAGGGGACCTACGGAACTTCATATACAGTACATTATACACTTAACCTACACAGGTAAATGCTGAACAAAATTATATCAGGTTAGACTCAGTTAAGTTTATTTAAACATTATATATGATATTGAGAAACGACTGATTACTTTTAATACATATTTGAAAATGAAAATGAAAAGGTTTATTGGCAGACTATAGTCCATATGACAAATATTATTAATACAATGACAGTTCATACACTAAGGATAGAAATATATACAATTGATTAGAAATAATACTGCACTGTCGAAGTTAAGTGGAGCTACAGACAGACGTTTTCGTACCAAGAAGTCCATAGCTTAGACTGCAGTGGTCCCCAACTTTTTTGTGCCGAAGAGCACATTCAAGACTACTGTAGTGCGGCGGGCACCATTTACTTTTTCAAGGCAAATTTATAGTTGGACTTAATAATGAACATAATACACAAAAAAAAACATTTAATTCCTATGTAAAATAATGAACATAATACACAAAAAAGCACTTAATTCCTATGTAAAATAATGAACATAATACACAAAAAAACCATTTAATTCCTATGTAAAATAATGAACATAATACACAAAAAAACCCATTTAATTACTATGTAAAATAATGAACATAATACACAAAAAAACATTTAATTCCTATGTAAAATATTGAACATAATACACAAAAAAAACTATTTAATTTCTATGTAAAATAATGAACATAATACACCAAAAAAACATTTAATTCCTATGTAAAATAATGAACATAATAGACAAAAAAAAACAAGGATGGGCTAACTAAGAATCTTAGAAAAATTATCAAAACGATAACTTAATTTATTTATAAAGAAATAATTATTTTCAAATAAATGAGCATCTGTTTCTGTAATTAACTACTAAAATTTAATGAAATGTTAAGTATGTTACATATTTTAAATATTTGGTTACTAAATATTTAAAATATGTAACATACTTAACATTTTATTAAAAATTTAAATAAAAACTTATCAATCGTAGTCAGTCAGTGGCGGGCACACGCAAAAGGGTCGGCGGGCACAGGGTTGGGGACCCCTGGCTTAGAGGATAAATGGCAAGACTCATGGATAGCTTGGATGATCGGGTTGGTTGATTTTTTTAATTCTTTGCATTAGACTGTATTGAGCACGTCTTGTTACCTCCGGGAAGCTCGGGACATTGCGGGTAGCAAACATTTGCGAAGCTGAGCATCTCGGGGGTAATTTATGTAAGAGTCTAAAAGACCTGTTGTACAGCAAATTTAGGGTTCTGCCAGAACCTTTTTTATAATTCACCCAGAGTTGCTGACCGTATATATTACTGCAGAAAGTACGAAAGAGTGCGTCTTTAGCTTTAGCTTAGTGTGTCTTTAGCTTTAACTATTTATAATGATTATTGTTACTAATGTTATGTACAGTTTCGTTAAAAAGTTCGCCAAGAAATATAAAATTTATAAAGAGCATAAAAATTATTTATTGGTAATATTCTGGGTTTTTTATAATATACTTTTTTTCTTTTTTTTTGTGATAGTAATAAAATTTCAAAACCAAACCCAGTCATTACTGATTAGCATTTTGGTTTATGCTTTTTAGAAATTTTATGATTCTAGGCGAACTTTTTTCCAAAACTGTATAGGAAATATTGATACTATAATAATTCAATCGACGTTGCAGAGAAATTAAACATCACCATTCCTCTCAGTATGATTTTGTATTTGGACAAAGAAAAATCTCCATTTGTATTGCGGTCTGCTTTCGTCAACTTACGAAGAATTTTTCAAACCATCAAAGACGCCAATTTCGATCATGAATTTCAGGTATCCAAATAAATTTCTCGTCAGATTACGGATATCGAGCCTACCTTCTTCGTCGTCTTATTTTAAGCACTTAATACGAATTTGTATAGGGCGGTGGTTCTCAACCTTTTTGAAACGATGACCCACCTCCCATGTTGCTAAGTTGGTATCATATTTACGTAAGATTTAATAAGCAAATTTTTGTTATTAACATTTATTAACATGATACTAAAAGACAGACAAGTGGGCCATGGCCCACCGGTTGGGAACCAGTGGTATATACATAGGGTATCCACAACGTCTTGTCACCCTCAGTAAAAATGCTAACTGATTTTCGTTTTTCTTTCAGACCAATTTAAAATGCGTGACAGCAGCAACTATACGATTGAATAACGGTTATTGGCTAGTACCTGGTTCCATGAGCGACCACGTAATGTCAAAACCATTGAGAATATTCGAGCAAACTTCCAGGACCGATTCTATCGTGCAACTCCTCCAAAAAGGATCCGTTGTTCAATCGTACAGTTGTTGCTATCACACATTTCAAATAGGTCTGAAAGAAAAACGAAAATCAGTTACTATTTTACTGGAGTGACGGGACATTGTGGACACCCTGTATAGATGGAAAAGGAGAACCAGTGGAACTCTGATCCGCATCGCATTCGTGTGTTTTTTGGAGGCGAGGAAGTTGAATTGAGTATAATCAAACAGTGTAAATATTGGCCCGCTTGAACGGCCCTTTATTTTTGGGAGGTTCTAGATGGCGTGATCGGATGAGCGGTGACTCTGAAACCACGCGACGTGAGTTCGAGTACCGCTAGTATATTCTCACTTTATTGCCTTTTCACTTTCCACCTTACTTAAGTTGGTTGTTGCACTCAAACCCGCATTTAGGTCCCTACGTGAAATTATATAAGTAAATTTTAGATTTTAAAGATTAAAATGAGTCATTTGCCTGTGTGTGTGTGTGTGTGTGTGTGTGTGTGTGTGTGTGTCTTTTGTGATAAACATGTCAGCGTTAGAATTAAAAGCAATCAATTCTGTATAACTTAGTTTATAGTGTTAAATATTTTATTGTTTCTACATTAGAGGATGAGATCCCTCATTGTTTGCAACTGAAATGTATTAATGTCAACAGCAATTGCTTATATCTGTGTTGTCTATTCATTATCCTCCTGATGGTATTGGGAATCGACCTCCAGAACTGCCATTTATCAGAGAAACAACAAACATTCTTATCAAAATAATTTGTGAAATTTACGTGCCTTGCATCGAGGAATCGCAGCGAATTTTCTCTGATTGGATGGAAGATAAAAACGTGTAAGGATTCTCTCTCTCTCTCTCTCTCAGTGTAATGTGTTGTACAATTTTCTTTTTACTGTAAATACTTCATTTCATTATAAAATTACTTTATATATATATATATATATATATAATATATTAGGTGTACTGAAAGTGAACTTTTCTTTCAGCTTAGTAGATGATGATCTTGTGGAGACAGTTCTGTCCATAGGAATGGGAAAAGCAGGAAGAAAGGGCTGGGATAAAGTTTACAGAAATTTTGTTTCTGAGCCTCATCTGCAGAAGAAGAACGAATTGCTCGTGGTCCTCTGCAGTTCTAAAAATTTGGAGCAGACCAATAAGTAAGACAGAGAATGGCTTTGGTCTTTGATCTCCTTTAACGGTGCAGGAATTTAAAAGTTTTAATCCCGTTCGTGATGTTAAGAAAAAAAGGTAAAAATTGAAACGTTAAAGAAAAGTGAGCGAACGTTTCACCGTTTCACTGTCCATTTAAGGACAATTTTAATTGTTTCTTAAGAAAGAAACTTTTAAACGACTGAAAAGTTGTCAGAAGGTGTATGTGTGTGTGGGTGGAGTGGAGGTTAACCGTCTGCTTAACATCAAAGGCCATATGATGGAGTGGACCTACAGCTTTACGTGGGATCCGAATCACGTGCAGCTACATCATCTGAACGCAAAGGACGGTCCCCCACCCAACTACTACTACAACTACTACTACTACTGCCCAGATCCAATGTTACTTAATTTAGCTGATGTACGGGAAGCGGTGTTGCGACATAGCCACGACGGTTAGGCCAACTAACGTCGGCCCATTGTTCTAACTCCTTATCGGGGTTCGAACCCCCCGCCCTCAGTTTTCACTTCGCTTGTAGGGAAACGGTGCTACCGTCTGAGCTACGGACGCTGGCTAGCCACGACGTAGCCCATTCGCCAGACAGAAATGAATTAAAATTAAAAAGTTTTCAATCTGAAGTTTCCGTTTTCAGTCGCTTCAAAATTTAAATTTATTATTAATTAATCGTTTGAATATTGGCATTGCGACTCTCTCTCATTGGTCATCATTTTCACAGCTGCTTTTCCATACCTTCATCTTTAATTAACCTGCTCTTTTAGTTCCTGGTTGTACTTCATTCAGTGGTAGAACATCGGACTCACGATTTGAGAGGCCCGAGATCGATTACCACAGACGGTGTGAACTTCTGAACAAAATTTATTTCACCCAGATTACTTCTGTCAACCGTACATCAGATACGCTCTCTTTCCATTCTCGGTCATTCCGATCTTAGTTTTGGCCCAAAAATGAAAAATCCGAAAATGGGAATCTCAAAGGAGGCAATTCTCAAATCACTCCATTCCCATTCTCAATGTAGGATTTCCCAATTTAAGTTCAATTTTTTCAAAACTTCGGTCCTGCAGTTATGTTACGGCCCTCTTTTTTTACCCTTTTTCAAATAAAAAAATCCTTACTTTGAGCATTCCCAGTTTCGAACTGGGAATGGCGTATTGGATAGTAGTCGAATCGGAGAATTCAATACCAAAGGGGAAGAAGAAGCTCCAGATTATCGTTTAAAACTAAGTGACTGGCTGAAGAGACTTGTTTGCGGATAAGCTAGAAAAGCCAGCAGATAAAAGGTTGCACTGAACGTCGGTTCCATTATCCTTCATTTTTATCTAAACCACTGATAAGTAGAATACTTTTGACATTCAGTGTGAATTCAAAGAGTCGAGAAAGTGTATTCTGAGTCCATATGAACAAATGGATAGACAGATGGATATTGTAATGAATAACATTTTTCTGTTTAAAGCAATTCAACTTTAACTGTTAATTAAAATTGAAGTTTACACTTTACGAGAGAGAGTTACAAGGAGTTATAAGGACAAGAAGTACCTCAAAAGGCCTTGCGGCCCATACCGAGGAGGTACCAATGGCAACGGGTGCCAGGGAAAATTCCTACACATTGTCACAGCTAGCTTCTCGAACATCCACCCGAGAAGACAGTAACACATCCTCAAATAGTGTGCAAGATTCGGTCTAACCTTTCCTTGAACTGATCCACAGAGGAACTGTTCAAAACTTCTGAAGGTAACCTGTTCCACGTGTCACAGATCTTATAGGTAAAGTAATTCCCACTCACACTAGTGCTAAACCGTTTCAAATCCAACCTCCAATCATTGTTGCGAGTTGAATTATCATTTAAACTAAACATGCTTCTAAAATCGACATCGTCGAACCCGCGTAAGAGCTTGAAAACCTCGATGAGTTGACCGCGCAGCCTCCGAGTTTCCAGCGAAAACAAATTCAGGGCGTGTAAGCGTCGATTGTAGCCCATATGCCTAACAGAAGGGATTAACTTTGTGGCCCTTGCCTGGACTCACTCCAGCCTGTCAACATCTTTTCTGAGGGTGGGCGACCAGAACTGCACAGCGTACTCCAGGTGCGGCCAAACAAGGGAATTGTACAGAGAGAGCACAATCTCCTTGTTCTGAAATCGAAATTGAATTGCCTCCTCATATATATATATATATATATATATACATATACATTTTCAACTGCAAAGAACACGCAGTATAATATAAAACGACGCTTGTATAGAAGACATTCCGCGCAAGATGAGGAGGGAGAACGAACAAATGAAAAAATGAGGTAACCACCCGGGAATCGAACCCGGGATCTTCCGATTGCCGTCAGATATGATAACCATTACACCATGGCCCATGGTGTAATGGTTATCATATCTGACCGGCAATCGGAAGATCCCGGGTGGTTACCTCATTTTTTCATTTGTTCGTTCTCCCTCCTCATCTTGCGCGGAATGTTTTCTATACAAGCGTCGTTCTTTACGTTATATATATATATATATATATAATATATATATATATATATAGAGAGAGAGAGAGAGAGAGAGAGAGAGAGAGAGAGAGATATTGATTGATTTTATTCTTTCCTGTTGTTTTACAGGCTTCTGTCAACTTTATTAAAAGACACGTTTTTGGCTTCCAACTTGTCGTACCTTCCAGTCGGGATGGAAAGAATCGCTGAAAATCCTGTGGCAACAGACCTCGCCTGGGACTTCCTTCGACGCTTTTGGCCAAAGTAGGATTTTCCACACTTTACTTGAACTAGACGTAGAGTTCTGTGGTTTAAGTGAATGTTGAAAAAAAGCTATCGTTAGTGAATTACTAATGGTAGATAAGTCATTTTGTATGTGTTGTGGCTTCATGTTCCTTTTTTGTTTCAGTGTTGCTGGTTCACCGAACGAGAAAAAGTACTTTAAAGCAGTCGTACCTCACCTCCGAACCAAAGCTCAGTACCATCAAGTGAGTGAGATCAATTATAGAGTTATATCATACTTTAATGGGTATACAGACAGGGATACTGAAAACAAAAAAAATTACATACAGTATATTGTACCCAGAATTTAAGGAAAAAAGTAATCCTAGTATCTTGGTAGAATGTGTTTCAATAAAGTCTATGATGACAAGTTTGAGAATCACTGTTTTGGTGAAAAGTTCAGTCCTATATACGTACTCCAGCAAGAAACAGGACGTTTAGTAAACGTCATATAGACGTTCTATTGACGTTTGATAAACGTTTAGGACGCTTACTAAATGTTCCATTTCTTGTTGGGACAAGATTAATTAATTTAATTAAACAAAAATTTATCTTTTCCAGCGTCAAATGTTACCAACAGTGCTATGAAAATTTGGTCTTATAAAATAACTAAAAAATATGTACTAAAAATTGGTATAGTTTATTAATGAACTACAAATATGTACTACAAATTTATAAGATTTATTTAGTAACGAAATTAACTTAAAATATGTACTAAAAATTGCTAAGGTTTATTAAGTATTAGGATGAATTAAAAATTTGGTCTTAAACACAGAAACTAACGAAAATATCACAACTTAACCTAACCAATCATCAAGGACGTACAGTTGACCTAACCGGGCAATGGGCATTCAGTTGACCTAACCGGGCACTCAATTAACCTAACAGGTTAATATTGGTTATTTCACCTAAATACTTTCTGATCTTTTCGTATTAGGCACTCACTGATGTATATTGAACATAACGAGTAAACTTTTCTTTTTATTTTCAATCGTTGGGCGGTAGTTGGGTAGTTGGTTGGTGACTGGTTTTAAACCAAGACCGAATTTTCTGAGACCGTAAGTGAAGACACTGAGGTCGGGTATTCGACTCCCGATAGTTCTGTCGATAATAATCGAGGAGTTGGTCCGCATTAGTTTGGCCTGAGCACTGTGCCAGTTTCTGGCCCTCCTGACTGATTATTGTATTACTATCCGGTTTCAATATTATATGTTCTTTCGTGCACATTCCTTTCTAGTATCAGTTTCCCGCCAGAATTTCTCGTTTATTTGACATTCTTCCCCCCTTTGGCGGGAGGATATTCTCCCTCTCCCCCAAAATCCCCCGAGAAGTTTGGGGGAAGTAACGCTCAGATTCTAAAAGGAGTGAAGCGACTCCAAAATACAAATAAGTTTGCTCCAAATCCGATAATAAAAAAAAACAGCAAAAGTGACACAAATGCCCAATACAGATACAGCATTACAGCAGTCCTATAGATCTAAAAGGTGACGCCAACAGATCTGAAACTAACATTTCAGACTGAAAAGTGACGCACCAGATATGGTAAATTTCTGCCAAACTTTTCATCTTGGCTCATTCATTATTTTTCAGCGTTTTTCCTTTTCGTTTACAACTTTATCAATTAATTACGAGCTCGAACCCCTTTCTTTTCAGCTACGAAAATTTATTAGTTCTTCAATGAATAATTCTTCGATGCATAAAAACTACATCGAAGAAATCGCTCGAAATGTGAACAGGAGAATCGAATTTGAGAATCGAAATCGCCTCGAAATTCTGAATTGGTTCAAAATCAGAACAAATAAATGGAAAAATTCTTCGACGATTCAATAATAAAGTTGTTTTTCATAATTATTTCAATTAAAATTAGTTTCACCTCTGTTAAGTTAGAAAACGGAATGGGTTTCGCCGAGTACCATGCAGATCATTATGATAATAATAATAATAATAATTATTATTATTAGATAAAACAATTGATAAGACAATTAGGCCTATCTAAAATAAGGCAAGTTTTTAAAGAAGAAATATTATGCTTAAAGATTTGGGAATTAATATTAACTGCATATGAAAAAGGCATTGAAGGACCATCAGGAATTGTACAACCTGTCTGCTTGTGTTCTGCATTAATTAGTAATTTATTAATGAATGAATTCGCTGAATAAAAGCGTTTCGTTACAAATAAAGTTCTTAATTTAGTTCTAAAAGCAAAATCTTTTAATGAAAATTCTGTATCAACAAAGAACCACAATTTATTCACACTTTTAAATCCATTAACAAGATTCTTTGGAATTTGTTGGCCTAATTAACTCCATAACAGATCATAACTGCTATTTAACTAGGTTTGATGTTAACTCATTATTTATGAACATTCCTGGTTATGAAACTTGTAGATTCTAATTTGTAATAATCATTTCGAAACAAATTGTACTATATTAAGTTTCGACAGACTAACTTTTGATAGTAAAGTCTAAAGTAAAGCCCAATAAAGCCTAAAGCAGGGCCAAATTAAATAAAATAAATAGGCCAGCTTCACAATTATTTGTCATTGTAAAACCAATGTACATATTTTATTATTAATAAACGTTATTAAATTCAATTCAATATTATTCAAACGTTATTATTTGAAAATTATTCAATTTTTGTATTTAATAATGAACTGTAATTGCAACTGGTTGGCATGGCAATGGGGTTTCCATTTTTACCTTTTTTACCTAATAGCTTCTTATGTTTTCAGAAAAAAAGAAGTTATACAAAACTGCATAGCTCATTTCCGTCCAATTTTATATAAACATTACGTGAATTACTGTTTTTTATTATTTAAAGACAAAAGTCATGTACTTTTATCTCTCTCTCTCTTTTAAGTCAGTCAATATCACCGTAATATTGCATTTACAATGGAAAATAAACACAACAGCAAGTTAACCTTTTTATGGATGTTTTAGTAAGCCGAAACAGTACCGCTTTTTCCACTTCTATGTTTAGAAAAACAAACCAACTTTACTGAGAACTAATTACTTCAGCTTTGTCTACCTCTTTTAAATTGTAAGTGTAAAGACACGAATATCCCGTCCCTTCCCGTTGTCTTCAAACTAGTTAGTATTTCACAGTGAAACTGAATACTTAAGGAATTTTTTCATAAATAACTTGTATCTCTCACATGAATATGACCAACTTGTTAACAGTTTTCCACAAAACATTCCATTCAAAACTTGTTGTACCCACTGAACCCAAATCAGAAAGGTATCGTTTAGGAACATAAGTATTAAGCTTATAAAATCCTTTAGGTCATGTGTTACTAATAGATATCTGCAATGTAGTTTTAAAATTATATCTGTAAATCTTTTCCCTGTGCAAAATTTATTACGTCACAAAGAACCGTTAACAAAACGCTTTAATTCTTCCTTAGTATATCTTTATAAGCGCAATGCTAGTTACGTACGACACAGTCCTACAACTGAAATTAAGGACAGATAAACATAATGGTGTATCTTATAGATCTGGTTGCCTCCTCTCTCTTTAGACCAGAATATTCATCCATACGTAACCATTCAAAGCAATATTCATACCCAATTTATCTCACCAATTTTCAAATTGTTACAACTACTTCAGAAACAGACTTCAGATTTCTAGAATCACTGTACAAGTGTACAACTGTACATCCATCATTTGAAACCCATGTTAAACGAACAATCATTTTCTTCAAAGCTTTATACAGTTTAACTTTAACACAACAAACCAACCAACCATAAACACACTAACCAAGGACACACAACTTCATTTATTGATTGTAGTGTTGGTCAGTTGTTTGTTAAAAGTTATTGTGAAAGGTGAGTTGTACGGGTATCTCAGACTTGTGGAAAAATTTAATTCCCATTTATAAATCTTTAATATTGTCCTGACTTTAAGATTTTAAACATTAATTTATAACTTTAAAACTGTAATAAATGGTTGGAATACAGTATAGTGTATACATTTGTATACTATTATTTCTCTTTTAAGCAGAGTTCCATATATATATATATAGAGAGAGAGAGAGAAGAGAGAGAGAGAGAGAGTTACAAGGAGTTACAAGGAAAAGAAGTACCTCAAAAGGCCTTGCGGCCCATACCGAGGAGGTACCAATGGCAACGGGTGCCACGGAAAATTTTGTACACACTCAAATAGTGTGCAAGATTTGGTCTAACCTTTTCTTGAACTGATCCACAGAGGAACTGTTCACAACTTCCGAAGGTAACCTGTTCCATGTGTCACAGATCTTATACGTAAAGTAATTCCACACACACTAGTCCTAAACCGTTTTCAAATCCAACTTCCAACCATTGTTGCGAGTTGGGTTATCATTTAAACTAAACATACTTCTAAAATCGACATCGTTCAACCCGCGTAAGAGCTTGAAAACCTCGATCAGTTGACCGCGCAGCCTCCGAGTTTCAAGCGAAAACAAGTTCAGGGCGCGTAACCGTCGATTGTAGCCCATATGCCTAACGGAAGGGATTAACTTTGTGGCCCTCGCCTGCACTCGCTCCAGCCTCTCAATATCTTTCCTGAGGGTGGGCGACCAGAACTGCACAGCATACTCCAGGTGCGGCCGAACAAGGGAATTGTACAGTGAGAGCACAATCTCCTTGTTCCGAAACTGAAATTGCCTCCTGATATAACCCAATAGTTTCTGGCTTTCTTTTCCACCTCTACACACTGTTTCGTAAACTTAAGGTCGCTGCTAATTAGCACACCCAGGTCCTTTTCTAAATCAGTCACCTCGATATTACTACCCAACATCGAGTAGTCCGACTTGGGATTGGCGTAGCCAATGTGCATCACTTTGCATTTACCCAAGTTAAACGGCATTTGCCATTTTTCGGACCACTCTCCTATCCTACCTAGGTCCGCACGCAGTTGCTCGATCGCTTTGGGCGTCCCAACATTGGCCCCAAGCTTGGTGTCATCAGCGAATTTGGCGATCCGACTGACGATGCCACCGTCGATATCATTTATGTAAATGATAAACAACAGTGGCCCCAAAACGGAACCCTGAGGAACCCCACTAGTGACCGAGGCCCAACTCGAACTAGCCCCTTTAATTACAACCCTCTGCCGCCTATTCCTCAGCCAGTTTTCAATCCACCTACCTATTTCCCCACCGATACCCAGCGCGCGCACTTTCGCCATTAGCCGGCAGTGAGGTACCTTATCAAAGGCTTTCTGAAAGTCGAGATAAAGTATATCAATCGCCCTACTCTTACCATACTCACTCAACATGACGTGGAAAAACTCGAGCAAGTTGGTGAGACACGACCTATGCCGTCTAAACCATGTTGGGAGTCCCAAGCAGCTTGTAGGAATCCAAATGGTCAACGATCCTGTCAGCTATTATCCCTTCTAATAATTTACCTACAACTGAAGTGAGACTAATGGGACGATAGTTCCCTGACTTTCGTGATCCCCTTTCTTAAAGATAGGGGTCACGTTGGCTTCCCTCCAGTCACCAGGCACCTGGCCCATCTCCAACGATTTGTTGAAGACTGTAGCCAGGTGGGGAGCCACCTGGTCGCGCACTTCTCGCAACACTCTGGGGAGAAACTGGTCTGACCCAGGAGCCTTAAACGCGCTCAGTTTGTCTATTCTATCGGCAACGACTGTCGCGGTACATCTAACACTATCCAGGCCAGCACCTTCGTGCCTCACGCCTGGCTCGGGGATGACGCGGGTATCCTCCCTGGTGAACACTCCCGCAAAGTACTCATTAAGCACATTAGCGATGTCCGCGTCGGAGGTCCGCAGAACGCCGCTTCCGTCCTTTAACGACCTACATGCTTCTAATGGGCTTTCTACTATTAACATAACTGAAGAACTCCTTAGGGTTCCCCTTACAGAGGCTTGCCACCCGTAGTTCTTCGTTACATTTCGCTAGCCTAACCTTCGCCTCACTTCCCTACACAGGCGGACATACGCTTCAGTGTTCTCGTGGGAAACGATTGGCCTTCGCCCTCCTATACGCTACTTTCCTATTTTCGGATAGCCGAAGCGATGTCACGATTGAACCACTTAGGCTGCGTTGAAGCAGGGGTGACCGGTTTTGAGGGTATGGCAGCAGACTGCAGCACCATAAACTCGTCCCGGAATGCACTCCACCCTCCCTCAAACATCGCCGCCAACCTCTAACCCCATCTCTCCTACGCTATCCCTGAGGCTACAAGTTCGCCCGCCGAGATCGAGCTTACTGCCTCTCGAGTTACTACGCTTCACCCGAGGGACGCGCACACGGAACCTAATAAGAGAGAGAGAGAGAGAGAGAGAGAGAGAGAGAGAATTTTCTTTTCGCTTAATATTTTTGTCACTCCTCAATTTTAAGCGTTTTCTTATGGTGAAAAAAAATATTAGTTTGGGTAACTATTATAATTCTTTACATCTTGATCACATTTTAGTTATCCAAATTAAAATCATTATTAATTGATACATATACAGTGGCGCTCCTAAAAATTTCCTTTAGGGTGGCTGACAACCTAAAAGGTTGTTTGTAGTAAATTTAAACACGTAATTGTGAAACAATGTTCATTTACTTTTACAAATTTACATACTTTACTGAACTCATCCAAAACGAGAATGACATCATGAACATTTTATTTTTTATGCCAGGAAGAGAAAACGGTCTAATTTTGGAAGTGGCAAATGCCTGGCTTTACCCTACCTTGGGTGCGCCACTATATAGTACATATATATATATATTCATCTGTACAGCGTAAACAGAAAAGCTAGGAACCATTAACAAAAGATTAACAGGTAGTGATTAAGTGAAAATTGTATTTTAAGTAGATATGGCCAATTTTGTCAATTCCTGAACTGTTATTAAAATTATGGAATAAGGGTGTCCACAAAGTCCTGTTCCAGTTTTAAAATTTTATTACAACAAAACCAAAAGAGATAGAATAAGGCAGTTTTTGCATTTTGTTGCTAAACTAATGAAGATTTTTCTTGATTTACAGGTTGCAATCTGAGTGTCAAGTTGCTATTGATAGAAGCTTGAACGAAAATGGCGACTACACGGGAGAAAGCTCAATGTGTAATCTGGTTTGTAAAGCTTGGACTATTTGCACTTTATACGCGTAAAGATGCAATCTCTTGCGTGCAACTTTGTGTACCGTTGATCTTGGTAGCTGCAGTTCACTTGAGGCACGACGAATAAACTTTCTAGGGCTGCGTTGGAACGTCTCTTGGACGAGTCTTGGCGAGTTAATCACACTTCCTCTCTCCCGAAACTTGCAAAACCACCTCCTAATGCTGGGTTTGGAGGGAGGATCCTTGCCATATTGACGGCGGTAATTCCATTGAACAGTTGTCACTGATTTCGACTCCGCAAACCAGATTACACATTGAACTTTCTCCTGTGTCGTCGCCACTTTCGTTCAAGTTTCTATCAATAGCAACTTGACACTCGGATTACAACCTGTAAATCAAGCAAAAAACTTCATTAGTTAAGCAACAAAATCCCAAAAAAATGCATTATTCGATCTCTTTTGGTTTTGTTGTAACAAAATTTTAAAACTGGAGCAGGACTTTGTGGACACCCTGTATTCCTTTCAATTATGTCTTTATATTTTACTAGAATTTTAGGACTTGCTTAATTAATACTATGATTATATTTATACTTATGATTAAACAATGCATTTGAATTATTGGCGGTTATACAAGTTGTATATACAGGGTGTTTCAGGTTAACCCTAGAAATATGGAAAAGAAACACTTCATATTAGTTACGGAATTACTATAACAAACTTCAAATACCAAATACAACCTACAAATTCCGTCAATCTGTAGTTCGTATTTGGTATTTGGTATTTGAAGTTTCTCATAGTAATTCCGTATCTAATATGAAGTGTTTCTTTTCCATATTTCTAGGGTCGACCTGAAACACCCTGTACATGCTGTTTTATTCTGACATCTAAAGTTTTTCCCGTTTGACCTACAGTATTTACAATAAACTAAGTCGTACTGCGTACAGTCGATGGAACAGACACAACGAAATGCATTATTTCGGCTGAATCTTATTAAGCGAGATTTAATAGTATTCTTTATAAATAATTAAAAACAACGTTCACTCCAATTGTTTTAAATAAAGTTGGAAGGTGTTTAAAATTTACATTGGGAAGGGAAGCTGAGGACATTTTTAGGGTCATACTGTATATACAGTGTGTGTGTGTGTGTGTATATATATATATATATATCAAGTAAACTCGTGACCTAATTCTCTATCCTTTGGCATCTTGACTAGATTGAAACCTTTGTTCTTTCCACGACGAGATTTCGCTGCCTTACATGTATATAGATGGGTTTTTTTTTTCGCTTTATAACAAGTTTAAAACCTAATTACGGAGGACAGAACTCTTATTTTTGGGTTAATCTTATTTTTCGTAATATTTTTAGGTTAACTTAAATAAAATCAATAAAAAGAAGCCATTATTAGAATGAAAGGAAAGCAATTTTGCTTATTTACAAAATGACTGAAACGCCTGTTACCATAGTGACGGAACCATCTATAAATAGACCCCTTATTGTGAATTAATGCGTAAAAGTCTATTTCATAACATTATTACGTAAATATAACGTTAATATTTTTATTGTTGATGAGGAATTCCGATTAATACATCCTACAGACAGTGAACAACCATAAACCATAAAATAGTCTTCAAAATAGTTAAAATAATTTAATAATATTTACAACAAATCTGAAAACAAAAAATCATCATAATTAAATAATGAAGCCAATTACTAAAGCGAAATTTAAGATGAACTTATCTGAGGAAGTGAAATTAAAATTTAAAAAATATACAATACTCTAATTAGTAAAGAAAGTGGAGATTGCTGGCAATAATTTCTTCTTATATATATATATATATATATATATATATATATATATATATATATATACTTATATATATATTACACAGTACTTGTTCGCTCTAGACTGTTGTCACCAGTGTCAACATTAACATCCGTTAAAATTTACTGTATAGCATATAAAATCTAAACTATGTACAGTAACAAATGACAATCACGTTTACATTCAAATGTCAAAATTTGATAGCCTTATTCAATTCATTAAAACACCTTTAACTCATCAGTTCACCCACTAACAGACATTAAACGTGTACATATATACATACACACTCTAAAAAGAACATTCCTGAACAAGTAATAAAACTATTCAAACCTATTACTTTCTACTCACTTTATGGGTAATTTTGTAAAAAATAATTAGAGAAGATGTTTTAAACTTATTAGAATTCAAAATAAATTTTTAGTCGTAACTTTAATTAAAAAGAAAGAAAAATAAATTATTGTTGTTTGAGTTGGTTGTTTAATCTCTCTGAAAACATCTAAGGACTTACAGCTTTACGTGGGAACCGAACCACGGGTCGCTACATAATCTGAACACAGAGGACGGGTTCCCCTCCAACAACCCTCCAGAATCAAGCCCGCTTAAGTTCACTAATCGACGGGAAATAGTGTTACGACATTGGCCACGACGTAGCACAAAATATAAATTAAATAAAAATAAATTTATATTTTAATAAGCAACAGAAGATCTGCGGGTTTTAGCTACCGAACATCGTAAGTCATAAAATTGTTCTATATCATTCTCCCGCCAATATGGCCACATTGAATTCCATGACTCCTTTAACCTATACAACAATTAGTTTGGAAGACCGACATTACTTAAAATTAACGTTTCCTTTAAAATAACATTCTTGACACTCGATTTACGTTAAATATTGCGAAATTCTAAACTATTTTCAGCTAACGACTTGACATGATAATTAAAACCTACTCTAATAGACAGAGTTTATTTCCACAACAGTTTCGATGCCCACTGGCATCCTCTTCGGGTGGATACAGAAGAGGATGCCAGTGGGCATCGAAACTGTTGTGGAAATAAACTCTATTAGAGTGGGTTTTAATTATCATATTTTGACCTTCACGTAGAATAAAGTGAAGTTTTTTGCATTTATAACGACTTGACACTGAAGGTTTCATGTTCCAGAAATTGCTTACTTGATCCTGCGGATCAGCACACGTTTCCGGTGCAGAGCCTCTACACTGTATCTCCTATTATGTATTTAAACCTTTACTGTCAACAGAGTCTTCTTCTAATTTCCATTATTTTTACAATATAATTTTTGATACTTTCTGTTTTTTTATATTCTCTACTCCCATCATCTCCCCCACTATGTTTCTTAGTTTTTCACAATGAAACGAGTGTTCTGTCGTATTATTCTCTCTTCCGCATCCTTCACACTTCATGTCCTTATATTTTCCTTTATAGTTTTCTTTCATCTCTACCATATTTAATCGGATTTCCATTATAATCTTCATATCTTTTTCTTTCATATTTTCAATATATGATTTTCTTTTAAATTCATTAATGAATCTTAGTTTTTTCATTTTAGTTTTCCTCTTTATTAGTTCTTCCTCTAAATATTCATTCATTTTTTGTCGTACACTTTTCTTTAATTCACTTTTTTTCATCATTTTCAAGTCCTCTAATGTTACTTTATATAATTTACACATTTCTGCCACTTCCTCTGCCCAACATCCTGGGTATGGATTTTTCAACTAATCTTCGGTTATCATTTTAATTAATCTATCCTCATTTGAGTTTAATACAGTGTTCATTAGCATTATCTTCTTGTATCTAAGGTTTTCTTTGACTGGCCACAATCCTAATTCAGCTAATAATCCACAATATGGAGTACTACATTTCATTCCTGTTATTTCCCTTAGAATTCTTCCCTGCATTTGTTCCACTTCTTCAATGTCCTTTGTCCTTGTTCTCGTCCATGTTTCCATTCTATAAAATATTGTAGGTACTATTATGGTTTCATACAATTTTATTTTCACCTTCATTGACCAATGGCCCACTGTAGCTGGATTTCCCTATCTCTTATCTTACTTTTCTTCTTTTCTATATATTGTTTGGTGATCACCTCTGCTATTGAACCATTGTCCCAAATACTTGTATTCTTGCACTTGTTCTATACTTCACATTTTCACTGTGTTACTTGTTCTCATTTTAGGTACTTTTCTTCTCATCATATTTATTGTCATTACTGTTGATTTATTTTTTTTATTATTAAATGTAAATTTTTTTAGTATTTCCATTGATCTACAACTACTAATTGTTTTTTCTATTACTCCTAAGTTATTTGATGCCTGCATTATATCAACCATAAATATACATGATTGAATTTCTATTTCCCTTATTCTTGTCAGGCATTAACCCATATTATTTACTCTATCTTTGTCCACTGAGCAAAGTCTGGGTCCCAGAGACGTGCCTTGTTTGACTACCTCTTCTATATTTCTTGGTCTTGTGTCACCTAAAGGTGTTTTTATTTATATTTTGCTATTTTTGTTTAAATTGTATATTAGTAGTGCTTCTTCTGGGTATACTACTTCCGATAATTCTTTGATGCAGTCCTTCAACTCTAGCTTGTCAAAACATTTTACAGCATCCCCAAACCAAACATATGTATTGTTACGTAGATATTTATTATAGTCATTTATTGCATTCAACGTTAATATGTGGTCTATTGTTGATTTCCCTTCTATTCCTCCACATTGGTACGTACTATATCCCCGATTCCAGTCACTTCTCTTCTTATTTAGTCTAACTTTCTCAAAATATTACTAACTATACTCGTTATGAATATCCCCCTCCTACTACCTATGTCCATTCTATCACCTCTTTTGTGAATTGATATTATTCTCATATTGTTCCACTGTCCTGGCTATTGTAAGTCTTAAGAATTACATTGAATAGTTTTGTCAGACTTCTTATTACATCCCATCCAGCATTCTTCATTGAAGCATTTTTGTCAATGCAAACAATGGATTGATTGGATTCAATTCGAATTGGAACACTTATAAAGAGTCACCAGCTGGATAGTTTTATATATTCATATTCGAATTTAAATAAATTAAATGTTTTATTGGAGTATTTAATTATTATTATTATTATTATTATTATTATTATTATTATTAAAGACTATTTAGAAATGCCGTAAGGAGATTTCCATAACAGAGACTTTGTAAGTCAAATCAAGAACGGTGCAGCACCTCCAGTTTTAACCAATACAGAAACTTAAAGAAAACTATCCACTATATGCCATTCATCACGTGTATGAAGAAACTAGCATGTAAAATAGTAAAAAAACTATGGGATTTTGTGCAGAAATAGAGTTAATTTATGATCATTTCAGAGAGTGAAAACAACAACTAATTCATTTGTGAACGCAGGTTATTTTTAAGAAATTTAATTCTTTTCATTCAAGTGAATTAGTGAAAGTTTTTACCAGTTTTTTCATTTTAGTTTAATAGAAATATTTGCACTCAAGTTGTTCCTTCCTTTCACTTTTTAAATTGCATTTTAGTTTACAATTTTTTACAAATTTTCACAATTTTTTTTTCAAAATAATGTGTTTCTCACCTGATGATTGATACATCCAGTGCCGGATTAAGGTGGGGAACGGAGAACATGGGGGGCACGTGCCCCGGGCCCCCTAGTCATGGGGGCCTCCCTGGTTGCCGTGAAAAAAATTACATGTGTTTAAATAAACCATATATAGGTAAAAAATGCAATTAAAGAACTCAAAAACGCCAAGAGTCCTGGAATTGATGGTATTAGTAATGAGTTCTATAAAACTGGAGAACTACTTACTAGATGGTTGACTGAGGTGTTTAGCCAAACATGGAATGAGGAATGTATACCATCTGAGCGGAGTAAAGCAATAATATGCCCCGTATGCAAAAAAGGAGATAAACGAGACTGTCAAAATTATAGAGGAATTTCGCTTCTTACCTGCGTAAGCAAAATTTATGAAAGAATCCTAGAGAGGAGACTAAGATCGATGGTGGAGGAATCAGTTGGAGAATGGCAGCATGGGTTTAGACCCAACAGAAGCACTATGGACTTGGTTTTTTCGTTGAAAATGATAAAGGAGAAGAGTATAGAGTGGAATAAAAAGGCGTACATTGCTTTCATAGACCTAGAAAAAGTCTTTGACCGGGTACCAAGAAATAGATTATGGCAGGTGTTGGAAGATCCAATGTATAGATTAAGTCATAAACTGATAAGGGTCATGAAGGGCTTGTATGAAATATGCAGTAACACGGTAAGATCAAATGAAGGAAGAGAAAATTGGTTCAATGTGGTAACAGGGGTGCGACAGGGAAGCGTGATTTCGTCACTATTGTTTATTCTCTATATGGATAGATGTTTAAAAAGAATTTGTACTCGGGAAGATAAAGAACACACTTTCGTATACGCAGACGATGCAGCGGTGATAAGAGGAGATCTTGAGGAGTTACAGAGAACGCTACAAAGATGAATGAAATTATGAGTGATCATGGCATGAAGATCAACAGGGCGAAGACCGAAGTGATGGCACTATCAAGGAATAGAGAGAACATAAATGTACAAATAGGGGAAACACAGCTAAACCAGGCTGATAAGTTCAAATACTTAGGAATGATTGTAAATGAGCAAGGAAGTAGTGGAGAAGAGTTAAAAGAAAGAATTGGGAAGTTCTCGACAAATATGGGATGCTTTATCCCATCCTGAGAGAAAAAATGTACCAACTAGGGTGAAAATTTTAAATACACCACGATTCTCCGCCCAATATTAATTGATGGATCAGAGTGTTGGGCCTTGAACACTTCTCAAAAGAGTAGGATTGAAGCAGCGGAGATGCGAGTTTTAAGGCTGATAAGGAGAGTAACCTTGAGGGACAGAATTAGAGGTGAGACAATAAGGCAAGAACTTGGAGTGCAATCAGTATTAACTTATATAGAGAAAAACCAACTAAGTGGTAAGGTCATATACGAAGAATGAGAGAGGAAAGGTACCCACTGCAATTTTATAATTGAACTCCGAGAGGAAGGAGACCAGTGGGAAGACCAAGGAAAAGATGGAGAGATACCATACAAGAAGCTATCAGCGCTAGAGGAAGAACCATAGAAGATGTGGAGGAGAGTCAACGCTATCGGGATCGGTCGGCCTGGAGAACGTTCGTGGGGCTCGTTACCTGACAGGACATTCCTAACAGGGTGAATGGTGAGAAGAGGGGAGAAATGTCGGATTAAGGTTGGGAACGGGAGACACGTGGGCACGTGCCCCGGGACCCCTAGTCATGGGAGTCTCCCTGGTTGCCGTGAAAAAAATTACATGTGTTTAAGTAAACCATATATAGGTTTAAACCGTCTAATACTTAGCCTAATATAGCTCTAATAAGTATACACATATAAAGAACAGTTTAAGAACTGCTTTGAGGGTATATGTCTAGATGTATAAATTATAGAGTATAATTATTAATTTCAATCACTTTCTAGATCTGTCATTGTTAGAGAGCATACGGTTGTACCATATTAGGCGGCTGTAGGCCCCTATAGTTTGATTGACAGTTCCATGACCAGCATGACGTAGGCAGAAGCCAGGATTTCCGGAAAAAATCTAAATATAAACTGTGATAAACAAAGACAGCATGCTCGCGGATGTTTTGTCTGAACAAGAGCTAGAGGATGGTTTTCCTAATGTATCTGTTTCTCTGAGAATGTACCTCTGTTTAATGGTCACAAACTGCTCAGGAGAGCGTTCGTTCACCAAATTAACACTTATAAAGAATAAAATGCGATCAACGATGTGAGATGAGCGCCTGAAAGCATTAACACTGTTGAGGATTGAGAGTGAACTGATACGAGGAATCTGCTTCGAATCCATCATTCAGAACTTTGCCGATGTTAAAATAAGAAAACATGACATTTGTTGGATATCTTCATAATAGACTACATTTGGAAATCTGCATCGAGATAGGCTCCTAAACTAATATAGCCTATGTCTCGTGAAAGACATTCCTGTACTTTTGTTTTCTTAAAAATAGATGACACTTTATGTTCAGAACGTCTACATTGAATAATTTACACTATATCTGTAATCAATACATAATATTACATATTTTTTATAGTTTTAAAGGTATGTTTACACTTATTAGTTAGGCTGTAGGATTTTTGTAATCAAAGTATGAAAATGTTTTATGGAAAAAAATTTTGCTATTTTTTTACAATCTGAATTATTAAATTAGTTATAGATTTGATCAGACTCACAAAAGATATATATAACCATGCTCTTAATTATATATATGATGGCAATGCGGACAAGACCACAAGGGTCCCCCAAAGCCTTAATCCGGCACTGGATACATCATCATAATAAGTGGGTCTAGATGTTCGGTAATGGAACCCATATGATTTACCTTTGGTAACCTTTGGTTTGCTTCCGCCCGAATTGTTCGTTCTGACGAAGGTCAAGCTTTTCACTCCGCCTTAGACCTACAGTTTAACGTGGAATCCGAACCACTCCCCACCAGCAGCCCAGCGTCTAGGCCAACCACTTTCTTTATTGTGTGGAGGATGAACAGCTGGGTTTTGCTGCGCGCCGGCTGCCGTCACCGGGTCTCGATCTCGGGGCCGATGGATTCGTAGTCAGCGACGCTAACCACTACACCACCGAGGCGCATTTATGTCATTTTTATTAATAAAAAGTCTTAAAAGGGTGCCCGAAATACTTCAAAAGAAAAAAATTAAATGTACAGAGTGAATCCTTAAAATCCTGCTGTGCGGCTTTGAATGTAAATAAAAATGAGTATTTAATATGAATATATAACCAAAATAGTGAAACTCCATTAAAAACTAAACAAAAGAACGTGTGAAAAATATCAAATTCCAACATGTCCTCCATTTGTAATTTACAGCATTGTAATCTTTTGAAGCCACCAGAAACATCTTCAACTTCTCGAGGTGTTTGCGTTTACTTCTTTTTATTTCTTTGTTTAAGGCAGGGATCGGGAACCTGCGGCTCGCGCCCAGCCATCATAAAAAATATTCTTTAAATTTTCAAACACCTGAAAGATTATTGTACTTCCATCATGATATATTGTTTCTGTTTCAGATACATAATAGATCTTTATTAGAAGATATAAAGTTAATAAAGTTACCAGTAGTAAGAGATATTAAACTTCAAATAAAAAGTTGTTACAGTATGGTGAACACGAGTAAGAATAAGAAGTCGAAAATCGAAAAGTGAATCCTGAATGGAAACAATTCGCGATTATCGACAATCAAAAGGAAAACCAACGAAATTCTGAAAAATAAACAGCAGCGAGTGTCGCGCTAAATTGTTAAAACGAATAATGTACTAATTTGCAAATAAATACCTAAGTTGACAACACTTATCTATCTATTAAGCTATTTCCTGTATTTTCTTAAATTGAAGGTTTGTGGCTCGTTGAAATGTAATATCACTTCAATGTGGCTCATGCTACTGAAAAGGTTCCCGAACCCTCACTTAACGTCTTCTGAATTTTTTGGTTTAGATTCATAAACATTAGTTTTAATCCTTTCCCAAAGGAAGGGTACACGTAAGGGGTACATAGGTAGTTTAGCTCGCACGACATTATGGACAGTCGCCCTTGACATTCCCAGTTCAGCGGATGCGAGACACGCAGGATTTTTGGGAATTCGTTCAGAACATTCACAGACACGTTCGACATCCTCCAAGAGTAAGCATAGCCTTTTCGACCGCGGTAAAAGCCAATTTCCTTAAACTTCACCACCAACTTATAGAGTAACATTTTCGATGGTGAATCTTGAACTATTATTATATATTTTTACTTAATTATACCATAATACGCATTGTATCTTCTCCTTTACGGTCGTTATTTTTGTTTTGAGGCATTTTAACACTGATGTAATTCCTTCGTGGCTGTCATAAACTAAACAAATTTAAAAACCTATGGTACTATTATGTCCTAAAATAAATTTGGCAGTCTGCTCTAAAAATTCACGCTTAAGGTTTTTATATTAATTTTCATTTATTTATTTAGTTATTGTTTACATTCAAAACTGTAACGGAACTTTATGGACACCCTGTATATTGAAAGGCTATTATTTTTGAAAGAATTTTGTGAAATTTCAGATGTTTTTTCTCGTTTCAGTAAATGTATCCGAAAATTTTAATGGGAATTCGAATTAATGGCTTTATATTGCAATTATTAATACACTCTAAACAGAGGTTTCCAAAGTTTTCAAGTTGAAGTACTGGACCTAAATGTGTTTTTTGTAGCTTTAATGTTCTAAGTAATAAAGAGTTCCTATATACTGACTGTATAGATTCTCTTTTGGGTAACAGGGTCAAAAAGGGTGCAAGTAAGTTCCCGGGTGCCGGTCGGGTACGATTTGGCGCCGCCGTTTGGGCGCCACCGTTTGGGCGCCGCCGTTTGGGCGCGGAGCCGGTTTGGAGCCGCCGTTAATTAGTATTAAGTATTAAATAGTAATACTTGGTTATTAACCTGAAGTGCTGTCTGTCTTTTCAGATAAGTTGTGTTGTTTCCCTTAATAGCATAAATGTCTGAAAATATATCAAGTAAGAAAGGGAAACAGAAGTTTTCACATAATGGATATTTGTATGTGTTTGATAAATGTAGCAAGCGCGACCCTTCGTTACTTTTTTGGCGATGCGAGCAAAAGAGTCAGTTTATTATAAGGTGTATATATAATATGGGTACTTTTCCGTTATCTGCCCCCTTGACGATTGGTTAGGTTAAGTCGTGATATTTTTGTTAAAACTAACGAAAATATCACGACTTAACCTAACCAATCGTCAAGGGCGTACAGTTGACCTAACCGGGCAGTGACGATTGGTTAGGTTAAGTCGTGATATTTTTGTTAGTTTTAACGAAAATATCATTACTGAACCTAACCAATCGTCAAGGGGGCAGATAAAAATATTGTAATGATAGTTCTAAATAAATCTTTATAATTTTTTATTGTTTCAATTGTTTATATATTTTAAATGTTAAGTCCTGAGTGTAGATCTGGGGCGGCGCCAAACCGGCTCCGCGCCCAAACTGTGGCGGCCAAACGGTGGCGCCCAAACTGTGGCGGCCAAACGGTGGCGCCCAAACTGTGGCGGCCAAACGGCGGCGCCAAATCGTCCCGTTTCGCCCGGGTGCTACTATAGCGTGAGATCTACAAAGATATTTACACTATAGCGTGCGGTCTACAACATATTTACAAATTCAATTACATTAAAACAAAAAATTTAAAGGGAAAATAAAACAAACAATTCATTCTATGGGATATAATGCCCGGTTAGGTTAATTGGCTGCCCGGTTAGGTCAACTGTATGCCCTTGACGCTTGGTTAGGTTAAGTTGTGATATTTTCGTTAAAACTAACGAAAATATCACAACTTAACCTAACCAATTGTCAAGAGCATACAGTTGACCTAACTGGGCATTAAATTAACCTAACTGGGCATTATATCTCATAGAATGAATTGTTTGTTTTATTTGCCCTTTAAATTTTTTGTTTTAATGTAATTGAATTAATATTTGTCTTCATGATTCCCCCTTTTATAGTCCGCCTTGACCTCACATTCGTCCCCAAAGATAAAGTCAAGTCATTTCAGGTCAGGTCAGCACAAATTCAAGTCAGATCAGGTCAGCACAAATTTAAGTCAGGTCAGGTCACTTCAGCGCAAATTCTTTTGTAGACTAAAGATATCTTTGTAGACCGCACGCTATAGTAACAGCGTTCCCGGCTAGTGTTTATGCCGTCCCTAATTTGCAACTAATTCGGAGATGGACTTTTTCTTAACCTATTTTAATTATAGGAAACCAAACGGTTTAAAAGGTTTCATGTCTTACGTAACTTTACTGCTTACACTGAGATGGTAGTAGTTTCATATGTATAAATAACCATGCATTTGGCATATGTATTACGAAAGATATCAGTGAAATCAGGGTTTATGAAGGAGGGAAGGTCATTTTTGTACGAGTATTTTACACTTTCTTTCTCGATATTTCTCAAATTAAAAAAAAAAGATTATTGAAGTATAGCGCGCTCATTCGGTAACACGTGCAGTACATCAAATTTCGGACTTTCTACTACATTGTGGGAGGAGGGACGTAGCTCCAAATTGGCTCCGACAAAGGTCTCTTCCCCCTCAGTCACTTCTATTTTAATTTTGGTCCAATAAGGAGAAACCCGACATTTGAAATCTCAAAGGAGGCAATTCCCAAATCGATCTATTCCGATTCTCACTGTATTGTTCCCTCCCCTTCTATTAAGTTAGATTTTTCACAGAAAATACCACTCAAATCCGCAATTACGTCACAGTCTCATTTCACACTTTCCCCAACTCAAAAACCTCTTTTTTCAAATTTGGAATTCTCACTTCGATTATTCCCACTTTCGAACCATGAATAGGACAGAGGAATGAGTGAGAAGTAATCCTCAACAGGATTAAAAAAAAAAATTAAAGCAAAACATTCATTTATTCAGTTATTTATATAAGTCTCATTTCAATGAGAATTTTGTCCGCAGTTGCGAAAAAAAAAGAGAGAAAACAATTCCATCAATTTTCAAAAATATTTCGTAGAAACCCGTTTTTTTAATAGTATTTACATTTTCTTCATTGCTTCAGTACTTTTTATTTGTCATTAACAAAGTCGCGTAAATGAAAAAAACATTTAAGTTTAAGACTTTAAAAATGTAGGTTTTTCTCGCTTCATTTAATTTTTCTTCAGGGCCTATATAAACGTCCTTGAGACGTGCGCTGATTCAGGCTTTTGTCTTTGTGTACAGTCACTATTAATAGGGTTTTACAACATTTTAAATCATTTGGTCTAGGCTGAAAAGGCGAACAGGTCTCTAACAAACGAATTACAGAATTATTATTATTAGTAGTAGTAGTATTTAGTAGTAGTAGTAGTAGTGTATGTACTGTTATTAAAGTGTGTGTGTGTGTGTGTGTGTGTCTGTGTCTAATGTTAAATTTTGTTGCAATTATATAAGGAAGAATGGTTGGGTCAAAATATGCATGAGTAATTGCATGGTGTGATTGGGAGTTTCGTGTATAAATGTCCCAAATACTGGTTAATTAAGGAAATTACGAGCTTTCTGATCTCTTTTATCATCTACTGATGTGGAGGGAAGATAAAGGATTGTAACTGTAATTGTCCACTGTGGATGCTTGATTTTGGTAGAGTTTAAAGATCAGAGCTTCACTTCAGAGGGTAAATTAATTTGGTTTTATTTTATTGTGATTTCACTGCATGATTAGTTGGCCTTCGTGAATGTATGTACTCGTATATTAAAGTCAAGTGAAACAATTCTTTAGTTAATGTTTTGTTCCGATTTTGCAGTTTAACCCTTTGATGACCAGTATACGTTTCTTTGAACTTAAAAGTTTAAGTTTTATTGTTATTTACAATATAGTTACTAATATCTAAGTCTGTATAAACATGTAGATGTATTTGTAGAAACGTTGCATCATTGTACAATTTATATTATTTCCGTTGAGACAAATATGTCCCGTGGTCATCAAAGGGTTAAACCTGTAATGAATTTGAAATTTCTTTCTTATTTATAGAATCATAATTAATCTTCTAATCGTGATTTGAGGAGCTACCGCGTGGTTCGGTTGGCTTGGAAGACCCGGGTTCGACTCCCACTGCTCCCGCAGCTGGAGTTGGATCCGCCACCTACTCCGCGATTGCCCCGTCTCACGCGAGTAAGTGAGGTAACTCTCTCTGTAGTTCACACCTACTTTCCCTCCCCCCCCCTCCATGTAGGGAAATAGGAGTTCCAAGTGTTACCTGTTGCCTTCTTAATCTTGATTTATGAAAACAGAAATGGTCCTAACTGTAAACAAGGTTCTAGCTATTAAATTAAGGTATGCGTCGATTGTCTGTTTATACTGTAATGAATGAATAACCTGTAAGTAATTTATATTTAGACGATTTACCTTTAATAAAGGTGGTTAATTACAATGTTTTATTTTCCTGGTTTTTGCATAATCAAATTTTGTGAAAAAGTCTTCAGTTCTCCAAATCTGAAGTTTCTCTAAAGTTGAAGTTTCCGATCACAGATAGAAGTTAATTTAACCTTTTACGGACGAAATGGTAGAATTCTAAAATAAAGAATGGCAGAATTCTACCAATTTAGGCGTAAAAAGTTAAATAACTTAAAATATTTATCTTGGTGCAATTACTATAGAATGAATGCATCGCCATTATTTATTGTATATAAGGAACGCTGTTGACATATATTTATAATATTTCTAGTTAAAAATGGTTTAATCGATATCGAAATTAACACATAGAGCTTTAGTTATTTAATATAAAGAGCTTTCGAAAATATAACTTTTGTCATAATTATTTCATGAGTAATTTAGAATTGAACTTCCACTGTTTGGAATTTGGACTGCCGAACCGAAATTCGACCATAAACAACCAATAAAGCAAGATCCGAAACTAAATCGAATCTGATAACCATTAACGTGTGTTTTTGTGAACCGTGATAAACTGTGACCGATATCGAGGTCCATTTATAGCCTTTCATTACAGTATTTTGTATCCGTAACAAATCTCTTATTTGAGACTGCTTCATTCATTGTTCATTTGACGTCATTCATTGTTCAAATTGTTCAGCCGTTAAGTTCAGAATTAACTTTTTAGAGTAATAATACTGTACTCCAACTGTAAGAACCCACTAATGGATTTAGAACAACATAGTTACACAAGTTGCGAGCTGAAAAACCGGAAGATCCACACTGGTTCAGCCCCAAGAAACAGGAAACAGGGGAGGGAGAGAAAGAAGGAAGTAGAGTAAGAAAAGAGAATTATCATTTATTATTATTATTATTATATTATTATTATTATTATTATTATTATTATTATTACACAAAAGGCGGTAAGAAGAGAAAAATAAGAATCATTATGATTTACAAAATAAATAACTAAAAGGAGAATTTAAAAAAAAAAAATAGTCTAAAAGAATTGCTAAAATTAATAAAGATGAATTATTGGAATTACTGAGCTGAAAGTACTGTTTATTTCGTCTCAAATTCTTAAATTTATCTCTTAAATTGACTTGATTTACGGATAAAGATCTCATTTTCCGTGTTTATATCTCGCGTTTTGTCTCGCGGAGAAAGCGTTCATCATTTCTTCAATTTATTTCTTTAAAACGTTAAAATATAACTGTAAACACAAATGATATAACAGGGTTTGAACATCCTGTCTGACGATACAGTTTTGTTATCGTACGATGTGTGGCGTATATAGCAAAGCTGTTGCAGTTCTCACAATTATCATACATATGCAGTACATACAGTATATAAGAGAGAGAGAGAGAGAGAGAGAGAATAAAGTTAAAATTTTTCTTTCATTCTTAATTCCTTCTATCATCATTCCTTGTTCATTAATTATGACTACTAAAGGCTTCTTATTAGCGTACTATAGAGCAATCTCTGCATATATTATGTATTACGTGATGACCTATACAAAATGCCCTTAAATATTATAAACTTTGAATACAAAATTTATATATATATATATATATATATATAAGTTATATTCACAAGATATACAGTTACAAAGTTGTGTCTATTAATGACGACGGAATTTTTTCTTTATTTTCGAGCCTCATAACTACAAAATCTTACACGTACATTTTCACACACACACACACACACACACACACACACACACACTGATTACAAACGCATACTCTGGCTGGTTTTTATTTTTATTTTTTTGAGGAATTCCTAAGTCTGCGGTCACTTAAACTCAGAAAGGAAAACGGACTCAAGCCGTCATAACTTGCGATGAAGTTAATTTTGACTTTGTATTCCATTTGTGTAGATAAATACTTTTAGTAAACATTACTAATATAAGTATTCATCATTTTATATACATTAAATTTAAATCTAGTTTTCATTTCATATTACATTTGTTTGTTAAGAGTACTTGCGTGTTTACAGTTTCGGCGTGTCCAATTTCCCTTCCACAAATCAGGTGTGATGGAGGGACTCAAGATGATGAGTCCGTTGCGGCCCTTGGTTTTCTTCAGTGTTGTTTTGGCCTTAATGGTGTGAGGATGTGTTCGTAAAATTGACTTTTATTTTCTTACGTGTCGTAAAATAATCTTATATTGGGAAAAAAAAAAATCTTGGATGAGACAAAAGGTAGGTTCTATTTTACGGACAGCTAAAATAATAATACTTGGATTGGTATCTAGAGAGGTATTGAAATCTCCTAAATTTTATTTAAACTTTTGGGTTAGGCTTAAGTATTTGAGTTCCGGAAGGCCTGATTTTCATCCTGACATTGCTGGACAGGGTATGAGTAAATTTAAAGATGATATATATCATCTGTGATTGAAATGTTGAGGTTCAGTATCGGTAAAAGATATACTAAAATACTTTAATATATTTTAAACTATGTTTTCATAATGTTTTACATATCTTGCCCGTACCCTTTGTGGATAAATAGTGAATTAAGATTGGTCGGAAATAGCAGACAAACAATGCAATGATTACAATTAGTTTCTGTCCATATTTTGCCTCTTTATATAAATCATTTTATATCAAATTTGAAACCAGGTGTGGGACATTCGGAAATTAAATGAAGGTTATATATATATATATATATATATATATATATATATATATATATATTCTCTTATATTTTCCATATATGTCTAACGTCAGAAACTCATAGGCTTACGACAAGAACTATGTTAGGCTTAATGAACATAAGAAACTGTTCTCAAATGATGGAGTTTGAGGGTAGTTCAGGTGGATTTCAAGAAAATAGGCTAAGAATGGGTAAAAGGTGACTATGACAGTTAATAATAATAATGGTAATAACAACAATTTTATAATGAATCGTTCATTACGAATTCTGACATAATTCATTTTTCTTTAACTGACCAAAAGGCCAAATTGAAACGACGAGTCATTGAGGATTTCGTATCTGTCAGAAAATGAGTTTTTATTGAATTGTGGAAATGAAGGTCAGAAAATAGATTTTAAATGTGTTCTGGCAACTTTTTATTTTCTTTCCTCATTCTTTTCTGTTTGCATTTGGTATACAGAGGAAGGAATAAACGAAGTTCCCACGCAGGCTCTCTGGCATAGTGTCCCATTTTGTAGCGTACCTGAGAAAGTAGATGTGTACAAGAATAAAATTAGGGTTATTTCCTTGAAACACGAAAGCTTCGAAAATCAAATCGTCGGAAATTATCTTAACATATACGAAATGTAACTTTTTTCGGTTTTGTTTTGCCTACAAAGGGACTTCTTTCCCCTTTCAACCACAATTTGTTCCAAGAAGGGTTATTCCATTCTTCCATGATATTATAACCGAATGAACTGAGGCAGTGATTCCCAACCTGTAGTACATGGATCTCTTTTGGGTGGTACGCAAGAGGGTTATAAATACGCAGCATGTTACCTGATAATTACTTTTATGATAATGTTTTCAAAGGTTGTAGATGAATAACCGGCAACTTTTCCGATTGCGAGTTTGCATGCTATCCAATTTGCCGTCCAATTAGATTTCAGATTATTTAACGATAACGTGCAAAGCCAAAATCAACATTTTGATTCAGTCCAAATGTCGATGAATATCATTAGAGTAAATATAACTTTTTAGATAAGGCTGAAAATTGAACGTTTTTGGTTAGCTGGTACCACCTTCCATATTTAATGATAGTACTTAGAAAAGTATGGTGGCAAAAAGTGGTACGTTGCCCTAAAAAGGCTGAGAATCCTTGAACTGTTATTCAGGGATTTATGCAAAAAACTAGACACAATATGGAAACAGGATATTAAGCACTCACAATAAATGAAGTCGATGGCACTCCACTCCTACCTCATCCATGGTGCCTATATATAGACTCACTACGAGCGTAAAATACTCGAGGAAAATTCAGTGATTAGGCCGTTATGCAAGTAAAATACTCGGTTGGATTTATCTCAGATGAATTTTGAAAACTGTAAGAGTTATGAGAGATTTTTCTTATAGAAAGTACTAATATTCAAGGCGGTAAAGACGATGTCGCCTTCACCGTTATCGCTCCACTACACTCAACCGCAAAAGTTGTCCATATGTGATGTGTAGAATGCCTGACAGGAATGTAGAACTTTTTAATCCGTTTATCAGTGACTGAAAGGATGTGCGAGTGTTGTACTTAGTACATAATATACGTATGTTCCTATATATTTGTAACTCCTTTTAGCTACATTAGTTAAATGGAAGCGACACAACCTCTGTTGGTAACATATAATGAAAATGAAAAACTTTTATTGAAAAAAAGTAATTTTCACATTGTAAGTAGTGTTAATGGTTTAGCAAACATTTGAAAAGCCGACCATTTTGGAGATAACTTATAAAGCAAATTTAGGATTCTGCCAGAATATATATATATATATATATATGTATGTAGAAGAATTACGGCATTTGGAAGAGTGAGGCCCATGGTGTAATGGTATCGCATCTGACCGGCAATCGGAAGATCCCGGGTTCGATTCCCGGGTGGTTACCTCATTTTTTCATTTGTTTCGTTCTCTCTCTCTCGTTTTGCGCGGAATATCTCCTATACAAGCGTCGTTCTTTACGTTATTTATACTGCGTGTTCTTTGCAGTTGAATATATATATATATATATATATATATATATATATATATATATATATATATATATAGGGCGTCCCACAAGTCCGGCATCATAGGAAAAATAATAAAAAAAGGCAAAACAAAAGCTTTTATTTACAGAACGTGCTCAATATGTCCACCATTGTTTTCAATACACAAAATCAGACGTGATACCCAGTCAGCAAGCACACGGTGAATGATGTCAGGAGTAATGGTGTTACATGCCCCAATAATGCGCTGACGCAAATGTTCAATACCTAATTTTCTCTGCGTATACCAGCGCTTTCAAGTGGCCCCAGAGATAAAAATCTAGTTGCGTGAGATCCGGGCTTGTAGCTGGCCATTCCAGGGGCCCTCGACGTCCTATCCAATGACCAGAGAATTGTTGGTACCTGGTATTCCCTTACTTGGGTGCTGTAATGTGCAGGAGCGCCGTCTTGCTGGAACCATGTTGGGAAATTTCTTTCTTTGTTCAAGACACTGGGAAATGCTTCTTCCTTGAGCATACGTAGGTAGGTGCCTCCAGTGACATGTTCATCGAAAAAGAGGGGGCCTATGATGCGATCCTTCCAAATGCCACACCATACCATCACCCGAGATGCACCTTGTTCCTTTGAAGAGGTATACCAGTGAGGGTTGTTTTGAGACCAGTAGCGGGTGTTCTGTCGATTTACCTCACCATTTCCATAAAAAACAGCCTCGTCACTGAACAGAATGGTGGACGAGAAATTGGCATCCCGAGCATAGACATTATGGCCTGTAGAAAGAGAAAAATATGAATTATGGTTTGTAGAAATAGAAAAATATGAATTATGGTTTGTAGAAATGGAAAAATATGAATTTCTCCTATGATGCCGGACTTATGGGACACCCTGTGTGTGTATATATATATATATATATATGTGTGTGTGTGTGTGATTAACCCAAATGTTTCTGCCATAAATATTAGTGGCAAAAAGTACGTCAAAGAGTGTGTTTGGTTTTCCTTGTGCAGAATCTAAAGTTCCTTATTATCATGTTTGCTTTAGCGGAGAAACCTTGATATTGTTTTCTTATGGCTGAGTCACTCAACTCAACGTAACCCAAATATCCATTTATTTAAATTCGTGTACTTGCTCTGTTGGTTCACCCTTCATTTTGGAAATAATATTTACCTGACTTTTTTAGGAAGTAAAATATATAACTTTAATTTTAGTGTTACTGAAATCATTATCGTATGGTCCTGCCTGTATATTTCGCAGATTTTTATAAATTAATCAATACCTTTATCGGGAGGATTTCTTTATACCATATTCCCGGCAAAAACTAAGTTATTTACCCTTATTTTATCTATACAATATTCTACTTTTGCCTCCTTAAATGACGTAATTAACCCATCAATATACACAATAAAGAGCAGAGGAGAGAGCAAAGAGCCTTGTCTAACTCCACATTGAGGATCAAAACACTCTGAAAATCCATTATCCCATCCAATTATAAAAGTTTGGTGGATAGATCAAAATTTCAATATACTTAATGCGTACACTAGAACATTCGTTCCTTCCGACTTATTAAGTACGATATTGCGATTCATTCTATCATATATTTTGCTCATGTATCCAAGAAACAACTGTAAATAGTTGAATTACTATAGGTATATTTGAATACAATTTCCTTCACATAAGTACACAAATCCGTTCAGGGGGATCTTCGGAACCAAACTGATGACATGTCAAAATAATTATTTAGACGACATAGCAAAAAAGTTTTTTCCATGTAGTAGTTTTAAAGGCGAGGAGGCAACATCAATTGGTCTGTAATCATTGCTTCGTAGAATTTTGTTTTCATATTTATTTTTGAGAAGGGACGTCGTAATATGTACTCTCATGAACTTTCTACAAACAAAAATTGGCTGTGAAAAGTGATGAAATATAAACATTTACCACATTAATAGCGTACTTAATAGATGTTCATTTAATAAGTTATCCGTATCTGGAGAAGAACCTGTCTTTAACTATTTAATCAGACTCTCAGTTTCAGGTACCAAAATTGGCCTCGCCCAAGGACGTTCCATTACAGATTTCATTAAGATTAATCCTCCTCACGCTATTAAGAACGTTTGAAATGTTTTTTTTATTTTGCAATCTTCTAATTTCTCTCCCCAAACACTCCATTGATTGTTAATGAAAGGTTATTTTTGGCACCCATTTTCTTAACAAATTTAATTTTTTTCATTATCATAATTTGGTACCCTCATATACAGGCTTTAGAGGTTGAAATACAATCTTCTTCCTGTTCACACCGTATTATAACTCATGTTCATGTAAACTGGTCGTATTCTCAATTTGCCAAGAAGACACCAAAAATTGCAGACATCTTTTGATTATCCCCATCCATCCCTCCATCGAAGAATAATCTTAGTAGAGCAATTATAAGATTTAATCAAAGGGCTTCCTATTTCCTTTAGTGTGGGTACGATATCGTTATAATACCTGGTTATCTGTGTTTATAATGGAAATCATCCGGGCAGGAATTAATCTCCAGGCAAGTTGCAATATTTCTAAATTATTAAAAAAAGTATTCTGTTTGTCTTTAGGTTTAATTATCTGTTGCGTATTAAAGTTAGACCAGTCAACACGCATACTCGCCTTATCTATCGCGTCTTATACGAGTTGGGAAAATTATTAGTTCTAAAGCACTACGATCGCAGCGAAGGAAATCATTCCAAATTTGAACACTCCCAATTTGATCCTTTAAATCAGTAAGTTAATATTATTCCTAATTATACCTATAACAGTTCTACGTCACTCGTGCTTAAATTTAGCAGTCTCGCGCATTTTACCTAGTTCTATAAAATAAAATGCTCCGACTTGACATCACCATTAAAATCCACCATGACTCCGCACTGAGACTATTTGGGTTCTCTGATGATGTTTTAATATTTTACAAAACAGTCGATATATTTGTCTAAGCTACTGTCGTCATTATTGTATTGCAATTAAAATACGTTTCTTGCTTATATGAAATTTAATTTTTATTACACTTTCATTATCGTTCAGTAGAACATTTAAATATTTTGTACATTTTTTCTCTTAATAGGAAACGAACTTCATCAAAGGACCTGCCATATTTAGTAGATCGTTAGATAAGCCTATCGCTGAGCATGATTTACCGCACGAAGTCGACATTAATTAAAAAAAAAAACAGCTCCAGACAGTTTTTTTTTTTCCTCCGTCATAAGTTAGGTTTATCAGTTTGTACAAAATATTTTTTAACATTATTTTAACATAGTACCTATAATCAAAGTCCCACACAAAGGAGTTTTGTCCAGTATTCTAAAACATTTATTTTCGCGTTACAAAAGTTAACACGCATCAACATACATTAACATACCTAATTTTTAACTGAAATTGCAAAGCTTAAAACTGTATGTGCACGCGATTGAATACACATGAACGTATGTATAGTCGGAATTTTTTCAAATTCGCTCAAGTGGTTCTGGATAAATTTTAGGTTAAAATAACTGCTCCAATTATTTTGGTTTACAAACGCCTTAATGCGGAGAGAAAGGTAATAACTTTAAATAAATAATATACATAAACTATAGACCTCTTTATAATGAAACACTTAGAGAGAGAGACCTCAGCGTATAAATTATGGTTTTGGAACTCTCCAATTCCTTTTAACAGTGTCTGTATGAAAACAACTTTCCAAACACTCTTTGGGTCACACCTTCAAACAGAGAGGAAAGAGAGGGAGATGGAAGGAATTAAGCAGGAACCAGTCTTATACTGTGTTTGTAAGTTGCTAGGGAAGTTTGCTATAAACGTCATACATAGGTGTACGCCTGCTCTCTCTCTCTCTCTCTCTCTCTCTCTCTCTCTATATATATATATATATATATATATGTATGTGTGTGTGTGTAGAATATCATGCACGAATCCGCACCATTTTTCATGATGATTAAATCGCCCCAATCAGGATTCGAACCGACAATCTCTTGGATAGAAGGGGAGTGCGCTAGTCACTACACTACAACAGCATACGAGTTAACATAACCTGTCATACATTTAAACACCCGACGAAACGCCTAACGCTTTCGTGTCCAGAGGCATTTTAAGAGTTATCCCTCTCGCACTCGAGGTAATGACCAGCATTTTATTAAAATTATCTGGTGCGGTGGAATATCACATATGAACATATGCCTCTGAATGCTAAAGTGTTATGCATTTCCCCGGTTGGTTAAATGTATGGCAAGTTATGCTAATTTTTATCCCGTCGTATCGAAGTGGCTAGCGCCCTCTTCTATTCAAAGGTTGTGGATTTGAACCTTCGTGGAGGCGATTTTTTTATTACATACAGTATATATATATATATATATATATGTGTGTGTGTCAAGGGCGGATCCAGAAGCCCATCTACCCCGTGGACTGCCCCACTTGCCTGGGCTATTATATATATATATATATATATATATATATATATATATATATATATATATATATATATAGGGGTTAGACAAAATAATATGAACACCCGCCGATTTCACCGGTTATCTTTACGGACTGCTCAGACAAAGTAAACGGTCAAATGACTGGCAAACCTATTTAAATGCGTAACAGAGAGTGTATACGTCATGTTATAACCCTCACGTTGTTTTTACAGATCTGAGTGAATTATGAATTAGCAGTTATGAAAGACCTGTCAGACTTCCAAAGAGGGCAAATTGTCGGAGCGCGGATGGCTGGTGCATCGGTGACGAAAACCGCTCAGATGTTCAATGTATCCAGAGGAACTGTCTCTATGGTCATGTCTGCATACCAAAACCATGGAAAGACAAGCACCGACAAATGCAATAGTGGACGCAAGAAGAAGCTGTGTGATCGAGACCGCCGGGTGCTAAAGCGCATTGTGACAAAGAACCATAAGACCACAGCTCCAAAAGTGACTGCAGAGCTTAACCAGCATCTTGCAAGCCCGGTATCGACCAGAACTGTACGTCGCGAGCTCCATGGAGCTGGATACCATGGGAGGGCTGCAATTGCCAAACCCTTCCTTTCGCACATCAACATTGAGCGGCGCAGAAAATGGTGTAATGACCATAAGAATTGGTCAATGGACCGGTGCAAGAATGTAGTCTACTCCGACGAATCCTCCTTTACGCTATTTCCATGTTCCGGTCGAGTTTACGTCTGGAGACAGCCTAAAGATGCTTATGACCCCGACTGCCTGACCCCAACCGTTAAGCATGGAGGCGGATCTGTGATGGTTTGGGCAGCAATATCGTGGAATACTCTTGGCCCAGCTGTAGTACTGCATGGTAGGGTTAACGCCCAGGTCTATCTGTCAATATTGGCTGACCAGGTCCATCCCATGGTCCAAACGCTATTTCCCAATGGCGGCGCCGTCTTCCAGGATGATAATGCACTGCACCAATTCACACCGCTGAGGTCGTTAAAAACTGGTTTGAAGAGCATGTTAGTGAAGTAGAACGCTTGGATTGGCCTCCACAATCCCCGGATCTTAACATTATCAAGCATCTGTGGTGTCAGTTGGAGCAGCAGGTCAGAAGCCGATTCCCACCGCCGGCGTCTTTGGAGGAACTGGAGTAGGGTTTGCTCGAAGAATGGCTCAGGATTCCTCTAGCCACTGTCCAAAAGCTGTATGAATCAATTCCCCGACGCATTGCAGCTGTTATTGCCGCTAAAGGAGGACCAACTCCATATTAAGAATAAAAACCGCCATTTATCAAGGTGTTCATATTATTTTGTCCAACCCCTGTATATATATATATATATAAACCTTTGGTTAGCTTCCGCCTGAATTGTTCATTCTGACGAAGGTCAAGCTTTTCACTCCACTTTAGACCTACAGTTTAACGTGGAATCCGAACCACGCCTCACCAGCAGCCCAGCGTCTTAACTACTAGGCCACCCAGGGTACCCATTTATCTACCAAACACTTTCTTTGTGTGGAAGGATGAACAGCTGGGTTTTTCTGCTCGCCGGCTGCCGTCACCCGGTCTCTATCCCGGGGCCGATGGATTCGTAGTCAGCGACGCTGACCACTACACCATTGAGGCGCGTTATATATATATATATATACAGGGTGTTTCACAACCGGTCTGCTATATTTTGGAGAGGGAGGGGTCATATCGAGTAAAAAAGTTAATACAACACAGGTGCTATTTCCAATCAGCGGTACGGGAATCGTTGGATTGATCGTGCTGATCCAATATGGTGGCCCCCGAAATCTCTGGACCTAACCCCGTTAGATTTCTTTTTATGGGGCCTTATGAAAGGGATGGTCTACAAGACCAAAGTACAAACGAGAGAGGAACTCTTGCGTCGGATTATGGATGCCGCCGCTTACATACGAGAACACCCCGAAATGATTCAATGGGCAGTGAACTCTTGTTTGGAACGAGCAAGGCTGTGCATTGAAAACCAAGGCGTACATTTTTGAACATTTATAAGGTGTATCTCATAAAATGTAGCAATAAATAAATCAGAGTAATACTCTCGTTTATTTTTTTTCGTGCCCCTTTTAACATCCGTGGCTCCGCAACCGTTGGAAATAGCACCGATGTTGCATTAACTTTTTTACTCGATATCACCCCCCAAAGTATGGCAGACCAGTTGTGAAACACCCTGTGTATATATACACTAAAAACGATGAGAAGTAATAAACTTACCAGATGTCAAAAACAGCTAACATTTGATTGACGATAATTATTTCCATACTGCCAAGACAAAAATCGATTATCGTACGATTGCTGTACAGTCATCACATGCAAATACTTTCTCACGATTTGATTTTGGCATTCAAGTATGGCCAATAAAAACACTCAAAGCGCAGGACATTCACTGATAATTATATATAGATATATTCCTTCGGGTCTTTTCGACATTGCTACACTTCCTTTTCAAGGTTCTAAGTATATAAAAACTCATCCAGAATATGACCATGTTATGGTTGAATATGATTTGAAATAAAAATTATCAGTGGGACTTTCCATCAAATGTTAATCCTAAAGTGATTTCTTATTCATCTGCTAAGAGATAATAACATCTAATTTAAATAAAATATGGGTTAACATTAACATTATCTATAGATTTAAGGAAACATACTTTGTAGCCATTTCGATGTTTAATTTAATCAAAAGCGTTTTTAATGATATAGACCTCCATTCTACGCAATCATTGATATTAGTCAAGTGTGAGGAAACTGCACGATATTTATTATTTGCAAAACTAGTTTTGGGGAAAAAAATTCGCCTAGTTATATAAAATATGTAAAAAAAAAAAAAAAAAAAAAAAAAAAAAATTCTAATTGTTAGTGACTGGATTTTGTTCTTGAAATTTTTGCTACTGTCGCCAAAATAATGATAATAAATTATCAAAAGAAAAACAGAATATTACCAATTGGTAATTTTTTTTTATGCTTTTTAGAATTTTTTTAGGCGAACTTTTTTCCTGAAATTGTATATTATATCTATGGTGTTTAAATTTGTTTTATCGGACTGTAAGAATGTTAAAAACATACTCCGTCTATTGAGGAATTTAAATATTAGTCTGTTTTTTTACATAATTTAATGTTATTGAAAACAGTATTGCGAATGATCAAGGTTAGATTAATTCGGTTGTTTGCAACAACTGTCATCAAGTTTATAGGGGTCAGTCAAACTAGTTAAACTTGTAATTAGAAGGGCTACGTCGTACCTAATGTCGTAACACCGCTTCCCGCCGATCAGCGAAGTTGAGCAACATTGCGTCTGGAGAGTAATTGGATGGGAGATCGTCTTCCGATTCCAGATTATGTAGCCACCCTCCCCCGTGATTCGTATCTTACGTAAAGCTGTAGGTCGGTCCCCTCGCTATATGACCTTAGATATTGCGAAGGAGGTTAAACAACTTAATCAATCAAACTGGAAGTAGAATTGCAAGTTCTGTGACTTGTACTGTTCGCAATTAATGAGCTCATATGTTAAACTGCATGAGAATATATATATATATATATATATAATCACTGGACTTAACTGAATTAGTATTTCATTTAATTTATTCATAAGAGAAAGCCACTTGTTTTGAATTATTATTATTATTATTATTAGGTCGCTGTCAATCTTAAATTTCTGTCTCTGTTTCAGCAACTGCACACAAAGCGTGCAACTATATGCAGTAGGTGATATGAGTGCCAATTACTTTGGCATTAATTGGCCCTCAAAAATCACGAACTCATTTCGTTCGAAATTCGAATATTACATCATTGCATACTATTACACATTCACTTAATTAACTCTTCACCTTCATTATTTATTTCATCAATACTTAGGTGCTTATATATATATATAATGTCCTGCATATTACTGAATTATTATTATTATTATTATTATATTATTATTATTATACATACAGTATATCTTTAGGGTATAGTAAGAGAATCATCTCCGAAAAGATTCGTCACTTTCATAAAAAAGTGAGTTACATATCATGAATTGTCCAATCAGGGAATATTTCATTTCTTCCAAAGGCTGATCAATCAGAGTATAGAAAATATTTTACACCTGAAATTCTGTACGAAAACTGAATGCAAGATGAGTGAACGCACAACCAAATCCTAGTCGGTCTACTCTCGCAATTAACATGCAAATAATTTCATACAAAGAAAATGTTAACAGAAATATTTTTAAGCCAGTGAAACTTTAATATTTACTTTAAGCTCACGAAACACTTACGTTTGAGTGCAGCTTCACAAATCTGGTCTCATTGGCTTTGGCTGTGAAGCTCAAAATTTTGGTGGGTGTGGTTTTTTTTTGGGGGGGGGGGGGGGGGACTTATTGACCGACTAACTTTACTCGAGTTAACAAACATGTATGAAATGTGGTACAGGCATGCATAGACTAATTATATAATATGGGTAGGCTCTGGCACAACTAAATACAGATGCTGCCTAGCTTAGTCTAGCACAAAAGAAGTAGCAACCAAATTTTTCAATACGTCAAGTGCTTTTTTTAACTATATATATATATATATTATATATATATATATATATATATATATAATGTATTATAAAAATGCCAAAAAACATAAGTATAACTAGATTTCATCTATAAATACTTCGCCCTTTTGTTAAAATTTCTCATGGCTTCATTGTTTGTAAGAATTATCGTCATTATTGTAAGAATTATCGACACTATCGTATATTAGTTGGATTGCAACTTAAGCTTTGCTGCAACCAAATTTTCGTGTCTCAATTAAAAAGTAATTAACTGTAGTAAATGAAGGTTTCAATTTATTAAAGTTTTTGCGCTTCACTACTTAAAAGGTAAGTTAATAATCAAAATTAATATAGTTAATAAGTTTTATTAATTGTTAAATTGAACAGACTGGGATTTAACATTTAAATTGCAAAATTGGAAGGCAGAGGAAAGGATGTGAAATTTAACGAATTTAATTTCATATTTGGCAAAAAATAATAATAATTAATTTGAAGTGATTTTGGCTTTCGAAAGAAAGTATGGCCTTAATCGGTAATTAAGGAAGGAACTATGGATGAGCATTTTTTTGTACTGATAATAACATCATCAGGTTAAACGAGGAATCCATTTTAAATTTCACATTTCAACTTAGAATATGTACAGTCTTGGAAAATAGTTCACCTAGAAACAACAATTTTAAAAAATATAAAAAATTACTAACCACTAATGGCTGACTTTTATCTTTAAAATTTTATTTCTATTACGAAAAAGAAAAAATATTCAAAGATAATCATTATACCAACTAGTAATTTTTTGTGCTTTTTAGAAATCTGTTTCTAATCGAACTTTTTCCAAATGTACATTACTGTACATTCATAGGCCAAGACTCATTCTTAAAATATGAAAATTATATTAAAACAAGCACCGTGTCTGTTCTTAAAGATATGGATTTTTAATACAGGAAATGATGACGGGTCCGCGTAGGTCTTTTGATTAAAACCTGGTATTATCAAAGCCTACCAATATGTGAAGTAGTTGGTCTACGCTCGCATTATAGCATGCAAATAATTTCATACAAAAGATTTTTAACAGAAAATTTTAAGTCAATGAGACCTTAACACTTACTTTAAGCTCAGGAGCCACTTAGATTTTGAGTGTAGCTTCCAAATTTGGTCTAATGCTCTGGCTTTGGATGTGAAGTTCATAATTTTGATGTCTCTGGTATTTTGTAAATGTAAACTAATTGGCCAACTGGCTTTTTATCGATTGAACAGACTTTTATGAAATTTTGTACAAGTGTGTTCTGACTAGATATAGGTAGGCTTTGACATTAATTCTTGTTCATTATTTTGGAGCAGCGAAATTCTCAAAAGAATTGAATCTTTATCTTTGTTTAAGAAACTTTCATGTGAACTCTGTTTTTACTCGCGTAAAGTACCAAACATCAGTTACACGTTCCATCATAGATACCACATAAGCAACAATTGGGTCGAAATTGGTATTTGGGATATCCCAAATCAAATTCCAACGAATGCTTGTTATCTGGGATCTACCAAATAATTTAATTTCTAGTTCGTATTATTATTATTACTAGTACAGTTCCCGTCACTTCGCTGACGGTTAGACAGGCTAAACTACAAAAAAAGAACCCAGCCGTGAAAATTTTGAGCTTCACATTGTGTCAACATTTCTGAATCTGGTATCTCCCAAAACCTCCTCACCCCCATTCATACAACTTGGGGGCTAACCCCTCCCCCATTACCCCCACCCCTCCCCATTACCCCCACCCCAACCCTTCCCCCATTGCTAAACTACAGAAAAGAACAGTCATGAAAATCTTGAGCTTCACATTGCCGCCCGTAATACAATTTCTGAATTTTTTTCTCAATTTTTTCTAACAATTTCTGAAAGTGTGACGGACAGACAGATGGACAGACGGACAGCTCTCTTATTATAGTATATATATATATATATATATATATATATATATATATATATATATATATATATATATATGGAGTGCTACTAAAGATTCGGGTAAATTATTGTATTTAACTATGGTTGTAGCAGGAAAACGATATGAGCCTTAAGACAGCAAAGGTGATCGAATTTGTACCTTGAAAACGTTTTTCATATAACACTCAACTCTATAACATTTTTGCATAGTTAACTCACAGCAAGTGCAGGTGAGACTCGTTGACCACTATTCAAGTGCTTGAGTACCCTTGCAGCTAAATACTTTGTTTTCAATGATAAATCATTCAGTAAGGTACTATATTCAAACGCAGATTGAATTTTACTGGAGGCGCAAGCATACTTTACAGGAACCAATTCTTTTCACTTAATCATATAAAAGGAGAGGATTATATATAGTCACGGTTGAAGTTGGTTTCAAACGGAAAACAACATCAAACAATGAACTGCTAATAATGAAAACAAATGAAATTCATCTGAATAGTTTGAATTCCACGATCGAAAGACTTTATAGGAGTGCCCATTTCACGACACGGAAGGGAGAGGCCAAGGAACCCAGAGCGACCTCATGCCGGCGTATTATATCCTCAATTGTGATCACTTTACTGTATTTGAGTCGTCGATTGGCGGTTGGATCCTGGCGATGGTGCCTGGCAATGAACTTGAGGGATTGACCGACGGGAAACGAGAGGGCGTTGATGGAGAGAGAGAATAATTTTAAAGTTACCTGACTCGTGAAATGTATACTCGGTGAAAAGCGGAAATTCAGACGCCACTGAAGCTGGTAGGGAGTCTGGGGTTTTAATAATTTAAATTCAAATTGAAGTGGTAGTCCTTCGGGTTGTTCAGGGATTTACGTTAAAATCGAAGTGTCAGTCTGTGCGCAGGGAGAGGTTATGATGTAAAATCTAAATCTTGTTTATATACAGACATCGAGTGATATAAATTTTCTAACGTTATATCGGTTGGTAGGCAATTGAACCCAGGCTTTGGAGTTCCGGCTTTGGCCGGCTCCCGGGCACCTACTCTACGATTACTCCGGCTCACGTAACTCTCGAGAGTTCATGTTCATCCACTCCGTATGGGGAAATCGGGTTTCCGGAAGTTACCTATTTATTAAAATTACAACTACAAATGTTTAAGAGAGGGCGAATTTCACATGAGGAAGGAAAGAAATTGATGAATGGATACTTTGCGAGGAGGAGAGGGGTGGGGGAAGAGAAAGGGGGAGGAACGGCTTTACGTTTATGTTAATAATCGGTTGCATCAAAAGAAGCCATGCGGCTTTTATGCGATTATACGATTCTATGACTGCACAAAGGATGTAGATGATGGTAATAGGAAATGCCAACGTTCTTTTCTTGAGTAGTCGCGAAAACTTTAGAGAGAGGACAAATTTAAATCTTATGCAGGAGGACAATAAGGTTGAATGAAGCTTGGCAATATATATATATAATATATATATATTATATATATATATATATATATATATATATATATATATATACATTTAACTGCAATGACCACGCAGTATATTAATGTATAGAAACGACGTAAGTATAGAGGAGTGTTCTGCATACGAGGAAGAGAAATAACGAACAAATGAAAAATGAGGTGACCGCCCGGGAATCGAACCCAGGACCTTGTCTGACCGGCAATCGGAAGGTCCTGGGTTCGATTCCCGGGCGGTCACCTCATTTTTCATTTGTTCGTTATTTCTCTTCCTCGTGTGCAGAACACTCCTCTATACTTACGTCGTCTCTCTCTCTCTCTCTCTCTCTCTCTCTCTCTATATATATATATATATATATATATATATATATATATATATATATTAGATGGCTAGTTTCAAAATGTCCTGAAGTGTTTATTTACTAAAGGACAGATGAGAGCATTAAACGAGATGTGCATAACAATTTCAGGCACTGCAAATGCAAAACCAATTCCAGAAAAAATAAATCGAGACTGACCATTATATATTGTTTCATGGAACAACAACAACAAACGATCATACGAGATGAGAAAGCGAGTGGGGAAATGCGAAAGGAAGGAAGGAAAGAAGAGTACACAAGGATAAACGTTGCGAAAAGTAAAAAAGAGACAAAAATTAAAAGAGAAAATACGACAGATTCTTAAGTAAATCTTAATTGAATTTTGTCAATCACGAGAAGCTGAATTAAGGGAGTAAAACCACAATAAAAAATGGATTTATCAGAAGCACTGCCTTAGGCCTACCTGAGGTTTTCATCACTCACGCAGGTCTGATGATGGATGACCTTAGTAAGGGTCCTCCATTTCTACAATAGTAACTGTCTGTAAAGCATGATACGTTCTGTCTTTCTCGCCCTCCTTCTATTGCAGTAATATGCATTCCCTTCTGGTAATTATGTTTGTCCGCGGAATGCGCTCTTGTGGTTTGATGTACCTCGCAGTTAACCTCAGAAACACGCGTGTGCACGCGCTTTATGGTAAAATGGCCACCTACGTGCAACGTCCTATCACTACATGAAGTCAAGAGAAATTCAAGAAAAGTTCATGTACCATTTTATAAATTGCTAAACTTCACCACAAAGTAAGTAAAGATTTTATTAAAATTAATTTCGACATAAGTCTTTGAAAAATATTTCAAAATGAGTTTTGAAAGAGGCGATTCCTTTTGTAAACAAAGAAAAAAGTTGTGTTTTACTTCATTCTCCATAAATTAATTCTAATTTGGGACTTGTAATGACGCAATGAAAAGTCTTGGATCATTTTCCATCTCTCTCTCTTTCTCTCTCTCTCTCTTTCTCTCTCTCTCTTTCTCTCTCTCTCTCTCTCTATGGATGTAAGTAGGTAGGTAGGTGTGTGTGTGTGTGTGACACGAAGTGACAGTTATGTCTGGAGGTCATGAAAGGGCTCTTGCGTTTTCTCTGCCTGCATGACCACATTTGAAAGAGAAGTTAAAAAGGTTGGAGCGCATCGAGGTGACTGATTTGAGGTCTCGTTTGAGGCGTTTCCTCACCGTCGAATCACTGCTAAATTCGGCATGAATAATCGCCAATGTTCCCTCAATCACAACACCTTTTAATGGCCAACAAACAGCACCTGATTTTGCAATCGTCGTATACAAATAAACATTGTCTATTTCAATTGTTTATCTCGAGTAGTTCATTCTTCCGCCCGCACCACAAAATTTTTAACGACTGTCCAATAGAATGAACAATCTATTACAAGCATAAATTAGTAGACATTCTTTTGTATTCTCTCATTCTATTCTTGGATCAGTGAAGGCTGAGGCTGTTCATGTGCGAGTAACCCCGCATGCATGTTAATGGGATAAAGGTTAGTTTTTATGACTGGGCAATGCACCATTATAATATTCGATGAGATTCAGTTTGTAAAGCTTATTTTTTTAAATTGTACATCTGTATTACAGTCAAAAATACAGGTTTAGACTTTAGTGTGTTAAAAGAGTCGAAGTAAAAAGACTGTTTTAAGAATGTTTTTGTTGTGTTCAAAGCGTTTTTTATTTTTGGATCTGCGTCATATTATAAAGAAAATAATAGATATGACGTTATTTCAAAAATAAAATCATAAAGACAGCTTGGGGAACATTTTAAAAAACGAGAGAGAGAGAGAGAGAGAGAGAGAGAGAGAGAGAGAGAGAGAGAGAGAGGAGAGTATGAAGCGTGAGTTATACGACATAAACTTAAATTATCATTTATCTGCAATAAACACTTATTTCCTTGTCAAATTTTATTTGTTTTCATTCCTTGTGAATTTCAAAATTTCCATGAATGGACTGTAATCAGGTCACTTTTGTGATCTATTAACATACCTGCAAAGAAAGTAATGAAAATCCTGTTGTTGTTTTTGTAAAAGGCAAACCTGTAAAAAGTTCACATATTATGGAGCTTATGAAACACCTGCAAACGCATTTGTTCCAGTTTGTGTTGTAGATAACGAATGTGCCTCAATCTGCATGACCATCACCACTGATGAGCGGTAAGAAAGTCTTAAAAAATCATTTGATAATAATAATAATAATCAGTCGGGATGGCCAGAAACTGGCACAGCGTTCAGGTTAAACTAATGTGGCCCATTGTGCTTATATGGAAACTGTGTTATCCACTGAGCAACGGATTTGGGCAAAATCATTCGATGGTTTGCTAAAGAGTTTGGAACTCCATTTTATGGTAACATTAAAACATTTATGCTTAGAATAATATTATAGACATTTAATTCGAACCCTGGACCTCTTGAATAGAAGTGGCGGGCTCTGACCACTCAAAATGTCCCGAGTTCGAATTTTGGTGTGGTTAATGCATCGTATAAAATCATACGCGTTCATGCTTGATATTCCATAAAGGGGTATGAATGCACGGAGGTTGAATATAACTGATAATGCTTCATTCCTGTCACGCAAGCAAAGATTCTCAATTTCTTTTAACTTCTTTGGTTACGAAGCTAATAAAAGACCCACGAGCCTCCATCGTCATTTAAAGACCCCTGAAGCAAATTTTTATAATTAAAATGGTGTATTAATGTAGTAGTTTTCAAACTGTGTTCCGCGGAACTCAGCATGCATGGGGCTCCGCGAAAAAATTGTGGTTGGTTGAATATTATTTTGGCCATTGAACGGTGTATTACAAAACTAAAAAAAAAGGTTTAATAAGACTGCACGTAAAAAATGCAATTATTTTATAGTAGAGTTCACAGACGTGGATTAACATTCTGAAAAGGTTCTTTGTCTGAGAAGTTTGAAAAACATTGAATTGTCGGGATTAGTGGACTATTTTTTTTTTAAGAAATAATGAGGGACTCTTATGATGGAATGTAATTAGAGTTATTTTTGCGTACGTTAAAATAATCTCTAATAATGTTTTGCAATACCGCTCTGGTCTGTAATCGATTTTATGGATCCGAAGTACTTCAGCTCTCGATCTTGACTGGAGCTAATCTAGAATTAAAAGCGTGGTGCACCTTTTAACATTTAAGTCATAAGCTGAAATTATACTAACCTTAGATTAAAAAATGTTATATATATATATATATATATATATATATATATATATTGGACAAGGTGGTGTTTCCTTGTTAAATAGGTCACATGTACACTTTATGAAAGTACGCTATTGACGTACGTATAATCGTACCCCGATTGAGACTCCAATTTCAAACATTTATTTTTATTTTTAAATTAATAGTCAGGTGTTAAGTAACAAAAAGTAACAATATAAACTGAAGGTCAGGACTTTTTTTATTTTACACTTCGGAAAAATATGCTTCCTGCGCGAACAAATTAATTTTCCTCGTGGTTTCAATCCTAAATCATGCGTTTTCCATGATAAAATAGCTTTAATTGCTTCTAATTAATTAACTATGTAAAGTAGGTCTCCCTATTGTGCAAATAACATCTGTTTGCGCCAACCATTTTGAATTACCTTCGAAAGCATTTTCGTTTGCAACATTTAACAATTAATTAAGGGCTAAATTAAAATAAAAAAAAATAATATATATAATTTTTACCTATAAACAAAATGAAGGAAACTTTTAAATAATACAAAATTCCTCCACGAAAATCGCTTTTCATGTCAAGGAAAAAAATTAACGAACTACTCGCGAACATTTTAATAAAAAAGGGAACGAATTTATGAAGCTGTTCCAGAATAAAGTGAAGCTCCACAAAATTCGGTGAAACAGTCGATTTTACGTGCAAAGCCCGTGTTTAGGTCGCAAATAGACTGTGACAGAAACATTTGTCGATCGTGACAGGTGTTTGGGACCAGGACTGGCAGGTCGGACCCAGACCCGGGTTTAACTCGAAAGTGAGATAAGATCCGGACCCGGACCCGATAGTGAATTAGAAAAAAGACCCGGACCTGAAAGTGAATTTTAAAATTGACCCAGACCCAGACCCGACCCGAAAGTGAAGGACCCACACAGCCGGGTTTTTAGTTTACAAAATTTATGTGTGCGCCTTTAGATTTGGCAACAATGTATTGAATTATCACTCCACCCTCCAAATGACTCACTGGAAGTGGAGAGTTAACGGTGATTGAAGAATAGCCTAAGCCTAATATATTTTATTGTTTGTTTGTGAGTTGTGTACTGTGTACATTGGTTGGTCTCCAGTGCTTCGTTTGCTATTTATTTGAATTTGCAATGCCCTTACAAGGTCTTTTTTCGGTGGGGAGTGGTAGCAAAAAAACTAGCCTTACAAATGAATATTTTAAATGTAATAATATTGATAAAACATCTACATGTCAAATTGAAAAGTGTGGAAAAGTGTATAGTGGCAATCATATGACAAACCTAAAGCGACACCTAAAATCGTGTCACCCAGACATATATCGTAAAGTTGAGGATCATGATAAAAGCCTACCTAGCACTAGCAGTACTTCGAAAACTCAAATACAAACCAGGGGAATGAATGTAGGCCTTATTTCGTGGGTAACAATAGACGGGCGGCCTTTTAGTATTGTAGAAGATATTGGATTTAAAATTTTGGTTGAACCATTTCTATCTGCAATGAATATAAACATGAACAGAAAAAATCTTGCTACTTTGACTCTCGATAGAGCAATAGCTTAAAAAAATAAGTTAAAAATACTTCTTAAAAAAAAAATGTTTCATTTAAAAGTAGATTGTTGCAGTCGCTTAGATAGAGAATTTTTAGGTATTCAAGCCCAATATGACTGAAAACAAAATTGAAGTGAAAACATTAGCTGTCAAGGAACTTCACTGCTCGCATACAGGTAAAAATTATTTACATTTCATACAAATAATTATTTTACATTTCACACACACACACACACACACATATATATATATATATATATATATATATATATCTTACAATATATGTAAAAGAATGTTACTTTAAATCTAAATCAGTAATAAATAATTAATTTCATAGATGTTTTGAAACAAACCATTCAGTCTGTGTTAACCGAGTACGACTTGGAATCTGCACAAGTTGTATCCATTGCAACAGACAACGGGTCCGATATGATCAAATGCTGTCGCCTTTCCATTTGAGTTCACTCAAAAAAATATAGTTTGTTTTCACAAAATTAATTAAAATTTAGAATGAGGGGGCTCAAGAGAGCAATCATACATCGTACTTTGCCCCTTAGCAATGCATGTATAACTATACCTAGTTACTCTCAAATATTAATACAATTAATACACTTACTTTCAAACATTTCCAAAATCGGATTAATTAATATATATGGTTAAGCTACTACCGTATAGCCATATAATGTTTTACTATGTTTCAGAAAACATGTTAATGTAGCTACGGTAGCATTCTTATTACCTATCCTATACCAGATTATAATTATTACATTTTTAATAATGGACCCGACCCAGACCCGGGTCATATACTGAAAGACCCGACAGGGCCTGAAAGTGAACTTTCGGGTCCGACCCGGACCCGAAAGTAAATTGGAAAAATGACCCGGACCCGACCCGAAAGTGATAGACCTGCACAGCCCTGTTTGGGACAGCTGTTGCTGGCGATATAGCCAGTTATCTCGCGACTCAACAATCTGGGTTCGAAGTGGGAGGCAGATAGAGCAAAACCTTAGGCCTGCTAATGGGAGAGTTCATTATATCGTCTCATATTTTCGTCAGTCAAATAAACGAGAAGGTACTGTACCTATTGACCAGAAGCCCTGAATGAGTGGTTACAGCCCAAACAAAAAAAAAAAAAACCGAGTTAGTCTTGTGAACATCGCAAATAATGTATTTTGTCACTAGAAACAATTAATCTTAATTTATATAAATTTGGTTACAATGGATGTGTGTAACTGCGAAAGCTCCTGCTTACAGACATCAATGAAAAGCGAAGGTAAATATGTGCCAAGGAGATAATGATACACAGACCTATGACATTTCGGAGGTTTGCTGTATTCACGAGTGAGACCGAATTTAATGAGTTCATGTAAAGTGGACCAACATGTGTATATTATAGCAAATGGTTCATCGAGCAATTCATGCAGGAATCTGTTTGTACTCTGCATGTAGTTCACCACTGTAGTTTGAATGCAACAGTGTTACCAACGATGTGGAATGCTGAAAAGATTGATGTAGTGTTCATCACTTAAGAAAAATCTTAGCTCCGTTGAATGTCGTGACATCGCTTCCCGATCAGCGAAGTTAAGCGGATAGTAGTTACATGGGAGACCGTCCCCTGCGTCTAAACTATGTAGTGTCCCGTGGTTCGGATCCCACGTAAAGCTGCAGGTCCCCTCCTTCATATGACCTTAGATATTGCGAAAGAGGTGAAACAACCCCATCATTACACTTATATAAAATAAAGTCTTTGTAATAAATATTTTTAGTCCATCGTAGAAATTTAATATTGCATGGAAATATGTGATGAAAAAGTGCCTCAGCCTACCAAAGTATTTCTTCAAACTGTGCTGAAGAACCTAGCCTTTAGTTTTACTCGTTTATTTTGAGTGTACACTTAGATTTCTACACCTTTTTGTGTGTGTGTGTTTTACACTCCACCTTGAAGTATAAAAGGAATGGAATCCAACGATTCATGTCAGTTCGACCTTATGGGCTAACTGTTAAGGAGCTTCTTCACTCGTCGACTTCATGAATTACGGCTGTTAGGGGTCGCGAGCTTATGGTTTAGCATCTAACTCTCACTCCGAGTTTGTAATTTGCTTGAGAGGAACTTATTTCTTTAATCTCGGGGCTATGTCGTGACCAGTGTTGTAACGCCGCTTCCCGTCGATCAGCGAAGTTAAGGGACACTGGTCCCCCCCCCCATCCAACTACTAATCACAACCATTCTCCGCATTCCAGATTACGTAGCGACCTATGTTTCGGATCCCAGATGTTGCGAAGGAGGCTAAACAACCCCATTATTATTAAAGTTGTTCAGTCGTCGACTTTATGAGTTACGGTTGCCATGAGGCTCGAGATTATGGCTTAGCCTCTACCTCTCACTTTGAGATTATGACTTGTCTTACAGGTTCTCCTGTTAAGTTAAGATTCCTTGAAGGATAATTGTCTTTTAGGTAAATCCATGTTCTTTGTAATTAATTTATAGAATAATTGACTCGTATGACATCTAGATTCAGTGATCGAACACGAGATTACGACTTCAAATCGCCTTGACATTCTATTGACAAGGTTATTGTGAGTTAGATTAAGTTAGGTTAAGCTAGCATAGGTTAGGTTGTTAGGTTAAGTTAGCTTTTTAGAGTGTCGATGTTATGGTCTTGTCGGTCCGATATAGATATTAGTCCGGTTGCGCGGGGTGGGAACCCTGCATTGTTTGTTATAAAGCAAATCTTGACATATTTTGAAAGCTTATACAACCCCATTCAAGAATCCATCGGGTGTACACCTGACCCCGCTTGGCTTTTTCAATATGGCCGGCGAAACTGAAAAATCCCATATCCTGGTCAATACTTGATGGATTTTGATGATCTTGGTGTCATTTCTAGGGGTTTTTAGGATGATGGAGTCGATCTGGAGGGGTTGCAGATACTTTACGAGTCGTTTTGACCCACATTCGTCAATACTCAAGGTCATTGGAGGTCAAACGCCCCCCGAAATAAGGAATATCCCATATCCCGGGCAGTCGTGGAGATATTTTGGTGATCTTACTGTCGTTTTTATGGTTTTGGGCGAGACTGAGTAGTTCTATAGGCACATGATAACAGTAGGATATAATTTTGTAACTCCATGGGTCAAGTCAAGGTCGTTTGAGGTTAAAGCTTGGCCTTGAAATATGATAATGCCACAGTTGACATCACTGTATTTGCTTTATTTCAGTGACAATTTCTACAATCTAGCTAACTGCTGAGCACTTAACATCTTTTCTGCAGATAAAACCAGATCATAATGCTTAAATGACATAACCCACATTATATGGGTATGGATATTCGGATATAAACCACAATTTATGCTGAAATGCAAGGCACATGCATTCTATGGAAGGTTGAGGGTACTTTTTTCCTTCTAGCATTTTATCCACTGATCCGAATGTGCACAGAGAACTTCTTTCAGGCCACTTCCCACTGCTAGACTGCCAATCGCACCTATGAAGTCCATCGCCAAGTGCATTCCACCAAGGATGGCAACCACATCAGTCAGAAGACTTTGTGTATGGAACAGGATGTCCACTATAACCTTGTAGATCTGTTGATCTGCTGTGATGACCAAAACACTTTGGTTGGACTCCCTCGTCACTTTAATGCCATTGTTGATTGCAGTGTTGACAGTGTTGTGGTCCGCTGGCTTCATATTAATGAGTGGCATATACTTGATGGCCGACTTCATAGCTGGCATCATTCCCGCCTCTCTACAATGGCGGGTGTTGAAGCCATTGTACTCAGGGGTGCCAGCGACAAACAGTATCCGTCTGAAGAACTCCAGATCTAGCTCTTCTGCACGGTGAAGTGACACTTCGGCTGCTCTTGTAAGCTTCTCAGAAGGCTCAAATGAGCAGGTTGCCTCCATGGGCATAGGAGTTTTTTTCGGACCAGTGTATGGCACAACTTCCAGCTCAATTTATGGAAACTGACATTTCTTGTTTTGATAGTCTAGGAATGACCTTCGCACTGTCGTTTTCAAGTGATCTGGGCTGTGTTACAATAGCTGCAAGGTTGTGACAGTTTAATCTACAATTTTGGGAGTGAATAACTGCATCAAAGTTGTCAATTATAACTTGCACAAGACCAGCAAGTGCAGCATCATTCAAACCCGACAACACAGCATCTCTTGCTGCAACAACAACAGCAGCTCAGCTAAGCGCATAAAACGCCGCACTTCATCATAAGAACAAGTTACATTGTATTTGTACAACTCTCTAATGATTTGCTTATGGTCACCTATGAGAACACCCAGTGCTATTTGGAGTGGAGTAGGCTGATTTGTAACAACACTTGCTACAATGTTTCCAACCATTATGGATTGCAGGCAGTCAGAGAATTTCGAACTTACACGAGTAAGCAATTGCATAAGAACATCACTCATACATTCGGAAGCAATATATTTGTCTATGTGAGTACGATAAGAAGTGAATTCTTCCTTGTTCTTTTTGCACTCACTCGCGATTTGCTTGCCCAGCTTCTTCACACACTCATCAATATCAACAGATTCCTCACAATCTTTTGCAATATTCAGGTATGAGGCAGCATAGTTTTTGAAAACTAACAACGTAGCGATACCATCCCCATGTAAGTCTACAATTTCGTCTTTGAAGTAATCTTTAACTTTTACAATGAGCGACCTACGTGACAACTTCTCACCACCTAACTCTTTGTAAAAAGTTTCTCTACTTCAATTGAATTCCATGGTTTCATTTTGTCCTTCGACAATTCTACACACAAAGCAATGAAGGGGCGGTCTTCAGGTTCAACTCTTGACTTATTCTGGCAAGCTCTCTCAACCTCAACATGAAAGGTAGACATACACTCTTTATGATATCGGGCTTCTTCAGCCGGTAAATCTCATTTCATGCCCAACAACCTACTGAGTACAACTTGTCCCTGCTCACCATTTTTCAGTTTACACTTTTCTATCAACACATCTTTGTAATTTGTTTTTTTATCACCAAGCTTATCGGCCATAAATCTAGATGCTGGAATGCGGTATTGCACCGGAACTTTGATGTCATATTTCTCGGATAATATACACTCACTGACTTTCAAACAAAAGAGTGTGTTTTTTAGGTCATATACTGGGCCTTCACTGAGAACAGCACTACGTAGTCTTTTTGGCTCTACTGTAGGGGTATCACATTCTCTCTTTTTCATGAATGCTGATAAATTCCGCTTGGACACATAAGTGGAAACACAGTTCTTGTGACAACAAAGGATTTTTGCTCCATCTTCCAAGAGAGGCTCTAGTCTCGCTCGAACATCTGGCTGCTCTCTATGATTTTCTGAATCCTCCAACAATTTGAAAGACCTTTTTGACCTTCAAGACGGCTACGCAGGAAATTCTTGAAGAAACATTCGTCTGCAGCTTTTGTAGAACCTGAAAAATAAGAATTTTGTTTACCCATTCTTCAGAGTACAAATCGCATTGAAATAATTTATCCTCAGCAAATGAAAACTAAACATTGCTCACCTGGTATATTCTCCATATTCAGCAGTCAAAAAACAATTTTGAAATCAGCACAACCAAGACGTCATCAAACCACCAGGTGGGCAGCACCATCAGCAATAATCTCAACAACCTGAAAAAATAAGAGGAGTAATTAGACATATTGGAATTCACCTTACCATGGGGAAAATAATCCCTGATTTCATTTTAAACCCTATAGAACTACTCAGTCTCACCCAAAACCATAAAAACGACAGTAAGATCACCAAAATATCTCCACGACTGCCCGGGATATGGGATATTCCTTATTTTGGGGGGCGTTTGACCTCCAATGACCTTGAGTATTGACGAATGTGGGTCAAAACGACTCCCAAAGTATCTGCAACCCCTCCAGATCGACTCATCATCCTAAAAACCCCTAGAAATGACACCAAGATCATCAAAATCCATCAAGTATTGACCAGGATATGGGATTTTTCAGTTTCGCCGGCCATATTGAAAAAGCCAAGCGGGGTTCAGGTGTACACCGGATGGATTCTTGAATGGGGTGGTATAAGCTTTCAAAATATGTAAAAATTTGCTTTATAACAAACAATGCAGGGTTCCAGTAAAATCAGGGTCTGTGCTACCAGACTACATAGGTTCATGAACCGTATTACCGCTATAAAATGCTATATACAAACAAATCGCTCCTCTTATTTTTTTTAAATTGTGCTTTTAGAACAATCATTTCTTTAACCCCAAAATAAGCATTAAATAGTCACGGAGAAATTAATCAACATCGAGACTAAAAAAGTTCCTTAACTAAAAACTGGCAATCTTATACATAATCGCCATAAAATTGGAATCGTTTTTCATTTCTCCTTTATATATATATATATATATATATATATATATATATATATATATATATATATATATATATATATATATATATATTGCTAAAGCTTTCGATAAATGTGATCATGGTATAATAGCACATAAAATGAAACATATAGGAATAACAGACAAAGCAAAGTGGGGAAATGGATCTACAACTTCCTCAGAGAACGTCTACAGGTCGTGAAAATTCAAGGTATATCATCATCAGAATCAGAAGTACGCAGCTCAGTACCACAAGGTACAGTACTAGTCCCACTCTTGTTCATTATCATGCTAACAGACATAGACAGTGGAGTAAACAACAACAGTATAGTAACATCCTTTGCGGACGATACAAAGATCAGCAGAAAAATCAGAGATGCAAATGAGGGGGAAGCCTTGCAAAGGGACACGAACAAAATATACAATTGGTCAGAAGACAACAATATGACATTTAACACCGAAAAATTTCAGCTCTTGAGATATGGTAGAAATGAGGAACTTAGACGGCATATTATGCTCCGGCCAGACAGGATATTCAGAGAAGCACGAAAGCGGTCGACTCGGGGGTTAATAATGACCGATGATGCCAAATTTAAGATACAAAATCAGATGGCAATAAATAAAGCGAAGAAAGTCGCGGGACAGGTACTAAGAACGTTCAAAAGGAGGGACAAGACAGTAATGATTCCCCTGCTGAGAACACTGATCATACCAAAACTTGAATACTGCTCAGTCTTGACGTCCCCATATAAAAAGAAAGAAATTAATAAACTAGAAGAAACGCAGACACATTTCACAGCAAAGATTGATAGCTGCGAAGAACTTAACTACTGGGAAAGACTACGTAAACTAAATCTGCACTCCCTGGAAAGAAGAAGAGAGAGGTACACCATAATCTACATATTCAAAATGATCGAAAACCTGGTACCAATTTACCAAACCTCAAACTAAACCGAATTACCACCCAAACAACGCTGGAAAATAGGAAAGGCAGATTGTGTAGTGTTCCCAAATTAAAAGCCCGACAAGGGACCTCCTCAACACTGAAGGAAAATAGCTTGGTTGTCAGGGGGCCAAGACTTTTTAACCAGCTTCCAAATGACCTCAGAAACGTTACAAGGTTCAAAGTTGAAGTCTTCAAGAGAAGACAAGATGCCTGGCTCAGGACAGTACCAGATGAGCCGGGTGTACCTGGTTATGTGCGGTGGAGAGCTCAAGAAAGCAACTCGCTCCTCCACCAAGCCAGACCCAGAGGCGGGGCCACCAGCTTGACCTTCATGTGAAGAGAGACCAACACACGGGACTTAAACGCGGTTAACGAGGGGTATATATATATATATATATATATATATATATATATATATATAGAGAGAGAGAGAGAGAGAGAGAGAGATTCACCCTTGGAACCATCTCTTTGCATTGCTTTAGCACGTGATTACTTTGAAATCCACACATTTGGTTGTATGTTAAGGCGTGTCTTTCATCCCTTTATGAGATCGTGCCGACGGTCCTGGGTATTAACCGAGTGTTTTTCCCATTCTGTTTAAATCTTAGGAGTATGCTGACATGTGCCATCATAAAATCCATTTTACTTATATGGCCGCTCATTTTATTTCTGCACGGCTGCATATATATATATATATATATATATATATATATATATATTATATATATAATACACTACATGTGTGGGAATAATTCAAAATTTTCACGTGAACTTTAATAAATATGATACACCCCTGCAAGGAAAAATAAAAACGATACCGAACACTTTTGTCTCTTCCAAGACCTTCCCGAGGAATCGTTTTTCATTTTTCTTGTGGGTGTATCGCGCGCGCACACACACACACACACACACTATATATATTAGAACGCTCGCTCCGCCTTGTGCAGCAAAAGTCCCCCAAAACACAACCTAGGTGGGGTCCGGAAGGGCTGGGTGTATTACTAAAAGCCTTCTTAGTTCTCCCTTAATGTGTGTACTAAATTTGGTGCAGATTACCCTAGACGTTTAGGTGTGTACGAACGAACATAGAATGTTATCATCATCATCATCCCATCCCATCCCACCATCATGGCATCATCCCATATATGTTCCAAATGTCCTCCTCTATTTCTTGTAAGGAGTGAACAAGAGACAGACTGGAACTTTTGGATGTATGATGCGCAGAATGACTGCGCATAAAACGGGTGTTTCTTTATAATGTCGTGAAACCGCTTTAATTTTTATTTACTTTTCTTTAATCCGCGTTATTTCTTAATACTTACCAGTATTTTACACTGATTTCTGAATTCTATAAACGGGTAACGCGGCCGGTTCTCAACTGAGACATAGAGCCTGCAGCCGGCATTTTTTTTATTTGGAATAAAGCGAGGGAGTGAGAAATGACGGCGATTAACACTATTTACCGGTTTATTTTATCAGGTCATCCCATAAGTAATGTCGTTTTTAACGATAGATTAAGTTTAAACTAGTACTACCTTGACCAGTGAAGACGTGTGTTTTGCTTTATGTGAACCCCTCATAAACATGGCCGTATCAGAAGAGCATATCAGGCATATAATGCTTTACGAGTTCAAAAAAGGGAATAGTGCTACTGAAGCAACGCGAAACATTCAGGAAGTTTATGGCAACGATATTCTGCATGTGAGGAAATGTCAAAGATGGTTTCAAAAGTTTAGGAATGGTGACTGCTGTTTGACAGATGCAGCACGCTCTGGACGCCCTGCTGAGTTTGATGATGACCTGCTGTTAGCCGCACGTGAAGAAGACTGTTCAACAACTGTCGAAGAATTGGCCCAGAAACTCAATTCATCCCCGTCCACCATCCATCGACATTTGCAACAACTCGGGAAAGTGCCTAAGTTAGGAAAATGGGTGCCACATGAATTGTCGGTCGACAATCTGAGGGTGCGGGTAAACATTAGCACAGCTCTTCATTCCCGTGAACTCCAAGATCCGTTTTTGGACTGTTTAGTGACTGGTGATGAAAAGTGGATACTGTACCAGAATGTTAAGCGCCGTCGACACTGGGTTTGTGCCGGAGAACCAGCGACACCACAGCCAAAACCAAATCTTCACCCTCGGAAGGTGTTGCTTAGTGTTTGGTGGGATAAAGGTGGTGTAATAAATACACTTTGAAACCTTACCACACAACCAAACAGTCACCGCTCAGGTCTACTGTCAACAACTGGATCGATTGAACACTGCACTAAAAGAAAAGGGACCTTCTTTGGTTAATCGGAAATGAATCGTGTTCCACCACGACAACGCACGTCCTCATACCGCTCGGATCACTTCTGCAAAAATTGAGGAGTTTGGGTGGGAAAAACTTCCACATCCTCCATATTCTCCAGACCTTGCGCCTTCAGATTATCATCTCTTCAGGAGTCTGCAAAACTATCTTGACGAGAAACAGTATATTTCTTTAGATGACCTGCACACCAGTCTTTGTACGTTTTTTGCCTCAAAACCGACTGAATTTTATAAACATGGCATTGAAAAGCTTGTAGGACGTTGGCAGACTGTCATTGATTCCGATGGAAAATATATACTAGATTAAAAAGTTTCAGTTGAGTTTTTTTTGTCCTTCAAATTCCGATCTAAAACACGACATTACTTATGGGATGACCTGATAATTAGGATAGTAATAATAACGGGGGAAAGCGAGCGTGGATTCATAGCACTTGTTAACACCAGATCGTGGAGGAAACCTTTAGTTAAATACATTTTAAATCACAATTTACATTTTTTTAGCACAAGAGCAACCTTCTCTTCAGAACCCCGTAACGGGACTGATGAACAAGGTCCTTTTAAAATCTCGTAGACCTAGACTTGATTGTTCGCCCAATGATTTTGGTTATGATGATTTCCATTTTTAAATTTTTTATGAAATTTTTATATTAACATTCAGATATTTTTGTTTCCTTTTAAAATAATTAGTAACAATTAATAATTATTATAAATTTCATATTCGAATTCAACAAATGATAATAATTATTAAAAATATAAACATAAACGTTTTATACTATTGGAATTTTTGTTTAATCAGTAATGATGTAAAAGGAAACTGTGTTACAAAATGTGCTTAATAAGATTGCGTGTGTGATAACACTTTTGGTACCTCAGAACTTTATTCAAAAATATATATTAAAAATCTAAAACATTTTTATTATCAGAAAAAGATATGTCAGTCCTGACAGATGTAGTTAGGTTAGGTTAGGCTAGATGAGTGAGTACCTCGCTATTTAATGACAACAGAAACCACCTTTCGGGCCCTCAATTGCGTTCAAAACAATTATGTTCTTCTCGTTTCAATGGCACTAAGGTTAGATTAGGTTAAATTAGGTCTGGTTAATTTATTTTTCAAATATGTGGATTTAAAAGCGTCAAGATGCTCACGTGTGTGTGTGTAAACTCTGTTAAGCGTAATTTCTTTACTCTAAGTCAAGAGTAAAATAGTACAGTGAACATGAAAAAGTGAATTAATTCGAATTGATTTAGGATTTCATAAACTTCACTCATTTAGAGTTAAAATTTAATTCATCAACATTCCAAGTGTACTGTTTAAATGGTCCTATAGTAAACCGTTTGAGAGTAGAAGCGTGCGTGCATAGAAAGGCAATTGTCCGGTGAGATATTGACCGCAAGTTATTAGTGTAACTGTTCAATTCATTCATCTTCACATTCTCAGTTCCGGGAAGAGAATTCTCCATTTCATTTATACGTATCTTAATTTAGGTAACTCTGTTTAAGTACTTTAATTTTTAAATTTTTATGTTGTTAAAATATATTTTAAATCTTGTAAAGTTTCGTTTTATTACGTTCACGAATAGAAGTGAAGTGATCTTTTTTGAAAATGATTGATTTAAAGTAGAAAAGAAATTCCTTATTTGTTGAAGTAATCTTGTCTCGTGGAAAAATTTTTGATCATATTTAAAGAAAGTTGTTAGCATGATTCTCGAGGACACGTCAATTTTTGGTTTCCGATGACGAATTTTCACGAGAAAGAAAAAGACCCACAATATTAATGATAATAATAATAATGTTATATTTGCGTTTATTGAACCCCCCACCTCATTCGTAAAGGCAAAAAAAAACCACGTGATGCAGGAGACATGCAGCGGGATGCGAACACTTATGTTGAGTTCCTCGAATTTGGCGTCATCTGTTATCATCATCTTCAGTGTTTGTAGATTTCTTTGTTTTTCGTGTCCAATTTGCAGAAAGTAATTTATGGTCTTATTTTTTTTTTTTCTAAATCCAGGAAAAGTATTGAATTTCATATATTCCTTTTCATGGATACTTCGTGTATGGTTTTTTGTATCAGTTTTCAGGGCTTTCATGCTATCCCAAAGTTTTACGATTTTACTTATCTGGTATTACGAGCCAGAGTTTGCTGTTGTATTGTCACTTATCTCATGATCCATATCTGTCTATACTCTATAGCAGGGGTTCCCAAATTGTGTTCCGCGGAACACCAATTTGGGAACCCCTGCTCTATAGCATGATCAATAGAAAGTGTGCCAGTGCCGCTTCCTGTGGCAGCACTGAGTTGCAGACGTCTGATTCTGATAAGATTCATTGAACTTTCGCGTTGCTAATTTCGTTCGTTACCCGCTTCAGGGCTACGTCGTGGCCACCTCGCAACATCTGCTTCCCGTTAGATCAGCGAGGTTAAGCGACGTTGGGTCTGTTCAGTAGTTGGATATTTGACCCTTCTCTTCCGCGTTCAGATGATGTAGCGACCCTTCTTAGATGGTTTGGATCCCACGCAAACCCGTACGTCACCTCCGTCACGTGACCTTTGCCGTTACGAACGAGGTTAAACAACTCCAAACATTAATGTAATTTCTGTTACACCACATCATTCAAATCAGGCGTTCGTTACATTCTACTAATCCAAAAATCATTTTAGATCAGTTAATGTGTAATCGATCAGCCACCGTTCTGTAGCTCAGTGATAACATCGTTTCGCTTTAAGCGAAGTGAATACACTGTGGGCGAGGGTTCGATTCTCGATCGTGCTGATTAATATTAATCCAGGAATTAACGCAATGGGCCGCATTATAGTTTGGTTCGAGCGCTTTGCCAGTTTCTGGCATTCCTGATTTATTGTCTATTATATGCTCAATAAGAGGAAAACGCGTAAAATCTCCGGTATGATCCTCCCGAACGCGATTCCTTAAATTTACCTTACCTTAAATTTATCTTAAAGCGCGCTTCTGCCTCAAGGGTGCGCTGCTCCCACGAAGTCCGCTCAGCGCCTCCTGAGGCGGGGCCAAGAGTGAGAAATCTGCGAGGAAGAATCTCGAAGGAGAAATTCTCAAATCAATTTATTCCCATTTGATGTCATTCTTATCTTAATCCACGGATGTCCCACTTTGGTTTAAGTTAGGTTAGGTTTGATTAAGTTCGGTTAGGTTAGGAAATATCAGCCATTTTCGTTTGGCGCCTTTACGGCGAATACGAATAGGAATGACATTCCTTCTCAGATAAAGAAACTCTTTTCTGAGATGTGAATGTCTGTCTCACTTTGTACATTCTCATTTCCGGACTGAGAATGGGAAATAATCTTATCTTTTGAAGCGAGTCGAGTTCATTCTTGTTTAGTCTTTGTACTGTATTATCTGATCCTAATTACTTACAAACGTTTTCTCTAATTCACTTCACTCATATAGGATGAGAAGGTTATGGGAGCGGCCTTTAATTGTTGATGTTTGAGTGTTTGAAGACGACAAATATTCTTTGAAGGTGTGGAAAGGGCTTTCAAAGTTTTTTTTTGTACATCGGAAATTTTTTTTATACATCATTTGCGGTAGATTCACTGCATGGATTAGTTTGTTATTTTTCAGGAGAGTTACACCCTCATAAAAACGACATCCGGTTACGGGATGCGTTCTTATCTTTCCGACATCGCTTTATTATCTGTTTTGGTGTAAATTCAGCCTCAGTTTTCTACCCGTCTTTCAATTTTATCCCTACCCTCCTTCAGCATTTCGAAATTTTTTGGAGGATATATATATATATAACCTCTGGTAACCTTTGGTTTGCTTCAGCCGGAATTGTTCATTCTGACGAAGGTCAAGCTTGTCACTCCACCTTAGACCTACAGTTTAACGTGAAATCCGAACCACGCCCCACCAGCAGCCCAGCGTCTTAACCACTAGGCTACCCAGGGTATCCATTTATCTACCAACCACTTTCTTTGTGTGGAAGGATGAACAGCTGGGTTTTGCTGCGTGCCGCCTGCCGCACCGGGTCTCGATCCCGGGGCCGATGGATTCGTAATCAGCGACGCTAACCATTACACCACCGAGGCACATATATATATATATATATATATATATATATATATATGTGTGTATATGTGTGTGTGTGTGTGTGTGTGTTTACCATCAGTAAGAAATTTTTACAAATTAAGAAATCTCCACTGCCAATTTCATTGCAAAAAAAACGTGTCAAGTTTTTCTTTTGTCTTGATTTTAAAAGCTGAAAAGTTAACCAAAAGATTATTTTAGACTAAACGAAAGGAGGGATTGTCAACCTCTTGTCAATTCCTTCCACATTTGACTCCGCGGTATTTTTTGCCATTAACGTCACTTTTTGTCTTTCAAAACGTCGACACATCTTCGACTCTTTTATGAAATTATGACCGATTTAACAGCTCGTCACCAAATAAGGACATAATGTGTTAGGGAGTTTACAATATCTGTATCCCGTCCATAGAGCTCCCCATATATATATATATATATATATATATATTCCGTATGCCGACAAATAGTTGTTAATTAAATATAGGAACTTTCAATTATCTGTTGCATGCCTATCAAATGCATTTATGTAGAATTGTCTCAATAGGACCAAAACAAAGCGTGAGAGCTTTCTCAAAGAGAAGGACATCTTTAGTCACAGTAATTTACTAAATTCAATTACTGTGTCGACGTTTCATAAATAAGATAATCCAAAATACACATTTGTAAATAAGATTTATACAACAGGATCAAAGGATTGATCTGGACGTTGTTGTAATTCAAACGTTTCCCAACTTCCAATCAAAACAAGTCTACAAATGTCTTTTTTATATAATATATATATACACAACCAACTGAATGTAGCTCATAAACGCTGAAGGCATTTTGTAACAATGCGCATCCAAGGGACAAAAATGGAGTTAGCAAAAAAAAAATCGTTCTTTTTTGCAAAATTATGCCAATTATTTTTTTTTTTGCAAGTTTTCCTCTTTTTTCAGAATTGTGCGCCTCTCTCTCTCCTCTCTCTCTCTCTCTCTCTCTCTCTCTCACACACACACACACACACTGGTTTGGATGACTTGCAAGGAAACGTAGTATGCATGCTTGTAAAACGTAACAAATTTGCTTCATTAAAATTTTTAAACATGAATAATTTTTATTATTCATCGAAGGTTTGAAGGGATTCGAACTCTGGACCCGAATGCTTCCCACAAAGGAGTGAGGGAGAGAGGCGGTTAGGGACCAGCACCAGAGACAACCAGGTGCATGCAAGACTCCCAATCATGCACGAACGAATGTGGACTTCGTAATTTATGCGTGACGTGGGTTCCGTAGGCGGGGTTACCTTCGGTTGACCTTCCGCGCCCGTTCGGGTCAAGGTTGAACTCGAGTTTCAAGGTGTAAATTAATGGGATTTCAAGGTCACCGACTCCTTGCTCGGTTGAAGGAAGAATAAGGAAGGCGAGAGGTCCTTTGGGAGGTCTTTCGGGATTTAGAAAACGGATTCCCGATTGCCTATAACAAAATTAAACAGTACCTTATCAAAAATTCCTCAGTATAAAGATAACAAATAATATATAAAATGGCCATATTAAAAGGTGTCCCAGACGTCTTGGAAGGGTTTTATTTGGCTATAACTTTTTTGTTTGCGAATCAAATAAAACAGGTTTGTGACATTTGAAAATAGTTACTGCGATTTTAATTACAAATTTAATATCTGGTGAAAATCTTCATTTTCATTGCGTAAATCTAAAATCGCATTAGTGTACGTGATCCGACTCTGGTGATCTTGTGGTTTAATTTCTTAAACAATTTGAATTTTGTACGGGTAAAGATTGATATCCTCTCTTAAAATTCGATGTAAGGAACTTCTTAAAATGTTTAATTCCTAGCTGCGTCGTCGGACTGATATGGATTTTCCTCAACGCTTTCACAAACCATCTCAACCAGAGTTGGACTTCGGCTTGTCCGAGGACGCCCATTCCGTATTTCGTCTCCCTGACCCTTTCCCATACGAAATTTAGCGACGTACCGTCGAATAGCTCGATCAGAAGGACCAGAACGTGCGTTGAATTTTAATCGAAAAGCTCTTTGAGCGGCAACGATGGAAGAGTTGTTTGTCAAATAAAATTCCACAATAGCCACTCTTTGTTGCACTGTCCAGGATTCCATTTTCATTAATCGCAGCAAGGGTACTTTAATTGAAAAAGAAAAATAAATAAATTAATCAAAAAAGAAAAAAGTTATAGCCAAATAAAACCCCTCCAAGACTTCTGGGACACTCTGTCGAACTGAAAACCCTTATTATTATTATTAAGGTTTCTGCGGAGCAGAAATCTAATTGTTTTTGCTAAAATTATTGAAAAGAAAAAAAAGAAAAACCTTGAAACACAAGCTAATGCTTCCATCTCAAAATTTTGCTACTATTGATAGTAAAAGCTTAAAAGAAAAGAAAATTTAAATTCTTATAGAATATGAAATATTCAACGGAGCATTTTGAATTTTATATCAGTCTATAGGAAATCATCTCTTCTATCTATGGTAGGAAAGCATCTTTAATACCTTTCGTAGTTTTTGTTATAGTAAAAATGAAGACAGTTTTCATATGAATCTGAAGTTTTAGGATTCTCAAGCTTAAAATGGAATTTTGGGGAAACTTTTCTGGGAGATCAATTTTTATACATACCATTTTAAGGAACAGAAAAGGTTTTATTATATTACAGTACATATTTTTAATTCAAAAGGTCAAAATTCATCATTCAGTTTTATCAAGAGAAAGTTTGTTTTTAAAATGGTTTGTATTCAACAATAATAATATATCTATGGGGAGTAGTTGTTCGAAATTGCTACTATATATACAACAAACTGTATATATATACACATTTTCTGTACAAAGTTGATCGTCCCTAAAATTTATTCTAGGCAAACGAATTTGACATAATGTATGTTTGTATGTCCCAAGTTTCATCAAATTTTGTTGAATAATTCATTTTCAATAGCATCAAAAGTTAAAGCCGGTACTGAATAGGTCCGTGCGGAAATTATGGAAAATGTGTGTAATTCTAACTTCGTTTTTGTAAACTTTTATATATAGGCTTAGATGGATGTTTTATATACATAATAATGTCTCCGTTTCCATGACAACGGAGCAGCGTCGCTAGGGAAACAAATATTGTCTCCAATTTCATTGAACGAAAATGTTTTATGAAAATTTTACAATCAGTCTCCTACGAAGAAATATATGTTGAAGGAGCTTGAAACTTAATTGTACACCTTTAAAACTGATTTTCTTTGGAATCAAATGAAACGTAATTAGCCCTTTATGGATGACAGGTACAAACTGGTAATGTTTCAAATACACACATTCGTAACTTAACACTACAAAATATTCCGTCGCTAAAGGTTTAATTAAATGCTATATCTGATAGTGATGATAATATTGATAATGATGACAGACTTTATTGGTAGGATATAAATCCCATAAAATAGTATAATATTCTTGAAGGTAATAAACGATAAAATAAATCAAATAATAATAAATTTAAAAACTTAAACTAGGACTAAAAGAGAAATAAAAGTAAGACATATTGAAACGAGTAGCTACAGTAATAATAAAAACGACCTTCAGCTAAATATAAAAGGTACAGTGTCCATCAAGGTAATTAACAATGTGTGTGTATATATATATATACTGTATTTATTTATTTATTTAGTGAATACTCAAAACTAATGGGCATGGAATAAGGGCTTCCATCATGAAAACGAAAAACTTCAGTATTTGCCATATTACCAAAGTGTAAAGGCCAAATCTAACAAATTCTTGCAAGATGCTCCCATTTTTTGAGAAATTCTCATGTTCTAAATTAGACCAGTTTATATATATATATATATATATATATATATATATATATATATATATAAACAAAAAATTAAATTTGTCTTATACAAACATAGGCCTATTTATCAAAATGAAAAATCTGTAAGCATAATTTTCTGTACAAAGTTAATCATTCCTAAAATTTATTCTATGCAAATGAATTTGACATAATTTGGCATAATGTAAATGATACGCATAATGAATCTTTCTTGTAAATTAAAAAAAAAAAAAAACCCGCCTAGTTCTGAAGTTATGGCTTATCATGAATGAGCAACATTACACCACCTTATTATTTCAATTTGGCTAAATTGTCTCTAAAATTTTATTTACAATAAGGGAGTTTTTCAAACTTTGGCATATATAAGCTTTACATACCCCCTACGGGCCTACATATTCTCTATGTTTCATAGCATATACTTAGCTATTTGTTTCTCATGGACCAGTATAAAAAAAAATACTCAGATTGTTTTGGGGTATAAAAAGTAAACCCTTCATATCATTTGTTCCATGTAACTTGTTTTGATCTAAATCGGCTTACTAGAATTTCAATTCATATAGAATATTTCCTGCAAGTTTCAAGTAAAAAAAATGTTTAGGTCTGTAATTATGACTCTTTTCTTGAATTCTCGGTTTGCACATTGCATGTTAAAGTTTCATTATACAAATTTCTCAAAAAAATTTTTTATTGCAACCAGGAAGTTCTTATGAGACATACAGACATACATTCGTAAATTATATATATATATATATATATATATATATATATATATATATATATATATATACACACACACAGGGCCTATCAGATGGGGGGGGGGCCTAAGAGGGCCATTTGGCCTGGGTCTCAAGCTTAAGGCGGACCTCAAATTTAGAAACTTTCAGGTTTGAATATAATGTTTTGCAGTGAAAGTAATAATTGAGTTTAGCTATGGGTCTCAAAAGCTAGAAGTGGCCCGGGATATCTCTCTCTCTCTCTCTCTCTCTCTCCTCTCTTCTCATATATATATATATATATATATATATATATATTGTGTGTGTGTATTTGTGTATTCTCAGAATACAAGTTGTTTCACATAAACAACGGTTCTGGCGACGCCCGATAGTGCAGAGACTCCGTTGAGTCGTGGGTTCGAATCCCAGTGCCGCATAGAGCTGGACGGTTGTCTTTATTGTGGCTTACGTATGGGGATAAAGAGAGGGGAGCAGAAATCTTCACCATTTTTACTTCCAACAAACATAATTTCAAATATGGATTTTGGAGAATTTCACATTAGGTGTCTTAAAAGAACATTAATGAAAGATCGAGGTTAAGAAAGCGCGAAGGACACCCTCAGATTAAGTTTTTCCAAAGATAAGTATGGCAGAGAAGGAGAGTAGAGCAGAAATCTTCACCTTTTTTTGCTTTCAGTAAAAATAATTTTTAAGGTAGTTTAGCGATATTCTACTCAAGTCATCTCAGGGCATGTTCCATTTGGTACCACGCCTCTCTCACGAATCTATCATTTTATAATACCCGCAATATGAAAAACCTCCGTAACTTTTAATATATAGATAGATAGATAGATAGATAGATAGATATGAGGAATGTACATTTTATAATTTACAATTTTCTCTTACCACCAAAACGGAATAGTTTGGATCAAGAAAATCACGACTACGTGAGTTTTCCGGATTTAGGGGGTGGCGGGACATTCCAGTGCCTGCAAAATGTGTATGTAAAATCTAATAGAATATCTGACATCGTACTTCCGACATCTACAAAATTGCTCTTTTTTTTATGCTAGTTTGGGGTCAATTTTATGAGGCCAAACATTATAATTTATGGTTAGGAATTTACAAGGACACTGAGGTTTATAGGTGATGTTTAGCACTTTAACTTAAAGTGCTGCGTGTGCGAATGCGACGGTTATTGTGTAAGCTGTAAAATGTGTGGTGAACACGCAGTAAAACCTGCCTGTGATCAGGAGCGGATGAATGAGTTTCAAGGTGAAAATTTTGGCGGTCAGTCGAGAACCCAAGAAATTTTCAGAAGAAAAAAGGGCAAAATGGAGTGGTTGTTTTTTATTTTTCTTTGTCTATGACGGACGCCTTTTAGCGTCACTAATGATGGTGGTGTTTTCGAAACCTTCAAAGACAAGGACCTTAAGGGCGAACGTGGATAGCCTTTGAAGACGCCTATCAAAACATGACACCAAAACGTCGTAAGGAAAAAAACGTCTCTTCGCAACAATTGACAATTGCATCATCGTGAATTCTAACTTTAAAGCTTATTTGTACTCTAATCTGTCTCCGGAGTGAGTTCTGCCAAATGTCAAAAGGTATTACTAAGTATTTTGCTTCCTTGTGCACAGAGAATATTCGCGTGGAGTGACCTTCTCATGCCCTCTATTATAAGGTCATGCGTAATGCCCAGTTTAAGGTTACAACTTATTTGTCTTCGAGGAATGGAGTGAATGGGGAAAACATTGATTATTTCCTAATCTCATAAAGTGAAGTTGTGAAGGATTGATATATATATATATATATATATAATATATATATATATATATATATATATATATATATAACGTTTTATGTATGTATATACGTATGTAACGCGTTCGAAGACAATTTAAGGATTAGAAATCAGGTGAAGTAAAGAGTCAATTTATTCATTACTGAGACGGAATTATAGCCTTCTAATATGGGCACAATATACGAGGTCTGTTCAAAAGGTATCCGGACAGGGTGTTTATTTTTAGAAAACGGTCACGCTTGGCGTTGTGACTGCTAAACTTGTCTCTGCATGTCGAGACAAGTTGACTGATACAGTTGCACTTCATTGTGTAGCTTCAGTCCACTGTGGTGAGCCGATAAATTTAAAGCGTTTTGTTACGCGGCTATTTCTTACGATGAGGTCATGTTACTTGTTTTTTTTTTTACTGTGAAGGTGTTGTGCACCATGAATATGCTCCACAGGAACACGCAATCAACAAGGAATTTGACATTGAAGTTTTGAGACGTCTACGTGAAGCAGTTCGGAGGAAACGGCCGCAGAAGTGGGAGTCCGGAGACTAGATGCTTCATCACGATAACGGGCCATCTTACTCGCCGCAACTTGTCCAGCAATTTTTGGCCAAAAACGCTACCCCCCCCCAGTAAAGCAGCCTCCATATTCTCCGGATTTGGCTTCATGCGACTTTTTTTTGTTTCCGAAGCTCAAACAAACCCTGAAAGGACACCAGTTCGATGATGTTGAGACTATTGAAAGAAATTCGACGGAGCAGCCTTTGACCATTCCGAAAAGTGCTTTCGAAAAATGTTTTCAACAGTGGCAGAATCGTTGGGCAAAGTGTGTGACGTCAAAAGGAGCGTACTTTGAGGGAGATTAAGGCACAAACCCTGTAAGTTTTATATTCTGTCTATAATCGCATCAGTCCGGATACTTCTTGAACAAACCTCGTACGTACAATCCGATCACAAAGTTCTTTCGTGGAAAGCCATGTTTCTTACTGATAAATATCGATAAAAGCTACGGAATTTCACGATAGGACTTTTTGAATAGAGGGTACATTCAACTCTACAACTTTAGGGTAATGTATAGAAAAAGTATATATATATATATAATTTAGATTTAATTCGTATTATGATTAAATGCAAAAGGAATCTCCAATTTTGCTCAGAAAAAAATTTCATGTATGTATAACTTATTACTTACACGGTGTGCATGAGGAATGTGTATATAAATAGTTAAAATTGTGTACGTAAAAATATGGTGTTTAAAGAGCAAAAATGAGAAAACTCAAACTTGAAATTTTCCGCCGTTAAGAATGTGTCGCCATCTTTGTTTTCAAATTCGGTGTTGTATGTTTCTGCACTTTTCGTTTCCATTTCCGTTAAGCATTTCCGTTCTATCTATCTTTTCATCAATTCATAATTAGTTACACTTTATATATATATATATATATATATATATATAGAGAGAGAGAGAGAGAGAGAGAGAGTTTCATGCGTCTGGAGACAGTGGAAATATGTAAAAAGAGTAATACAACTTTTTGACAGTTTTATTTTCAACATACTATTACAGAAAGTGTACAAATTGCTCACCTTGAACTTCAAGACACTTCATTACTCCTAACTGGCAAGCTCTCTGAACACTTCTGATTATTTCAGTAGAAATTCGCTGCAGTTTCAGTCTTTATCTCAGCTTTCAAATCCTCAACTGTTCTTGTCTGTGTACGTAGAATCGTAGACAATAAATTTCAAATGTTCCTTTGAACTTCTGTAAATACGAGTAGTATGTTGAAAATAAAACATTATCATAAAATGTATTACTCTTTCTTCAGATTTCCAATGTTTCCAGACATACAAAACACCCTGTATAATGTGTGTGTGTATATATATATATATATATATATATATATATATATATATACAGGGTGATTCAAAAGTCAGGTTACATAGGGATATACTGTATTATGTAATGATACAGGGGAATAGTCACATCACATGTTCGATATGGCCACCGTTAACGGCAATGCACTTGTGCAGCCAGCTAGGAATATCCAATGTTGGGCACTAAAGCGTTAATCCGATAACAGTTAATTAACGAAATTAACTTTTTTTTAACGGACTATTAACGGAAGTTAATTTCCATTTATCGTTATCGGACCAGTTAACTTCCGATAACTCGATATTTAGTCTGTTAAAGTCCGTTAACACGTTAACGGAAGATCACCGCTCCGCGAATGAATTCAAACCGCCATTACTTCAGTCTGCCAATTCCGTCCTCTGTTGCAGTGGAACGGCTCTTCTCTCTCGGCAAGGACATCCTGAGGCCCAAGAGGTCAAGACTGGCAATTGGTCCTAACTTTGAGAAGTTGGTCTTTCTGAAGGGCAACCAGCACATTGTGTCATAGTCTTTAATAAATGTGCCTAAAATGTAATTTTACCTTTCAGTTCCCGCCATAATAATTCTCTGGTAAATTAAAATTTAGTTAATGGTTAGTGGTTACAAGGGTTTCAAAACATGTAATCAGTACATTTTTTATTAAAAATAAAAAAAAAAGTTAAGCAAAAAAGTTGCAAAACTTGATAAAAATACAGTTAAATACCTATTTATTGTTGGATTTTGCATAAATCAACATTTTCTATGGGTTTTAAAGCTTTTTTCCTCGATTTTTTTAAATGTTAGTAAAGAAATAGTTATCGTTAACGGGTTATCGTTAACTTCCGTTAACTTTGTAGTAAAATTATCGGATTATCGTTATCGGAGTTAAAAATTGGGGTTAACGGATTATCGTTATCGAAGTTAACTTTTTGGTTAACGGTGCCCACCACTGGGAATATCACATCGATGCGCTCCTCCTTCGATAACATCTCATAACTCATTTACCTGCAAAGAAACAGAAAAGCCCTATGTAACCTGACTTTTGAATCACCCTGCATATATATATATATATATATATACACACACACAGTTACGGCAAATAGAACTGGGACCTTTCCATATAGACTCCATTGTCAAGCTGCCCCAGTTTAATTTGCCCGAGTGGCTCTATACGAGTGACGAAATAATCTTGCGGTGTCTGGCAGCTTAATTTTAAGAAATACACGGCGCCAGTGTTTTCATGCACGACAGTGCGCCTTGTCATAAGGCGAAAAAAGTGTCAAAGTGGCTTGCTGACAATAATATTAACGTGCTGAAGTGGCCAGGAAATAGCCCTGACCTGAATCCCATCGAGAACTGCTGGAATGTCATGAAGCAGAAGCTTTCAAACATTGACACCACATCACTCGATAGTCTGCAGTGCGAGATCAAGTCGTTGTGGATTAAGAACATGACCTTGGATTATTTTCAAAAACTGAGTGATAGCATGCCGAAACGTCTCCAGATGGTCATCAAGACTAAGGGCAACATAACTAAATAACAAGGTGCATCTCGGGTGATGGTATGGTGTGGCATTTGGAAGGATCGCGTCATAGGCCCCCTCTTTTTCGATGAACATGTCACTGGAGGCACCTACCTACGTATGCTCAAGGAAGAAACATTTCTCAGTGTCTTGAACGAAGAAGGAAATTTCCCAACATGGTTCCAGCAAGACGGCGCTCCTGCACATTACAGCACCCAAGTAAGGGAATACCTGTACCAATAATTTCCTGGTCATGGATAGGACGTCGAGGGCCTGTGGAATGGCCAGCTAGAAGCCTGGATCTCACGCCACTAGATTTTTATCTCTGGGGCCACTTGAAAGCGCTGGTATACGCAGAGAAAATTAGGAGTGTTGAACATTTGCGGCAGCGCATTATTGGGGCATGTAACACCATTACTCCTGACATCATTCACCGTGTGCTTGCTGACTGGGTATCACGTCTGAATTTGTGTATTGAAAACAATGGTGGACATATTGAGCACATTCTGTAAATAAAAGCTTTTGTTTTGCCTTTTTTTATTATTTTTCCTATGATGCCGGACTTATGGGACACCCTGTAGTATGGTAGGTGTAGCTGTAAACCCTAGATCCTGTCCCAAAGCTGGATGAACTGGTGAGGGAAGCTATATTTTGGGGCCTCTTTGCGAGTGACTCGTTGCCCACGTTGGGCTAACATTATGAAAAAAAAACTTATTGTGGATTTAATTTTCCCAGAAGAGTTCCTTGATCCATGCACTGTCTGTGTGTAACATATATATATATATATATATATTGTAACCTTGTAAATGGACGTTGCGTCGGCTTCTCTTCACACGGGGGTCAGGCTGGTAGCCCTAGCTCTAGACCTGACTTGATGTAAGAGAGAATTGCTTTCATGAGCTCTCTATCTCACCAGAGGCGGATTAAGACACCTCGGGGCCCCGGGGCAATGAAGAATATGGGGGCCCTTTTTTATAGCTTTTTATTAACAATACATGTACAGTACATAGTACAGCAATTAGAAACAAACTTAAAAGAACTTAACACGGTGTATTTTGCCGTTTGCCAAAACCAAACAGTATTAAACAAACTTTACTTTAGGGCCTATAAAACATATAATAAAACAAGGAATTTGTCAGTTTGTGTACTCTGTCATATTTAATCAAAGAAGTTTGCGAAATCTCGAATTATATCATCGAAACTCAGTTGATTGCGGGGGCCCCTCAAGCATGGAAGCCTGAGGCTTCAGCCTCAATAGCCTCAGTGATAATTCCGCCACTGCATCTCACATAGCCAGGCACACTCGGCTCATCCGGATCGCTCTGGGCTAGGCGTCTAGCCTTCTTTTGAACACTTCTACAATGACATCGGTGATTTCTTTTGGTAAGTAGTCTTCGGCCTCTGACGTCCCTTGCCTAGCCTTTGGTTTGACACATTCAAAACATCCAATGTTGTTTGGATGATAATTGAGTCTAAGAATAGAGTAGAAAATATTAGGTTAGGTACTATGTTCTCAATTATTTTCCATGCGTATATTATGGTGTATCTCTTTCTTTTTCTTCTTCCCAGCGAATACGGATTCAATTCACACACTCTTTCCCAATGGTTTATTTCTTTGCAGCCATTGATCTTGGCTGTGAAATTTCTTCGAATTTCTTCAAGCTTATTAATTTCTTTTTTATTATATGGGGACGTCACACTGAGCATTATTCCAGTTTTAGTATCAGTATTTTCAGCAGGCTGATTATTATTATTATTTATTATATATATATGTACTGTACTATATATATATATATATATATATATATATATATATATACCGTATGAGGTAGTGCGCCTCGGTGGTGTAGTGGTTAACGTCGCTGACTACGAATCCATCGGCTCCGAGATCGAGATCTAGTGACGGCAGCCGACGCGCAGCAAAACCCAGTTGTTCATCCTTCCACACAATAAAGAAAGTGGTTGGTAGATAAACGAGTACCCTGGGTGGCCTAGTGGTTAAGACGCTGGGCTGCTGGTGGGGCGTGTGTCCGGATTCCACGTTAAACTGTAGGTCTAAGGTGGTGACAAGCTTGACCTTCGTCAGAATGAACAATTCGGGCGGAAGCAAAACCAAGGTTAACCAAGGTTATAAACCTTTCAAATGTTCCGTGCAAAGATTCCTCAGTCCACGAAGGTCAAACTTGTTGCCCCTCCTCTTCAGTTGGCCTGGTTAAGTAGAGAGTTGGTTTCTTGCGCTCTCCACCTTACATAGTCAGGCACACCCGGCTCATCTGGAGTTGTTCTGAGCCAGGCGTCTAGTCTTGAAGATATCCACCGCTACACCACTCGTGTTCCTTAGCTCCTTGCGCAGCTGATTGAACAGTCTTGGTCCTCTCACAACAAAAGTATTTCCCTTCAGGGTTGAGGATGTTCACTGTCTAACCTTTAATTTGGGAACATGACACATTCTTCCTTTTCTACTTTCCACTGTTGTTTGAGTGGTTATAGGGTTCAAGGTAAGATTAGAGGCTAGTTCCTCCATTATTTTCCAAGTGTAAATAATGGTGTACATCTCTCTCTTCTTCTCTCCAGTGAATATAAGTTTAATTCACGTAACCTTTCTCAGTAATATATATATATATATATATATATTAGAGGGGCGACAAACTTGACCTTCGTGAAATGAGGAATCGCACAGAACATTTTAAACATTTGAAAGGTATACACCACACACCACACAATATATATATATATATATACACAGTATATATATATATATATATATATATATATATATATATATGTGGGTGTGTGTGTGTGTGTAGGCACTTAGGTAACACTTTTGGGACCACGGAACATTAAAAATGTTATGTAGAAAAATTTATATGCATTTTTTACTGTCGAAAAAAAATATTAGGCCTGATTAGGTTAGGTTGCGCTAAGTTAGGTTAGTTAATATTTAGTTAGGTTACGTTAGGTTAGATTAGCGAGTACCTCACTATTTAAGCACTTAACAAAAACCAACGTTCGAGCCCTCAATTGCGTCGGAAACACTTCTCATACCATTCTTGCTTCGATGGCACTTAGGTTAGGTTAAATAAAGTTTTGGTTAATTGCTTTAATTAATTACTGGATTTTCAAAAGTTGGTACCTCGCTTACGCGGAGATGCGCACAGTGTGTGTGTGTGTGTGTGTGTGTGTGTGTGTGTGCGCGCGCCCATTTCCGTTATTAAAATTTAAAGATGTAATATAATACTGATAATATTTGTTTATTACCTTAATAATTAACTAATTAATTAATTATCATAATTAATTCAGTAAAAATTATATTGTGAGAGAACTTTAAAATTTTTGTGATGCTTTTGCCTCATGTCATGGAGGGAAAAGTGAACATTTTATCTTCGGCCTAACTTATTCTCTCGACCTGGCATTTAGTCGAAAAGTTATTCTGGGCTGGACTAAGGGGTTAGGTTAGGTTAGGCTAGGTTAGGCAAAATTAGGTTTGGATAGTTGGTTGATTGTCCATAGAATGTGTCGTAGACGAAATGAATTTCCGTCATTCGTCTTTGGTATTTTCAAGTATTCAGTATTTTAACTTTCACCATAACTGTGGTTCAGGACGAAGCAACGCGCGCGCGCGCACACACACACACACACACACACACACACACACACACACACACACACACACATGTTTGGCTACCTTGCGATGACATTTAACCTGGGCGACGTCGTAGTCGATGTCGTAATACCGCTTCCTGTCGATTATCGAAGTTTAAGCGACAATGGATCTGGGCATCCAGATTAAGCAGCAACCCGTGATTCGAATCCCACGTAAAGCTGTAGGTCCCCTCCATCATATGACCTTAGATATTACGGAGGTTAAACAACCCCATAAAACAAACAATATTTAATCTAATCTGAGAGCCTAGTAAAGCTTAAAGCTTAAGGGCCAAACTACACAGGAAAAAAAATATGTACTGTTAAAAATTATTGTAATATTGAGTTATTTTTACCAATAAATATTAAATTGTTATTGTTATTATTATTATTATTATTAGTCTAACCTAACCCAGCAAAACCTTATTATGTTTGCTTTTCTCATATTTAATGGTCTTCACTACAAAAAAAAGTCTGAAACTATGTCGACACCACTAATGTCGCGATGATCTCTGTGTGTATCCTAGATATTTGCGCGTTTTTTAAGGTAGCCAAGAACACACACACACACACTCAAATGACACTTTCAAAGTAATTCAAATTCGTCTGGAATTGCAAATCAAACATGAGAATGACAGTGCGTGTCACATTTTGCTTCTTTACTGTGGAATAACTTTCCGACTCTAATCAAGCAAGCATCATCCTATTCCAACTTCATACTTCTCTTCAAAATCCATCTTGGTGATCTAGGCACCGCATCATGCACAGTCTCACAGACATTCCAAAATTCTAGAACCGCAACGGTGCAATCTTCAATATTCTCAGTGTTACATAATCTTTATCTGTCGTGTAACCAGTTCAGTGATACTTTATAATTTTAAAGTATATTTGTATGCATGTATGCGCCTTGGTGGTGTAGTGGTTAGTGTCGCTCACTACGAATCCATCGGCCCCGGCATCGTCTGACGGCAGACGGCGCGCCGCAAAACCCAGCTGTTCATCCTTCCACACAATAAAAAAAATTGGTTGGGTGATGAATGGATACCCTGGGAGGCCTAGTGGTTAAGACGCTGGGCTGCTGGTGAGGCGTGGTTTGGATTCCACGTTAAACTGTAGGTCTAAGGTGGAGTGACAAGCTTGACCTTCGTCAGAATAAACAATTCCGGCGGAAGCAAAACCAAGGTTAACCGAGGTGTATATAGGTGTATTTATTTGTATATGAATATGTACAGAGTTAACAAAAGCAAATAGACTCCACGATGATTATCCTCAAGAACAAATTGCAAAGCTCATTAATGGAATGCCAGAACGTGTGTCACCTTTACATAATGTAAAAGGGGAAGCAATACGAATCTAAATATTATTATTATTATTATTATTATTAATGCAATATAATCTATTATTATTTATTGACTTTTAGTATCAAATCAAAAATTATGGAAAAAACAAAGGTATGTATTTACTTTTGTGAACTCTCTGTGTGTACAGTAGGGCGGCTCGTTTTTACCCTTTTTTCGATATTTGATTGGGGGTAGTGCGGAAAAGTTGCGATTTAGAGAGAAAATAAAGTGTGTAAAATTTTTTTGATCTACGTCAATACCTTCCGGTGGCGGCGAGTCCTTAAAAATCGAAAAATAGGCCTAACGGGGTAGATTGGAAAATGGTTTTAAAGACTTACAAAATAAACAATAAAAATTTCAGCACAATCTGTTAATAACTTCCGGTGGCGTCTTAGCCGTTAAAATATCCAAAATATTGATTTAAAGCAAGTTTTAACAAGATGTTATACAAATGTTAATTCCGGTATATTTCTGTGCAAACAACCCTGAGAACACTATTATAGGCTTGAATAAATTAATAGCAGTCATTGAACAATGAACATTATATAAAAATTATATAAAATTATATAAAATTTTTATGTGTTTTTAGGCCTATTTTTCGATTTTTAAGGACTCGCCGCCACCGGAAGGTATTGACGTAGATCAAAAAAATTTTACACACTTTATTTTCTCTCCAAATCGCAACTTTTCCGCACTACCCCCAATCAAATATCGAAAAAAGTGTAAAAACGAGCCGCCCTAGTGTACAGTATTATTTTCGTGATGGATACGCAAGGTATGTTGTCAATAAAGATGCATAATTTGTACTTAAAAATTTAGTATTATTTCATTTTAAAACCTAAGCTTACATAATGGCCATTTAATTTTATATACTCATTGTTCAAGATCTTCAAATATTCTTGTACACTCTATCTTATTTTTTCCTACAAATTTCAATACATTTTTTATATAATATTTATGTTAATTCACTCGTTTTTTATGGTTCTTTCTTTTATGAATTTACAATTTATCATCCTTGATTTCTTTCTTATACGAACATCTCGCGTATTAACTTCATATTGTAAAAGAGTAAACTATTTTTGTGTGTGTTTGAAAAAAGAAAAACTACCCTACTTGTCAGTAACAATTAGTACTATTAGTACTATTATTATTATAATAATTATTAGAATTATTAATTCTTTAGGAAGTCCATATATAGCCAGAGCGGTGATAAGTCTGTGCCAGGCTAAAGTAACGGTAATCAGTGTTGTTCAGTTACCTAGTTTTAGATTTAAAAAGAGTTGCCAACGAGTGTATGTATTCAACATGTAAAAACTGTCAATTTAATTGTTCATAATAGCTATATTATTCTTATTTATTATTTATAAATTTAACTTTTAACGCGGTTTTGAACCTCATTAATTGATTTCCAATTATTTCAGTGCTGGAAGTCACACACGTAATGAGTTATAATTTATAATTATTTTATAATTTTATAATTTTATATTTTATAATTATTTATAATTTCGCAGATAAAGGCACCTGGAAGTATTCACAGTTCATATAGAATTATTTAATGTTACGAAAAGTGTGTGTGTGTGTGTGTGATTACAAGGAATTAAAAAAGGGCTCTGTAACAGCATTACAGGCAATTCGAGGTGACAATTCCATAGCTTTTAGAGTGTTACAGTGTTACAGGCTAACAAACACCTAAGATCCACTGTAGGATAGCAGAAGAAAGAATTAGTAAAAAGAGAAAAGAAAGTAATGTATATATATATATATATATAGAGAGAGAGAGAGAGAGAGAGAGAGAGAGTTGTTAATTTTATAGATGCCCATTGCCCATATCCCTGTTAAATAACTTAAATTTTCAGTTTAAGAATTCGACTGATTTCCGCCCACAGTCCTACTTACGATACACTCAGTTGCCAACTGCCGCAAGCCTGGTTTATTTCTGGGCGAGATATTTACGCTTCTGACTTATTTGTTTGTACTTCTGATTACTTTAACATACCCACAAAATCTACTTAATAACTATTTTTTATGAGGGTATAATTATATATTATTTATTTTATCAAAAAAGGTTCAATTTCAAATGAGCGATTTTTGCAGACATTCCATTCATTAAAGGGATTTATTTTTAGTAGCCTACTTTTATTTTTTTCTTTAATAAGATTAGAATATTATTTTGTGTTTTTATTTTTATTAATATTTGCTTTTATTCGTCCAAATGCCATTCTATCGTTGGATGTTTCTTGAACATGGTTGGAATGACCTCAATCTGGTCTCAAGATCTGCCCACAGGCTTGACCCGAAAATACTTCATAATGGACAAGCAGGAATGACCCACACTAGCTGTATGTGTACTAAAATGTACTACAGCGTAACAGAAAAGTAGTTGGGTATCTATCTAATATAATAATAATGAGTAATTAATAATTTACGTATTTGCGTCACTTTCCCTATTTTTTTTATGGGATTTGAAGTCAATTCATTCATATCTGGAGTCACTTCACCCTTTATTTTAGAATCTGGGCGTCACTGCTGTCAAACATCTCTCTGGTAATTACCAGGTCCACAGCCGATTAACCATCTTTAGAATTACATTCAGTCAATCATATTAATAGAATCAAAAGTTTATTTTAAACAACTTTGACAAATACAAGAATCCCATCAGTCACCGATGTGGCCCTCCATACATGCTTAAAATAAAAAAATAAAACTAAGCATATAAAATGAGAGCAAACAGATTCTTCCACTTGTAACAAGTTCTTCCTTTATTAAAAAAAAAAAGAAAAAGAAAACTAGAAACTTATCTCTTGAATAACGGGGCGGTAATGAGTTCCAATATACGGTATTGGTAATTTAGATAAAAGTAAAATAAAGGTAAACATTTTTATTCTTAATTGAAAAAAAAGAAGTATTTAGCCTGCCAGATGAACGATATGCAAGATAATTATAGATATGAATTACATTCCATTTAAATTGAAATCTTCTGCCAGTATACACGTGTAATTTGGAGGAGTATAACGTCCATCAAACTCTAAACAAATGATTTTGGAGTTTAAGATGAAATATTTAAAAAAAAAGATTCCTAATTTTGAAGAAAGACCTATACAGTCAATTGCAAATGTCGGAATACAATGAACCATACCTAGCTATGTAATGTTCCCTAACTTTGGTAACCAATGGTACCTTATACCTTTTAGAGAAAGGAATGCCATGCCTACCTTTGTACTATCGATACAAATGTACGAATCACATTCTTTACTCCGTACATCCTCTGTGAACTCCCCTGGAGACGGACACTATAAATTTACACTGTGAGAGATAGTAACCTTTATGCAATTTAGAGAGACATTATAGATATAAAGGAATGCCGTTTAGTAAGGGGTGGACGCGCTTGATACAGGGAATAAAAGGCCAATAGGATAAAAAAGAGAAATGAGATAGGGAAGAAGCTCAACTATGGATACAGAGATCAAAGACAATAAAATTACTTACATGAAGAACGACGCTTGTATAGGAGATATTCCGCGCAAGACGAGAGAGAGAAAACGGAACAAATGAAAAAATGAGGTAACCACCTGGGAATCGAACCCGGGATCTTCCGATTGCCGGTCAGACGCGATACCATTACACCATGGACCTCACCCTTCCAAATGCCGTAATTCTTCTACATACTCGTTCGATTCCCAGGTGGTTACCTCATTTTTTCATTTGTTCCGTTTTCTCTCTCTCGTCTTGCGCGGAATATCTCCTATACAAGCGTCGTTCTTTACGTTGTTTATACTGCGTGTTCTTTGCAGTTGAATGTATATATATATATATATATATATATTATATATATATATATATTATATATGGACAAAAACTAAATGTGTTCATTAGTGATGATAATGTTTGGTGAAACAAATTCAAATGAATACATTTTATGATGAAGCAATGCGTGAGTGCCCTTGGCATTCCAACTCACCGAAAGATGAGGTCACTGTCGTTGCCCGGGTCAAACCTAAGACACTGAAAGGGCAAAATAACGCGTGACCTTCTAATTAAATTACCCTTTCATCAAGGTCGGAGTTGAGGTCATTCACACATTGAAACTATAATGAACTATTTAATATTTATACCCTTTACTAAATTTTTTTATTTTTAACCTCTTTTTGACCTTACCCAGATGGCATCCCTCGCAGAGAAGCGAACACCGATGGCGTGGCAACATCGAGACATGAATTACCACCAGGGAGGATACCAAGACCGATACGGAGCGGGTAAGGTCATTTTATCACGGTTGAGACATGCAGTTCGTGTCAAGCATTAAAATTAAATGCCCTCTATTTTATGACCTCTAACAAAACTGTCACGTTAAGTTAATGACAATTAAATTTGGTTACGTTTATTTGTGATTTCCAAACCTTTTCTTCTCTAATGACTTTGGCCTCTTCTCTATTTGTTTTCATTTCTCTTTATATATATATATATTATATATATATATATTAATAATAATCAGTGTTGAAGACAATTTTAATTATAGTTTAAGGGTGAGAGGACTTATTGCATCTGGTATATACATATATACCCGCTGTAATAGGTCCTCTCCTCCATATGAGTATAAAAGACTAAAAGTCAGAGAACCAACATTTTCAAAGATTTAAGTTCGTCAACGATGCCTAGGTGCTGTTGTTATTACCATGGAAACCAACACATACGTTTTGAAGGAAACCATATATTTGAAAGTGTAATTGAAGAAACAACGGACAAACTGTGACAGTTATTACTTTTACATTAAAAGACATTGTCTAATAATAATAATAATAATAATAATAAATAGATGACGTATCACAATTCTTAAATTATAGATAACAGGTTTCTTCTTCCTCCTCCCTTTTGTTCCCCTGTAAGAGATTTCCTGATGTTTCGTTCATATACTGTGAACATCTTCAGAGTTTCCTCGTTAGTGATTCGCCTTGGAGCGAAACAACACCTATATATGCTGTTCGCTGAAGGCTTCTTATAAATAGCTACAATCTCTCCTCTACGGTAGTTGTATCACGCGTTACAGTTGGCCTTATCGAAATTTTCTGCTTCACAGTCTTAACTTTGCGGTGCTAAATTTCGGTGAGGTCAGCTGTAACACGTGGTACAACTACTGTAGAGGAGAGATTGTAGCTATTTATGGGAAGCCTTCAGCATATATAATTGTTATTTCGCTGCAAGACGAATCACGAACGAGGAAACTCTGAAGATGTTCACAATACTGTATATGAACGAAACGTCAGGAAACCTATTACAGAACAAACGGGAGGAGGAAGAAGAAACCTCAATATCTACAACTTAATAATAATAATACACAGGGCTTTCTTCAACCCGCATGTTCTGGTTTCCATGGCAACTGGGCGTTATTTAGGGAAGTAAAGTCTTTGAAATTGATTCATCTCTGTCTATTCATGGTCTTCTTTTGCTCGTACAAAGGACAGTAATTCTTTACAAGAAAGAGCAAAGGGTAAATATACAATATATTTTATGAATCTGAATGTTGAAATCGATGACTTATCTATTAAAAATTACCAATTTTCGTAATATTGTATAATTTTTACAAGGAAGAGTTAATGTCAGTAAATAATTATAAATTAAATTTTCACAAGGAAATTATTTGTGATAACAAAATTCAAAATGGTGATAATTTGAAGTGTACACATACCTTAATTTACTGAGTTATAAATAAACACAGACGTAATAATGCTCAACAGCTTCCGGGTAGTTCAGTGGTAAAGCCGCCGGGTTGCTTATTTGAAGGACGCGTGTTCGAACTACAACAAAAAGTGTTTAACCACATTTTGTTCTCACTTAATTTTATGTATTATTTAATAGATTTCGTCATTTGAGATGAGAAAAAGGTAAAAAGTAACATCCAAGAAGCTCATTTCCCCCCCCCCCCCCAACGTGGGGATGAATATGATCCAAAGATCACCTGAGCCAGAACAGAAACAGAGGAAGCAACCAACTCAATTCCATCTCATGCCAGCGACCGGGAGCAAACCAGCGCCACATCGCTCGGAATTCGCCATCGTAACCACTGAGTTGTGGGAACACCCTGTTAATGTGAAAGGATTAGCTAATAAATTTTGGATTTAGCTTCCTTTTGTTGTTGTTGTTGTTGTTAACAAGTGTCATACCGGTTAAAAATGTGTTATGATTCGAATACGTTCTCGAACTTTGTGATTTCAGATTTGAGATATTTAATAAGGTATTTCCTTTGGGTTTTCCTTCGAAGGGATGTGGTCATATTCCACTTTAAACTGTATGTTCTCTTTCGCTTCTCACCAAATGAAGACAAAAAGCTTGATCCTCATGAACAGTGAAGTCACAAGGTCCAATATTGTTTGTTATTAATTCTAAGTAGAATAAGATGAAAATTAAATTAATTCCAAAAACAATTCACTATCGATGAAACATTCCATAATTTAGAATAGTTGTTTTATTTTTTTATAATAATAAAATACAATTTTGTTAATTTCTGTATAATTTGTGTAACTGTCCAGACTGTATTAAAAATGAATGAGGAGTGCCAGAAACTGGCACACCACTCAGAAGACTAGACGAGCGTAGCCCATTGCGCTAACTTCTGAATCGTTATTAATGAACGCTACATTGAATTGAGTGGTTCGACTCCAGATGGTCAAGAGTTACCGCAATGGGCCGCGTTCGCCGGCCTGAGCGAGAGCTGTGCCAGTTTCTGGCCTTCCTAAATGACTTTTTTATTATCGGATTCGAACCCCAGACCTCAGTATCTTCACTTCGCTTATAGGGAAACGGTGTTACCCACTGAATGACGGGCGCTGGCTGTTCATTCTGTAAGTTTAATGATAAAACGTTACACGAATAAAAATTGAGGGGTCCCGCGTCTTAAGGTACCTAAACGCCAAAATTAAAATTCGCCACAGATCGCCTCGAAAGTTCAGCAATATTCTGGCAATAGTATCTGTTATTAATTGAGCTAGAACGTTCATTTTTGGCTAAATTAGAGTTCTAAGTATGCTAATGAAGATGTTGATGAGTTTTTGGAATAGATTTTCATATTTTATATTTTATGTTTTTTTTTAATTTTTTAATTTTCTTATTATGCCGAACTTTGGGTGCGATTTCTGGCACAGAATGAGGTGAAAAAAAGTAGTTCGCTTCATAAGGTTTTCAACCATACTTCTAGTGTCGTAAGGTCATTATAACCCAAACCACGCGATAGAGGAAGGGTGAAAATAGTGATATCCATCAAAAACACTTTTTCGCCCGTGATGGCGCTTAGGTATCTTAAGACGCGCGACTCCTCAAATGGAGATGTATAAAAAATACCCCATCAAGAGTATTTCCCATATCATGTGTAGAATTTCGAGATCGTCCTGTAAATAGTTTACCACACATAAATTATGTTTTTTACATCACAACTGAGGATGATCTAAGGGAAAGTGATGTAAGTGGATTTAAAAACAACGACGACGACTTTGACTTTGAGAGTTAGTGATGTGCATAAGAATTAGTTCTTTAAATCAAGGAAAACATATTTACTTAACCAAAATTTTAAATAAGAATATTTTGTATTTGTCAACTCCGTCTTAATTCACAAACTCAAGAATGACATTTTCGAAATATGCACTTACATCATCACTTTCTTTTGTCACACTCCAATTGGTCCTTTTGAATGGGAATTTCGTAGCAGAGTTAGTTCGGGATTGTACTCAGAATTTAAAGGTCCCAGGGTTGACTCCCGGCGAGTTCACGTCCATTTCCTTTCAGGGAAGGAACAGATCTCTCTCTCTCTCTCTGTGTGTCTGTGTATATATATATATATATATATATATATATATATATATATATATATATACCTCGTTAACCTCGTTGCTGTTCCGTGCGTTGGTCTCTCTTCACACGAAGGTCAAGCTGGTGGCCCCGCCTCTACGTCTGGCTTGGTGGAGGAGCGAGTTGCTTTCTTGCGCTCTCCACCGTACATAGCTAGGTACACCCGGTTCATCTGGTGCCGTCCTCAGCCAGGCATCCAGTCTTCTCTTGAAGACTTCAACTTTGACCCCTGTAACGTTTCTGAGGTCCTTTGGAAGCTAGTTAAAAAATCTTGGCCCCCTGACAACCAAGCTATTTCCCTTCAGTGTTGAGGAGGCCCCTTGTCGGGCCTTTAATTTGGGAACACTACACATCCTGCCTTTCCTATTTTCCTGTATTGTTTGAATGGTAATTGGGTTTAGTTTGAGGTTTGGTACCAGTTTTTCGATCATTTTCAATCTGTAGACTATGGTGTACCTCTCTTCTTCTTCTTTCCAGGGAGTACAGATTTAGTTTATGTACGTAGTCTTTCCCAGTAGTTGAGCTCTTCGCTGTGAAATGTCTCTGAGTTTCTTCGTTTATTAGTTTTTTCCTTTTTATATGAGGACGTCAAAACTGAGCAGTATTCAAGTTTTGGTATAATCAGTGTTTTTAGCAGCGGAATCATTACTGTCCTGTCCTTTCTTTTGAACATTCTTAGTACCTGTCCCGCGACTCTTTTTGCTTTATTTATCGCTATCTGATTTTGTGTTTCGAATTTCGCATCATCGGTCATCATTACCCCCAGATCGATCGCTTTCGTGCTTCCCTGAATTTCCTGTCTATGTGGAGCATAATATATAGTCTGTTGAAGTTCCTCTTTTCTACCATATCTCAAGAGCTGAAATTTCTCGGTGTTAAATGTCATGTTGTTGTCTTCTAACCATTTGTATATTTTGTTCGTGTCCCTCTGCGAGGCCTCCACTTCATTTATATCTCTGATTTTTCTGCTGATCTTTGTATCGTCTGCAAAGGATGTTACTATACTGTTGCTGTTTACTCCGCTGTCTATGTCTGTTAGCATGATAATGAACAAGAGTGGGGCTAGTACTGTACCTTGTGGTACTGAGCTGCGTACTTCTGATTCTAATGATAATATACCTTGAATTTTGACGACCTGTAGACGTTCTCTGAGGAAGTTGGAGATCCATTTTCCCACTTTACCTGTTATTTCCATATACTTCATTTTATGTGCTATTATATATATATATATATATATATATATATATATATATATATATATATATATAAGCAAACAACCACAGGGAAAAGGAAAAAGAAACACTATATATATATATATATATATATATATATATATATATATATATAGAGAGAGAGAGAGAGAGAGAGAGAGAGAGAGAGAGATATAACATTACTTAATACTACCTTTTTCTTCTAGGGCTCGAACTGGGACCCATGCGACCAGGGCCTTCCTCGACCAGCGACCGCCTCAGCCACAGGACGGACAAATCATGGCGGACCCAGAGAGATTCCCAAGGGGCGTACCCTCCATCACGCCCTTCGTACTCAACTGGAAGACCTCCTTCGAGGCCCCATTCTGCTGTAACCACAACTACGTCGTCTTCGTCCTCCACTGATTCCGATTCGGAACGAGATGACCCCCGGGGACACATGCAGCCCCCACCGCAACCCCTCTATGGCTATGAGGGATACTACCCTGGGTATGGCCAAGGGACAATGGGTGGGTACCCGCCCTCTGTCTCGCACTATCCGGGCACGCTTAAATCAGCAAAGTCTGTGCCCACCCTTGGCACGTGGGACGGAGAACCGTGCCCAGTACATGGGGTTGGCCCCATCTCTCTTCAAGGCCCTCCACCTCCTCCAGTGATGATTCCCCCTCCGGCTGCCATGACAATGCCACCCCCTAGGAGAGCGGCTTCTATCTACGACATGCGGTTACTCTCCCCTCCCCCACCGGGACCCATCTATGGCACCCTCCCCATGCGCCCTACAGGGGATCGTCGTAGCCTCGCAGGAGCGCCTCCGAGGATCCCTCCCCAACTCTTACCCCCCATGGCACGCCCGCGGCCCATTGTTGTGAGCGAGGATGGGACGGCGGAGCCCCTGCCAGTGCGTTCTCCTCCTGAAAAAGGAGCCACGATACCTATAGCAGTCTCCGCCAAAATGGCAGACGCGGCGAAAGATGAGAAAAGAAAGGATGGTTGCCGAGGGGGAATTTGCGTGGGGTTAATCGTGATGGGAGTAATATGTGCCGGGCTCTTATTGGGAGTCCTCCTCGTGTTCATCCTATGAACGGGTATGGGTTACGTACTGCAAGAGTGAAAAGGAAAAAAAAAAATTGTGGGACAGCCGTAAATTAACGTCCAGATTTGCAGGACAGAAATTCTTCTTTTTTGTAACGATATATTCGCGATTGGAGAACAAAAACGGAGAAATGAGAACACTGCAATCACAGATTACAAAACTGATAACCAGATAGAACACTAAATGTGGTTAAGTTTTGCCTAGCAACCAGGCGTTGCTAGGGATATTTCTAAGAATAATTAATCTTCAATTCATGCAGAAATTAAATTTGTGATACTTGTACAATGCTTGTACTAATGACTTAAGATTCATTGCAAATAACCTTACCATTCTTTAACAAAGCGTTTAACAACGGCTAGTTGCTAAGCAAATTAATTTTTATACAAGTGTTCCATCTGGTTATTAAATATTCTGTACTACAATTCTCCCACGACCGACCAGAGAGACTCTTTTTAAGTGAAAGAAACTCTTAAATTCAGTAAATAAAAACTGTTCCCTCCTTAGAGAAGAAAATCGGAAATAAATGTAAGGAAATCGGTGCATGTATAGTGTTGTTGTATTTATTAAGAACAGTTAATGTGTTTTAAGACGAGGAAAATTCGTTATAAAGTCTGCGATCAGAACATGAATGAAAGTGATTAAAAATAAATCCCTTTTGGATTGTGAATTTAAAAACCTTTTCAGTATTGAAATCTATACATACATACAGGTTACTTTTTGAATTTTATATAGTATTTTTATGGGCATATATATATTATTATATATATATTATATATGATGAATAAAACCACGAAGGAAAGGAAACACAAAATGGTGCTCAAGCGCTTTCGTCTAATGACATCCTCAGGAACACTGAAGTACATAAAAAGGTTAAGCCTATATATAGGTTACAGAAAGAAAAAAAGAAAAAATAAATAACATACATACACACACACACACACACATATATATATATATATATATACACATACATATCTATATATACACACATACATACATACATACATATATATACAATAAACAGAGAAGTAAAAATAATAAAAAATTAAAAATTAAAACCTTAAAGGATTACCAGTGAGGCGTACAGATTTGTAAGGAAAAATATCGATTTTTAGCACAAGATCAAATGGATTATAAAAATACAAATTTATACTGGAACTCTGCCGGGTTTTAACACAATGCTGCCTATGGTCAGGTTTCGATATATATAAAAAAATAAAATGCAAATTAAAAGTTAATCGATTTTTAGCACAAGATCAAATGGATTATAAAAATACAAATTTATACTGGAACTCTGTCCGGGTTTTAACACATTGCTGCCTATGGTCAGGTTTCGATATATATAAAAAAATAAAATGCAAATTAAAAGTTAATAAAGTAGAAGATAAGTTTACCAAAGATTTAATGTTTTACACTTCTTATCTAAATCTGTTTTAAAGGAATTCAACATAACAGGATCGAGTTGAAAAAGACCTTTGCTTATGTTGAAGTTATTTGAAAGTTGGATAATGGCAGACTCAAGAATATTTCTATTAACAATGTTGCTTGAATGGAATAAAACTGAAGCATTATTCCAATCAATACAGTGGGCTAACTCTGACAAATGGACAAAAAGGGCACTGGACAACTGTCCTGTTCTAACGGAATATTGATGCTGTTTTATACGTGTGTGCAAATCCTTTCCCGTCTGACCTATGTAAAAGGATCACATTGTTTACAACCAATTTTATAGATAATGCCTGAATTATTGGTAGGGCTATTTTTTACTATGATATTTTTCACAATATTGTTTTCCAATTGCCGAATTGGAAAAAATCAACGGTATTGGAAGTGATTTGTGTTATCCATCTGCGTTTATGGAATCTTGTCTCAACAAGTCAAAACGAACTTTCTATCGTGTCAATATTAACACTCGTACTTTGTCAAAAAATATTTTAGTACTTCCATTTTTCCCGGGCTTTTTAGGCATTGCTAATGTACTTAAACTTTTGGATATTAATGTAGTATTTCATATAACAATATTGTGAAAAATATCATAGTAAAAAATAGCCCTACCAATAATTCAGGCATTATCTATAAAATTGGTTGTAAACAATGTGATTCCTTTTACATAGGTCAGACGGGAAAGGATTTGCACACACGTATAAAACAGCATCAATATTCCGTTAGAACAGGACAGTTGTCCAGTGCCCTTTTTGTCCATTTGTCAGAGTTAGCCCACTGTATTGATTGGAATAATGCTTCAGTTTTATTCCATTCAAGCAACATTGTTAATAGAAATATTCTTGAGTCTGCCATTATCCAACTTTCAAATAACTTCAACATAAGCAAAGGTCTTTTTCAACTCGATCCTGTTATGTTGAATTCCTTTAAAACAGATTTAGATAAGAAGTGTAAAACATTAAATCTTTGGTAAACTTATCTTCTACTTTATTAACTTTTAATTTGCATTTTATTTTTTTATATATATCGAAACCTGACCATAGGCAGCAATGTGTTAAAACCCGGACAGAGTTCCAGTATAAATTTGTATTTTTATAATCCATTTGATCTTGTGCTAAAAATCGATTAACTTTTAATTTGCATTTTATTTTTTTATATATATCGAAACCTGACCATAGGCAGCATTGTGTTAAAACCCGGCAGAGTTCCAGTATAAATTTGTATTTTTATAATCCATTTGATCTTGTGCTAAAAATCGATATTTTTCCTTACAAATCTGTACGCCTCACTGGTAATCCTTTAAGGTTTTAATTTTTAATTTTTTATTATTTTACTTCTCTGTTTATTGTATATATATGTATGTATGTATGTATGTATGTATATATAGATATGTATGTGTATATATATATATATATATGTGTGTGTGTGTGTGTGTGTATGTATGTTATTTATTTTTTCTTTTTTCTTTCTGTAACCTATATATAGGCTTAACCTTTTTATGTACTTCAGTGTTCCTGAGGATGTCATTAGACGAAAGCGCTTGAGCACCATTTTGTGTTTCCTTTCCTTCGTGGTTTTATTCATCATAAATATTTTTCACGTGTTACCTTCGTGAAATAATTTCATATATATATATTATATATATATATATATACACACAGGGTGTCCCATAAGTCCGGCATCATAGGAGAAATTCATATTTTTCTATTTCTACAAACCATAATTCATATTTTTCTTATGCTCGGGATGCCAATTTCCCGTCCACCATTCTGTTCAGTGACGAGGCTGTTTTTTATGGAAATGGTGAAGTAAATCGACAGAACACCCGGTACTGGTCTCAAAACAACCCTCACTGGAATACCTCTTCAAAGGAACAAGGTGCATCTCGGGTGATGGTATGGTGTGGCATTTGGAAGGATCGCATCATAGGCCCCCTTTTTCGATGAACATGTCACTGGAGGCACCTACCTACGTATGCTCAAGGAAGAAGCATTTCCCAATGTCTTGAACGAAGAAGGAAATTTCCCAACATGGTTCCAGCAAGACGGCGCTCCTGCACATTACAGCACCCAAGTAAGGGAATACCTGTACCAACAATTCCCTGGTCATTGGATAGGACGTCGAGGGCCTGTGGCATGGCCAGCTAGAAGCCCGGATCTCACGCCACTAGATTTTTATCTCTGGAGCCACTTGAAAGCGCTGGTATACGCAGAGAAAATTAGGAGTGCTGAACATTTGCGTCAGCGCATTATTAGGGCATGTAACACCATTACTCCTGACATCATTCACCGTGTGCTTGCTGACTGGATATCACGTTTGAATTTGTGTATTGAAAACAATGGTGGATATATTGAGTACGTTCTGTAAATAAAAGCTTTTGTTTTGCCTTTTTTTATTTTTCCTATGATGCCGGACTTATGGGACACCCTGTATATATATATATATATATATATATAATCAGGACATATTTAACTAAGATCAGTTAAACAGGCCTTATGCCTATAATACTATACTTCTGTGTATATATATATATATATATATATATATATATATATTTTTTTTTTTGTATTGGGGCGTTTACCGCCATTTCCCGTCAATAGCTTTGAGATATATATACAGGGCGTCCCAAAAAATGTATACACACTTTAAATAATTATAAAGGCAGTGTTTATTAAAATACATTTCATTTTCAAAATGTAATAGAATCTACAGACATTATTTAATTGTTTTGTCAACGCCTGTTTTCAAACTGACGTCCGTTCTGGTCCAGGCACTGCTGATAACGCGAAGCAATGGAATCGCAAACATCACGAAACATTTCGTTTGGTATTTGTGTGCATTCTCGTTCAATGGCTGCTCTCAATTCAGCGACTGTTGCAGGTTTTATAGCGTAGACTTTGTCTTTTAAGTATCCCCATAAAAAAGTCTAGTGGTGTGAGGTCTGGTGAACGCGGAGGGTATTCTACGAAACCCCTTCGTCCAATCCACATCCACATCGTGCCAAGTACCACTCGCAATACTCCACTCTTCGGTCCGGATCATCTTCATTAATAGCATGGACTAATCTTGGAATGTAACTTTTCCATTGACAGCGCTTCAAATTGCGTTGGACAGACGATTCTGAAATTCCTACTCACGACTCGCTTGCCCACAGATTTTCTTGGACTTTGGTGATACGTTTCCAGTACTCTTTCTTGCTTTGTCGGGCTTGTCGATGTCCGTGGTCTTCCGGAACGCTTCTTGTGGACATTCTGAACAGTTCCATCGGCTTCAAACTTCTCTAATTCGAGTGATGGTAAGTCGCGTTGGTGGATCTGTTTGAAACTCCCTCCTAAACTGTCTTTGCACTTCAACTGCGTTTTCACACTTCCAGTAGCATTTTAGAATGAATTTCCTTTGTTCAAAGCTTAGTCTGACTGCCATTATTAATTCTAATGGGTTTAACTTGGAAAGAAAGAAACATCAATTGAGCTATCAGCTGTTAAAGTGTGTATACATTTTTTTGGGACGCCCTGTATATATATATATATATATATATATATATATATATATATATCTCGTCCATTCAGCGTATGTGAATGCGAGATGAATTATTTTGTCTAAATATTTTAATTATGGTGTTATTGAGGCCTATATGATGTTAGGCCTTCAAGAAACATTTGTTAAATAAAGCAATTTTGTTTTTCTTCCTAAAGAGTCTAAAGAATCTTTTTCTTTTAATGACTTCAATCATAGAATAGTTTTAAGTTCAGAAAAAAAAATTTGTACATAGTTTGTAATTATAATAAATCTTTTAATCTTTATATGTAAATTAAATACATTTTTAAAGATGTACAGTGTGTTTTCTTAAATGGGCACTTCTTCGTAATAGGCCCCGCATTAGAGTAATAAAATTTCTTAATTTTAAATTTGTTAACAATTCGTTTTAGGTTTTGAAGTGCCGTAATAAGTGAATATATACATGCGGTAGCAATAACTAACACATTTTTGGTAACATTTGCTTAAAATTAAGCGAAACCTACGTGAAAATTACTGAATGCCCGGTTAGATCAACTGTGCACCTTTGACGATTGGTTAAGTTAAGTCGTGATATTTTCGTTAGTTTTAACGAAAATATGACGACTTAACTGGGCATTCAGTTGACCTAACCGGGCATTCATTTATTACGGCACTTCAAAACCTAAAATGAATTGTTAATTAAGAAATTTTATTATTCTAGTGCGGAGCCTATCACGAAGAAGTGCCCTTGAATCATTTGAATCTATTCCTTCAGTCTATTTTACTTCATGCACCCGCTAAAGTAGCCAAGTGGTAGAGGGGCGAGCTGCAACTCTTAAAGTCCCAGGTTCAAGCCTCGGCTCCGACTTCCGATTTCAGCGATTAACGCGCTTCTCTGGGTCTTTCTTGGTGGGACAGTGGTTCGGATCCCATGTAAAGCTGCAGGTACCCTCCGTCATATAACCTTAAATATCACTAAACGAAGGAGGTTAAGCAATCCCAAACATTTCGTTGTTTTCACTTCATCATCAACTATAATTTAACTGGCATTCACAGGAATCTGTTACATTAGCCTAACTTCAGTTATCTGGGTGTTAATGATAATCTTCATCGAGTATTTACACTTACGGAACATAAATGCAAGTCGGTATGAACAAAGTGAGAAATACCTGAGTGGGAGAAAGGATGAACCTATATGGGAAATGGACAATTTCTACGTTGGATTTCTCCTATTTGAATTAAGAATAAGACGAAAAGACTTGAAATACTTCAGATGAATAATTTTCAAGACGTTTTGCTATAGTAAAACCACTTTCAGTTAGTTGGTTGATTGTAACATTCTACGCTGAACAAATATGGCTACGAAACAAATTGAAAAGTTTGGCAGAAATTTACCAGATCGGATGCGTCGCTTTTGAAACTAATATTAGTTTCAGATCAGGAAGAGGTTTTTTTTAACCCTTAACTGGTAATGCGGGGTGCTGCTGAACCCCGCTCATCATTGAAACTAAATGTTTGTAGTCTTCCCAACAACGTAGGTGGTTGAAACCATGTACCTTCAGTCACGCAGCGTTGCCATCCAAAAATAATGAAAATCTGAAGATTGGTGTCAAAATATCTGTAGAAATCTGTAGTTTCAATAAAAATATCGGTGCTCCTTTAGTATGCGGTCTACAAATTCTGCCGCGCTCTACTTTTTTCAAAGTGCAGTCTACAGGTTTTTTTCGTTAAATTTGTGCCTGCTCACGCATTCTGCCGCTTTTTTTTTTCGCTAAATGACTCACTCACATGACTTAGACCCTATTTGACCTTGAAATTCAAAATGATTGTTTAACAATCAGTAGCTTGAGAAATTTGAAGCAGTAAAGTTGTAAACAATTCAATTGCCGGTGCTACTATAGTATGCGGTCTATCTACGATTGGTTAGGTTTAGTCAAGATATTTTAGTTAAAACTAACGAAAATATCATGACTAAACCTAACCAATCGTCAAGGGCGACTGACATTGGGATGTAAACAAGCAATTAGTAAACAAGCTAAGAAGGTATACTTACATTTAAACTTTGTGTTTTTAACTTTTCAATAAATTTTTTTCCTTACACTTAAACTTTTTATGTTTTTAACTTTTCAATAAATTTTTTTCAAGTAAGATTGTCATTTCAACCTTCTTTAACTACATTTAAAAAACAAATTGGTGTAGACCGCATACTAAAGGAGCACCGAAATCTCTGTATATGTATGACAAAAGAATAATCTTCATTTAAGGAACTACTTATAAGCACTGACTTAATTATATAGTAATATTAAAATTTAAATATAGCATTTAATTAATCAAAGAAAAAGCTTCAATGCAAAAATGAAAAGTAAATTAATAATTTGCTTAAAAAAAAAAGCTCCCAAGAAGAAAGTCACTTTCGATTTTCGTAAATATTTGAGCGTAAGTTCCATATCAATAATATACAGTAATTTTACCGAATGTAGAAGTTAGAATATTTTGCTAATAGTTTAATAAACCACCAAAGTCTGAGCTTAAAAAACTTGCAGTAAATTACAAAAAATACGTCAGTTTTGATTTTCAAAATACACTCGAACCCCATTAATTCGACACTTTCGGGGCTTTACTCTCGTCGATAATCCGGAAGGTACGAATTAACTGGACAGTATGAAATTAGTTAGATATTTTGAACTTTTGTACGAAGTATCGAAGTATTTGTATGCAAAATTTGTTGGGTATTTTAACATTTTATACGAATGTGTGATGTATTTCTTAACCCTTTAACGCCGGAATTGTTTGTAGGGTTACGTTATGAATGCGTGTATTTGAAAGGTTACCAATATGTAGCGGTCGTCCTTTTAGGGTTAAATCTACTGTCCAGTAACTAAACTGTACTATATAAATTAATTGCAAAGTTTTTAAACTATTCCTTCATAATATTAATAGTAATATTGTACAGTTTTCTTACTGTAGTACTGTACAGTATGTACATTATTAATATTTAGTTTAATTATTGGTTTTACGATGCTTCGTAGTGGTGGTGGTGGTAACTATACAGTATTTTATTCCGAATAACCACAAATTAAACCACACACACACACAAAGACTGCATGTGACATGAAGGCCGTCATGGGCCGCGTGGGTACAATTCATACAACTATCAGATTATTCGTACATTGGTACCAAAAAGTTGAAATTCCTCGAATATTTCGAAGGGTTGAAGAAATGTATGAATTAACCCGAAGTACGAAATAACGGAGTGCGAATTAACGGGGTTTGAGTGTACCTCACCTTTCAGAAATTGTAAAAACTAATGGTATATGAAATAATACACTTTAGTGAATTTAAGATATCGTGAAACCTAACACAGTTGGTCTGAATCTTCGGTCGGCTTACAAAGTTGAAGAAAGCTGAGAGTTTATGGTAAAGGAAATTTTGGGGAACCCTATTACCTAGTCATGGACTCCGCCAGCGACAGTAGCTCCGTGGGTAACATCGTTTTCCTATAACAGGTTAAGAAAAGTGAAGACACTGGGGTCGGGGGCTCGACTCCCGATGGTACCGGTTAATAATAAACAAGGAGCCAGCGCAATAAGCCGCATTCGTCTGGTCTGGGTGCTCTGCCTTTCTGGCTCTCCTCACTGATTAATGATCTTTTAATCATGGCTTCTGAGAGTCAATGACTGGGTAATATGTCACTCTCAAAACTATATAGGGCAAAAGAATCTCTCATGAAATTTGTGTAGCATGGGTAAACTTTTCAAATAATCAACTTGAATGACATACCTCACAAAACGCAAGAGTATCTAATCCTAAGTTTAGCCTCCGTAGCCCCATTGAGGTATCTGAGAAAGATTGAGATACAACAATTAAGCTGTATTCAATATGCAGATGAATGAGATGATACGACACTCATTTCTACACATCATGACATCAACTCCCTGATAAATGAAACGAACAGGGAATGAGAACATGTTTATAAATGAATGCGTTCCAACAAGCTTTTATTGAATTTGACAAAATCATCATATGCAGGGCCAGCCAAAGGGTTTTTGGCGCTCTAGGCGAACTATGACTTTTGCCCCCCCCCCCCCCCCCCCCCCAATATAGAGAATTAATGAGAAGTCTAGACTGAAATTTTACCCTTATTTACTTGGCATTCGAAATTAACTTTTTTAATCCTAACACAATTATAACACAATATTTAGAACTTTGTTTTTCGTGCTTTTGCTTTTGCAAATTGGGCAATAAGTTATTTGAGACAAAGTTTTGAAGCTATTTCATGTTCTATCGAGATGATGGCCAGTCCAACAAGTCTCTCTTGCAGCATGGAAGAACGAAGGTGTGTCTTTATCAATTTTAACTTTGAAAAGCTACGCTCCCCACTAGCAACAGAAACTGGAAGAGTCAAGAAAATTCGAAGAGCAATAAAGATGGGAGAGCTGTCTGTGAGTCAGTCTGCATTCCTCCAGAAACTTCTTGGTCTGTTGCAGCTGTTGTATAGTAGAATGTATGTCGAAGTCCTTTTCCTGAAGTTTCTTACTGGTAAGGTTAATTTCAAACAAGATATCATACCACAAAATGAATGAAACTACAAATTTGAACTTGCAAAGGCCATTTGCAAGAGCTTCTGCATCTGCACGTGCCGTATTGCCAGATGATCCTGTTAGGGTAGTATCATTAGAAATTTCAATTAGTGCATCATGGATATTTCCAAGCTCATACCGAAGAGGCTTCAGGGCATCAATTCGACACTCCCATCTTGTTTGACTCAATGGTTTCAGAGTTAGAGAACGCACATGGGCACGAAGAACTTTCCAACGGCGTGTTAAACTTGAAAAAAAACCCACATATATGCGTTGCACCAGGTCAAATAAACTATTTGCCTCCAAACAACATCTGGCAGCATCATTGCCAACCAAATTCAGGGAATGTGTACTGCAAGGAACAAAAACCACCCGAGGATTCATTTCTATTATTCTCTTTTGTACACCATTGTCTTTACCCTTCATATTACTCCCATTGTCATAGCCTTGGCCACGTAAGTTCTCAATAGGTAATGACATTCCTTCAAGCTCTCGTAATTCAGTCATAAAAGCACCAGTCGTCTCCTTCAACGGTACAAATCCTAAAAAATGTTCCTTCATGTTCACTTCTGCATTATCCTCAACTGCAAATTTTGACGCATCTACAATGCGAATGATCATTGTCATCTGCTCGATATGACTCGCATCTGGTGTACAGTCCAGAATTATTGAAAAGTATTTTGCAGAATGGGCAACTTCTAAGATTTTCTCTTTAATAGCATTTGCTAGGAGTTAAATTAGCAAATTCTACAGTTTTTTTTCCAAGGTAATACAACCACAGTGGTATCAAGTGCCGCATCCCTAATTCTCCCAAATACAGCGGCCAAACCAATAACACCAAACAGGAACCAACATCGACTTGGAAACGACTACTATATAGGAAAACTGAACACGGAAATTAGAAACCAAATAAATGTTTTATACGCAAATATTCAAGGCCTCTACACGGACCATGCAGGCTGCAAGTTACAATACTTACAGAATTTAGCTACCGAATCCAGCATAGATATTATATGCCTAACAGCAACCCCATTACTCCCAAATGCAGCGGACCAACCAACAACACCAAACAGGAACCGACATCGACCAGGAAACGACCATCACTTAGGAAAATCGAACACGAAGATTAGAAACCCGGTAAATGTATTATACACAAATATACAAGGCTTCTATACGGACCATGCAGACTGCAAATTACAATACTGGCAAAATTTAGCTACGGAAACCAGCATAGATATCATATGCCTAACGGAAACACACTTACATAAGTGCGATAAAGGCTGTGAAAACTGCATCGAGAATACTGAAATAGTATTGCTGGACTACAACATATACAGAAGTTCAGATAGAGTGGCTAGACGAGGGGGAGGGTGTTGTATCTACGTGAAAAACGCACACACATGTGAGGTGAAGGTAAACAAATCAAAGAGCACAGTCGAAGTTATTATATTAGAAGCAAAAGAACTGAACCTACTGTAAGTTCTCAATAGGTAAGACACATGGAGTGCCACATTTCTGAAGAAATGTAAAGACAGTATTGCCAAACCGCTATACTTACTATAGAGGAAATCACTCGACAGAGGACAAATTCCACTGCCATTAAAGAACGCGAACATTGCCCCTTTATTCACAGGTGGTAACGGAGCAATGCCCAAGAATTATCGGCCGGTAGCTCTCACCTCACACCTTATAAAGTGCTTTGAACGTATAATAAGAAGCGAAACTACCTACTACCTACAAGAAAACTTATACAACCCAAATCAACATGATTTCAGGGCTGGAAGATCATGCCTATCACAGCTATTAGACCACCAGGAGAAAATATTGGAAACACTGTGTCGAGGACAAAACATAGATGTAATCTATACTGACTTTGCTAAAGCCTTCGATAAATGTGATCATGGAATCATAGCACATAAACTTAAGAATACACGAATTACTGGAAAGCTGGAAGATGGATATTTAATTTCTTGACGCAAAGAACACAAAGAGTGGTGGTAAATGGAGTCAAATCGGAAGTCTCGGAAGTAGAGAGCTCTGTCCCACAAGGGACAGTACTAGCTCCCTTGCTGTTCATAATAATGATTGTAAATATTGATGCAGATATCAATGACAGTATTGTATCATGTTTCGCAGATGACAAAGATATGCAAGGAAATATTGAACGAAGGTGACAGAGAAAGATTACAAAACGACATTGAAACATTATTCCAGTGGGCAGAAGACAACAATATGAAATTCAACGAAGAAAAATTCCAACTTCTAAGATATGGTAATAACAAGGAGATAACAGATAACACCAAATCCACAAGTCAGGGATCTTGGAGTAATAATGTCGTCGGATGCAGAATTCAGAGAGCACTATAATATCAAAATTACAACGGCTAGAAAAATAATGGGAATCATCTGGAGGAGCTCCCGCAGCAGAAAAGCAAACATCATGCTCAAATTATGGAAGAGTCTAGTCCTACCAATAATTGAGTATTGCTCAGTACTCACAAGCCCATACAAAAAACGAGACATTGCGAACATTGAAGGTATACAAAGGACTTTTACGTCTAAGATAGAGGAAACGGAAGGTGAAGACTACTGGTCTCGACTACAATCCCTGGAACTCTACTCTCTCGAAAGAAGGCGCGAGCAGTACACAATAATATACATATGGAAAAAACTTGAGGGCTCTGTCCCTAACCTTAAAAATGTAATAAAAACAAACTGGAATGAGAGAGGAGGCAGATTTTGTACGGTCCCAGCGGCGGTGGGACAAGGGGCCATGAAAACGAGGATGGAAAATACCCTCAGAATACGAGGCCCAAAGCTTTTCAATGTCCTACCAAAAGAAGTGAGGAATCTCCAGCACACCGACCTGAATAACTTCAAGAACCAGCTGGACAGGTTCCTGTGCAAAGTCCCTGCCCAGCCATGCGTGGCTGGCTACGAGGGCAGGAGATCAGACAGCAATTCACTCCTTCACCAAATCCCGCAAATGAGGCGGGATGCTGCAGAGGAGTCGACCGCAGGTCGATCGTGAACCGTCGTTCAAACTCACCTAAAGTAACCTAAAGTAATGAACACGAGTTTCATGGTCACTTATTTTAAGCAGATGCTCCTTCATGACTGGATCAAACGAACCTAGTTCACACAACTCTAATACCTGGAAAAGAAAAAATGTCAATGAATCACATATAAATTCAATTAATCGCAAAAATAAAATTGGTATTACAATATGTACATTTTGTAGGGGTGACGGAACTTTCCGAACACCCTGTAGGTAGAGAGAAATCACTTCAATGTAAACAGTTATGTCAGTAAGCAATGAAAAAGTGCCATTTACGTGACTGAACATATTACTAGCCTGCAGCCTCCGGAATAAAAGCAAGTATCCTCAATTTTAAAAACTGATGAAAAAAATTATCGTTGTCCTCCCATAATTATTATTTAAATTACCATCTGAGTCAACCAATGGCTCAGTATTGTCCCTCAAGAAGTTTCTATTACTAACGTAATTGTAAAATTTCTTAAGGTTTTATTTACATTCACGAGCTATTTGAATTTCAAAATCACGTTTAGTACATCTCATTAAACGCTTAACATTTCTACGTAAATCTACAGTACATATGTCTGAAAGTGCTGTTGCGCACAGTTCCTTTTATACGTCTTATAGGCTACATTTCTATCTGCTATTGCTTTTCCTATATTTCTATTCCACCATTTAGGTTGCACAATTAATTCATCTCTCTTAACTCTCCTAGGTACACAGCGCTCGTTTAAATTTTATGAATATTATTCTTGAAATTATCCCACATACTAAAACCACTATCTACCACTAACAGTTCATCCCAATTTAAGTTAATGAAACTCTAAAATCATCGAAACTTGCTCTCCTAAAATCATAGTCCTACAAGGTGGCAAGCAGTGAGTGAACTTGAAGTAATGGGTATACAAACGACCGAATGAGCGAGACGTTTAAACTTACGAACGAACGAGTGAATTTTAACCTCAAATTGCTCAAAATGGCTTCCAAAGGCTAGGTAAACGCCCTGAAATCTGAAATGAAGGACCTAGCAAATAAATATAATTCCCTCTTTGACTTAATACACAAAAGTAATAGTGTAATCAAAGACCTTGAGACAGTAATAAAAGTTGTGCAACCTAACGAATTGTTAAAGAGGGACAATGCAAAACTGAAATATAGAAATATAGAGCTCGAAAAGAGTATTCAGTATGCACACGATGAGATAAACGATCTTAAGTCTAACCTAAACTTGCTCACTAAAAACAGTCGTAGTATGGAGATGATAAAAACCGAGCACGATTCAATTAGGAACAAATTAAAAAGCTTGGACGATAATTCACGTGCCAATAACTTAATCATAATGGGGGTAGCTGAAATGTAGAGAGAAACGAACGGCGAAACCAAGAAAAAGGCGGAGGACATAAAAAAAAATAGACTGAATTTGGGAAATATCAAGATCAAAAGTGCCTTTAGATTAAAAAAACAAATTCCACCACAAAGAGCAAATTCTAGAGTTAAAGACACGACTGAATCTAAGACGCCCACTTCAGCTATAAAAGTAATATGTAAGGATAAAACTCAGAGATTTAATACTCAACAACAGAAGAAAGCTGAAAGGATAAAAAATCTTCGTCGATGACAACGTATGTGAAGAAACCCATAAAATTCGTAAAGAAAAGCTCCTTAAACTCATAAAAGCGAGAAGACTCGGGAAAGTTGCCTATTTCATTGGAGCGAAGTTAATTAATTATTAAAGAAAGAGAGACTCCTCCAAAGCGGAATACTTCGGTCAAAGGAGTTCACCTTGTTAGTGAAAAAACATTCGAAGCCATGAGAACTATGAAAAAGCCAGCCAAAAGTCGGCACAAATAAGGCCTGTGAATAACTCCGCACACAATCTCCTCAGTCAACTTTCCCATTCTGGGCTGAACTGGGTGGTAACTTCTTATTCCTGTATTGTGTATTTAGTGAAATTGTTTGAGAACTACTGTAGTTAAAATGGCTTTCATCGATAAAGACTTTCATAATATATGTGCCGATATTAATCATTTCAACTCATTAACAAAAAATTCTATACTGTATCTAGTTTAGAGAATCTAGAACAAGAATCTGGTGTAGATAAATGTATGGTCTCATCGATGGATGAGTTTAATGCATTTGTATTACAAAAAGATATTTATGAAAATCTTTCAGTGCCAAATCTAAACATTCGAAGCTTTCCTAGGAACTATAACTACTTACTGGCCCTTTTGAAAACTTCTACGGTCAAATTTAGTGTTATAATTCTCACGGAAACCTGGTTAAATAGTATTAAAAACCTGTATAATATAGATAATTACGTTGCTTATCATACTGTAAGACAGTGGTCGGCAACCTCTGACCCGCGGGTCAATTGTAGTACAGTATATAGTGTATATATAAAATAATAAAGATTATTACACGTGTGTTTTTTATTTTAAAATGTCCAGAAAATAGTGTATTTTTATTTAAATTTTGAACACTGACCCATTATCAAATTACCAATAAATCAAATTGACCCAATTCCAAAAAAGGTTGCCTACCACTGCTCTAAGAGATGGTCAGGTTGGTGGGGGGTATCTCTGTGTATGTGCATAAAACTTACGACTTTAACAAAGTATTTTCTGTATGTAATAGTGATACTGAAAACCTGATTGTTAATATAAAAGACAAAAGTAATGTATATTCTGTTCATGCAATAGACCACCTAATACTAATATCAATAACTTTTTAATTCACTTAGATAACATAAGCACACCGGACAAAAAATTAGTCACCCCTAATAGCACCGATAGTAGGAAGTTCAAGGTCACACAGAGGGCGCTGATGTAGCATTGGTAAGTGACAAGTAGCGGTGACGTAGCACACAGGATCAGATCTGTTTCGTGAGGTGGTGAAGAACAAAGTGTGTGTTGGATATAGTCTGCAAAATGGGTCGTGAGGCAGACGTTACTCAGTGGCAAAAAGGAGCCATCGTGTTTGGCAGAGCCCACGGACACAAAATGTCTGAAGTAGCCCAATTTGTTGGTGTGTCAACGCGTACTGTCCAGCGAGTTTACAAAGAGTGGTGTAGTTCGCAATCAACTGAAAATCGACGGCGTAACTGTGGCCGGAAAACAATTCTCGACAATAGGGACCGCCGCCATGTTTCTCGTCTAGTAACTGCAAATCGTTTTCAAACCAGAGAACAATTGCTCCAAGAAACCAATGAGGTTCTCCAGCGACCAATTTCCGAACGGACATTGCGACGAGAACTGCATGCGATGGACATCTGGAGCAGGGTACCACGGAAGAGGCCGCTGTTAACAGCAAGTCACAACTTGGCACGTTATAAATGGGCTCAGAGGCAAAAACTGGACTGCGGCAGATTGGGAACGTGTAATTTGGTCCGATGAGTCCCGTTTTTGTTTGTTCTCCAATGATGGGAGGCGACGAGTACATCGCAGGTCCAATGAAGCCTTTAATCCTGAATGCGTCGAAGGTGTTGTTCAGGCTGGAGGTGGTTCCGTGATGTTCTGGGGATGTTTTTCGTACCACGAAATGGGCCCTCTCGTTCCAGTGACGATGAATTTGAACCAGCAGGCGTACCTCCGCATACTAAACTCGCCGGATTCGTGCGGTTATCAAGGCCAGAGGCGCCGTCACAAGTTATTAGGTACATTCTGAGAGGGGTGACTAATTTTTTGTCCGGTGTGCTTATTATGCAACTTCCATAAATCGAATGCCATAGTTGCGGGTGACTTCAACATCAATTTGCAATCTGAAGCAATCTCTTATAAATTTTTAAACTTAATGAATTCTTTCTATCTTAGTCATAGGTGTATGGGATTGCACTTTACTGGGTGAGGCGGAAAAATTTGCCCTGATTTCCGCATAAGCACTATGAGTAGCATAAAATAACACAAAGGTTACAGTATGAGTAACATATATTAAAGCCTTTTTGATATAAAAACATTACAATTTACAAAAATGAGATAAAATTTTGCTACAACATTTCTGAATGACAAGCAAAACTACAGCATTGCAGTTGATATAGAATTCAGTAAGTCCTCAACTTACGTTTTAATTATTAACTACAAATATAGTAGCAAGTAATTAATTAACCTCAAGAAGTAAAAAAAAAAAAAAAAAAAAAAAAAAAAAACTCGAGTCTGCAACTATGGTAATCGAATAACAGAATATACGATTGATAAGATATTTGTAAATAGCAATGCCCTCATAAATTCTGGAATTATAACCACAAGTTACATCAGTGATCATTTTCCTACTTACGCTATATTCAATAACATTGTTCAGGTTGCGGACAAAACTACTATTGATTACAGAATATTCTCAGAGGTTAACAAAAGAAAATTTATTGGGGCTGTAGAAAATACTCGATTTGACTGTGACGAACCTATAAATGACCCAGATCATATGTTTCAGTTATTCTATGACACCTTATTCCATATTTTTAACATTTGCTTTCCTTTAAGGAGAAAAACAGTTTCGCCCAAAAGTGTCGCAAATCCATGGATCACTCCAGGAATTATCACTTCAATAAAGAACAGAGATAACTTATTCAAATTGCAATTACAAAGAAAAATTCCTAAAGTACAATATACTCAATACAGAACCAAATTAACTAAAATAATCAAAATTGCAAAATATAACTATTATAACAATCAATTTTCCAAACATAAAAAAAGGAGACATGAAAAACACTTGAACAACCATAAACAGTCTTCTCGGAAACCAAATTAAGAAAAATTCAATAGAGAAACTAAATGTTGATAATAAAGAAATTACTGATGATACTTCTATTGCAGACTCTTTAAATATACATTTTACTTCAATAGCGGATAAGCTTCGCTAACAATTATTAAATAATGATTACTCACCTCTAGAATATATGCCACCCAGCCCACTAAATTCATTTTCTTTTGTTCCTGCTACTTCTACTGAGGTCCAGAATATTATTGGTAACTTAAAAAATACAAAAAATAACATTCATAACATTCCTGTACCTATACTGAAACTTGTTAAAGATAAGATACCTAACTTTGGCTAAAATTAATTATCAATCCTACACTAGCAATAAATTACAGGCCGGTGTGTTCATTATCTGTGTTCAGCAAAGTTTTTGAAAAAAATTGTAAGTAGAATGCAGCGATATTTAGAATCCTACAATTTATTATCTCCAAATCAATATGGCTTCCGTAATAATAAAACAACGGAAATGGCTATTTTAAATCTTATGGAAAATGCAAATATAGCTAAAGGGAGCAAAGAAATATCATCATCACTATTTATGGATTTGCATAAGGCGTTTGATATAACAGACCATAATATTTTACTTAATAAATTATATTGTTACGGCTTTAGAGGAGCAATCACCGATTGGGTTAAAGGTTATTTGTCCAATAGATATCATTTTGTATCAGTAAATAATGTTTGCTCAACTAAAGTGCTCGTCAAACATGGTGTACTACAGGGCTCAGCTCAGTTCTGGGTCCACTGGTTAATTCAGCTAAGAATATATTTCAGAATTCATCAGTGTAATGATATGGTTGACCACCAATAAACTCTTCTTAAATACCAGCAAAACAAATAATTTCATGATTCTTACTAATAAAAGAAATGTATATCTTGATGAACTTAATGTTAATGAAATCGCTATAAAGGAGTGTACTGTAACAAAATTTCTTGGTGTAATGCTAGATAAGCGTTTGCAATGTTGTGATCATGTAAATTATATCGCGAAAAAGATTTCAAGAAGCGTTGCTATAATGTTTAAACTTATAAATGTAGTTCCTAAAAAAGTTTTATTGACTCTTTTATCATACTCTTGTTCTTCCTTATATAACGTACTGCACCCTTCTTTGGGGAAACTCCCCCAACAACGCATTAAACACTATCTTTGTCATCTAAAAAAAGAGCAATGTTATCTGATGCTGATTTCCTTGATCACTCTAGTGCATTATTCAAAGAGCTAAACCTACTAAAGCTCAATGATGTACTCAAACTGGCACATTTTATTTTTATTTACAAGTGTAAAAACAAAATCATTAATTTACAATGGGTAAATAGATATTTTGTAACAAGAAATCCACTCGTATCAGACCAGAAATAGATCAAAGCTTGTTATACCTCAATTTAGATTGTCTTCATCTCAAAAACTACCCATTTTCATTAGATTGAAACTATGGAATGATTTAAATGTCGATATAAAAAAATATTGTGAATGTAAATTCGTTTAAAACCAAGTTGAAATCCTGATTAATAATAGCATACTAACAAAATCTAGATTTAATGTCCATTACTATTGTTTATTAATTTCTCGTGTGTAATCTAGTATTAATTAAAGACATTTCTTGTGATTGTTCAGTTCTTACCTCTCGTGTATAATACTGGTTTCTTTGTATGGTATTGATATAATGCCTTTGATGGTGACCTTGCATTTGTCATATTAATAATGATAATTTAAGATTAATACATACTTTATCTAATAATAATACATATTTAGGGGCCTACTTATTATTAATTAATAATAAGTAGCTGTTTATTTTTAATACGAACCCAATAAAGCCTAAAGCTTAAGGGCCAAGTTAAATAAAATAAATAGTCCAGCTTCACAGTTATTTATGTCATTGTAAAACCAATGTATTTATTTTATTATTAATAAAGGTTATTTAATTAAATTCAGTTATCATGAAGTTATTTAATTCTCTAGGTTTTAACTAACCGAAAAGGGTATTATGCTATGATCGCTATTGCATAAACTTTCTCCGACGTCAACATTTCGAACAAAATTATCATTTGCTAAAGCTAAGTCTAAAATATTCTCAATAGTCTTCCAACACGTCTTTGAAAAGAAAATAATCATTTAGAAAACCTATCAAACGTAAACCCACAGCATCGCTTTTAAGGTAATGAAATTAACGTTTGGGCAGTTAAAATCCTTGACAATAATTGATATCTTACGCGCAACTATGCTACTTAAAATATTATACAGGGTGTCCATAAATTATTCACCCCATTATAAGCTTTAATAAATTCGTTATTATAGGAGCTATCTTAAAACGGGTGCTAGGACAACTGCCCCCCCCCCATAAGTAAATAAAAATTAAATAGGAATTAAATTTATTAATATTTATAAAAAAAAAAAAAAACTTATGAGAGTTCATATTTATTAAAATTTACTAAAAAAAAATTAAAACTTGCTTGGAAAAGAGGTTTTAATGCTAAAAATTCAAATTATTTGCAAGTTCTTTCTGCTCCACATAAATAAACCCATCGTAAATAAGCTTAATTTTTCCACGTTCACTTTTGACAAACTCCATGATAGGGGATATAAAAATCACAAAGAATTTGGGTTCTTTTGCATTATCCTCCCAACACTAATTTTTTTATATAATGTTGGTTTGGTTTTCATTATGGTACTTTATTTTCCTTCCATTATAAAAAAAATTAGTGTTGGGATTGGATTAGATTAGGTTAGGTTAGGTTAAAAACAGACAGCCCGCCGCAAGTGTTTTGCTAACGTACTTTATTTTCCTTCCATTATAAAAAAAAAATTAGTGTTGGGAGGATAATGCAAAAGTACCAGAATTTGTAGAGCTGTTTGCGCACTGCGTGTAGATCAAGCACTTAATTTAACTTTCTAGGGCAACCACCAACTTTGACTTTCAAAACGACCTTTCAATAAGTGTTGCCAACTGTTTAAATATAATTAATTAATCCATAGTATATATAAAATACAATAAGTCTTGCCAACTGTTTAAATAAAATTAAGTAGCTAAACTTCATAATTTTATTATAAATAAGCAATAATTGGAAAATTTTTTGTTAAATATTGCTCTTTTTAAATCTAATTTTTTTTCAGGCTACAATAAAATTAAGCAAGAATTGGCAATAATGTTAAATATTGTTTTAGCTTGCCATTTTTTAAACGTAAATTTAATTTCTATTTACTTATGGGGGGCGGTTGTCGGGGGGGGGGGGGGGGGGGGGGGAGTTGTCCGGACACCCTTAAAAACGGTTTGTGGCAATTAATAACAACTCAAGAAATTTTTATTTTAATTCAGTAAACCTCCACGTGAGCCCCATTGGTAGCACGCAGAACATCAAGGCGATAGATGATTTCGTTCCAAACATTAAGAAGCATGTCTTGCGTGATGGAAGCTAATGTCTCTTCAATCCGGTGTCTTAATTCTGTGATGTTAGTAACCTTCTTTGCATACACTCTGTCCTTTGTGTAGCCCCATAAAAAGAAATCCAGAGGCGTGATATCCGGGGAACGAGGAGGCCATGGAATAGGGCCATCTCGCCCGATCCAACGAGAAGGGAACTTTTCATTGAGGAACCTCCGCACTTCTAATCCCCAGTGTGGCGGTGCTCCATCTTGCCGAAAGAACACACGGGGCTGCATATCCTCAAGCTGAGGTGCAGCATACCATTCAAGCATATCTAGGTAATTTGTAGCCTTCACAGTGTTCTCATGGAAGAAAAATTTTCTCCTCCTTCACTGTCGCCATTGTGCCCCTAGTGGATGTTCTGCGAAATAAAGAAAAAAAAATTTGAGTTGTGTTATTAATTGCCGCAAACCGTTTTAAGATAGCTCCTATAATAACGAATTTATTAAGGCTTATAATGGGGTGAATAATTTATGGACACCCTATACATTTTAACCTCAAATTCTACTCCTTGTGAAGAAAGTCTATATACATCGCCAAAACTAAAGATTAAATTATTAGCGCTAATTTCCGAAATAATTATATTAACTGGTCACTGGCATTAACCGTCTTTTGAACTGGACGAAGACTTTCTTTACAGTACGAGTACACCCTCTCTCATTTTACCACTTCTATCCTCGTTAAAAAGTTTATACCTTTTAATATGGTATTCACTCGTAAAGTCCCTATCCGCACTTTTAATCCACGATTCAGTTATTGGTACAATGTCATAATTTTCAACGTGAACCAAAGCTTTAAATTCGTTAAACTTATTCCTTAACGTTCTTCGCATTAAAAAACACTACAAAAGTAAATAGACACCACGATGATTGTCCACAAGAACGAGTGGCAAAGGTCAACTGAAATGCCAGAACGTGTCAGCTTTACATAATGTAAAAGGGAAAACAAATTTCTAAATATAGTGACTCGATAAAATTGTTGTTATTTATTGACGTTTATCATCAAATCAAAAACTATGAAAAAAACCGAAGGTGTCTATTTAATTTTGTCAATTAAGCACGCGTTAAATAGCTCTCAAACGTATTCTCAAAACTGGGGATAATTATGACCCCAACATAAGTAAACATCGAGAACCTCTATCGACCCACGCAAGAGGGATTTGGGCATGAACTACTTACGGGCTACGTGGTGGACACATCGCAACACCGCTTCCCATTAGATCAGCGAGGTTAAGCGACGTTGGGTCTGCTCAGTTGTTGGATGAGCTACCGTCTTCTACATTCGGATGATATAGCGACCCTTAGATGGTTTGGATTCCACGTAAAGCCGTAGGTCACCTCCGTCACGTAACCACCTCATACATTATTATTATTATTATAATCGCTAGAAAGTAACTTTTTTCTCTCCCATAGTAGACCTTCGCATCACCAAGTTCCACGTCTCTCTCTCTCTCTTCCCTATCGACGAAGTATACGAGTAAAACGCTTCACGTAAAAATAACTAAAATATTTATTAATTCATTACTGTAAAATAAATATAAAATTCAAGGAACATTTTAAGTTTATTACAAGTGTGTATATTTATAGTTTACTAAAAATTTAATGTTAAATTAGGAAAAAAAAAAATACAGCAATAAAATTACCTTCAATCAATTCATTAGCCAACACCTGAATTCGCCTTTCAAAACAACTCCCAAAATAGATAAAAATTACTTAAAGCAAATGTTGATTGTTTCACTAATTATATATTTTTAATAAATAACTATAAACATTTTAAGAAAATTTATATCAGAATCAAACAGTAAAAAATAGATTTTTAAAACATTTCTAAACTGGGTCACGCAAGAGTGGAATAAAAAGGCGTTTAATTTGTCCTAAGCTGATAATCTCCATTCTGGGTAATGTATCTGACCCAGGGCAAGGCCTGATACCCGGATTTTTCAATGATCTTCAAATAGCGTACCTGAAATGGAGTTGTTTTAAGTCAAAGGATAAATTATTTCAAAAGAAAAATGTTAAAATTTTGTTTTTTCGAAGTTGCAAATTCAAATCTCGAAATAGTATATAGAGAACAGCACCGAATAATTTTTGGAATTTTGTACCTTTTCTTAAGAGGATGACATCACTTTATGAAATAATAATGACCTCTCATTAATTAAGGTTCTCATATTTCGTACATTTGAGCTAGAGCTACTAAAAGCTATTAAAAGAGGGGGAGTGGGGGCTACACTATCATACAGATAAGTGGTCTCCAACTTTTGTGGCGTTCATGGATCTTGAAAAACCGTATGATAGGGTTGACAGAAAGGCGTTTTTGGCAAGTGTTGCAGCTGTATGGGTGCATGGGTCATTGTTGAATGCGGTGAAAAGTGTTTACCGAGAGAGTAGAGTATGTGTACGTGTGGGAAGAGAGGAGGGGGAGTGGTTTCCAGTGAAAGTGGGTCTACGGCATGATTGTGTGATGCAGTGTAAGTTTGTATGGTGATCAAATGGAAGTGGCATGTTTCAGGTACTTCGGGGTGGATGAGGCAGAGGTGGAGCACAGGGTGGAAGAAGGGGCAAAGGTACTGGGTGCTCTAAGAAGTATTTGGAAGGAGAGATCAGTGTCTATGGGTGTGAAGATGAGTTATGTATGAAGGTATAACAGTGTTGTATGGATGCGAGGCTTGGGTGGCGAATACGAAAGGAAATGCTTGAGGACGATCTGCGGGGTAAGGCGGATTGATCGTGTGAGAAACAATGTTATCCGTGAGAGATGTGAGAATCGAAGGAGTCTTGTGGAAAGCAGATGAGCGGGGTGTTAAAATAGTTTGGGCATATGGAGAGGATGAGTGAGGACAGGATGCTAAAGAGGATTTACGTGAGGAAGGCTTTGGGTCAGCGGGGCCTGGACGTCTGGGAGGGTGAAAGATGCGCGCTAGATAGAAAAAAGTGGAGCGATGTGGTATATGGGGTGCGACGGGCTGGCAATGTGCCGACTCAGGGTGTATGAAGCGGTCTGGGTAAACCGTGTAGTAGTCTGCGGGGCTGGGCTGTGGATAATGTTGCCCCGAGGCTGGGGCATTATTGTCATATCAGCTGATGAAGTAAATGTGAGCAATTGAGGCGCTTCCTGCCTGTTCCTGACACGACCTCACTGCGGTGGGAGAGGCGTTTGGGTATAAAATATATAAAATATGGAGTTTGAGCTCACTTGTATTCCTGAAGTAGTGAAGTAAGGAATCTCGAATTTGACTTGAATCGGGGGTTTTCCTTCGCTCTCTTCACTAACCACGCTCGGCAAGCCAAAGTGAGCTCTCATCAGGTATTCTTTTCCCCCCTAAAATAAATAAATAAATAAATATTCGTTATTTATTTCAGTTTCAAAAAGGTTTTGCATAATTTTGAAACTTTGATCTTTAAGAGATTTTTCCTAAGTATTAAAATTAAGTCTTACAGGGAAACTTTTGATGGTCCAAACGATGCAGTTCTTCTCCGGCGTGTATTTCACAGAACCAATCGAGGTCTTGAACTTGGGAGAATCGGCGTCATTTGGTACTGGAATGATTATTTCAACGTTGTTGGCCGTCGACCGCCTTTTGAACTGAGATTTGGCTTTCACCATAATCTCCACTCGACTGTGGGCGTGTCGTTCTATCACAGACTCAATCCAAATCAATGGCTTCACCTTCAAAAATAAGCGCGTCTCGTATTAACTTAAAAGCTCTCATACTTTTAAACTTCACTTTAATATCTAATTCAGACTGATTCATTATCGTTGCTAAGCTGTTTTAAGAATGCGTGTTTGTCATAAGATCTCTCACTTTTGTTTTAAATATGAAGCTACCATTAATACGTCTAGCAATAAACAAAAATGAGACCATAACCGCATTACAAACTCACGTGTGTGTTTAGACGGTAAGACATCAACTCAAATTCTCCATCCGGAGGGATAAACGAAATAGTGCGGTCATTCTCAAACCTAAAAAAAAAAACCAGTTAATATTATAGTATTCATATTAGTACAGGGTGGTTCAAAAAATGTATGCAACTTTAACAGCTTATAATAACCCTTTTACTATTTAAGTTATTGTAATGAAAACTTTTAATGTGTCGAAAAACTCCAAATTTTCTCTTACTATGTTACAGGTGGGTGAAAATGTATCAGCTACCAAATGAACAAAGGACTTTTATTGTGACTCACTGTTTGAAAACATCTGCAACACGAGTGGTTCGAGAGTTTCGGAGACAATGCCCAGAAAAAACAACAAAAACAAAAACAAAAACAACAACAACAACTACTACTACTACTACAACAACAACAACCATATTTAATTGCGAAGTAGTTCAGTAATAATGGAACAGTTCATAACCAAATTCGTAAACACAGTTGTCGCCGAGTAACTGCGCGTACAGAGGAAGCGAGTGACTTCATACACCAATACACAGAGCCCCAAGAGGTCAGAAAGGAAACTTGGCGCAGAACTGTCAATTTCACGATCGACTGCTCACCGTATTTTACGGGAAGACCTACACACGTTTCCCTACAAAGTTCAGCGTTTACAAAAACTGACAGAAAATGACCAGCAAGTACGTACTGACTTACGTACAAAAATAAGTGAGATGGTGAACGGGAAGGACCTGGATTTGAATTAACATTCTTTTTAGTGATTAACATTTATTTGAATGGCTTCGTCATCAAGCAGAATTACAGATACTGGGGTTTGCAGAAACCGGACGTTTTTGAAGAAAAGCCTTTGCATACTCCCAAGGTGGTTATATGGTGCGGACCATGGGCGTACGAGGCAGGGGGTCGGGAGAGTCCGCAGTCGTGCCTTCCCATACTCTCTGTCGGGTCCATAGTATAAAGAAGGGGAAGGGGAAGGGGAAGAGAGGGAGGAAAGAAAAAAGTAGGAAAGACAAAGGATGTTTGGGTAAAAAAAAAAAAAAAAAAAAATGAAAGTTTGTTAATTTTAGAGAAGTATTTTACTTTACCACATACAAAAGGGTTGGTTAATCGATACAATAAGCTCTGGTCTTCTAAAAGATTATCTCACGAGGTACTAGATCAATCTTAAGGACTGGAGCTGTCGATCTAGGGGGTCCCTAGCCTGTCTGGTCCAATCGTTTGGACCCCCCAGAGGCTACTTAGCCCGTACGCCTATGGTGCGGACTAACTGGGAATCAAATTATTGGACCATACTTCTTTGATGATAACGGTGAGGTTGCAACAGTAAACTCAACGTTACAAGACAATGTTGGAGGAGTTTACCTAACCTAATATACGTCATGTCAGAAGTCAAATTTGGTTTCAGCAAGACGGAGCGACAGCTCACAGCTGGACTATGCATGGATCATCTCCAGCAGCAATTGAGACTCATCAGCAGAGGTGGTGACATTAACTGGCCATGTAGGTCCCCGGATTTTTCACCCCTAGATTTTTATTTACGGGCTTATTTGAAGGTAAGTGTCTTTCAAATGAGGTCTATACCAGTGGCAATTCAAGATGTCATTGTAAACTTTTCCAGAAAGCTGCAATATTGCTCGAATCAGGATGGAGTACACTTTGAGCATATTCTGACATAAAAATGAGTAGGTACTAAAACTACCCAAGTTTTTCGTTTTGTTAAAAATTGTTTCATTAAAGATAACTTAAATAGTAAAACGGTTATAAGCTGTTAAAATTGTATGCATTTTTTTTAACAACCCCGTATAAATACTTGTATAATTAAGAAATAAAAGAATTACTCTCATTTGAAAATGGTCAGTAATAATGATTAACAAGCCTGTCATTTACTCAATGAACATCCGCAAGTGCAAGTTCCTGGAGAACTTTTTTATTATGCTCAACTCAAAATCTACCTTTTGTTCATGAACAAATATTTAGAAATGAATTAACACTATCTTTCCACAATACAAAATACCTTTGGCAATCACACTCACTTTTTTAAAGAATTGTTCTAAACAGTAAAAATGAAGGCGTGTTGTGTATTATTTTCTAGTATAAGATTCAATATGAGCTAAAAGGTTCTTGATTTATATAAATTTTTTGTCAACAATGGACTGAAATATAAACAGTGCAGATTGCATTATGTGTGTGTGTGTGTGTGGTGTGTGTGTGTGTGTGTGTGTGTGTGTGTGTCAGGGCCGGATTAAGACCTTTAGAGGCCCTAAGCACTTAAAAGATTTTGGTGCCCCATATATATGTAATTCAAAATATAAACAAAAATAAACCATAAAATAAAATTTTATTTTTTGAAATGAAACAAAACTTACAGTAAGATGGAAAATAATGTTTATTTTTGTATACTTCCACTTCATTTATATTTGAAAAGTTTTCTCCTACTTTTTTTAATTGCAAAGTCTTTGATCAGATCCTCAAAACTAATCTTACGTAACACATCTGCTTCTATACTTAGTAGAGATAAGGCATCCAGCCTGCCTTGTTGCATAGTTGTTCTGTTGGTATTTTTAATATACTTCAACTGAGAAAATGAACGCTCAGCTGAGCAATTTGTGACCATTAATGTTGAAAATATACGAAAGGCAATTTCTACATTTGGGAAGGCACACTCAACATTTTCTTCTACAATTATTTTATAAAGTTCAGCATGACTGAATCTTGTTTTTACATTTACTATAGCACACGAAAATATTTAATCTATATGTATTTTTAATATGGCGCTCAAAGATTTGATATAAACAAAATAATAACGCAAAGCGTAAAGTGTGTGATTACAACGAAATATATTTATTCTCTCAAAAGGGTTGTTGTTCACTACAAATTCAAACAATGAAAAAAAATAAATACTATATATGAATATATATAATTCAGTTTTCAACAGCTTATAGGCTATAAGCCGCGATTATAATAGTATAATAAATCCATGGTAAATCCGACAATGGAAAATTTCTGTGGTGCCCCCCTTCCCTTGATGCCCTAAGCACGGGCTTATTTTGCTTAATGGTTAATCCGGCCCTGGTGTGTGTGTGTGTGTGTGTGTGTGCGCGCGCGCTCCGCTACCACTCAAAATTATGGGTTATGCTATTTTTGCTTATTGTCCCAATAATTTATATTGAGGTTTAATGTATGTTATCACACACGTTAAACAGTAATTTATATTATTAGTTAAGCTAACTAATAACTAATGTTTATGGAACGACTGTCTCACTGACCACTAAGACCTGGGAGGAGGAAGTTATAAAGACATTTCTAAATCGTAATTTTTTATTCAGGAAGGAGGCCAAGGGCGAACACCCTCAAAAAATGACCCCCATAGAAAGAGAAGAAGCGGGCCAAAAATACCAATATTAATTTTTTTTTCATTTTTAAAAGATTGTGTAGTGTGAAGATGCGTGCGTGTGTAGTGAGGAAAAGAGGGAGAAGCGCGCGGTTTGAGAGCGTGCTGGGCTGCTCATAGGGTAGATGAGATACGGAAAAAGATCAGCTAAGGAGGACAGTGATAGGAGAAACGGAAGTTCCAGCACTCTCTGTCTCCCACTTAACATCACCCCCAGGAGTACTTCCCCGGTCGATTGGCGACTACAATCTCGTCCTTCACTCTGATGTATACGAAACTATTTTCCATTATTTAAAGAGACATTTGCCTTATTTAAATATAGTATCCAAAGGAAAAGTGTAATGAAAAAAAGTTGTTGAGGAAGACAGTCCCAGAGAGAAATTGCAAAACAAGTGTTTCTCAAAATGGAGTATTTAAATACTGAAAAGATGGTCCACTAAAAGTGGTTTCATCAGCATAACCGCAACAGGATCTGTTAAAACAACCAACTTCTTTAAAGTGACCTCGAGACTCAGAATACTTAAAACATTGTAAAAACAAAGGTACAAAGCATGTATCGGACTGGGAAAAAGAAGCTTCTCAACAAGTGTTCATGGGTAAGTCGAGTGCGTGTGATGCGGAATCAGCACATCTCCACCTGTCCACCTCCCATCGCCGACATGGGTGATTTAAAGGATCAGAAAGCGAGTCAATTTAAGAGAATGGAAATTGATGATGAGCCTCTCTCTTCTGCTTCAGAAAAGTCAGACGGGAATCAAGAACGTTGCTAAGGCAACGTCCATTGCCTGCAATCTCCAGTGTATCAAAACCATCCAGTGACGTACTCGAAAGGCAAAAGGATGATCACGTGACAATTGCGAGACTTCCTAAGTCCGAGAATATTAAAAAGAAAACTCGCTCAGGGCTTATGCAGACGTTCTGAAGAACCCTCGAAATTGCAACCAACTCAGCAGTTAACTGAAGCCACGGGGAAAGTCATCGAAATAGTTCCCAGAGGGCTTACCACAACAAAATCTGCACCACCAGAAGACCTTGACCCATCTGCATAAAATATAACTTTGCCTGAGTGAAAACAAAACTGATGTTCCAACAAGGAACTCAGAAGTGTGGTGGTGTGGTGGTGGTGGTGGTAGTAGTAGTAGTAGTAGTAGTCGCATTGGAAATATACAACCAAGCAACAGGAGCACTTCACTTAAAGAAAAGGCAAAGGAGGCTTCCTCGGTATCAAAGTCCGGGAAGCAAAAACCTTTCTAGAAGATTCCGACAGCGCAAGCCATGCACGAGGTCTTGGTAGTGTCTCTGAGATGGGCAAGAGAAATTTAAGGACGACTTCACGGAGGATACCAGAGATGAATGCGAACTTCTGTGCAGGCGACACCACGCTGGGAGCTTTCTCGATTGCCGGTATGAAAGTAGGAAAACACCAGCATCAGTATAGAGAACTTCCATCAGAGAGGTACGGCGGAAAGCCCCGTGTGGTAAACAGTATAGTACCAGGAGGTACGAGAGGCGGACAGAAAATTTTTCTACCATAATCGAAGAGGAGTTCTGTCAGTCCCAGAAGAAGCGTGTGAGATGAAGGGTCACCGGTTCTTAAATTAAAATGCGAAATGCAAAAACTAGAACGGTAGATCACTTCACTTTACTTGAAATTTACAAAGATGATGACGACGCAAAGCCTAACAATAGTCCGCCTCAACTTTCAGTCGGCTCACAAGTAGGCCTGCCATCAGGTTAGATTAACGTGAAATAAAGTCACTACATGAAAGAACTATCATTTCAAACGGATTGAACATTAAAAGCGTGACGAAGCAATTACTATAAATAGTTTTCGACTGAATTTTGTTATTTTTATCAGCTCATCGTCCAAGAACCTATTTGCCAAAGATTTTGAGGGGGAGGGAGACGCAACACTACCTTTGAATATTTTACCTTGAAAGTCTCACACACTGATGGAACTTGACATCTTCCAACTCTACGCTTTTGCTCTTGCCTCTGCCTGTAGACTCGAACAAAACCTTGTCATTGAGACCAAGACGTAATTCTGGCATTCCTGACAAGTATACTCTCATCTTAATGCTCCCAACAATCTCTGAACGCAAAACATTACCGTTACAATTCGCCTGAAAGAGAAGAATTTGAACTTAAACTTCCTTTTCAATTGCTGTAATGAATTTTCTGTAAGTATTTAAGTTTTGACGAAAACTGTAATGATTTTTTTTTTCACAGTGAAAAAACCACACCCATGACAAGTGATTGGCAGAAAGTTGATGTGGAAAAATGCTAACCAATTTTGTACCACTATCTAACCTAGTGTACATCTAATGTGAGTATAAGATTCACATGCATTAAAACTACATGTTAACCAAAATTCCATCAAAATCAATCAAACTTCTATTCTGCTTAAAAAAAAAAAACAATACAGGAAATTGTCTCAACTGCCCTAATGTTTAAGGTTTAATTTTAGTAGCCTCGTATGGAAAGAAAACTGAGAAAGAAAATTCATTCAAATGTGAATACCAACCAACAAATTAACTCCTTCAATAACATCGAGAAAAACTTCATTTTTCCTGTACTTGATTCCTTCTGATCTCCAAGACACAGCATTGGTCACAGCCATTGGAGGTCTGGGTGCAATCTCTAATTTGTGTCCTTCCTGTGTGATGTATCTGCAAGATGATTTTCAAATGAAAACTCCAAATTGAACAGAGACATTCCATAATTCTTAAGCAGAAAAAGACTTCAATGAAGCCATTAATCTGTGATGGTCTACAATGGAAGTCAAATAACATTACCAATCAAATTTTGTAGTAGTTTGAAACAATTTGGTACTCAACAATCTATGCCTAGATGAATCAGTCAACCAGTGTCTATCAAATGGTGAAAGAACTCTAAATTAGGCGAAAGGATTAAGAAATTTATTTAGGCTTCCTGGCAAATGAAAATAAAGACCACATTGAATTACAAAAATGAAACTTACTCTTGCAAAATTTTGCTGTCTGTCGTTTGAGGGTAACCAAAGTCAAGTAACTCATCCAAAAGTTCATAAATTAAAACAAAATTGTCCCTTATGCTTTCCTCTTCAAGTTCCTTGCAATATAAAAAGTAGAACCTTTATAAGAAATGGAAATTGAGCAACTAGGGTCTATCTCCTGTTTTGAGTAGGACTATGTGAAGCAGAACTTTAGGCCTTTGTTAGTTTGATTAACCTAATGATGGGATGTCTGCAATATTTTAGTTTTTATTTAGAAATCTATTTATGAATGAGTGAAAATTTAAGTGATTTTTTTTTAGATAACTATGCTTATCTATGGGGTGGTAAACAATGATTGCCCCCCCCCCCCCCATGCACAGATGAAACTAATAGAGGTACAGAAAAACTGATTGTTGCATCTTTTAGACAATTTAATTCTACATCCAAATAAAGCCACTCAATAGTTGGTGTTGCCTCCTTGTGCTTGGCGGATGGCTTCAAGTCGGCAAGGGGTAGGTGGTGAGGAGAGAGTCAAAAAGGTCTGTCATACTCAAGATTTTGGAGGATTGTTTCGATGTGCTGCTCCATGGTCCAGCGGCAGAATCGGGTGGCTGGTTGTTCAGCAAGCATCAGGGATTCCACTCAGTCTTTTAGGATGGATCCTGAAAGATTCTGTCACTGGACCATGGAGCAGCACATCAAAACAATCCTCCAAAATCTTGAGTACGACACTGACCTTTTCGAGTCTCTCCTCACCTCCTACCCTTGCTGACTTGAAGCCATCCACCAAGCACAAGGAGGCAACACCAACTATTGAGTGGTTGTGTTTAAATGTAAAATTAAATTGTCTAAAAGATGCAACAATCAGTTTTTTTGTACCTCTATTAGTTTCATCTGTGCAGGGAGAGGGGGGGGGGGGGCAATCATTGTTTACCACCGCTTACATACTCTATAATTTAGAAACTACTCACCTTAAAATATTCTGTGAAGACTGATACAAGTTTATGAAGAAAGGCAAAGACAAGTGATGCATTTGCATTTATTCTAGTTGTTGAGACAACATACAGATTGCTAACTTTCACATAGCAAAATGTTGCTTCAGATATCTGGAGAGGAAAAATTAAAACATTTATGATACACTACTCTCAAACAATATTACAAGTCTTATGAAAGAATCAATAGCCACTTATTGAGACTACAATAAATGTAAAATACATATATGTACGTATTTACATACATGACATCCATTGTGTACTGGTAATTTTCCTGTAATTGTATACAGTAATTGTTTTCTATTTTCTATAATTATTTTGCTGTTTTTATTTATGTACTACTGTATATTGTACTTTATACCGTATATTTTTTCTCTAAGTGAACATGCAGATAGTAGAGAGTATACTGTATAAGAGAACTTAGTAAAGGGAAAAAAAAGATTGGGCCTATCTCAAATGTCTGCTTGTTAATTTTTTTTTTTTTTTTTTTTTTTTTGTATTGGGGCGTTTACCGCCATTTCCCGCTATATGGTAGCGGATATCATGGCGAGGCGGAATACGAGAAAGAGAAACGGAGACGGAGAAAAGGCACTAGAAAAGGGAGAACAGCGGACTACAGGTGAGAAGCCACCTAAAGCTCAGATAGGATGCGAGATTGGGAGAGGAAGAGGAAAAGACGGTCAAGCGAGAAGAGAGGGCTCTCAGCGAGCATAAGGCGTAAACGTTCTGGGAGGGGGAAATCAGAAAGGAACGGAAAAGCGCGACGACGTACTGACGACAGGGTGGGGCATTCCACAAGGATGTGAGAGACGGTGAGGGGCGACTGGCAGGAGGCGCAACGAGGAGCCTCCTGCCGGAACATAAGATAGCCGTGCGTGAGGCGCGTATGGCCGATGCGAAGCCGCGCAAGGACGACCTCTTTGTGTCTGGAGCGGGTGAAAAGAGGACACCCAATATGACAGACGGGGGCGGATGGACCAGAGTTTATTTCCGGTGGCATCGTCCCAGGACTGTTGCCACATGCGATCGTAAAAGGAACGAAAGACCTGCACATAGTCTGAGAAGGGGAGCGGGCGGGGTAGGGGAGGCAGCGAGGCGGCGGACCGGGCTAAGCGGTCCGCCGCCTCATTACCGGAAACACCAACATGGGCGGGAACCCAGCAGAAGGTGACCCGGATCCGGTGAATGGTGTGCAGGACATGGTACTCCTGTTGAATAAGGCGTACGAGGGGGTCCGGGGAATCATAGCGCTCGAGCGCCTGAAGGGCGCTCAGCGAGTCCGAAAAAATGGTACAGGAGGACCGCGAACAACCCGATACCAGACGGAGGGCTTCCAGAAGGGCAAAGAGCTCCGCGGAAAAGATGGAGGCCTGAACCGGCAGGGGGATACCCCGGGAGGTAGGTGACAATGACGGAGAGAAGACGGCGGCCGCGACACCTGCAGGGGAGCGCGAGCCGTCGGTGTAGACGGGAACGTCGTCCGAATGGACGGGAAGATGGGCCAAAAAGAAGACCGGAGGACGGCAGGAAGAGACTCCTTACGCAGGCCACGGAGCGCCTGGCAACGGCAGATAGGGGTGGTCCGCCAGGGGGGCGACAGATCGAAGGAGAACGGCAGAATAGAGGGTGGGGGGACCCCAGGGACGAGAAAATCTCGGCCAGAGAGGCAGCGAAATGCCACGTGTCAGGCCGGGGTAGCGTCTGGGAGATCGCGGAGAAGAGTAGGGACTTCGGGAGGCGGCAGATGCGAAGGTAACACTTCGCCATGAGAAGGCCCGGCGAAGGGCCAGGGGGAGGTGTCCACAGTCCACCTGAAGACTAGCGACAGGGGACGAGCGGAAGGCACCCGACGCCAGGCGAAGGCCACGGTGGAGAAGAGGATCCAGCATACGGAGTGCCGGAGAGGAGGCGGAACTGTAGACCACACAGCCGTAGTCGACACGGGATTGCACCAGGGAGGTGTACAGGCGCAGCAGAGTACGCCTGTCCGCCCCCCAGGTCGTGTGGGACAGATGACCCAAAAGGGAGAGGGTGCGGCGAGATGTTTGCCGCAACCGCCTAAGGTGGGGAACCCAACCGAAAAATCCGTCGAGGGTCATACCCAGGAATCTAACGGATGGGACGAGGGGAAGAGGAGTGCCGGCAAGGGTAAGAGCGAAGGTATGCGACAGACGGAGGCGCCGAGGACGGAAAAGCATACTGGAAGACTTAGAGGGTGAGAAAGCATAGCCAACCGAGGACCCAGCGAACCACCGCATTGATGGCTAGCTGGAGCCGACGTTCAGCCAAAGACGGGAGGCGGCCAGAGCAATAGATAGCCAGGTCATCGGCATAGAGGGGAGCTACGAACGGATGTAGGCAGGACCGTAGCGACTGTGTTCATCACGAGTGAGAAACACAAGACGCTAAGGACACTACCCTGAGGGACACCCTCCTCCAACGGAAAGCGGTCAGAGAGGGCAGAACCGATGCGGACGCGGAAAGAACGGGCGGACAAGAAGTTATAAATAAAGGAAGGGAGAAAGCCTACGAAACCCAGGGAGCGTAAGCAGTCGAAGACCGCGCTCCGCCGGGTAGTATCGTAGGCCTTTCTGGAGGTCGAAAAAGACGGCGAGTACAAATTGACGGGGGAGAAAGCCTCCTGCACGTCATGGCTAAGGAGAAGGAGGGGGTCGGTGGTAGACCGGAAGCGCCGGAAACCAGCCTGGGTAGCAGGGTACTGGTCACTCGCCTCCAAGGTAAAGGACAGCCGCGAGGCGACCATCGCCTCCATCACCTTGCAGGCACAGCATGTTAGGGAAATGGGGCGATAGTTCGACGGGAGTGAGGGGTCTTTATCGGGCTTCGGGATGGGGACGACGATGGACTCACGCCATCGGTCCGGAAATGAACCCTCCAACCAAATCCGGTTATAGAGGTCCAGTAGAAAGCTGAGAGCAGAGGGGTGGAGATGCCGTAAAAGGTCATAGGGGATATTATCGGGGCCGGGGGCGGAGGAGCGTCGGGGGCGGAGGGCCTCCCGAAGCTCTGTCATGTGGAAGAGGTGATTATAGGGGTCATTCCTATGAGGCGGAAATTCCGGTGGGTCGCGGCGGGGGAGTGGGGGAATCGGAACTGGAGATGGCTGCAAAGTGCGCCGCGAGTGCGTTCGCGACGGCCTCCGGATCGGACACGAACTCGTCGTCCCCGACCCGAAGCACCGGGGGTCGAGGGGGTACAGGGTCCCCTCAAAGCTACGCACCTTGCGCCAAACAGTCAAGGGGGCAGTCGAGGAGGAGATCCCGGACACGTAACTCCGCCAGGAGGTACGCCGGGCCAGTTTCAGGACCCGACGGGCCACTGCCTTCAGGCGCTGAAATTCTATCTTGTGCTCCAGCTGGCGGGTCCGGTAGAAGCGGCGGCCGGCACGGCGCCGCCTGAACGGCATGGGAGCACTCTGGGGTCCACCATGGGACGCTTCGCGGTCTGGGGGAGCCAGAGGTACGGGGGATGCAACTGGCGGCAGCCGAGAGGATCTACTCTCGAGGAAGGCGAGGGCCTCATTGACGGAGGGAAAGGCAGGAATTGATGGCGAGATCGCCGTGCCCCTCGCGTATGAGGCCCAGTCTGCTCGGGCGAACAGCCAGCGCGGGCGGACAGGGTGGGGGGGAGGAGACGGGTCGGGGTAAGACACACTGGGAAATGGTCACTGCCGGAAGAATCCGGCAGGACCTCCCAGGTGAACTCCGTCACGATTTCGAGGGAAACCAGGGAAAGGTCGATACAGGTGAAACTGTCATGGGCCGAGTGAAGGCAGGTTGGGGAGCCATCGTTCAGAAGGTGAACTCGAGCTCGTCCATAAGGGAGAGAAGGGTCCCGGAGAGAAAGGTGGAGCAAACGTCCCCCAGGCCGGGTCCGACTGTTGAAGTCCCCGAGAATCAGAAAAGGGGGGGAAGCTGGAGAATTAGGTCACGGAGAGAATCGGGTGGAGGGCGTATGTTAGGGGAGAGGTAAAGAGAGCAGACCGTGAGCTGGCGCCCCAAGAAAAGGCGCACGGCCACAGCTTGCAGGACTACGGAGCGGGAGGGGGCGGAAAGGGACGGAGCGGTGCACGAAGACCGCGGCGCCCCCCCCCCCGCCCCATCGAGAGGCGGGGAAGGGAGCCCGCAGTAACCGGACACTCGAGGGAGGGAACGGGATCCCAGAATCGTCTCTGAAGGCAGAAACACGCCGGACACCTGGAGGCCAGGAGAGAGAAGAGACTCTCGAGGCCTACCAGGAGCCCGCGGATGTTCCACTGCAGGAGCGAGGTATAGGGAGGGGTAGGAAGGTCAGCGTAAAGGATGATTATGGGGTGGGTGGCCGATCGGGCGGCCCGAGATTAAAGAGGGAATCGGAAAGCCCCGGAGTTCAGTGAGGGACGCCGAACGAGGGCGAAGGCGAGGGTCCCCCCGACGAGGGGGCGATGTGGAACCAGACGCCGGCAAGTCCTCCAGAGGAGGAGTCTCCCGGACGTCCGGGGGAGAGCGATGCAGAGAAGGGGATGTGAGAGGTATCCAGAATGCCCCTCCCTTCACCGGAGGTGCGGGGGAGGCAGGACTACGAGGGGGAGTGGAAAATAATACCTCACCCAGAGGCATTGGCAGGTCGAGGAGAGAGATGGGGCGGGTCAAACGCGGGGGCGTGCACGTCCCACCCACGCCGACCAGGCGGGCGAGTTCCCCCTCCAGTGGGTCCATCGACCGGGCCGGAGAGGGGTGTATCTCAGCCTCCACCACGAGGGCGACGGGGACCCCAGGGGGGAGCGTGCATAACGGTTGCGCAGTGGGGACGGTGAGGACACCGGGGCGGTAGGGCGAAGGGGGCGTTTGTGTTTAGGAGAGGAAGGTGATGCGAGGCTTATGGCGTCGAACCTTTCGGGGTCACACTGGCGCGGCGCTTGCGGCCCCTATCCTCCGTCGTGCGGCCCCGTGGGTGACGGCGGGTCACGATCCGGAATGGGGGTGGCCGAAGGCGCCGGTGGAGAGGGCGTAGAAGGGGCAGGGGGGTTTGCCGACGAAGCATCGGCGTTCGCGGAGGGAGCACGTGGGGACGCGCTGGTGGTACGGGGAGCCGCGGTAGGAGTCCGCTGGGCGGCAGAGGATGGACTGGGAGTAGCGGACACGGTGGGTGGAGGCGCGTTGGGAACCGCCGGTGAGGACGGGGTCCGGGAACGGAGAGCCTCGGCGTACGAGGCACCACGCCGGGCCTCGCCGCCACGCAACCGCTCCCGCGCCTCCGAGCGCTGAGAAACTCTGATGAACAGAGGGCCCGAACCTCCCTTTCAAAGAGGAAGGACGGGCAAGAGCGGGATGAAGCAGGGTGTGGTCCATGGCAGTTGGTGCAGGAAGGCGGAGCAGTACAGGGCAAGGGGTGGGGAGGGCCGCCGCAGCGGACACACAACGGGGCCGGCTGACGGCAGGAGCTGCTCACGTGGCCAAAACCTATTACACTGAAAACAGCGCGTAGGATCTGGCACGTATGGTCGTACTGAGAATTCGCACGCTCGTCTCTCACCAAAGCCCCAGAATACCGAAACGGGGGGCACCAGTGAGCGAAAGTGAGGAGCAGGCGAGGAGAAGGGGCAGTTGGGGACCGCGATCTGTCGGGAAAGCGGTACACCCTCACAACACCCTGGGAGGCGAGGTCAATCTGGAGGTCTTCCACCGGGATGGGTAGAAGACGAGCAGCGTAAATTGTGCCCTGGCACTGATTGAGGCGGGGGTGGGGAGTCACAGTGATCCGCAGCCCAGGACATCGGGGATAGCGAGCAGAGAGGAGGTTTCGGCAGAGGAACGCGACCTTATCAAAATGGAGCCATCCCTCTGAGGCCGAAGGTCAAAACGCGCCGTCCCCGTCTTCCCATGGATCGCTCGAAAGAGACGTTCGTGGTTAGTGGGGAGGGGCTTGGAGGAGGAGGGGCGGAGGACGAGGAACTTGTCCATCGTCCTAAGGCCGAGTGAAGCCGTCTGGCCAAACACCACCGGAACTTCGAGGGGCGAGAAGACGAGAAAGGCGGACGGCGACGTCGGGTCCCACGTCCCCCAGGGGCCGAGGGGGCCGGGGGCGATGAGGCCTGACGGAGTGGGAGGCGACCGGGGCCGCGGGCCTCCCACCTGAGGGCGAAAAAGCAGGTGGGTCCCTATCGGGACGTGGAATATGGGGGGATCCAGGGGTCGGGGGGTCCACTGCAGGTCCATCCGCTACTGGCGGGGGTCGGGCAGCGGCGCCACGAGCCTGGGGAAGAGAGGGAGAGGAGGCGTCGGCAAGAAGAGCAGACGGGGTGGGCGAGGGCTGCCGACTGCCCTTACCAGACCCACGGTCCAAAGAGGTAGTCAGAGGGAGGTCAGATGCACAAGCCGGGTCGTCAACGAGGTCCATTAGAGTTGTAAGTGTTTCCATAGAAAATTTTTATTGTAGTTTCGCGCCCGGGGCCGCAGGGAACCGATTACCCGGGGCCCAAGGGGACCAAGCGCACGCCGGCGGGGGGTGGGTGCCTCGTCCCATGCAGGTACCCCCGTTTCAAAAGGGGCCCTTGCAGCGTCGAGAGTTCCCCCCCGCCGGCAGCAAAGACAAGGCCCCCCAGGGTCCCAGGCCTGGGCACCCTACCAGCCAACTTAGTCCGGCCCCGGCCATGGGGCGAGACCCCAGCGACCAGCCCCGGCAGCCCACGGGGCGCGCGAAGTGAACAGAGAAAGCAGAAAAAAACAGAGGGGGCAAGGAAGAGGTAAAGAGGGGAAGACAGGAAAGAGGGGGCTGTAGGATAGCAGGGTATGCTAAAAGTCCACTTCGCAACCGGGCGGGGACCCGGCAGGGCCCCCAGCCGCGGCTGACCCCCCTCGCCACATGGGAGGCAGGAGCCCGCGGGCGATCCACCCCAGAAAGACCGCCCGCGGGGAGGGGGCTGCTTGTTAATTAACTCTAGTATAAAATACATGCAAAATCCTTACCTGAACTATGGGAGCTAACTGGCCATCATCTTCTCTCTCCATAACCAATGGCATAAACTTCTCAATGACTCCCATATCAATGTCACCACGATAATTGCGTGATATTAATACCTTAAAAAATTATATAGCAAATATAAACAGAATGTGTAGTTTAAGACAGAATTTACATAATTCAAATATAATCAACAGCACTGTTATAATCCACCCTAATTCAGAATCCAATAGGCTAAAACTATGATAATGACTTAAAATAAGGATAGGGAGGGCTAGTCATTAGGCCTAAAATGGGCTAATAGCCTAATTCCACCTACATAGGCTATTCATACAACAGTTCTTACCTTTCCTTTTACATCAAGGATATAGATAGCTGAAATAGACATTTTGATCCAGTTTCAAGTTAGAAAAACAATACCAAAGTTTTAAATTCTATCAAGGACTTAAATCTACCTGAAAAGATAAGATATGGTACTGGCTTTAAATAAATAGTAACAGGCCTAATATCTGCCTCAAAACCTAATTACTGATTCCAAATACACCTGCAATAATACTACTGAATTACTTAGAGAATGTGCTTTAAAAGTACATACAGTCCCAACCATGGCACAATTTCTGCTAAGAGGCCACACATCCACTCCTAGGTCTAAACCACGCTCAGGAAGGCATCTAAAAGGATTGATCTCATAAAATGTGAAATAGAAGTTGAACCAATAATTTCAACCAAAGAAATTAAAATGAAACACAGTGATTTACTTGAAAATGTGGTTGAAAGAACCATTCCATAGACTTGAAAAAGAGCTTGGTTTTCCATCTCATCAGTCAGCAAAGAAACCCCTGTTAACTCCTAAAATGAAGAGATCTAGGATTAACTTTAGCAAGGCATATAAAGATTGGACTGTAGAGGACTGTTAAAACATACTTTTCAGTGATGAATTGTTCTTTTTGACCATCAGAAGCCATATAAAATGGGTGAGAAGACCCCTTGGATCTGAGAGAATAAATCCAAAATACACTAAAGTACAGTTAAACATCCTCCAAATGTAATGATTTGGGGTTGTTTCAGCTACAAAGGGTGTGGGAACTTGTATTTTCTCCCAAAGAATACCACAATGAATGGCCAAAAGTATTTACAAATTTTACAGGATATATTACCCTCTGCAATGGCCAGTAATGAAACCAAAATTTTACAGGATATATTACCCTCTGCAATGGTTATTAATGAAACCAAAATTTTACATGATGGTGCCCCATGCCACAGGTCTAAAAAAGTAACTGATTGGTTAAAAAACAATAATTACAAAGTTTTAGAATGGCCTGGCAAGCGCGGATCCAGAGGGGGGGGGGGGGGTCCAGACCCCCCCTGCTCACTGTGACCAACGATTTTTCGATTGCGTTTGTTTGCTCCTATATATGAAAAATAAGACCTGAAGACTTAAAATGGCTTAAGGTACATGTATCCCAGTTGCCACAAAATTAATTTCCTTAAAAAGAATAAAGAAAAAAAAGTTTATGTCCGATCCTGAGACATTTCAGACCTGGCCTGGGTGTGTGAACAAGTAGGATTTTGATAATGGGAATATACTTCAAATCCATCTAAAGCTATCTTCAAATATGAAAATTTCCTACCGAGAGGGGGACATCCCCCTCAGGCACCCCCCCTGGCGCTTGCGCGTCCTCGGCCAAATATCATATCAGTAACGAGCCCCACCAAGACTGGACCCCCCTCTGCTTAAATTCCTGGATCCACCCCTGCCTGGAAACAGTGCAGATTTATACCTGATGGAAAACCTTTGGATTATTAAAAAACAAGAATACTATTCAACAGGGTCCATTACACAACTCATAGATGCCATCAAAAAAGTGTGGTGTAGAGAGATCACCCAGGATGTCATCTGCCAAAACCTAATTAAATCTCAACAGAAATGCATCCAAATGGTTCTAGAGAAGAAAGGAGAGATGACTAATTACACTGGGCAACAAAATTTTTTTTTTTCGTGTCCCAAGAATGAAAATACCTTATTCTTATAGTATTTTCTGTGCTGAATCCAAATAAGTTTGTAAAATTTCTCTATCAGGTCTGGTTTTTGTATGACATGCAATTTAATTTTTAAAAACCCATATAGTTACATACTTATTAAAATATGATCAAAAAGACATACTGTAGTTTAAAAATTAGCTTGTTTTGACTTTTGATTTTCTGCTGTGCTTTGCCTCAGGCATGTCTCTCTTAAGAGTCCAGCAATAGTCAGCCAGCATACTGGGGCTCCATTTGCCTTGGTAACGGTTTTCCATGGCAGAAATATCCTGATGAAAATGCTCACCATGTTCGTCGCTTACCGCACCCAGGTTTTCCGGAAAAAAGTCCAAGTGAGAGTCCAAGAAATGAACCTTTAATGACATATTGCACCCCATTGCTTGGTAAGACTTAAGAAGATCTACTATTTCAGGATAGTTTTTGGCCTTGTGATTTCCCAAAAAATTTGTGGAGACAAGTTGGGTCATTCCATGTCAACTCAGCCACAAAATGGCACTTTTTGCACTCACCCCTTTCAATTTTGCTCATACTTGGCACAATAGCAGATATACATGCCAAACTTAAATTCCCAAATTATTAGAGCTGACTGACCTTTGGTTACTGAGATACAAGGTCACAAAGTTGTGACATTTTAACCTTTTTTGCGTTAAATGACTATTTTCAAAACGGTGTAACTAAAACACTATTAAGCTAGAGCATTGATTTTGGTCTCATTTGAAAGCTCTTTAGTAGCCCCTTGTTTATTGTCTCTTGTTAAATATCTCTACTGTGAAAAATAAAAAAATCCCTTCAAAAGTTGACCTTTGACCTTGAATAAAAAAAAAATTACCTTCTCCTAAAAAATTCAATTTTTTTACATTAATACCTTGAGTCATGTACAACAAAATCCCAAGAAGCTGTAAGTGGCTGATAACTAGTTCAATGTATAAAAAATAAATGAAGTTGGCATCATTCTTCAATTTTAGATTTTTTTTGTCAGTTCATTTATTTAAAAGTTCTGTTCTGATATAGTGTCAGTGAAGACTTAGTTCAACTTAACATTATTAGTTCAAAAACCTTTGTGACCTGTGCCAAAAGAAGTCTTTTAAAAGACAACCAGGGTTAAACCCCTTGACAGCCCCAAATCTACTGGAGTAGCGCTGATCCAAAGGCCCAACTAGTATATAAGTACTGTCAACTTTACAGAGTTGACTCCTGACTTCAAGTTAAAGTTAATTTATTTTTACTAAATACATGTATAAAAATTTATTTAATAATTCATTAATTGTTCATTGTTTTCTTTTCAGGATTTTCTTTGTGCTTTTGTGATTTCAGAGTACAAACATGGAACATTTAAAACTGAAACAGAAGTGTGCTGATCCTTTGCTGCATCACAAAGGTCAGTGTCGAAAGAAGAGTTTGAGAATTGTACCACAGGAACTTGTAAATAAGTTTCCCGATCTGCACTTAACACTACATCACAGACTTTGTAAGCAGTGTAGAGAACATCTTGAGTCCTTGCCTGAGAAAGGAATAGGCACTTTGAATTCAGACATAAATGATGATTCTTCTTGTAGTAGTGAACCACCTGAAGATCTTGAGAAAATTGAAAATGTTGACAATAGTGATGCATCAACTTCAGAGCAAAACCATGAGATGTGTACTTTGAATGCTTCTTTTGTTTCAATTGGTGAATCACCCATAAAAAAGAGAAAGCTTGTAGAGCAAAAGTCATATGGAGCTAAAAAACTAAGCAAGGTGACAGAGACAGTTAAGAGGAGAATGGAAACAGTTGCAGGAAGAGAGATTTCTGACTCACAATTTAAGGAGCCATCTGGAGATGTAGACTGTTTAGAAATAATAAATCAACTCAAGGAAAAATTCAAAAATGAAAATACTAAAAGTGATGATAAAATAAAAATCCTCACTGTATTGCCCAAAAGTTGGAGCATTAGGAAAATTGCTTCAGAATTTAACACAAGGCATACAGCATCTATTGCTAAAAAAATAGTTGAAGAAAAAGGTGTCCTTTCAGACCCAAATCCAAAGGGTGGGAAAAGAATTAAACAGGATACTGTTGACGCTATTAAAGCATTTTATCTTTCAGAAGACATCAGTAGAACAATGCCAGGAAAGAAAGACTATTGTAGTATCATTGACAATGAAAGAGGAAGGATACATTTGCAAAAGCATCTTTTACTTTGCAATTTAAAAGAAGCCTATCATATTTTCAAAGAAAGAAATCCTTTGGTTAAGGTGGGATTCAGTAAATTTGCAGAATTGCATCCAAAGCAGTGTGTTATTGCTGGAGCAACAGGAACTCACTCAGTATGTGTCTGTACAATTCATCAGAATGCCAAACTTATGTTTGTAGGAGCTGAATTAGAAAAACTAACTGCAAATGATGACACACCTATTAAGAATGTACGTCATTTTGTTGCCTTTATGGAATGCAATCCTGCCTCAGACAATGTGAACAATGTGGAGATCCATCAGATTTAAAAAACAGACTACTGGACATATTTACAAACAACTTCATTGATATCATAAATTTTAAAAAGTGGACCAATACAGATCAGTCAAATTTTGAATCAGTAGAACTGAATACAGATGAATATATTGACCAATTCTGTAACCAACTGAAAGAATACCAGATACATGACTTCAAGACAAAGATGCAAGCAACTTATTACCGTGAAACAAAAATGTCTTTGAAAGATGGTGAGGTCCTTGCTGTGTGTGATTTTGCTGAAAATTATTCCTTTATTCTTCAAGATGAGGTTCAGAGCTTTCACTGGAACAATGAGATGGCTACTCTACATCCATTTGTTATTTACTATGAAAAGGAAGATGAGATTGCTCACCTTAGCTTTGTTATTATTTCAGTGTGTAACATCCATAACACAGTTGCTGTACATTTGTTTCAAAAGCATCTGATAAAATTCCTAAAAGATAATATCTCATCCATCGGTTCCATCCACAAAATAATTTACTTTTCAGATGGGTGTGCAGTAGGGTGGTCCAAAAAGTTAAAGCATCGACTAAGTTCTCTCCACAAGGTTGGTTTTATGCCTCTTGGTGTGGACAGTATTTGTGCAAAGTTTCACGTTATTCAGTTAATATTTAGGGGTCACCCCACTTGCCCCCTTTTTGAAAATTTGGGAAAATATATAGACAACTGAATAACAATTTTTTTTTGGTTCTCAAAGAATATGAAAGAAAACAGTAAGACAATAGGACATGATAATGGGTGTATCTTCATTATTTCTTCTGCATCAGAGTCGCCTTGGATGGTATTGGTATCTGTTTTCGGTGGGCGGCTACGAGTTGTAGGAGGTACTGCTTCTGGTCCTCGTTTCGTGTCAAAGTGTCATTGTAGCGTTGTGCGAGAGCAATACCTCGCTCGGCAGCATCATTGACGACTTTCATCTTTAAGGCGTGATCTCTAAGTTTCCTGTAGTTCTTGTCATTTGGCCATTCCCGTGGATCTTTTTGAAGTAACTGGCGCGCTTCCTCCTTACCTCCAACTTTCAAGGCATCAAAGAGGGTCAATGTCCTTTTCGTGACGAAGGATGCCACATCATTTTCAACACCAGCTTCCGCCATGTCGATTCGTCGGGGGCAGCCATTCTTTTGGGGATGTTGGAGGTGTTGAACCATTCTCCTTTTGGTATCAGGATCGATCCTATTATCGAAGAAGGCCAGTCCAATCAGATGCTCCGACAAGTACCACAGGTGGCGTCTTAGAGCTGTCTTCGCCGCTTGTGCAGCTCCTCCGTGTGGATATTTTTCCAGAAGATGCAGCATTTTGAGATCATTGAGAGGAGCTTGTGTCCCCATTGGCGCTTCATGCCAGTACTTGACGTAAATCAGACTGACAAATAAAGCCAGCTGAGTCACATTTCGTTCTTCGCGTGCTGAGAGCTTGAATTGATAGTGAAAGAGGTAGATTTTGAGCGCATAAATCGCCTTCGCCATCCATCTCGCGTGGTGCATGGGACCCGGAGCTCGGATAAAGAGTTGACCACCAGTCTTTCCCCCTAGGAAGAGCAAAGATAGTTCAAGGAACTCCTTGTAGTCGTCATGAGGTTGGCTTGCCTGAAGAGCGTTAGGTAAGTAAGTGAGCATCTCTTTTCTCATCTCTTGGAGTTGAGGGTTCTCGAACAAGCTGTCCGATGCTGAGACAAATGCTTCGTGGGAGAGAGATGGCCATTCCTTTTGAAATCGCTTAAAAAGGCCTGTTTCAGGACTTCCTGTTGAGCCAAATATTGAGGCAAAGACATCAGCAAGTACGACTTCAAGTATATGATGTCGACAACCGATCCAAACTAGCTCGTAACCCAATGCTTCTTCAATCCTGACACAGGCTCCGCGATGTAAACCCGTGTTTGACGCAGTGGTATCGAAGACGAGACCTCTCACATGCTGTTCCACGTTCCATAATTTCATAGTTTGAAGGCATGCCTGGGCCTGTGCATCTCCAGTTCCTTGTTTCATCTTTGGGACACCAAGCAGCTTCTCCTGTCCATTGAATGTTATAAGGATTGCTATCCGATGCACATTCGTCTTCTTCCCTTCAATGCCGGGGAGAAGCTTTCCGTCCCAATGGAGAAGGACAGGGTCTTCTAGAGAGAATGATTCTAGGTCTTCTCGAGCTGCCTGTTCTCGCCCACTTTCTCTGTAGCGATGAATAGAGCTCCGAGAGCACGTCATCCCAGACAGATCATGCCCCGCGGCCTGTAATACAGCTCCAGTTACGAAAACAGCATTCCGGTCAGAAAGATTGGTGCGATCCATTGCTCCAATGACTTCTGGAGATTGGAAAATGTTCGTAACCTTGTTCTTGGGACGCTTTGGTGCCAGAGCTTCAGACGAAGAAGGAATCGGAACCGATGGTCTATAGTCGTCGTCGTCGTCTTGCGAAAAAAGGGAAGAAGAAGAAGAGGAAAGATCAATTGATGACACTCCTGCTTCTTCCAAATCTTTCTGTGTTGCTTCATGCCTTGCCTTCCTCTTGGCTTCCTTCTCCATTCTGGATCGCTTTCTGTCCTCTTGTGTAGTCGTTTCCTTATCAATGCCAGCCATGCTGCAAGAATTGACGTCCTTGCGCTGCATGGACAGGAAATTTCGGTCCTCAACGTTGACGATTGTGCTCATGGCATCACTGGTTGCGATGTCAAACAGTTCCTGGATGTCCGCTTTGAAGATGTCTTCATTCATTCTATCGCTGGCACGTTGCCTGGTCCTGTGCTTCTTGAGTGTTTTGTAGCGGCGGTCTAAAAGCTTTGAAAGCTTACGGACACAGGAGTCGATCCATTGAGTTGGGATCCGCACTCGGGTCCAGACTTCAATCACCCTCTGGCATGACTCCAGATTTGAAAAAATTTACTGGAGCACAGCTCTGAATTTACTTTTTTTTCCCTTACACCACTAGATAGGTTAATGATAGTAAACTCTTGAATTGACGACATACCAATTACAAATTGTTTTAGCTAAACATAATAATACAATAATGTACAGTTTATAACTCACCTTAAGTTTATTTATTCATTGCAGCAGCAACAGTGGACAATGTTAGACCTTGCATGTAGGCATTTGTTGTGAATTTACCGCCATGTATGCTTGGCCACTGATCAATGGCTTTCTGTGTGATCATTACAGCAGATCTAGTGCCTGGAGCTGGACCCTCCTTCACAATTCTGCACAGCTTAGTCAAATGAGATGGCTTAATGGATCTTTTGTGTTCAACAATGTAACCAAGAATGGAGAATGTCCCTTCAGCTGGTGCTTCACTCCAAGCAGTTGATCCATCTTTATCAAAATGCTTTAATCTCTCTGTGATTCCTTTCCACAGCTGTTCTATATATTCTGTCAGCCAATTTATCACTGAGTCTTTTGTAAAACTACTTTCAGATCTGGTTCTGGATGGTCTAGCAACTTCAGCAACCTGGTAGTAATCAGAACGTTTCTTGATGTATTTGTAAACTTCATTTAGGATGTAATCCTCAGCTGTTAGTTCCTTTTGCTGCCCTGTGGTATCATGCTTAAATTCAGAAACTACATCATTTGCATTTCCTCCATTAGCTAATTTGGAAATTGTTTCCATCACTTTTAACATAACAGTTTTCCCTCCTTCTTTATAAAATATATTTTCTACAAATTCTGCACTAACTGTGGTTTTTTGAGCTACTTGCAACATAATCTTTGTTACATAGGAAATCAATACATAGAACTTGGCACTAATTTCTTTCTCTTGTGGATGATAAAAAAAAAACAATTTTCCACAAATCTGTCAAATTGATCAAATTCGTAATTAACCATGCGAGTATCAGATTTGAGTTTTGGTCTCTTAAAACCAATGATATTGTCAAGAACCATATTGGTATAGTCAAGGCCTGATCTCAGATTTGAAGAGTGATTCTGAATAAAGTCTAAAAGCTCACTTAGTTTACAAATTTTCTTCAATGCATCAACGTGGGCTCTGTTCACAAGATGCATTAAGTCCCATCGAAATTTGAAATTTTCTCCAAACAACTTTTTCATTTCGTTTTTAAATGGCTCGTTGTCCTTACAAAAAGCCCCATCTCCAACCATTCCAGATACCTTGGATTTAATTGCTTCTTCAGATAGTTTCAAGTGATTAGGAGACTTCAACACATCAAAAATTTCATTGGCCAAATAAACTCCTGATTTGCTGCGTACTAAATTTATCCCAGCAAGTTTTACAGTCTTATCTTCTTCACTCATAACTAATACAACTAGCATGCTTAATCCCAAAATTGTTCCAATGTCAGCTGTTATTGTTACTGAAGTTTGTTCTAAGAACCACTTTACAGTTTGTTCTTTAAGTTGATTATCTAATAGCTCACAAATTGTCTCGCACGCATGTGTGCTATGATTCAAATTTCCAATCTCACAACCTGACCTATGTAATACAGCTAGAAGTACTGGATATAGAGCCCATGCAGTGTTTGTTTTCATTATGTAGTATAAGATGTTGCCACATAAGTCTTCTATGCGTTTAGTAGTGTTCCGAGATGTTTTCATCACTTCATAAACAGCAGCTCTTTGATGATGCTGAAGTTTAATTAAATGTCTCTTCAGGTGAGTTTTCAGATTTCTAAACCATCTCTCTTGATTTTCTCCTTGTTTGCATACATAGGTTAAATCTTTAACATTGAAGTAACCTTTTATGTTAGAATGTTTGTCTGAAGCACATGCTTTGGGGTCTGTGCAAGCTATGCAATATAATGTAAACATTTTATCATCAGAAGCATCATCAATATCTTCTTGATTATCATCATCTTCATCCTCAACAGCTATATCTACATCAGGCATATTAGTCACTATTTGCAATGTTTTCCATTATATCACTTGGTACTGAAAATGAATCATCAGCATGCCCTAGATCCTTCTTTTCCACCAATTTGAATGTAGATTTGATCAAATCATTGTTCAGGATTTCTTGTATTGATTTACACTTGCTTAAATGGGCTATGGAAATGTCAAATTTGTTGCTTTTTGCTTTATTAGATTTGGATGCAACACTTGAACTTGAAGGCATATTTTGACTCTTCTCTTTATTAACCACAACAGCTTGGTGAGTTTCTTTTGTTAGGCACAAAATTGCATTCAATGTCTTCTGGATTTGGGAATTTTCAAATTCCTCTAAAGCAGTTTTGTTAGTCTGATGCGCAGATTCCTCACTTACCTTTTGTTTCTTAGGTGGAGGAGAAGCACTTTCTTCAGTCTGTGAAACATCTAGTGAAAAAGTTTCATTTTCTAGATTAGCAGTTGATGAAGTTGGTTCATTTTTCTGAGGTCTAGCACTAGCACATTTTGTGAACAAACTAAATGACTGCTTTGCCGTATCTCTTTGCTGCACTTCATCCTGGTATTTCTTTACTGCAATATCTAAGCTGTGGGCCCAAACTCTGGGACCTCTTGTATTGTAACAAATATTTTGCCCATTTAAGCAAGTGTAAATCAATACAAGAAATCCTGAACAATGATTTGATCAAATCTACATTCAAATTGGTGGAAAAGAAGGATCTAGGGCATGCTGATGATTCATTTTCAGTACCAAGTGATATAATGGAAAATATTGCAAATAGTGACTAATATGCCTGATGTAGATATAGCTGTTGAGGATGAAGATGATGATAATCAAGAAGATATTGATGATGCTTCTGATGATAAAATGTTTACATTATATTGCATAGCTTGCACAGACCCCAAAGCTTCTTTGAATATTTGTTCTTGCATTGACCACAAAAGTAACCCCTTTTAACACCCTCACTTTTCTCTCCAACTTCATCAATATTAGGATCCATTATTGATTATTGACTACCTGAAAAAATACAAAATAAGTAAAAGTTAGTAAATATAGTATGGTAAAAGTGAGTAAAAGTAAGTAAATATAGTACAATGAAAGTAAGTAAAAGTAAGTGCTTTAAACTTAGTAAAAGTAAGGAAGAGTAAGTAAAAGTAGGTAAGTTAAAGTAAGTAAAAGTAAGTTTAAACTTAACTAAACTTTTCAATTCTAGAGTCATGGTGGATTACTTAAAACCACACAAGTAATTATCTGGCCAATTTATCAAACCTGGCCGAGATCAATGGAACATAGTCCAATCCTGATAATTTTATATTAAAAAAATATACGTTTTAATAAAATTTTAATTATCAAAACATTGAAGCTTAACAAAAAATAAAAATAATTGTTAAATATGGAATTACCAACTAAACTTAAAATAACTAAATTTGTAATTTAAAAAAATTGGTTTGTACAAGAACGTATACGCAAAAAAATTGCATAACATCTAGCGGATGAACAAAACCCAAACCCAAATTTACTGGAGCAATGCTCCCAAGATCCCAGGAATCTGGAGTCATGCCCTCTGGCATGCCTGGTTCAGACTGTCGGAGGTGGTTTGCTTTTGATTGATGTGGTGGTATTGCCCCAAGAGGAGGGCGTCAAGGCATGTAGGGAGCCTTGACGTGGATAAAGTTCCAGTTGCCATCCCTAGAAGCCAAACTTTTGGAATTGATAGAGTTTGAGCCATCGGACCTACGGAAGAAAAAGTACATTATATAATATATATATTCAGAGTGGGGCGACCTCTAAATATTCACCAATCACGCTGCAATTTTGCACAGACCATGTGGACACTAAATGGACAAAAACCACACTTGTGGAGCTATCTAAGACAATTTTGAAATTTCCCCCTATGGATTTGAACCACCCTAATATACAGTGTATGCATACACACACACATCCATTAATACTGTAGGAGTTAATAAAGTGTCTTTAGTGATTTCCAAAACAAAATTAATGGTGCTTGTCTGACATTAATAGGTATAGCATTCCAGATATCTGCCCCTTTGTAAGATAGAGCATTTCCTGCAATTTGCATGGAATAATTTGGTTTATGTATGAAATCACTGGGAAGGTATTATATGATTATGATTGGTTTGATGGGTTGTGATCACCCTATGAGTGGGCGAAGTGTAGTTTCTATTTTTAGCAACTTCATTCATACTGATACTGACAGTAAGTTTATACAAGTCATTTAGTTTTAAAATATTTAAATTCCTGAACATAGGAGAGGTCTGAGATTGCCTGTTATCATTGTTTGAGAGAGTTCATAAGCATTTTTTGTGGATTACTTCTAGCAGATATTGCATATAATTCTTTGTACTACCCCATGATGTGATTTTGTATTGTAAGTGTGGATGAATAAATGAGTAATACAGTGTGAGGAGTGCATTTTGGGGAAAAAAAATTTTTTTAGTTTGAATATTATGTAGAGAAATCCAATGTTTTTGATTTGATATGTTGTGTATGGCTTTTGAAATTTAATTTTTCATTCAACTTTATGCCAAGAACTTTAACTTTATTTACTTTTGCAAGGGGAGTATTTCCAATTATACTGTTCAACAAATTTTAACTTTTCCTTTTGATTACGATCTGAGCACGTTGATTATGAAAATGACCACGAAATTTTTCTTTCACGTTAGGTGTCTGAGAAAATCACTGTTTTATATTCAAATATAATAAAATAATCTGTACACAAGGACAATATTAAAATGGTTTTTTATTTAAAATGCTTTTCATGATGATTTTTGCTTGTAAGTGATATCTAAAGCTTTCCTTATTAGCATCCAGCAGTAATCAGCCAGCATGTTTGGACTCCACTTGCCCTGGTATTGTTTCTCCATTGCAGAAATGTCCTGATAAAACTACTTTCCATGTTCATTGCTGATAGCTCCCAGGTTTGGCAGGAAAAAATCCAAGTGCGAATGCAAAAAATTAATTTTTAAACCCCTATTACATCCCAATGATCTGTAAGCTTGGAGAAGTTCATCAACCAATTTTGCATAGTTTTGTTGCCTAAGAAATTCTGGGTCACTGCTTTAAAACCATTCCAAACTGTCTTTTCATATTCATTCAGGACTCCATGAAAGGCATTTTCAATAACTCATTTATTTGTAGACCAATGAAAACCCCTTTTTTTATTTTGGCATCAATAATCAGATGAAATTTTTGTTGTTCAGGGGTGAAAGAATGACGAGGTGGCCAGTTCTTAACAGTATTATGACAATTCTTTGCTCTGCTGTTCCATTCACAAAGAAAACAGCAATATTTTGTATATTGAAGCTGTAAACCAAGAAGCAGCCCAATGATTTTGAGATCACCACAGATATATCAGTTGTATCTTTTGTAATTTATTTTATTCAGGAGAAATTTCATATTTTCATACAACTCTCATATGAACAGTACAGTCGAACCTCGTTTAATGTCACGCTCAGTTTACGTCTTTTCATTTAGCATCAAAGCCTCCATTGGCGTACATGCATTCGTTCTACGTCACTTACCCCATTTACCGGCTATTAGAATTGTTGTAAAGGCATGGAAAGAGGTAACCACAACCACTATGAACTCTGCATGGAAGAAACTATGGTCCTCTGTGATCTATCATTTTGTGGGCTTTGAGGAACAAAGCAATCCTGAAGCTGAAATTCTCCACCTTGGGCAGGCAATGGGACTGGAAGTTGATGCTGATGATGTGCAGGAACTTCTTCAAGAGCATGAGAGGGAGTTAAATGCAACAGACCTCCAAGAGATGACAAAGGAATCTGAATCTCTGGAGCAGATTACCTAAAACCCCATTGAACATGTACTTCATTTAACGTCACTTTTCCCAGAATGAATCAATGACGTTAAACGAGGGTCGACTGTATATCCAATAGGAACTGAAGGATACATCATACATATTTTCAGTATGCAACAGGACAGCTTTCAAACTAAGTTTTGATGGATCGATGAAAAGTCGCCATTCTAAAGGTTTACACTCGTGTCCTAGGGCCACCATCAAAATATCAATGTCATTCAGAAAGAAAGCTCACTAGTCCTAGAAAAGAATTTTGATATTTGATATTTGCAAAAAATGATATGCTGGTATCGTTTGCAAACAAGTTCCATACTTATAATCTGGACTCTAAAAGTTCTGCTTGATTTTTTGATAAACTCAAATCTTCAACCAGATCATTAAGCTCAGGTTGAATTATCAAGTGAGGCTCTTTTTCTTGAGTTTATTGATCCTCTTCATCCTTACCTGACAATTTCATAGGCTCATTTTTAGCAGGTTCATCATCATCATCATCATCTAAGCTCCACAATCCAGAGGGCTTAGGAACTGGTAGAGTTTCACAACATTTGTACTACTGGTTGCATTGCAGAAGGCAGTTTCGGGTATTCAATTTTATTTTTATTCTTCAAGAAAAAACCACTGACCTTATTTAAGCAAAAATAACAATCTTTGAAGTGATCTTTTTGCTGTCTCCAAATCATAGGGGATTGCAAATGGCACAGAGGTACTCGTACCTTTTAACCAACCCATGAGGGTCACAGCACAACATGCACAGCATATATAAAGAACCCAAACTTTATCTTGATCCCCAATTTTGGAGCCAAAGTAGAGCTCATAAGCTTTTTTAATTGAAGGAGTAATGTTTCTTTTGTGATCTTGTATCATGTAATCATCACACACAACAGAAACTGTCAGGATTATTCACACATTTACACATTTCAAATTATGCTTTTTTCCCTTCAAGGTGCTATTTTGTGTAACACATGCACAATTAAATGATTAGGTAAATGGAAAAAACCTATAAAACCAAACTTCATTGCACATGAACAGACCCGCACCATGAAGCAGCTTTTGGCAGACTGATTGACTCATAACTGCACGTAGCCAATAACACAAAAAGAAAAGTGACATGTTATGACAGATTTGAATGTGTCAGGAGCAGAAATTACATCATCCTACATTAGCTAAAACATTTTCTGCTGGGATACTCTCAGCTTTGGGGTAGATGCAGTTTTAATAATTTGTTCAAGAACTGGGCCCCAAATTTCTCAGAAACCTGACAGGATAGCAAAATTTCATTATCATTTTCATAATCAGAAATGAAAAATGCAAAGGAAACAGCTACTATCATCTGAGAAAAAAGAATGTTGTTGGACAGTGTTATTAATGGTGTGCGCGTGACTAGTTTTATTTAGTTACAACCATATATGATGATTTTGTTAAGTTTTGCAAAAGCTTATTTGCACACATCCATTTATAGACATGATCTAATGGCCTGTTAACTTCATTCATTAGGGAGTTCATATCGTGGTGTGTAGAAGTGAGTGTTGTATCATTGAATACAGATTAATGTTGTTGATCGATAAAAATCATTTACATGCAGTAAGAAAAGTAAGAGTCTAAGGATAGATCCTTGTGGAACCCCACTTTCCAATTCAGCATCTTCTGATGAAATGTCATTTGCTTTAACATACTGGTGACGATTAGAGATATATGACAAACTAATTTAGCATATTTCCCCTTATGCCATGTGTGTTTAATTTATCTAGTAAGATATCATGCGAGACCATATCAAAGACTTTTGATAAGTCAAAGAAAACTAAGATTATGTGTTTTTTATAGTTTCAGTTTTTATAGATATTTTATAATAGCATGTTGATAGCCTATTCTCTAGTGTGGCTTTCTCTAAACCCAAATTGGGTAATTATGTATATTGAGTAACTCAGTCATTTTACATACCAAAATACATTTTTCTAGTAGTATTTGACGTGATTTGTTCAAATCTGACCTCTATTTCCCTCGGAAATAAGATCCAATAAAGTTATAGTACTTTGAAGTTTGGCTCATTTTCAAGGGAAATGGAGGTCAAAATCTAAGCAAAACACATCAAATATTACTAGAAAAATATATTTTGGTATTAACCTAACCTAACCTAACCTAACCCTAAAACTAACATAAGTGGAAATAGTAACCTAAAACGCCTAAAACTAACAAAAATATCATTACTTAACCTAACCAATCATCAAGGGCATTCAGTTGGCCTAACCGGTTAATATTGGTTATTTCACTTAAATATCTTCTGATCTTTTCATATTAGGCACTCACTGTCACATTTCGGGCAAGTTAAGGATGAGAGAATAACGCCGTAATTGATAAAAACATCCAATGCTTTCTCTTCATCTAGGGCACATGACGAATCAAGTTCTCAAAGTCAGAAACCACACAAACAGCATGTCATAATTCTATCACAAACACGACCAAACTGAATTCAATTACAAAAACAAAAATAGCCAGAACAGAAAATATCCAACTAATTAAGTTGCAGAGTAGCAAAAAAATAGCCCAAGCCTAGCCCATATATCATATTTTCATGACGTCACCAGGCAAATATTGGGAGGGTAAGAAATAAATGTCACAAAAATATCATAATATTCAAATCTACATAATTTGGCAAGGACGCATCTGCGAGCATAGTGACTTATGTGAAAATGATGAGAAAATTATACTTTAATATTTTATAATTATATTTGCTTTTGATATTCTGAGTACAATAAAACTCGTATTAACCCCAAATTATTTTTTTGCTAGGATGTCGTATTTAGCTAAGAATTTGAGTAGTCTATTGTATAAGATTCTTTCAAATACTTTACTTAAAGTTGGTAAGATGGAGATTGGTCGGTAATTGGATAGAGAATCAGAGTTACCTGATTTGAATATTGGAGAAACCCTGGCTATCTTCAGGTAATCAGGGAATACAACTTGTACTATTGACTCATTCATAAGTCTTGTGAGTAGGGTTGCTATATCATCTGATATTAGTTTATATATTTTTACTGGAATTGAACTGATAGCAGCGCTTTTGTTTTTTAAGTTTTTCAATGTAGTTGAGGTTTCATTTGGCAGAATTAGTTTAAAGAAGAATACACTCATTTTGGTGTGGTATTATTCGTATTAACTGTCTGATTCTGGAATGGCTACTGCCGTATTGATCCCTATTTTTGAAGAGAGATTGTTTAATAAATAAGCCATATCTTTGGGATCATTGTAGGAAGTTTCATCCTTTGATAACGAAGTTATGGGGATTTGTCTTTTCTTCTTTTGGCATTAACTAAAATCTAAAAAATTTCTTATGTTCTTATGAACATAAGAAATTTTTATAGTGGGCACACTAGGGGCCACTTCGGCCCATCGAGGTGGCTCCACTACGTAAAAACTACCTGTACATTGGCAATAACCAATTTTTACAAAACCAATTAAGTATAAATTTGAAACTAATTAATTATCAATTTCAAACTAAAGATAGAATCTCTGGATCCAAGGATCAAAGTCATAATAGGCTACTATCCACAAATATGTTACACACTATATCTATTTATGGTTATTATGTATTTTATCCCACTCAGTCATTTTACACACCAAAATACATTTTTCTAGTAGTATTTGATGTGATTTGTTCAAATATGACCACCATTTCCGTCGGAAATGAGATCCAACAAAGTTATAGTACTTTGAAGTTTGGCTCATTTTCAAGGGAAATGGAAGTCAAAATCTAAGCAAAACACATCAAATATTACTAGAAAAATATATTTTGGTATTAATTAACCTAACCTAACCATGGCTAAACGAGCTTAACCGTGGCTAAACAAGCTTAACACTGGCTAAACGAGCCTAACCCTGGCTAAACGAGCCTAGAGTATTACCTTATTATGGATTAGGTGGTGGATACAGACGAGAGCTCGTTTAGCCAGGGTTAGGATCGTTTAGCCACGGTTAGGTTAATTAATACCAAAATACATTTTCCTAGTAATATTTGACGTGTTTTGCTTAGATTTTGACTTCCATTTCCCTTGAAAATGAGCCAAACTTCAAAGTACTATAACTTTGTTGGATCTCATTTCCGACGGAAATGGTGGTCATATTTGAACAAATCACATCAAATACTACTAGAAAAATGTATTTTGGTATGTAAAATGACTGAGTGGGATAAAATACATAATTAAGTTAATATTCGTTTTAATGCTTTATTCGTTTTCGATAGAAGGAGACATTCTATGACAATTTAACATATAAATTTGTATTCAGGACACCTTGAAACCTCAGGGAAACTGATAAAAATCAAGGAAATATAGTAATTATTTTTTATGGAAAAAAAAAAAATTTAGACGTAAAAAGCAGCCATTATAGGCCATTGACCGAGTGTTTAGCTCTTAATGCTGTAAAAATATAACCGATCGTCGTCCTCTCCAGTTTTATGGGGAGACATCTCGTGGCAAAATTAGGAAACATAGGTCAAAACAACCAATTAAAACTGGTTTTTGTTTCACGTGACCTTATCCGACCAATCAGAGACGTACATTTTGAATCTCTGATAATGCACTCTCATTTTTTCAGTCTCGTTTTCATTATGATTTGCGAAGGTTGTGACTTGGATTACTATCAATTAATACAAGATATTTATAAGAAACTACTGTTGTTTGCGGTTCCTCAGAGAGACGCAACAACTCTTGTTCGCCTGATCCAGCAACATATTAGGCCTGGGACTACAATCTATTCCGACGAGTGGCGTGTGTATTCTCAACTTGGAAATCTAGGCTACATTCACCGGACAGTCAACCATTCACAGCGGTTCGTGGAAGACACCATTCACATTCAAAATATTGAGCGTTGTTGGAAAGACGTGAAGAGCTGGATATTACGGTCTGGCAACAAAACCCAATCAGTTTAGGTTAGGTTAGGTCAGTTTAGGTTAGGTTAGGTTAGTTTAGGTTAGGTCTGAACCAAAACACATTTTTCTGGTGTGATTTGCTCAAATCTGAACTTCGTTTCTTTGGGAAATGAGCCGTTTTTGAGAAATTTTCAATTTTAAAATTTCTCAAAAACGGCTCATTTCCCAAAGAAACGAAGTTCAGATTTGAACAAATCACACCACAAAACACCAGGAAAATGTGTTTTGGTTCAGAAAGGAGGAAAAGCACTAAAACGAATAATTACCCATAATTACCCTATTTATAACTGACATGCAAATATATCAGATCCAAAGAATCCAGTCAATTTCATTATAGTACCCATCAATACCAGTACTGATAGGCTACCTTAACTTATAGCTTAAGTTAAGCTAGACTAAAACAGACTTTATGGACTTGGGGCTGAGTTGGAGGTCCAATTCGGGCCTACCTCAGGGTTGTCGATTTGACGGGGACCTATTTAGGATTGATTGATTGTTTGAAGTTTTATATGGAGGAGCTCAGCCAATAAGGCTATTTACATCCTCCAACTATTTAGGATAAATTAGCCTATTTAGCACAAACAAAAAAAAAACAAAAAAAAAGGGACCACTCCACTATTTATGGTCTTCTTTCTAAATCTTGCAACAACCACACAACCTGCACCATTGCAAGGTGCAACAATCTTGTATCTAGAGTACCAAACTGAATTGGAAAAGATCTATAAGACCACGCCCTATCAGTGCCACTTTCACAAAAGATTAGAAAGAACGCTGCCAGCATAAAAAAAAAAAAATGATGCCACACGAGCCCAAAAAAGTTGGCTCTAAAATAAATAACAGTTTTTCACTAACCGTACAATTATGAGATAGATACCTTAATCTAATATATACAAGCAACGTTGCATTAATCAGCCTAGTCATCGTATCGCTTTGGGATAACAATTGCTCTTCCTCTTCTAGGTTTTCTAACAAATACTATTAGCTTAACCCTTAACTGGTAATCCTCAACCAGAGGAACGTGTTAGGTAATGCGGGGTGCTACCACATCCCAAAAGAAAAATATTAGCCAAAAATCAGTTTATGAATTTAATGAAAAAACGGTGTTATAAATAAATTATTCCATGTATTAACTAACTTTTAATCACAAAATAATGACAGTTTAAGTATAATATGTATTCGAAATAAATGAACAGAAAAAATATTTGCTTATTTCCCGTAAAAAAGATCAACAAACCAAAAAAATTATAACAAAAATTAAAGTTTCCTGGGGATCCCTGGGCAACCACTGACTGTAGGATAGTGGAGGAAGACATGGAAGGACTGGCAGGCCCGTTAATGCACACACAGCTGTAGAAGAGACGAGTAAAATGTTGCTTATTTTTGGTTGTGATTTTATGGCGCAAGTTCCACAGGCCACATTTAGTGCCTATATGAACCCTGTATATGCGAATTATTTATTCTCAAATACTGATATACATCATATAACACATGTAGCTATGTACAAATAGTAGCCTCTCTTCCCTAGTGTTTTTATCAACAAAGCTGAGGCACCTCAGGAGAAAGCAAAAGCGCCTCTCACTCACTGCAGCCCTGTATATTGCAGGACCAAATTGTGGACACCACATGTCAACGGTTGTTTTGTGGTTATCATGATTCATTCCGGAGAATATAAGGACTCCCAAGAGAGCCCTCATCTCAGGTTCTGTCGCACGGTCCACTGTTGCCGGCTGTTTCTGATACTTTTGAGCCAAAGACCTGATGGTGTCATTGGTACAGTCGAGAATGTGGTCAATGATAAATTTGGTCAGGAGCAATTTCAGACATGCAAGGGGATTCGTAGCAGCTACAGCTCTATGAGTGGGGCCGGGCTTCATGGGTGGGATGATGTTGTGCTGGGGAGTCCGGGAATGTGCTCTTGTAGATGGCTTAGTGCTCCAGCGGTGCCCATTCTTGCCTTGGATTGATGTCCTTTGAAAGCAGTGGAGCACTCCTTCATGGTGGTGCCGCCTCTTGGTCGCAGGTGTAGCAACAGCGACAGCAGGTGTGTGGCTGTATCCGGGGCAGCGGCGCGTCTCACGGTCTCCTCTCCACTGTCAGTATCATCATCATCCTCGTTTGGTTGTGGCATATATGCTTCACCTTCACTACTATCATACATAGTCATTACTTCAACATTGTCTTCTGCATCAGTGTCCACATCAGACACTTCTGGCTCATTGTAATGAGTCTTTACTAATTATTGTTTTCTGTGTAACAAGTCTTTACTAATTATTGTTTTCTGTGTTTCAGATCTATGCTATGTTTATGTTGAATAAAGCCTCAAATTGGCCTTTACTTTATCTCTAGCCCGCTAACAAACGTGGCACCACAATTTATTCAACATTTCAATCAGCCATTCAGTCGGCCTTTCAGATACAGCAAGCAAATATTCATCCAGTAATCTTACTATATCATGGAGAAGGTGATTCGCCCGGATAAATTTATTACTTCTCCGAATTCTCCCCAAGCTGGGAAACTATGGAAATTATGGTCGCGCGGATTCAAATATTTCTTGAGTACTATCGCCGAACACAACCCCAATAAATTGGAGGTTCTATTCATACATATCGGCCCCGATGTCGCTGATATCATTCAAGACTGCTCTACTTATGAGGATGCCATGGCAGCCTTAGAGGCCACCTACGTCAAGAAGCCAAACGAGGTATGCGCTCGCCACCTGTTGTCCACCCGTCACCAAAAGCCCGAGGAAACCCTCGATGAGTACTTGCAAATTCTTCAACAACTAGCCAATGACTGCAACTTCAAATCGGTTTCCGCCGACGAAAACAGGAGTTCATCTGTGAGAGACGCTTTCATCCGAGGAATTAGAGATAGCGCCATCCGTACCCGCTTACTCGAAAATGACACACTCTCACTGGAAAAGGCTATCGTCCAGGCTCGAACATTAGATCAGGCCCAGAAAAACTCAGAATCGTACCTCACTCATTACGGTGCTGTTGCAGCCACTGGCTCTCGCCACGAACCGTCGCCGACTACTGACTCTGCCCGGCCTGCCTGCGTCCAAGGAGACGATCTCCCAAACTCTTCAGCCGCTACGAATTTCGACAACAAAGCCGCTCTGTGCTTCTTCTGCGGGTCTCGACGCCACCCACGAAGCAGGTGTCCAGCAAAGGATTCTATCTGTGCGAAATGTGAAAAGACCGGCAACTGGGCCAAAGTCTGCCGCTCAAGTACTTCCTCGGCACGTCAAAAACAGAATAAAACCACAGCGTCTCATTCAGCCGCAGCATTAGCGACCATTAGTACCACTCTATCGTGTAGCTCCTCCATGCCTACCAACTCAACAGTCGATATCCTCGTCAACGGCCGTTCGTGTCTCGCCTTGTTGGATACTGGCAGCTCGGACAACTTCATTCGTGAGGATCTAGCCAAACACTTAGAGCTGCCCATTCTTCCGCACTCGGGCGTCGTATCAATGCTTCGCCTAATCTATCCGCAGCCATCTCAGGTCGATGTACAGTGAAGGTTACGATGGGAGACCGCGACTACGAAAAGCTCGAACTATCCGTCTTGTCGGATCTGTGCGCTGACATAATACTCGGTACCCCATTCTTAATCAGACACAAGGAATTGAACATCAATTTCGGAGGTCCGGAGCCAGCACTCCATATATGCGGCCTTACTCGATCAAGAATTTCAGCCCCACCACTATTCGGCAACTTAACTGCCGATTGTCGTCCCATCGCCACGAAGTCCAGACGATTTTGCTCTGAGGACAAAATTTTCATTGGGAAAGAAATCGAAAAGCTACTCAGGGATGAGATAATTGAACCCAGTAACTCACCCTGGCGTGCTCAAGTAGTCATCACATCTACCGAAACAAAAAAAAAAAACGCATGGTAATCGATTTCTCTCAAACCGTCAACCGATTTACCATGCTAGATGCATATCCTCTTCCGCGAATCGATGATATAGCCAACAAAGTCTCACAACACAAATACTACAGCGTAATTGATCTGTCAAGCGCATACTACCAGGTAGAAATCGATCCGTCTGAACGACCTTTCACAGCATTCGAGGCTGACGGAAATCTATACCAATTCAGAAGGATCCTTATGGGAGTAACTAACGGAGCCGCGGCCTTCCAGCGCGTCATGAACGAATTCATATCCTCGAACAACTTATCATCAACATACGCCTACCTCGACGATCTCACCATCTGCGGAACCACTTGGGAAGAGCATGATGAGAACCTTCGACATTTCTGGGAAGCCGCTAAACGAGTAAATCTGAGTCTAAACAAGGAAAAATGCAAGCTTTCGATGACATCAGTGCACCTGCTCGGATATTCTATCTCTTATGGCATATTGCGGCCCGATCCCGAACGCCTCCGGCCACTACAAGAACTTCAAACTCCTCGCAACAAGTCGTCTCTACAACGCGTAATCGGACTATTCGCATACTATGCTAAATGGATTCAGAACTATTCCCTCAAGATCAAACCTCTGCTCAACGTTTCATCATTCCCATTAACTCGCGAGGAAGTATCAACGATCCAAACACTCAAAGATGATATCTCGAAAGCTGTCGTCGGTTCAATCGATGAAGAACTGCCGTTCACTGTGGAGACGGACGCTTCCTCTTCAGCAATCGGAGCCACCCTCACCCAGAACGGCGCCCGGTGGCGTTCTTTTCTCGCGCTCTGAATAACACAGAACGTCGCCATCACATCGTTGAAAAGGAGGCATACGCTGTAATCGAATCCATTCGCAAGTGGAAGCACTTCTTAGCTTATCGACACTTTACTGTCGTCACCGACCAGCGGAGCGTATCTTTCATGTTCGATGGAAAAGCTACTGGTCGTATTAAGAACGATAAGATTCTCCGTTGGCGTGTAGAACTAGCCGGCTACTCATTCACAAAATACAGACCGGGCCCCGAGAACCGAGCCGCAGACGCATTGTCGCGATCCTTTTGCGCTGCTACTCCAAGAATATCCCTCGCCCAGCTGCATGTTAATCTGATACACCCAGGAGTCCGCCGAATGACTCATTTTGTGAGAGCTAGGAACCTACCATTCTCAGTGGATGACATCAAACGAGTTACGTCGGAATGCCAAACATGCGCTAAATGTAAGCCACAGTACTATAAACCAGAAGTTAGTCACTTAATACGGGCCATGTCCCCGTTTGACCGACTTAACATCGACTTTAAAGGCCCGCTTCCGAGCGCAACTTCGCGACCTTGCATCCTAACAGTAATCGGCGAGTATTCACGCTTTCCTTTCGCCTTCCCGTGCCGTGATACGAACACGTCAACCGTTATCGCCCGTCTCACCGAGTTATTTTCTACCTTCGGAACTCCCTCTTACATCCACACAGATCGAGGGACATCGTTTATGTCTTCGGAACTAAAACTGTTCCTAACTAAACATGGTATCGCGACTAGTCGCACAACGCCGTATCACCCCCAAGGAAACGGGCAATGTGAACGTTACAATGGAATCATCATGAACACCATCAAACTAGCCATAGAAGATCGCGGGTTGCCGATGTCGCAATGGGAGTCCGTCCTACCAGACGCGCTGCACTCGATTAGATCGCTGCTGTGTACGGCCACGAACGAAACTCCTCACGAGCGTCTATTCACGCACCCGCGGCGTACTTCTACCGGTTCTGCACTACCGACGTGGCTGTCTTCTCCGGGAACTGTACTCCTTCGCCAATTCATTCGCCGATCCAAGAACGACCCCTCGTCGAGGAAGTTGAGTTAATTGAGGCAAACCCCAACTACGCGTTTATATGGCATCCGAATGGAAGAGAAGATACCGTATCCATCAGGGACCTGGCACCGGCGGGACGTAGCAATACGGATGACACGAATCACTATGAACCCCCCGTACCCAGTCCACCAATCAATTCCACCCCGCTAACGGACGACTCAGAACCCGCTGAGATCCGCCGACACACGGTCCCAACAGCTCCCGTCGAAGCGACTCCAGTCGAAGTCGAGAGAGGCCCACCTGTGTCAGTAACCTCCGAGACGAATCCCCCTCTGAGAAGAAGCACTCGAATCAGATACCCAGCTCAACGCCTAAACTTGTAGACTCTTCTTTCTTCCAAAATATCTTGAACTTGTCGTTTTGTTTCTTACCGTGCAATGTATCACGTATTATAAAAGAAGAGAGGAATGTAATGAGTCTTTACTAATTATTGTTTTCTGTGTAACAAGTCTTTACTAATTATTGTTTTCTGTGTTTCAGATCTATGCTATGTTTATATTGAATAAAGCCTCAAATTGGCCTTTACTTTATCTCTAGCCCGCTAACAAACGTGGCACCACACTCATCAACGTCAATGTCTTTGTCTTCGACATTACTAGCCATATTGTAACTTATTTTTTTGTCTTTTTTTTACCCTGCAAATTATATATTTACCTGAAAAACACAAAATAAATATTAAATTTCATTATAATCCACCACAATTTAGCACATGGGTTTTTTCAGCAACAAGTAAGGTTCGTCCACAAAGGAATGAAATGCACAATTGTCATAAAACACAAAATGCCCAAACACAAAGACTATCACACATTAGGTAATGCGGGGTGGCACCACATCCCACGCATACTGTCTGACTGCACACAGCCCAGAGAGCACACTTACACATCCAACCTCTGTGAAGGCTCAAGGGACACTGAACTTCAAGCAGTGTTGCCACTTCTACAGATTTATCTGTGCATCTACAGATTTTATGCTTTGTTTCAGATTTTCAGATTTTTTCCCCAAAATGGGCGAAATCTACAGATTTCTAAAATTTATGATTTTTTTTTATGCTTCTTTTCAGATTTTCCTTCAAAATGGGCAAAATTTGCCGATTTCTAAGATTGAGGGTTGTTTTTACTAACCACTACGGACTACACTGGATATTATAGTAATATTACTGAGTTTCTCCATGAGAACCAACAAATTATTTTCGTGCGCCACCTGTCAGTAGAGAGTGGCAACATAACATAAACACGCCACACTCAGCTGACTGTGCGTCGGTTCTTACTAAGTCATCAACAAAACACACTGCTAAAGAAAGCAAAGGGTGGAATCTACAGTACAGATAAATAGCCCTGTTGTTGTTAATGATAATGTTCATTCAATAATTCCAGTACAGCACAAAATTATGTATTTTATTGAATTCCTTTTTCCATTTTGTATATATGCATCCTTATTTTGTTGCTGTATAAACTCCGCCTGGGAGTGGGCAAGCCAGCCCAAGTCTCAGCCGGTCCCAAGCCCGGAGAAAGGAGGAGGGTTGGTGGCAGGAAGGGCATCCGGCCGTAAAACTTTTGCCAAAACCTTATGAATGCAGATCCATTATAATAAGAGGAACAACAAAAGTAACGGAAATCTCCAAGAAGCCACAGGAAACGAGAGTGAGATGGTATGGGCATTGGGCATGTCCAGAGGAGGGAGGAGAAGTATGTGGGACGACGGATGCTGAGGATGGAAATTCCAGACACGAGAAGAAGAGGTAGACCTAAGATGAGGTGGCTGGATAGACTGAAGAAAGATAGTGATAAGGGACTGGAGGAAGAGGTGGCTCAAAACAGAAGTGAATGAAGAAGAAGGATCTGCAACAGCGACCCCACATAGAAGTGGGCTAATAAGGCTGCGGAAGAAGAAGAAAGATTTTGTTGCTGTATACAGATAGGCTGACCATACGTACCGTTTTGAACGGGACAGTACCGTTTGTTTTATATTTCCTGGCCGTCCCGTCGTTTTAATAAAAATGTCAATTTTGTCCCGGTTTATGCATTTACTTTTTCATGAATACAGAATATTACATAACCCCCGTCCCTTTTTTGCCATCCCAATGTCCCGTTTTTGTCTCAAGGAAATATGGTCAGCCTAACAGTATACTTGTTCTTTCTATTTGCTGCTTTTTGTCTAGATCATTCTTAAACTGGCTTATAGACGTAGCTTGAATAGTATTCTGGTTTAAAATATTCAGTTTATCTACCTTTCATTCACTAAATTTTGTTTAATTGACCATTTTTGTATTTCTGTTTGGAATTATGAATATTATTGTATATGTTACTTACAAAAATAAACTTTAAAATCAAATGGTAGTTTACAGATTTTGTCTACAGATATTTTGATTTCTTATTCATCAGACCATTAAAGTTGTATATAAAATGTCCCCCAAAAAATGTCTTTCAAGATCATGAATAATGTATTAAGATTATTATCAAACATGGGAAGCTTGAACATTATGCCAGAACATGTTCAGTATGTCCTTTGTTCAATCGCTTGTCGTAACCGGATGATGAAATTGCTTAATATATATATATATATATATAGAAACGACGTAAATAAGGAGCGTCTCTGCACACGGGGAAGAGAAATAACGAATAAATGAAAAATGAGGCGAACCGCCCGGGAATCGAACCCAGGGCCTTCCAATTGCCGGTTGGATGCGCTACCATTACACCACGGACCTCGATCAATCATAAATCGAAATTCTCCTACATAGGGCAGAAACCAATGCCCTGAGAGGGCACCCTCGCAAATCGTGAATATGTGCATTTATATGCACACACACACACACACACACACATATATATATATATATATATATATATATATATATATATATGCTCTTAAATATGTGGATGTACTTTAGTCCTATCAGAAATAAGATTGAAAGATTTGTATAAACGCCGAATTGATAAAAAAAATTTATCTTTGTTTAAAGGCTCCACGATTATCACCTAAAAATGAAATCCCAGCAATCAGTCACAGGCTCTTATGAAGTGTACATCTGTATCACTGAAACGAGAAGTTAAGACCACCGAAACTAGGCCTGCTTCAATTTCAAGTAGGTATTTGAGGTAATTCAAGGCCGTAATCCATTTAAATGTAAATGAACAATTAGTAGTTACAGAATATCGTCACAGTTTGTGTTAAAAGGTGAAACTTCAAATGAAGATCTGCTGAAGGTAATGTACAAGGTACTATAATAAAAATCAGTTAGTAGGGCCAGAAACTGGCACAGCGGCTCAGGCTAACTAATGCGGCCCAATGCTCTAACCAGTGGCGTATTCAATGGGTCGCAAGGGTGCCAAGGAGTCCCTTCCCCACGGGAAAAAATATACGTATATAATAAAAACAGCTTTTGTAGTATTTATTATTAGAAAATCAAATGTCACATCAACCCTGATTGTTATGAGTCAGAAAATGTCTCTGACAACTAAAGTCTTTCTCTAAATCAGTTCTTAACCTTTTTAGGCTGCGATCCAAATTCTGGTTTCGGGGCTAGCTCGGCGACCAGTGCCTTCAAACATTTCACTCGTAATAGATAATAAAATAAATAATAATGGTAAAATGATTAGGGATAACATAAATAAATGATAAATGACAATTGAATGACCTTAGTTTGGGTCGCGACCCAGAGGTTAAGAACCCCTGCTCTAAATCCTCTCAAACTTTAAATTTGCCAAATTATAATTTGATTGATATTTAACAGGATCACTTATTTCATATGAACAATTACGTATTTGAATTATGAACTTATGAATTTATCATACTGTACTTAATATCAATTTTTTCATGAACATTTAGTATACACCTTCATATTGTAGAAAAATAAATGTATTTTCGGCTGTCCGTACTTTAAGTCAATGCGTGATCCTGGCCACGTACGATGAGTAGCACTCGTCTCTTGAATACAGCAGACGAGCAAAGAAAATTTGGAAAGATTTCTTTCACATAAAACTCACAATTTTTGTTTTTTTTTGTTTTTTAAGTTTCGGTTCATTTTGTATTCAAATCATATTCAACATTTTTTTTTTACAAGGCATTCGGACACCGAGAAATGTAGAAATGTAACTTTAATTTATAAGGTGATTAATATGTTTTCATAAATGGTATATGATATATAGTAGTGGACCGGCCAAAATTCAAAAATCGACTTTGAACGGCGTTTTTTGTTAATAGCTGGCACCCATGCTAAATCAATGTACCTGTGAGTGAGGAATAAAATGCAGGTGGATGCCACTCTCGCTTTTGGCTTTGAAGGTCATTTTCGAGGTCAAACTGTGCAAAAAATGAATTTTCTAATTGTAATTTAAAAAAATATTCTGAGCCAATTGGTTTGACCAAATGTTTCATTTTGCCACACTTAGTGATAAAGAAGTATGATGATATGCTTATTCCATCCGAATTACCAACTCAAGGTCAAATTCAAGTTAATCACGACCGAAATTGTGCTAAAAATTTGTGATTAATTGGCGAAAAAAAACATTGAGCAAGTCTGTTTGTCAAAACAATTTATTTTAACATGATTAGTGCCTAATAAGTTTGATGGCATGAATTAAGTACTCACAGTAACAGAATTATCACAACTAAATCATAAAGCAGTAAATATAGCCCCATAACTATACAGTTTACACACTAGTAACATCTACAAGTTCACGTTTCTTGATGAACAGCACCGAAATGCTGCATTGACAGTCACAATTGTGTGGATTGCAATCACTTAAGAACAGAGTTATTAGTTCCTTACAGCACATTCCAGCTTCTCTCGATTTTAGTCCGGAAGAGAGACATAGATCTACTGTCCAGCTGGGTTACAGCAACCACTGTCGTCACAACCACAAGCTGTCGTACATTTCATCCTTTTCCTGAAGCAGTTCCATCTAGCTGTCTTGCACTGTTTCTTGCAACAACAAGCAACAAGCTCCAGGCAGGCTTCAGAGATTGGAGGAAGTCTTGTCCACACTGGTAGGAGGCTCCCATCTTCCAACTTCCAGGCTGAAGTGTCCACCGGATCTTCAACATCTATGTGCTCTTTGTCAGCCTGGAGCCATATTTTGGCCTGATAGTTTGCCCGCTGGGCGTGGAGCTCCAGGGCATCCTTTGTCGGTGGGAGCATTTCCAGAGTCTTCTTGGCCTTCCCAAAACGGTGAACTTTGGCGTCATCAACTGTGTTGTTCCGGGGTGCCATTCAAATGACACACAAACTTCTCAACATCTGCGATATCCCCATCTCGACCAATGGCGTGCAGCAGGAGTGGGTGGTCACTGAACACCTTCCAACACTTCTTTTTTCCATGACCACTGAAGGACGAGATTGTGTCACATCCGGTCAAAGCGTGGAAGCTGACCAGGTTGTCCCTGACTGAGGGCGACAAACTCTTGAATACATCGTGCACGGGGTAGCATTTTCGGTTCTTGGCCGTTCCGCACAGCATCCACACTTCAGCGACCTTGGTGCAAACGAAGTGAATCAGCAGCACCATTACATCAGTATCTCTGCACACTACCAGTATTTGTTCATAGCCCTGGGACGCTGCATCACATGAGTGAAGGATGAGCCTGGTGTCCGCCTCTTCATGGTTGCTATGCAGTGGAACGTCATATCGCCTGGTTGACCGCACTTCAGTGGCTTCAGAGAAACCACCCCCTGTCACCAGCTGACATCTTTCTTGAAGATCTCTGCCCTTCTCAGTGATGACGTTAGACAGAAACAAGACTAGGTCAGCCTTGTTTGTATCCAGGGCCATAAAGTTTTTCCACACTTCAGGCAGTGGAACTTGTGGGCCATCAATGACTTTCCGAATCGGTTTCTTCTTGCTTGCACGCTTTGTCCTGGTAACTGCTTTGATCGATCCTTCCCCTGCGTACCGATAAAAGATGACATCAACTCTTGTTGTGTGTTCAATCAGTCTCTCCTTCATGAAGCCGATTACATGCTGCTTTCCTCGATCCTGAGCTGTCAGCAGGCTCTCCACAACATCTGTGGGTGTAGTGTCTTTGGTTGCTAGTGAAACAAGTGGGATGTTAGTGGCGGCATCTGTATCTCCTGCTTCACTCACGTGAACTCTGAAGACGTCAAACTACTTCAACTGCTGAACTAGCTTCATGACATCATGAGCGTCGCGCCTAGTGCGAGAAGGCAGACTGTCAACCCGAATGAAGGTGGCTTCCCCATCATCATCTTGAAGCTTGAAGAGGCATCTTGTGTCTTGAGAGATGCGTGACCGCTCTGACCATGTGATGCAGAGCCTGTCTCTTGCTTGGTCATTCTTTGTGATATATTGAAACAATTCAAAACATACCTATCCTTTAGCAGTATTATTATTATTATTATTTTACCAGCTGGCACTGTCTGCACTCTTTTAATTGCATATACCAAACCAATGTCTGGCCAGCCAGTGCAGTGAAAATATTCAACATGTGAAAGTATGTTATTACTTGTACTATGGTAGTAGTAGGCACATGCGCACCTCACCCAGCATGCTAAATGTAGTTTTAATGGAAATAAAGATATCCAGAGTCATAGTTACATTCAATTATTATCCATAAAATCACAAAAATATGCTTTATGTGCTAATGATACACCTTTAAACACGTTGTTACATAGAGCCACCACTGAAATGCAAAAATTCGGAATTTTTCAGAATTTGACTTTTGTAACCTTGTATGGGACCTTCAAACCCAAAACTGAGAGTGGCATCCACCCACATCTTGTTTGGCATCCTCAATACTACTTATCTAAGGTGGGTGCCTGCTATTAACAAAAAACGCCGTTAAGTTTTTTCTAGAGGACTTTTCAATTTTTGGCCGGCCCACTACAGGGCTTATTATAAAGTATCTTGTATGAAATATGTATCGTCAATGCGTATCATGTATCTGGTGTCTGTTTTTATTTCAAAAGTATCTTGAATCATGTGTCAGTAATACAGTCATACGAGTATCTTCCCGTTCTCTCTCTCTCTCTCTCTCTCTCTCTTTTAGGCAGGGGCCAAGGACGAGCGCCGCTAAAATGCCCCCCTATGGGGCAGAGAGCCGAAATCAAGGTCTCCGAGGTTCATAATGCCATTTTTTTAATGAATTTTGAGATGATTGTGTAGTGTGTAAAATGCAAGTATGTGTAGTGAAAAATAGAGGGATAAGTGCGTGTTTCAGAGCATGCTCGACTGCTCACAGGGTAGATGAGACTCGGAAAAAGATCAGCTAAAGGTCCCCTTTATTATATGAGAATAAAAACCCACTCTAATAGACAGAGTTTATTTCCATGACAGTTTCGACGCCCACTGGCATCCTCCTCGGGTGGATACAGAAACACAAATGAAACAAAACAAGAGGGAAAAACAGTTCAGGGATCGACCGTTAAGAAATTCGCACCTAGGTTGGATTCCATTCTCTCGAGACAGGAGGGGCATTTTCATTAAGTACATTCGCACAAATTTTAAAACTATCTTCCTGTTCTAAACATACAGATTCTATTATTTTTACATAATTATTACATTTATAATTAAATTTATTACATTTAATATTGCATAATTATTAATTACAGAAATTATAAATTTATTATTACATTGGTTATTACATTGTTGTTTATTATACAGAAATTATAAACCGAAAAACGAATGAAAAAAGGCGATTAGGAAATAATCCAGAGACCATTGAGAAATTCGCACCTAGGTTAGATATCGTTCTCCCGAAACCAGAAGGGCATTTTATTACAGGGTCAGCTTATAACTACATTTCCACAAATTAAAAATATCTTCTTGTTCTATACATACAGATCCTAATGTTTTGACATAATTACTGCATATATTTATTTCCACATTAATTACTTCCATTATTACATTAGGATCTGTATGTATAGAACAAGAAGATATTTTTAATTTGTGGAAATGTAGTTATAAGCTGACCCTGTAATAAAATGCCCTTCTGGTTTCGGGAGAACGATATCTAACCGAGGTGCGAATTTCTCAATGGTCTCTGGATTATTTCCTAATCGTCTTTTTTCATTCGTTTTTCGGTTTATAATTTCTGTATAATAAACAACAATGTAATAACCAATGTAATAATAAATTATAATTTCTGTAATTAATAATTATGCAATATTAAATGTAATAAATTTAATTATAAATGTAATAATTATGTAAAAATAATAGAATCTGTATGTTTAGAACAGGAAGATAGTTTTAAAATTTGTGCGAATGTACTTAATGAAAATGCCCCTCCTGTCTCGAGAGAATGGAATCCAACCTAGGTGCGAATTTCTTAACGGTCGATCCCTGAACTGTTTTTCCCTCTTGTTTTGTTTCATTTGTGTTTCTGTATCCACCCGAGGAGGATGCCAGTGGGCGTCGAAACTGTCGTGGAAATAAACTCTGTCTATTAGAGTGGGTTTTTATTCTCATATTTTGACCTTCACGTATAAATGAAGTTTTTTGAATCCCCTTTATTACTTCATATTTGATTTTGAAAATCAAAGATGACGTATTTTTTGTAATTTACTGTAAGTGTTTTAAGTTCAGATTTTGGTGGTTTATTAAACTACTGTATTAGCAAAACATTCTAATTTCTACATTTGGTAAAATTATATTATTGATGTGGAACTTACGCTCAAATATTTATAAAATCGAAAGTGGCTTTCTTCACGGAAATTTTTTTTTAAGTAAATTATTAATTTACTTTTTATTTTTGCACTTTTCATCTCGCAGTGATAGGAGAAACGAAAGTTCAAGCACTTCCTATCTCCTGCCAGACGTCCTCCCCCCACCTTCGGAGTACTTCCCTGGTCGATTGGTGTCCACAATTTCCTCCTCCTGTGTATATATATAGTGTTACGTCGTAGCCAATGTCGTAACACCGTTTCCCGTTGATCAGCAAAGTTCGTAGCCAATGTCGTAACACCACTTCCCGGCTTCCCGTTGATCAGCGAAGTTAAGCGACATTGTGTCGGATAGTAGTTGGATGGGAGACTGTCCGCTGCGTCCAGACTATGTTGTTGTTGTTGTTGTTGTTGTTGTTTAGCCGATCAGCCCACCCTGATCGAGCAAGCCGGCGGCACGCAGGTAACCGATCGCCCTCTCCGGAGTGGACCAGAGGTTCAGCGCACTAGTGATGTTGTGTTGTGTTCGTTGTTGTGCTAGAGCGGTACAGTCTGTCATAATGTGTTCAATTGTTTGTGGTGTGTCCTGGCACAGGTGGCAGGTGTCGTCTGTGGAATTGTCTAGTCTGTGTTTATATGTCCGTAAGTTAGGGTGATGTCCACATCGGAATCGTGCTAAGTTAACTCGATTCGATCTGCTCAGGCTGGTCTCTGACCTGTTAATGGGTGGCGGCTTCGTACCTAGGACCGCATTCGGACCGAGTCGTGCCAGTGTTTGTCGGTTAGGTGTGTGTGTATGTGTTTTCTGTACTGTGTGATGTCTGTGGGGCGTGGTATGGAATGGAGTATCTGGTTATAATGTCTCTCTGGTGTTACCTTAATGGTGCGAGGTGTCGGTGCATGATTGTACATGTAGTGGCAAGGGTGTTGTGGGTTAGTTGTCGCTGCTGCCATGAATTATGTTCCCCTCATGTCTAAATGTTCCCTAACTTTCAGTATTTTTGTTTCTGTGTGCAGGTGTTCTATTGGTGTTATTTGAGTGCATCCTGTAATGATACGAAGTGCGTTGTTTTGTATTGTCTGTAAGGTGTTCATATGTGTGTTTGAGATAATGGGTGCCCAGCATGGACTAGCATAGTCCATAATTGAACGAATATATTGTTTGTATATGAGTGATGTTGTTTCCTGCTGGTGTCCAAAGTTTGTGCCTGTTAGTACCCTAAGCGTGTTAAGTCTTGACGTACATTTGTTTTTAATGTCATGAATGTGGTTTGCAAAAGATAATGATGTGTTGTATGTGACCCCAAGTATTTTGGTCCTGTGAGTGTGTGGAATGTTGGTGTTGTTTAGTGTAAGCTGTGGAGTTATCTGGTGTCCTTTTGTATTGCTTTTTAGCAATGTGATGGTTGATTTTGTGGGCGCTACTTTGAGTCTATTGTGTGTGAGCCAGTCTTGTATACTGTTTATGTATGTTTGTAGGTTATTTGTAGCGGTGTCGATGTTGTTGTGGGTGGATGTTAGAGTGATGTCATCTGCATATGATGATAAGGTAAGCTTGTTATCTATGGGTGTTGGAATGTTATGCATGTATAAGTTGAACAGTGTTGGTGAGAGAACAGAGCCTTGAGTGACCTCGTTCGAAAAAGCTTGTTTTTGGATGACTTGCCATTAAATGTGACATGTGAGTATCTTCTGAAAGATAGTTGCTCAGCCATCTTTTAGTGTTATTATGCATGTTTGTGTTGAGTATTTTGTTTATGAAAGGGAAGCGTGGAATAGATCAAATGCTTTACTTATGTCTATTGTTGCTAATAGTGTACGTTGAGCTGGTCGTCTGGAGTTGATGCCATCCATGATGTGCTGCGTGAGGTTAGTGAGTAATGTCATGGTTGAGTGGTGAGGTCTGAATCCATGTTGAGTAGGCGATAGTGGTATGTGTGGGTTGGTGACTTGTAAGATTAGTCTTTCTGTTACTTTGGAAGATGTGCATAGTAAAGTAATGGGTCTATATGAAGCTGGTTCTGTTGGATTTTGTTTGGTTTGAGTAGTGTAATAATTTTACCTTGTTTCCATATGTCAGGAATAATACAGTGTTGGTATGAATATGTGCTGAATATTTGTGAGAGCTAGTATTCCCTGTGGGCCCAAGTGTTTATAGTGTATGTTAGATATGTTATCTGGTCCAGTAGCCTTCGAATCCAGACTATGTAGCGACCCGTGGTTCGGATCCCACGTAAAGCTGTGGGTTCCCTCCGTCATATGATCTTAGACGTTACGGAAGAGCTTAAACAACCCAATCATTAATATCATTACTCTATATATATGTATATATAGGGTGATTCAAAATAATGTAGATACATTTTGAAAGTATTCATTTTGGATACTAATTGCATTTAATAAACAAAAACTTTACTTCGTAAATAAGCAAGTATGTAAAAACATTTAATAGTCATTTTATGTTAAATGCACACAACACACACACACACACACACACACATATATATATATATATATATATTATATATATAGATATATATGTGTGTTTGTGTGTGTTGTGTGTGTGTGTGTGTGTGTACACGCAAACATGCGGCACAGTGTCCTAAAACAGATCGGCGCACAGAATTAGTTGACCATGGTAATACTTCAATTTTATGAGCATCAAATCACGCAGATGTTGCACGAGCCGCATGAACTGGAGCCAGGTCATGTTGAAAAATAAATGGTTCGTCTCCGTACAGCTACTCTGCAGACTCAAGCATTAAGTATTGTGGGGGCTCGGGGTTGTGTGAGGTTGCATGAATGGAAATAGTGTGGGATCACTTGCATTTGTAAATAGAACTGTCACTAGTCAAGTTTATCGAGAAATCCTTATGCTGAAGTCTGCAGAACAGCTGTATGGAGACGAACCATTTATTTCTTAACATGACCTGGCTTCAGTTGATGCGGCTTATCCAACATCTGCTTGGCCAACATCGGCTTGTCCAACATATTGGCAGTACTCAATAAACATAATAAATTTATTCTATTTTTTTGTAACACCTGACAAGATATTCTACTATTTTAGTATGTCGTTATGCATTAATTTTTCACTATTTAATAGGTTTTCTGCTCTAATTTAATATTTTTCAAAACTGGAACACACAGGTGTCTTTTTATCATAATAACGTTACAGATACTCGATATTCCTCATAAAGGTGTATGATTTAAAGGTATTATCAAGGTCATGAGTGCATTTAAGACAGTATTTTATATTTTTGGTCGAGTTATCCGGGTGATGCATAAATGTGTTTTATAAATCGTATGGTGTATTCTTGAGGCAAAAATAAAGAAAAAAGACCCGTAGGTTTTGAGCTATACCAAGCGACAGAAAAATGAAACACCTAAGGATTTTTTACATTTTATGCAAATACACAGTGTGATACATTTGCTTCATTAAAGTAAATATTCGAAATTCTTTCCTATTCCTACTTCTTGAATGCATGCCTCAGCACGTCGAACCAGTGATTGTCTAACTCTAACACACTCAAACATTCCTCTAATATTGCGGATCGTTTCGCAATTGTCTCGAACTCGTTGCCACAATTCATCACGTGCTCGGACTTCTGTAACATAAACTAGGCTTTTTAAATGACTTCACAAGTAATAATCAAAGGGATTTAAATCTGGTGACCGAGGTGGCCACGGAATAAGACCACCGAGCCTTATCCACCTGTCAGGATACAGATATTCCCTCGTTAAACGGGCGAAATGAGCTGGTGCACCATCATGCATTAATCACATTAGTTGTCGAGTTCTGACAGGCACATTTTCAAGTAGCACTGGCAAAGTCTGCTCAAGGAAATGCCTATTGCATAAAATTTAAAATTTTGTAGGAGTTTCATTTTTCTGTCGCGTGCTATAGCTCGAAACCTACGGGTTTCTCGACCTACGTTTATATGGTCTTTTTTCTTTACTTTTGTCTCAAGAATATACCCTGCGATTTATGAAACACATCTACTCATCATCCTGTATAAATATGTTACAGACAAAGCACGACAGTTGGACAATGCACGCTTTGTCTGGAAAACACCCGGCATTGTCCTCTCTCATTTGACAGAGTTCGAAATATGTAAATAGGTTGGACTTTGACCAGCCTTAGCTGGACGACGTGCGGAGTGTTCAACTGTACTAGGTCTTAACCACTGGGCCACGTAGGGTACCTATTTATCTACCAACCACTTTCTTTATTGTGTGGAAGGATGAACAGCTGGGTTTTACTGCGCGCCGGCTGCCGTCGGGTCTCGAACCCGGGGCCGATGGACTCGTAGTCAGCGACGCTAACCACTACACCACCGAGGCGCATACGCATATATATATATATATATATATATATACGAGGTCTCTTCAAAATGTATCCGGACAGGTGTTATTTTTAAAACAAGGTCACGCTTGGAGTTGTGACTGTGCTAAACATTTCTCTGCATATGAAAATAAAAACCCACTCTAATAGACAGAGTTTATTTCCACAACAGTTTCGATGCCCACTGGCATCCTCCTCGGGTGGATACAGAAAAACGAATGAACCAAAACAAGAGGGAAAACAGTCCAGGGACCGTTAAGAAATTCGCACCTAGGTTAGATCCCGTTCTCCTGACACTGGAAGGGCAAAATATGAAAATAAAAACCCACTATAATAGACAGAGTTTATTTCCACAACAGTTTCGATGCCCACTGGCATCTAACCTAGGTGCGAATTTCTTAACGGTCCCTGGACTGTTTTTCCTCTTGTTTTGGTTCATTCGTTTTTCTGTATCCACCCGAAGTTTTTTTGCATTTCTCTGCATGTCGAGACAAGTTGACTGATAGCGTTGCACTCAGTGTATAGCGTCAATTCACTCTGGTGAGCCGATAAAGTTAAACGTGTTTTGTTTCGCGGCGATTTCTTACGATGTCGGAAGGTGTTGAAAAGTGTTGTGCACCATGAATAATGAATATGTTCCACAGGGACAAACAATCAACAAGGAGTTTTACATTGAAGTTTTGTGACGTCTACATGAAGCAGTTCTGAGGAAACGGCCGCAGAAGTGGGAGTCCGGAGAGTGGATGCTTCATCTCGATAACGCGCCATCTCACTCGTCGCAACTTGTCAAGCAATTTTTGGCCAAAACGCTACCCCCACCAAGTACAGCAGCCTCCATATTCGCCAATTTGGCTCCATGCGACATTTTTTTTTGTTTCCGAAGCTCAAACAAACCCTGAAAGGACACCAATTCGATGATGTTGAGACCATTAAAAGAAATTCGACGGAGCAGCTTTTGGTCATTCCGAAAAGTGCTTTCGAAAAATGTTTTCACCAGTGGTAGGATTGTTGGGCAAAGTGTGTGGCTTCAGAAGAAGAGTACTTTGAGGGAGATAAAGCCCCCAAACGCTGTAAGTACCATATTCTGTCTAGTCTATAATCGCATCGCGCGGAACCTTTAAAAGGTTGAAAGGAAAGGTGTGTGTATATACACACACACACACACACACACACACGGAGATGCTGTTGTTGATCGAAGCACAGTTGGACGCTGGTCTAAACGTATGAGATCATCGGAGAGGGGGAGCCAGCCTCGACGATGAGCCACGCAGCGGTCGCCCGGCATCGGCTGTGACATCTCACACTGTGCAACATGCTAACAGCATCATTCGATCAAATCGGCGCGTCACATACAAGGAGCTATCACTGGAGCTAGGAATTAGTGAAGGAAGTGTGAATACGATAATTCAGCAACTGGGATACTCAAAAGTGTGTCCACGGTTTGTTCCTCGCGAACTGACTGAATATCACAAAGCCCAAAGAAAATAAATTGCTTCTGAGTCGTTGGTTCGGTACGAGACAGAAGGGGATGACTTCCTTTCACGAACTGTGACTGGGGATGAGACTTGGGTACACCACTTTGAACCTGAAACAAAACGCCAATCCATGGAGTGGCATCACGCAGACTCCCCACGCAAAAAAAAGTTCAAAATGGCTCCCTCTGCAGGAAAGGTTATGGGCCATCATCTTCTGGGACATGAAAGGGGTGATTCTGGTGGGCATTATGAAGAAAGGACAAATAATCAACTCAGAGGCATATATTGCTACCCTATAGAGACTCCAGAGACGTATAAAGCGAGTTCGACCGGAGAGAAAACTGGAAGACGTCCTTCTTTTGCACGATAACGCAAGACCACACAACAGTTTGCAAACAAGAGAGGTCATGACAAAAATGCGCTTGACTGTGTTACCCCACCCTCCATACAGCCCGGATCTGGCACCTTCAGACTTCCATTTCTTTGTGCCAATGAAGGATGCTATTCGTAGAAGAAAGTTTCAGAGTGACAATGAGGTTGTTGAGGAGGTTAAGAGGTGGTTCCAGCGGAACCCAGCGGACTTTTATCAGCAAGGAATAAAGGCCCTTGTTTCGAGGTGAAGAAAAGACATAGAAAAGGATGGAGACTGTGTGTAAAAATAAAAACTTGTAAAAAAGGTATATAACTACTTGTGTACAAAATTTCTGGAACTTACAAGGAAACGTGGAAAAAAAAAAAAGGTGGGGCAAAATATATTGAGTGGCCCTCGTGTGTGTGTGTGTATATATATATATATATATATATATATATATATATATATATATATAGCGAGGAATAGGAGGACGAAAAGATGGTACATGTTTATTAACAGACGTTTCGGAAAAATTCAATTTCCATCATCAGTGCTAAAAAGTTTAAAAACAAATAGAGATAAATAAGTATAATAAATAAAAACGAACAATAAATTAAAATGGCGCAACAATTAGCGAGAATTAATAGTAAGTTACAGTATATTAAATTAAAAGATTAAAAATTAAATGATACAAAGTATAAAAGTATGGACAATAAGTAAAATATAAAACGGTTTAGGTAAAACAGGATTGAAGGGTTTCTTACCAGATTGTTAATGTAATGGGAGACTAATTATACAGAAGATTGGGAATGGTTGCCTCTTGAAAGAATTCCATATTAGGAAGATGGAGCGGGCGGAGTGATGGTGGATTTCTTTTGAGAGTTTATTTTGCAATGTTTAAATTGAAAGCGGAACTGTAATCGTTGAGGGTTGGCTAGATACTGAGGATATAAAGGGACTCAAGTATGCGGAAGTCGATTAGTTGGTTGGCTGAATTAATGATTGATATATATATATATATATATATATATATATATATATATATATATATATATATATAATATGGGATGAATTTCACAATTAAACACATGAAATGAATGAATGATGTAAACCCACAAGGAAAAGGAAAAATGAGTCTAAGTCCTTTCGTGTATTTAGAAGTACACCTCGTCAGGTGTACTCCCTTAGTGTAGGCTACCCCCTTAGTAGTGTGGCCAGAAAAGGTTAGAGTGCAGAGCAATTGCAATGTTGATAAAATGTTGCAAGGTGCCAACCCCCCGCTTCACCCCCCCACCCCACTGCCACCTCCCCCCCAGGGTGCAAAAAACGGGGGAATACTCCCTGACGAGGTGTACTTCTGAATACACGAAAGGCCTTGGAATCATTTTTCCTTTTCCTTGTGGATTTACATCATATATATATATATATATATATATATATATATATATATATATATATATATATATATATGGGAATGAACTCAGAATGGTCCCCTGAGTTTTTTATGATACACACAGACAGTGCATGGAACAAGGAACTCTTCTGGGATAATTAAATCCACTATAGTCCGAATAAGTAATGGTAAATGACAAATACCATAGTTTTTCTTTTTTATGATGGTAGCCCGACGTGGGCAACGGGTCACTCGCAAAGAGGTCCCATAAATATAGCTTCCCTCTGACGTGAAGGCAGCGAGTCTTTTGCTTATATTGAGGTTCTAAATGTAGCAGGGCTAGGCTGCTTTAAACCCTAGATCCACGTCCCAAAGCTGGATCCTGTCTGCTTTGCAGATAGCTGGTGAGGGAAGCTATATTTATGGGACCTCTTTGCGAGTGACCCGTTGCCCACGTCGGGCTACCATCATGAAAAAGAAAAACTATGGTATTTGTCATTTACCATTACTTATTCGGACTATAGTGGATTTAATTATCCCAGAAGAGTTCCTTGTTCCATGCACTGTCTGTGTGTATCATAAAAAACTCAGGGGACCATTCTGAGTTCATTCCCATCTTGAAACGGACATGTTATGTGCCTTGAAAAGTGGACGCTCAATTCTGCCAGTTGAGGTTTAAGTTTTGGTTTTTGGCTAAAAATATAATAGTTACCCCTTTTTCTTTGATGCATTCAATCTGACGTGAAGGCAGCGAGTCTTTTGCTTATATTGAGGTTCTAAATGTAGCAGGGCTAGGCTGCTTTAAACCACCCTAGATCCACGTCCCAAAGCTGGATCCTGTCTGCTTTGCAGATAGCTGGTGAGGGAAGCTATATTTATGGGACCTCTTTGCGAGTGACCCGTTGCCCACGTCGGGCTACCATCATGAAAAGAAAAACTACTGGTATTTGTCATTTACCATTACTTATTCGGACTATAGTGGATTTAATTATCCCAGAAGAGTTCCTTGTTCCATGCACTGTCTGTGTGTATCATATATATATATATATATATATATATATATATTATATATATATTTCGAACTTTGTCAAATGAGGAGGATACTCCGCGCTTTGTCCAGCTGGGGCTGGTCAAATCCGAACTATTTATATTTTCAAACTCTGTCAAATGAGGGAGGACAATGTGTGGGTGTGTCCAGATAAAGCGTGCATTGTCCGACTGCCGGTCTTTGTCTGTAACACACACACACACACACACATATATATATATATATCAGTGGCGACGGAGGGGGTCAGGCAGGTCAGGCTGAGCCTGACCTGTTATTTCTCCTGCTAGGGACTTAAAAAACTAACATAAAAACGAACAATACACAATCCCATCTCTTGTCAAGTTATCAGGCTAAAAATTTCCATCCATCCATCTATCATCTAAACCCCATTTCCCCAGTGAGGGTGGGGAGAGAAACGTGGGAAGAGAAGGAAGATATGTGGCTAAAAATTTTGAGTCAGATATCTTTACTTTATAAAGCATGTTATAATGACCATGTTAGGATTTATAAATAAGGTTATATAGTTATTTGCATATACAGTACACTGTTACTGTACATAAAGTTAATTATTACTGTATTATTATGCATCTTCTCAAATAACAAAGTCTTACAACTCGCATAAAAATGCACAATTCCACGTCTTGTCAGGCAAACAGTTTTAAGCTTGACGTCTCTCTTTGAAACATGTTATTATGTAAATCTTATGATTTATTTATAATATTATAAAGTCATTTGGATATTCACTATACGTAAAGTTAATTAGTATTTTAATTACTTTGTATCCACCGAATAACTAAGTTTTTAATGTTCGAAGTCAGGCAAATTCATATTTGCCTGACGACTGTGTTATTATCTTGAATTACTGAACATTTAAAAGCAATATTTGCATATCATACTGGCAGTTGGGTATTCCTATATATGAATTTTGTCATGAAATGTAATATAAAAGTATTTGTGTTTTGGGTAGCCTAATTTGTAAATTTAATCATGGAAGGCGATATTATAAGGGATTGAAAATCGAGGCTATTTAGTAGAAGAAGCATCGAAGAAAAAACTGATAATTCAAAAAGGTCGGCCTTTACCAGTTCTGGCGTGTAAAGTGGGCAATAGATCTTTTCAGACGAGTTGGTATTCTCAAATTGACTGGTTATGTGAAAGTATTGGCAATCAAAAACTTTATTGTTGGCCGTGTTTGTTGTTTAAACCAAGAGAAAAACAATCTTGGACTGATCAAGGCTATAGTAGTATGAAAAACATTTTGGGTGACAGTGCCGTTCACGCAAAATCTTCATCTCACCTTAGCAATTTTAAAGCTTGGAAGTGTTTTGGAAAAACCAATATTGAAAGCGCAATTAGCAGAACATATGAGATAGAAAGAGAAAATCACAATCAGAAAGTTGATGAAAATAGACAGTATCTGAAGCATTTAGTGAATGCTGTTTTATATTTAAGTAAGCAGGAATTAGCATTTCGTGGACACGACGAAAGCAGTGACAGTAATAATAAAGGTAATTATAGAGAGCTTTTAAGTTATTTTGCAGAGCTAGACAGTGTTTTTGCCAGTAGATTAGTTGCAAAGGAAGGATCTTCAGGGTTTTCTGGGTTGTCGCGTACCGCACAGAATGAATTTATAACATCGATTGATAAAGTTATTAGTAACATTATTCACGAAGAAATCGAAAAGGCTCCGTTTATTTCGATTCAAGCTGACGAAACTACAGACTGTTCTGTTCAGTGTCATTTATCAATCATTATTAGATACGTTCATAATCACGATATCAAAGAGCGTTTTTATGGTTTTTTCAATGTAAGTGTAGACAGAAAAGCTAGTGGTTTAGTGTAAACAATGTCAAAGTGCTTACAGTCATTTAGTAATGTAGAAAATAAATTAGTCAAACATATGATGGAGCTGCAGTGATGGATGGTGAATTAAACGGAGTGCAAGAGAAACTAAGACAGTGCGGTTACAAATATGCTCATTTCATTCACTGTTATGCGCACACACTGAATTTAGTTATTATTAAAGTAGCGAATCATCAGTGCTGGGCAGCGCAAACGAAAATTCACTTGCGCAAGCGCAAATGCGCAAACCCAAACCCATACCTTGCGCAAGCGCAAATGAGGAAACTTCTCGAAACTTGCGCTTGCGCAAACGCAAACGCAAACTATTTATATATACAGGGTTTTCCAAAAAAAATAAATAGGTGTGTTTTTTTTGGGACACCTGTATAAAATTAAATTTATAGTAAATCAAATCAAATCAAATAAAAAGACTTTATTAACAGACACACGATCCATAGATATATCAATAAAGAATAGATACAAATTACAATGTTAAATAAATAATAATAAAAAAGAATTACCAATATTACAAAAAAAAAACACTTCAAAGCTCCTCAGAGTCCTCCTCCAACTCCATCGTGAGCAAATCCATGTTGCCCTTCAGGAACACAAACCTCTCAAAGTTCTCAGAGGTCAGGCTGGACCTCTTGGGCTTCATGATGTTAGACCCCTGGGAGAACACCTTCTCCACAGCTGCAGAGCTGGGGATGGCCGTGTTGTACTTCAGAAGACCTCAACCCAGTCGGCGCGGTACAGGCGGGGAACATCCCCTGCTCCATCTCCTTGCTGGTCTTCTCCTTTTCAGAGCACCAAGCATGTAGCTCCTTCCCCACCTTGGTGGAGAGGCGGTTGCGGGTGGCGCTCTCCTCATGCCGGCCGGGCTGGGGGCAGAGGTGGGGCTGGACAGAGACTGGTGTCTGAGGCTGTCCATGGTTCACTAGTTATAGACAGTAGTTATGACTTATGAAGTTTCTAGAAGTTACTAGAGTAGTTAGTATTTTGAACTCTGAAATAAAATTAAAATCAACTATCAAACAAACGTGTTTTCACTAGCGTTGTTTCGTATACTGAGTGCTCACTGCTGTCTGGCGGCGCCACCTGTCTGGCAGTCACGTGTTTATGAGCTAAATCCACTATTTTTAATATTTGTTTTTTTTCACGTTTGCGCACAGTTTGCGCAAGAATTGGCGCAAACGCAAATGCGCAACCGAAATCACACTTGCGCAATTGCGCAATTTGCGTTTTGCGCAAGTGTTTGCGCAAGTGCCCAGCACTACGAATCATTTACCAGGTGTCAAACTTTTTTTCTCTCACTTGAAGGCATTTAATAAATTTACTTCCCCAAGTACAAAGAGAAAGAATGTATTCACTAATTTTAAAGTTACCATTCTAAGTTTAAGTGAAACATGCTGGTGCTATTGGTCAAGAACAGTATCAGCTATATTACGTCAGTGTGGAGCATTGAAAGAGTCTTCAGAAAACATTTTGAATGATGAAATCTCGTGGGATGAAGATAGTTTAAATTAGGGTTACCAGGTTAAAAACCTTGACGCAAAACTAGACGACTTTCTATTTATGTTTTATATTTGCTGCTTTGAAGAATTACTTAGCAATGCTGAAAAACTATTTGATGCTCTACAGTACAGGATAGTGGACATGGAATTTGCAAAAAAGAAAATTAATGATTTTATTAGTTTTCTGGAAGGAAAAATCAATAACAAAAGTTATAATGGAATTCTTAAAAAGACATGTGACATAGTAAGTTGTCCGACCATTCCTCCCCCTACTGAGAGACTCAGGAAGAGTGACAGACTTTAAAGAAATTTACTTTAGCATTCTGAATACCTTTGTTAACAGCCTTGAAGGAACGATTTGAATGCATTCGAGAGTTCTCATTTTTTGAGATGTTGAATTATAAGCACAGTAATCTATTTGACGTAAAAGCTTTAACGTCAGAATTAAAATACATTTATCAGGACTCCGATTTTTGTCAGTGCAAACATGCAAAAGAAATTTTAAAGCTTTGTCTTGACTTTGGACTTACAACAGCCTTACTTGAAACAATCAAATTAATTCGGCTCCTTTTGACAATCCCTGTAACCAGTGTGTCAACAGAAAAAAGTTTTTCAACGCTTAACAGAATAAAGACGTACCTACGGAATATCATGTCAGAGGAAAGGCTGTCTAGTTTAGCAAGAATTGCCATAGAGAAAGAAATTGTAATATCGCTAGAGAAGAATAAAATGTTGCACGACATAGTAATTGAAGAATTTGCATTAAAACCAAGATGATTGGAGTTCATGTAGTATAAATAAATAAGGTAAGGCGATGTTTTATTTCCTAAACTTATGCCAGTTAAAAATATTCTAATTATCATACATAATACATATCACAGTGAAACAAGTATCAAATTATACAGTATATATATATATATATATATATATATCAGTGGCGACTCGTGGTATAAATGTATGGGGGTGCGATTTCATAAAATTGTACGACAACACGGACTCACAATAGGCTAGCGCGAATCCAACTTTTTTTTTTTGTTTTTTTCTGTTTAAGTGCTTTCAACCCTGCTGGATTATTGACACCATTTTTTTTTTTTTTTTAGAGAAAGGTGGTGAAAGAAGTAGTAGAAGAAAGAGTGGTTTATTGAAAACCAGTGTTTAAATGCCGCTCACAAGAGTACTTGTAGTCTTGTATTAACATATGCGGCTATGCCAGACGTACAATTCTAGTTAATTACAAATAAGTAATAATTTCAATAAAATACATATAAATGGTTTATATCTTATTACTGAAGTAACTATTAGTAAAAATAAAGTTATTTATTTAAAAAAAAAATTCGCGATTGTACTTATATTTTCATTACAACAGTAAAATATAATTATATTTACTTGAGCGAAAAATCTATCGGCTGCAATATTATTTTGTATTCAAACAGCTACGCTGTTTGAAGCTATGCTATAATTTAGAATATTATGTACTGTATGAAGGCTTACTCAAAATGCCTCATGATCATATGCCACATGAATTTTTAAAATATATTTCAAGAATATTTAGTTTAATATCTTAAAATTAATATATTTTTTATCTGTTAAATTAATATTTATCGTTTCAAGCAAGGGGGAGCGACCGTTCCATCGCTCCTATACGCCAGTCGCCACTGATATATATATATATATATATATATATATATATATACCGGGTGGACGAAAAACCTGGACACTTTTGTTTTTCTTACAAATTTCAAACTAGTCAAGCTAATACACCCAAATTAGTATAAGATGTAGCCAGTGGTGAGCTGCCAAAATTTTAACCACCGGGTTCTGTATAAAAATTCTGAATTCGGCAATAAAAATTGACATCCCTTCCCACCCCCCCTTTCGCAATTTTAATTAAATTAATTATCTCGCTATTTTCCTTTTTCAAGTGTCTGCATTTTATGATTCAGCTAGGTATTAATAACTGCATGACAATTAATTAGTATAGTTAATTAGAGAAATAGACGTTTCTAATGAAATCAGAAAAGAAGAATTATTTAATAAAAACCGATGAATCATATTATCTACATAGTTAAAATTAAATTGCTCATTCAACTTTAGCAATAATGAATTATTAGGCAAAACATAAATATCAGTACATCTATGCTTTTAATTTTTTTTTTTAATTTAAACATTTTTACGTACCTTATTATTACTTATTACGGTAATAATTTCCACCCGTCTTAGCCAATCAAAGCATGTGGGCTGAGTCATTCGTCTATGGCGTGATTGACGTCATAACTTTTCTGAGAAAGTCTCTACTGAGAGCTGAGAGTCTGAGAGCTCTCTTCAGCGTCCAGCAAAAAAGTTAACAACCGGTTCTTATTTTCAAAAAGATTTTAACAACCGGTTCGCGCGAACCGGTGCGAACCGGGTCCAGCTCACCACTGGATGTAGCCAATAGTATAGTTATCATGTGCTAAAAATTTCAATGGAACTCATATAAAACTTACACTATTGAAATCGATGTTGTATTGGCACCCCATTTTTTTTAATTACGGCCAGTACTCTCCTTTTCCACTGACTTAATTTTGTCTTGGGACACCATAGGCCAAACAACCTCAATTCTTTGTCTAAGTGTTTCCAGGTTTGAAAATGGTTCCCTGCGACCATGGTACACCAATGACTTCAGCTCATTCCACACGAAGTAATCCAGAGGATTTAAGTCAGGAGAATTTGGTGGCCATTCTTCACTTTTTATGAATTCAGGAATGTTCGCCATCAAAAATTCTTGGGTTGCCTTGGCTGAATGAGATGGTGCATTGTCTTGAACAAAAATAAAATCTTCGTGCGGGTACAAGTCTTGGCATTCCGGTAAAAGTTCTCCAAAGTGTTCAATGTAATTTTGCGAGTTCATTTTTGTTTTCTGTGGATCAGTAAAGAATAATTTGGTTTTTCTATTGTAAGAAACACCACAAGATACCATTAATTTCTTGGAAAATCGTGAAATTGGATGATAAAGACGGTCTGGCGGGATTTCCGATTTTGAAGTTAATGCACTGACTCGGTTGTTTTGTTGATACAGTTAATGTAAAGTCGGACTCATCTTGAAAAAACATGCGTTTAATGTCTGCTAAATTAAATTTCCTGTACAAAGAATTACACCTCCCTAACCGGTTTCCCAGGGCTTCTTTTGTTATTCTGGGGGCACTCAATCTTTTAAAAGATCTGATTCCTTTACTTTTCATTATGTTTTGGACACTGTTGCGCGAAATATTTAAATTAATTATTCGCCATTTTTCTCTGCGAAAGATGAGTACCAGGATTATTTTCCTGCGACAACGCATGCTCTTCAACGTAGCTTTCGTTTTCTTGAGTCTGAGCAGTACGCGGACGACCGCTGCCACGTTTTCTGTCAGTTGACCCTGATTGTCTAATTTTATTTATTACATATTGTACTGTACTTCTTTTCCAATTTTTCCCGGAAATTCCCTAATTATTTTTCTAGCACTCCATCCCTTCTCGGCAAAACACGCCTTTATAACAGCTAAGTCTTCTTTACTTAAAACCATTACGATAGAATTTTAATTAACACCAGAAGAAAAAAATAAGAAAAAACATTCCATTAGCCAACACTTCTTAAAGAAATCTGACACTGCTAGCCTACCAATTCGCCATGTGGCCACTTATCATTGTCTTGTAGCGAACATCTGACACATCCAAGGGCGTAGTCAGTTTCACAAAATCTCGCTGTTTGTTTTGTCAAGTTAAATTTTTTATAATTAAGAAACGGCCAAAGATAATTAACTGAGGTTTCCAGCACGTAATAACCATAGTATTGGCTACATCTTGTACTAATTTGGGTGTATTAGCTTGACTAGTTTGAAATTTGTAGGAAAACAAAAGTGTCCAGGTTTTTTTCGTCCACCCGGTATATATATATATATATATATATATATATATATATATATATACATATATACAGGGTGTCCCATAAGTCCGGCATCATAGGAAAAATAATTAAAAAAGGCAAAACAAAAGCTTTTATTTACAGAACGTGCTCAATATGTCCACCATTGTTTTCAATACACAAATTCAGACGTGATACCCAGTCAGCAAGCACACGGTGAATGATGTCAGGAGTAATGGTGTTACATGCCCAATAATGCGCTGCCGCAAATGTTCAACACTCCTAATTTTCTCTGCGTATACCAGCGCTTTCAAGTGGCCTCAGAGATAAAAATCTAGTGGCGTGAGATCCGGGCTTCTAGCTGGCCATTCCACAGGCCCTCGACGTCCTATCCAATGATCAGGGAATTGTTGGTACAGGTATTCCCTTACTTGGGTGTTGTAATGTGCAGGAGCGCCGTCTTGCTGGAACCATGTTGGGAAATTTCCTTCTTCGTTCAAGACACTGGGAAATGCTTCTTCCTTGAGCATACGTAAGTAGGTGCCTCCAGTGACATGTTCATCGAAAAAGAGGGGACCTATGATGCGATCCTTCCAAATGCCACACCATACCATCACCCGAGATGCACCTTGTTCCTTTGAAGAGGTATACCAGTGAGGGTTCTTTTGAGACCAGTAGCGGGTGTTCTGTCGATTTACCTCACCATTTCCATAAAAAACAGCCTCGTCACTGAACAGAATGGTGGACGGGAAATTGGCATCCCGAGCATAAGAAAAATATGAATTATGGTTTGTAGAAATAGAAAAATATGAATTTCTCCTATGATGCCAGACTTATGGGACACCCTGTATATATATATATATATATATATATATATATATATATATATATATATATATACATATATAGGTTATATATACATAGGTTATAGGTATAGGTTATATATATATATATTTGAAAAGTTTGCGCCTGAGTATCCACAAAAGCATGGCGTCGCCCCTGATATATATATATATATACACGATTTTCACCGATTTAGTTAAATATTTATTACTTAATATAAAATATTATAATATAAATGGAAGTTATTTTACTATTGTGTGTAGATAATGAAATACAAGGAGTTACTGAGTTAGCATTTTTTTTCTTTTGTTTTTAATGAAGATATTTTTAGTAAAGTAATTTTACACCATGTAATATAATATTTTTCACTCTTTCTTCAAATGTTCAAATGAATATTGATTCAAAGTTTATTTTTATCTTTAGTCACTTCATTCAGTGACCGAACAAAACACGTACATTTTCATTACAAAAATGTTGATTAAAAGTATATCCTGTACAGTTCTCGGAATGATGTTGTAACATTATTTTAATAATATCTTTTTCTTATAACTCATCTACTAAATTTGTAAACTTAATTATAAAAGTTAATTCACGCGTGACCTCACCTTCATTTCTTTATTGCAATTTATATATAATTTAGTATTCCGCCCAAGTATTTTCCTCTCACCTCATCTCATCTGTTGAAGCAAAAGTTTATGAATTGCGTTCCACAACAACCGACTCTCTCTCGTTACTTTACCTTAGATTCATTCAGTCACTCTTTCGTAAATAAAAAGATGTTTATTTTTAAGACTTTATGCGAGAGGTTTGTATTCAGGGAAAATTTTCAGCCCACTCAAACTTCTATATTTCATTATCACTAAATTAATAAATTACATAGTCACCCAGATAGCAAGTTAGCCAGATAGCCGATGTTGGTATTTGGGATATACCAAGTACCAACGTCGTGCCCAGCGGATATATATATATATATATATATATATAGGATGAATGTCACAATTAAACACGTGAAATGAATCAATGATGCAAATCCACAGGGAAAAAAAAAATGATTCCAAAGCCTTTCGTGTATTCAGAAGTACACCTTGTCACCTCCCTGACGAGGTGTACTTCTGAATACATGAAAGGCCTTGGAATCATTGTTCTTTTCCCGTGTGGGTTTGCATCATATATATATATATATATATATATATATATATATACTAACCCTAGGAATAGTGATAGAGCACCACCGGGTAGCAGCCCAAAGTACCATTATAACTACTTCATTTAACTTTTTCAGGACGACCGGTACAAATTGGTTGCGTTTCAAATACACGCATTCATAACTTAAACCTACTAAAAATTCCGGCCTTAAACGGTTAACAAAAATTTTTCTAGCTATTATAAATAAAATAAATGTAACCACACTTGCCAAAATTTTAGAAGGGCCATGAACCCCCACCCTACCCCGACAGGCGACAGCCTCTCATTAGCTACGGCCTTGCTAATTTATGCCAGGAATAGCCAATTGGCGGCCTGTAAGACAGTTTCGGTCAGACTCCGACATCGAAATATTTGTGGGAAAGTTTTCGACAAATAAAGTACAACTATAAATCATCATAAAATATGAAAAAGGAAACCTTAAAATAAAAGCAAATAACCGCTCATTAAATTTTCTTCGTATTTCAAGTACTTATTTTAAATCAGACGCAAAAAAAACAAAAACATGTAGAACAACAGTTGTGGGATACTCGCAAGTCGCAACATTATTCATAAGTAACATATCGTTATGTGCATGAGGATGTGTGTTTTAGCGCTGTTTAACGTTCTTCGCACCATCTAAGATCTCGTGATGATGTAGTCATCTGATTTCATGATGGGAATAAACAGTGACAGATTATCATTGAAGCAATTGAGACTGAAGCCTCAGGCCCCCATGCTTGAGAGGGGGGAGGCCCAATCAGGGCCTGATTAACTGTACTTGGGGCCTGAAGCTAATTTTATTTTGGAGGCCCTTTTCTATAGATTTTTATTAACAATACATGTACAGTACATAGTACATTTACACGAATTATGTATGGTGCTTAGGCTAATTGAGAAACAAACTTAAAAGAACCTTAATACAGTGTATTTTGCCGTTTGCTAAACAAAACAGTACTAAACAAACTTTACTTTAGGGCCTATAAAACGGGGAATTTGTCAGTTTGTGTACTCTGTCATATTTAATCAAAGAAGTTTGCGAAATCTCGAATTATATCACCAAAACTCAGTTAATTGGGGGCAGTGGCGGTCTGGCGGATTATCATTGAGGCAATTGAGGCTGAAGCCTCAGGGCCCCATGCTTGAGGGGGCCCCCAATCAACTGAGTTTCGATGATATAATTCCAGATTTCGCAAACTTCTTTGATTAAATATGACAGAGTACATAAACTGACAAATTCCCTGTTTTATTTTATGTTTTATAGGCCCTAAAGTAAAGTTTGTTTAATACTGTTTGGTTTTAGCAAACGGCAAAATACACTGTGTTAAGTTTCTTTTAAGTTTGTTTCTCAATTAGCCTGAGCACCGTACATATAATTCGTGTAAATGTACTATGTACTGTACATGTACTGTTAATAAAAATCTATAGAAAAGGGCCCCCAAAATAAAATTAGCCTCAGGCCCCAAGTACAGTTAATCCGCCCGCCCCTGGGAATAAATGACGCTCTTAATTTTGTTTTTTTAATAAGGGTCTTCAAAATAAAAGTATTTCTGATGCCTCATGCAATTTTTATGATCCACAATGGCTGGAAAAGCCGGCTCTGGGTCCAGCCTTGGACCGCTGGGGGATAAAAGAAAGTGGCACCCAAGCAAAAAGATGTTGGTCATCTCTGTCTAATGCCATCGTTACTCAGTGGAAGCGCCCGTGGCTCTTATTCAGAGGTGTTTGAATACTGATCAAGGACTAATTTTGCATTGTGCAGAATTACGCGCGTTTGTGCTATATATATATATATATATATATATATATATATATATATATATATATATATATATATATATACATTTCAACTGCAAAGAACACGCAGCATAATTAACGTAAAGAACGACGCTTGTATAGAAGAACATTCCGCGTGTGTGTGTGTGTGTGTGTGGAAATTACATCACGAATGTAACATCTGAATAATATTTATGATGAAAATAACAACGAATAAAAATTAAAACACGGAACAGAAAAAGCGTCAGTGTCCCTGAGAATATCATAAAACGAAAGCGCTTGAGCACTACAGTATTTCGTGTTTTAATTTTCTTTCGTGGTTATTTTTATTTTCATCGGTGGTGTAGTGGTTAGCAACGCTGACTCCGAATTCACTGGCCCCGGGTTCGATTGGTTTGTAGATAAATGGATACCCTAGGTGGCCTAGTGGTTAAGACGCTGGGCTCCTGCTCGGGAGGTAGTGAGAGCGAGTCTGAGTTAGGACTTTATAATTTCTAACCACCCGTGATTGGTCGTGATTTGGATTCCACGTTAAGCTGTAGGTCAAAGGTGGAGTAACAAGCTTGATCTTCGTCAGAATGAAAAATTTGGTCGGAAGCAAAACCAAGGTGTGAACCTTATGTTGTTTCGTGCGTTGGTCTCTCTTCACACGGAGGTCAAGCTGGTGGCCCCGCCTCTAGGTCTGGCTTGGTGGAGGAGCGAGTTGCTTTCTTGCGCTCTCCACCGTACATAGCCAGGCACGCCCCACTCATCTAGTACCATCCCGAGCCAGGCATCCAGTCTTCTCTTGAAGAGTTCAACTTTAAACCCTGTTACGTTTCTGAGGTCCTTTGGAAGCTGGTTGAAAAGTCTTGGCCTCCTGAAAACCAAGCTATTTTCCTTCAGAGTTGAGGAAGTCCCTTGTCAGGCCTTTAATTTGGGAACACTACACATTCCGCCTTTCCTATTTTCCAGTGTTGTTTGAATGGTAATTGGGTTTAGTTTTAGGTTTGGTACCAGTTTTTCGATCATTTTCTATATGTAGATTATGGTGTACCTCTCTCTTCTTTCCAGGGAGTACAGATTTAGTTTACGTAGTCTTTCCCAGTAGTTGAGTTCTTTGCAGCCATCAATCTTGGCTGTGAAATGCCTTTGCGTTTCTTCTAGTTTATTAGTTTCTTCCTTTTTATATGGGGACGTCGAACTGAGCAGTATTCAAGTTTTGGTATAATCAATGTTTATAGCAGGGGAATCATTACTGTCCTGTCCCTTCTCTTTACTGTTCTGTCCCTTCTGTGTATATATATATATATATATATATATATATATGTTACAGTCAAAGTGTGTAACCAGCCATTTCGCGTAATGGCTGAAACCTTTAGTCATTTCGCGAAATGGCTGTTTCACTTGGTGATTTCGCGAAATGACTAAAATCTTCAGCCATTACGCGAAATGGCTGAAATTCCACCTTGGTCATTTCGTGAAATGGCTAAAATGACTTCTGTCATGAATTCAGAAATAACAAACATCACAATAAAATTGGAAACCTTTATTTAACTAATTAAATCTGCTAAAACATACATCCATCCACAGGTCTGTTCAAATAAGTGAGAAACACTCTTCAAATACACATTTGAACACATTTGAATTTGAATTTTCCATATAGAGGTTTTCAAATACTAACCGGGCCTTCAATGTTATTCCGATGTCCGCCATTGAAGGCCCGATTAGGTCAACTGTTTCCCCTAACCGGGCTGAAACCTATAAATCCAAGAAGTTATGGAAAAATAAAATGTTTTTGGAGATGGTGTGCGTTATTCCGATGTCTGCCGGTAGTTCTTTGATCATCTTCAGATTGCCGGTTAAGCTTTAGACAAAGTACGAAATAAAAAACTTGAAACCTATTTATTTGACACTTCGCAGATTGCCTGAATGCCAGGCAAAGTCCAAAATAACACTTTACTTTGGACCTTGACTAATCCTATGCAGGCATTTCTCAGATTGTCTGTTAACATTTAGACAAAGTGCGAAATAAAAGAATATTTCGGTCTTTGCCAAATATCGACGGGGAATCCGCGGAATATCTCGGCAATCTGCGGTTTACCGTCTTGTCCGAGTTTTTATTTATATAATATGCTCTACATGGTTGCCATTGTTTTGAAAACACATTTCAATACGTGTTCCCCACTGTTGATGAACACGCATTAGCACAGTTGACGTTATGCTTGTAATGGCGTTGGTGATACGTTCCTTTAGATGATTTATGTCTCGTATCTTTTCCTGATACACCATGGCCTTCAAGTGCCCCCAAAGATAGAAATCAAGGGGGTGAGATCTGGGGATCTGGGAGGCCACTCCACAGGACCACGCCGACCAATCCAAGCATCCGGAAACTGCTGATCCAAATACCGACGCACGTGAAGACCATAATGAGGTGGAGCTCCATCTTGCTGGAAGTAAACTGGGAAGTTACCTTCCTCGTTTAGCAGGGATGGGAAAATCTCTTCTTGCAACATGTTAAGATACCTTTCGGCATTAAGATTTCCACTGACAAAAATTGGTCCAATAATTCTGTCACCCCATATCCCGGCCCACACCATCACTTTACCGGCACCTTGCATCTTCGTCGGACTCAGCCAGTTAGGGTTAGCATTACTCCAATAACGTATGTTTTGCCGATTAACCTCTCCATTGACGTAAAAATTTGCTTCATCAGTAAACAAGATCTTAGTTGAAAAGTTTGCATCCTCGTTCACTTTGGTTAATGCCCATTCACAGAATTCCATCCGTCTATCCGGGTCGTCTTCACTCAAATGCTGTGCCATATGCAATTTGTATGGATGCCATTTGTTTGCTTTCAAAATGCGCCTGATACTCGATCTGCTGACACCACTTTCTGCAGACAACCGTCGTGTACTTTTTCTGGGACTCCGTGTAAGCGCTGTAAGTATCGTAGCTGTTGTGTCTTCATCGGTGGCTGTACGTCTTGGACCACTTCGCGGTTGATCTGCAACATTTCCAGTTTTCTGAAACTTGTTAATAAGTTTTGCCACAGTGTCGTGTGTGATGTTCGTTCCATGTTGTCTGTTAAAGTTCATTGCAACCATGCGACTGCTTCCCGACCCAGCCATCAGTATGATTTCAATTCGTTGCTCTTTCGTCAAACGCATATTCTTAGGGTATCTGAAACATAAAAACAAACGTTTAATTTTTCCTATGTATGGAAACTTACGGCCCACCCTGTATATATATATATATATATATATATATATATATATATATATTCTTCAAAAGAAATTATATTATATTTCGTGTTTCTTTTATGATGTAATATGTGCAGGAGTGACATCAGTAAGAATTTAATTTTTAATTCAACTCCTGAACTGTTCCTGCTCCCCGTCCCTGACAAGTTCTGAAACCCATAAGACATATAGTCATATACTGTAGTTTACAACTTAAACCTTAAACTATACAGGGTGGCCTCAAATAAAGTAGCCCCATTATTTCTTTTAACAAAACTCGATGGAGCTACTTTATCTCGGGCCACCCTGTATTTTCTATTGATTCGAGGCTTTATATGATACCAGGCAAACAAACAACAAACAAAACATATTTAATGCGGATTATTCACAATTCATAGCCACTTAACCTAGGTCCTAGGCTAAGAGACAAGTACAATCTTATCATAAACTGAACTTAATACAAAAATAAGGCCAGCATAGACACTTATGTCTCAGACACTTAACCTAACATACACATACAGTCTTATAACGTCGTGGTCACGTCGCAACACCGCTTCTCGTTAGGTCAGCGAGGTTGAACGACGTTAGCTCTGATCATTAGTTGGATGGGTGACCATACTCTGCGTTCAGATGGTATAGCAACCAAAGAGAGGTTCGGATTCCACGTAAAGCTGTAGGGGTCGTCCGTCGCATGACCTTTGCCTTTACGAAAGAGGTTAAACATTCATTTCAAATATTATTGTTATTATTTCGTATGTAGAATTAGCCTAGTTGTTTATACAATAATTTCATGACATAATATCCTTTTAGTAAGAATTAATAAATGCAGACTCATGTTCCAGAACAAAAGAAACGCATTCTGACGATCAATAAAAATTTGCGCAACGACAAGTTTACTCATGTGAGGCGTAAGCACGACCATCAGAATTCAGATTACAGTTGATTTGTGTTTATATATGCATTTTAGATCTACTGTATATGGAAATAATAATAATAATAATTATGATAATAATGCCTATATCTAATTCATGACAGTTTTATATCCTTTGGAATAAATATATGAATCAAGGCTTGTTTTTTTCTTTTGTTATCTGAGTCTGACAAAGCTTTTTATCCTCTTGTTCGTTTAAAATTATAAAAACAAAAATAACCGCAGTAATCATGTTTGAACAGCGTCCTTCTGTTGTCTTGGCAACGTGAGATTTAGATTGCGTAATTTGTAAACAACCTTCAGCTGGCACAAGGGCACCGACATGTGGATATGCAGGTCTTGTGTTCAAGCTTTCATCGGCCGCATTTCGCAGTTTGAGTTTAGATTTTTATTAGGTAATAAATTAGTGGTTATGGTAGATGTAACCCTATTTGTCGACAGCACGTTTGGTGTTTAAGTAGGCCTTGTAGCCAGGTTGCTTTATTGTGTTTGGAATAGAAGAACCTTATAGTAGGCCTACTTAAGTTTTTTGGAAGTTTACTTATTTCAATTTTCGGTAGGCCACAATATTGGGTTTAGGTCCTTACGATATTTACATTGTAAGTTAGTGAATAATAATAATAACAATAATGTGTCGTGTAATGCGCAAACTATTGTGCCACTTGAAATCTAGAAAGTAGAACCATGGTCAGACCATTTTCCAACACAGTTTGTGAATTCAGATAATATAATTCATTCATGACAAGCCTCACAAATAAGCATAATTTTGCGGTAAGGTTGATGAAATTTGCCTCCTTAATTCAAAATTTCAGTGAAGGTTTTATAAGTAAGTTAGTTCTAATCTAGAATTGGGCCACAGCCAAAATCAAATTCTTGAAGCATGGTCAAATCATTTCCCAATACACAATACAATTTGGGAATTTGGTTATTATTCGTTTTTTGACCCAGTCACACCCAGCTATAACAGCAATATATATTGAATAACCAATCAAAACTGAATAAGAAAATATATATATTATCTTGTGCGCAAATTTGTATAAAATGTATTTTTTTATTAAAATATATTTCCTATTTTTGGTGTTTTTTCAATATATATATATCGACTATTTGGTGAATATTTCTTATTTTTAGTGATTCTGGCTACTTCTGCGTAATTCAATTTGTCCTGTTTTACAAATAAATAATTTTTAGCAATTTTTCGTCTGTTCAGTTCGGTCTTTTTGTGATGAAGTATGACGTGTCAGTTATGCATATTTGATTTTGAAGACGTGATCTGCCATATTGCCCTCGATGAAGACAAGAGTTTAGACCTTTTTTTTCAATCACGGAATAATTAAGACATCTGTGACCTGCCCTAAATACAATAGTGGGTAATTATTCGTTTTAGTTCTTTTCCTCCTTTCTGAACCAAAACACATTTTTCTGGTGTTTTGTGGTGTGATTTGTTCAAATCTGAACTTCGTTTCTTTGGGAAATGAGCCATTTTTGAGAAATTTAAAAGTTGAAAATTTCTCAAAAACGGCTCATTTCCCAAAGAAACAAAGTTCAGATTTGAGCAAAAAACACCAGAAAAATGTGTTTTGGTTCAGACCTAAACTGACCTGACCTAAACTGACCTGACCTGACCTGACCTAAACTGACCTGACCTACATTTTTTCGCAATTTCTTACCTTAAATAGCACCACAAACTTTGTTGGCCTAGCCAATGCTCACAGACTTCGAAGCAAAAACTCCTCCAATTAACCGCTCTCGGAAGCTAACGCTAAATACAGCTGTGCATCTAGCTGTGTTGAACGCTTTGTCAAGAATAACCCAACGTACAATAAGTGTTGCCACAGTTTGAGGTGGGTTTTTTCAACCCACGTGCCTTTTCGACGGGAAACAGAGAAGGAACACTTTTTTTTTCTGCCGTGCTCGTCCCTATTAAATCTTGTGCAATAATATTGATGGTTATTATTCGTTTTTTGACCCAATCACACCCAGCTATAACAGCAATATATATTTAATAACCAATCAACGCTGAATAAGAAAATATATATATTATCTTGTGCAAATTTGTATAAAATGTAATTTTTAAAAAAATATATTTTCTACTTTCTAATATGTATGTATATAAATTTCGGTTGGTTTGATTATTTGGGCTACCTTTTTTGGACTTTTTTGGAGATTTTTCTTGGCTTTTTTTGGCTACTTTTTCTTGCTTTGGCTACTTTTTTCTGTTTCTGGTCAGTATGGTGGTTTTCGTTCTACTGGTATGACGTGTGAATCTTGTGAAGTTGATTTCGAGGACCTAATCCGCCTTGTTGGCCTCGATGAAAATAAAAGTTGAGGTTTTTTCTAATCACGGCATAATTCCGACATCCGTGATTTGCCCTAAATGTAACACTGCCTGTATTTTAAGACAAGACTCGAAGGTGTTTAGGTGCTATAAAAAAATGGAAGGATGTGAAATCATGGGTTTTACGTGCTGGAAATAGACGTCCTCATTACCGGCAGAACATCCTGACGATTCTACAGTTCTGCATCACTTCCTTACTGCAATTGCAGAACTATATCCTCCAAAATAAGGTGACTGGTTAGGTTAGGTGGTTAGGCTAAGTTAGGTTAGGTGGTTAGGCTAAGTTAGGTTAGGTGGTTAGGCTAAGTTAGGTTAGGTGGTTAGGCTAAGTTAGGTTAGGTGGTTAGGCTAAGTTAGGTTAGGTGGTTAGGCTAAGTTAGGTTAGGTGGTTAGGCTAAGTTAGGTTAGGTGGTTAGGCTAAGTTAGGTTAGGTGGTTAGGCTAAGTTAGGTTAGGTGGTTAGGCTAAGTTAGGTTAGGTGGTTAGGCTAAGTTAGGTTAGGTGGTTAGGCTAAGTTAGGTTAGGTGGTTAGGCTAAGTTAGGTTAGGTTGTGTTTAGCACGAATGCAAACTTTTCTGGTCGATTTTGAGGTGTTTTGCACAAATCTGCCATCTGTTTCCTGTGCAAATGCGTAGTTTTCGAGATGACGATATCTCAAAAACTACGCATTTGCACAGGAAATGGATAGCGGATTCGTGCAGAGCACCTCCAAATTGACCAGAAACGTTTGCCCTCATTATAAAAAGAGACTGGGTCAAAAAATGAATAATTACCATATTGATCAGCAACTTCTCTATAATTACACTCACGACCACACTGTGGACAAATAACACGACACGGTAAAACACCGTGACTCGTAAAGAAAGCTTCAGCACCGGCTTCTTTCTTATAAATATCTTGTATTAATTGATAGTAATCCAAATGACAACCTCCGCAAACCATAATGAAAACCAGACTGAAACAATGAGTATGCATTATGAGAGATTCAAAATGTACGTCTCTGATTGGTCGGATAAGGTCACGTGAAACAAAAACCATTTTTAATTGGCTGATTTGACCTATATTTCCTAATTTTGCCACGAGATGTCTTCCCATAAAACTGGAGAGGACGAGGACCGACAAAATTTTAAGTGTTAAGAGCTAAACACTCGGTCAATGGCCTATAATGGCTGTTTTTTACGTCTAAATTGTTTTTTTTTTTTTTCAGAAAAAATAATTATTACATTTCCTTGATTTTTATCAGTTTCCCTGAGGTTTCAAGGTGTCCTGAATACGAATTTATATGTTAAATTGTCATAGAATGTCTCATCAAAAACGAACAAAGCATTAAAATGAATATTAACCCAATAGTGCTTGTATGTTAAGAAAAGACAATTATTATATAGAAAATGGCGCAACCCGAAGTATGATGTAAAAAACATTTTATTAGGTCAATTTCGATGTGCTGAAGCCAAATCTGTTAACCATTTGGCATGCAAATTACATTTTTACAGATTATAAATAAAATTACAAATTTTTGAAGTTCATTCATTTGCCTATCATTTATGTTTTGGTTCCAATAATTTTGCTCCGCGAGTCAAAGTGGTTCTTAACAGAAGCAATTTTATAACCCTTTTAAAATGCGCCCTTTTAAAGTTTGTATAGCAATGGAGTGTGAAGGGTGTTCTGTTAGATACATTGAAGCTATTGTAAAGTGTTACGAAAATGATGAAGAAGCAATTCTATTTTTCCAAAAACATGGTGTTTTGCTTTCTGAGTTGTCGTGCCCAACGTGTGGTTATTTTACTCTTAGGTTAGGTTAGGTTAGTTTTCATGTGCTTGTTAGCCATTTTTTAGGCAAATGCTTCAAAATAAGAGTAAAATATAAATAACATTTACTCTAAATTGAAGCATTTGCACACCAAATGGTTAAGAGATTTGGCTTCAGCACATCAAAATTGACCTAATAAAATGTTTTTTACATCATACTTCGGGTTGCGCCATTTTCTATATAATTACCGAAAAGACCAGAAGGTCTTTAGATGCTGTAAAAAAAATCCTAAAAATAAACGTCTCTCATTTCAGTTTAAGGGTAGGCGAAATTTAGTAGACTACCCATGCAAGGTTGGCACATGTTATTACATTCTCATTTGTATAATTTAGGTCTCAGGGCCCCCGTAAAGCTCATGCAGCACAAATTGATCAGTCCTAATGTTTTGCGGACAGTTTAGTACGTGACACCGGTTAGATCAACTGTACACCCTAGATGATTGGTTAGGTTGTCATCATGATATTTTCGTTTAAATTCGTTAGTTTAAACGAAAATGATGAGTGCAAACTTTTCTGGTTAATTTTGAGGTGTTTTGTACGAAACTGCCATCCGTTTCCTGTGCAAATGCGTAGTTTCAAGATGAAGATATCTCGAAAACTAAGCATTTGCACAGGAAATGGATGGCAGATTGGCGAAGAGCACCTCAAAATTGACCAGGAAAGTTTGCTCTCATTATAAAAAGAGACTGGGTCAAAAAATGAATAATTACCATTAGTGATGTAGCGGATGTCATTTTTTTCACATCCGCGGATGCGGATGCAGATGAAGATGTTTGATTTCAACATATGCGGATGTCTACATTTTCGTTATTTTTTAGGATATATTCGAGATTTGTTGTGTTTAACGTATATAATAAGTTATTATATAGAGAGAGCTGTAGCTATAATGTAGTATAATTGATTAATTGTACAATAATTGCTGTACTTTTCTTTGAACATATAAAATAATATCAAGCATCTAACTAATATAGAAATCAATTAGTGAATTCGTCTGCAAATAAATTCGTTATATTTTGTTGAGTTTCAGCCACAATTAGAAACCAGAATTGTGTTACCAGGATGCGGGATGTGAACCCAACTCAAATGCACCCCACCGACCTCTTTCCCCAACCTCCACCCTTATAGAAAGAGATCTTTAATTAGCTTGATAACTATTTATATTAAGTTTAAAGTTTTATTATGCATATTTATAAATGAGTAATTCAAATAAAGTAAACTAAGATGTTCATCGTTTAATGTTCAAACTTAATTATAGGGAGGTTATGCTTAAGGAACATTAATTTTTCTGCCTTTTCTGCTGCCAGTCTGTTTCTCTTTTCATCATATATTAATCCAGCACTGCTAAATAATCTCTCGCTTGGTACGTTTGTTGGAGGACAGGCTAAATGTTTCCTTGCAAGTTTACTCAAGTATGGATAGATATTCTGCGTATTTTTCCACCAACTAATAGGATTGTCACATGCAGCCAGGTGTTTTTCTTGGTGATAGCTCTCGATCATTTTTACTACATCTTTTGACATCGCGTAGGTCTCGTCATTGCTGCTTGAGTCAAGAAACTGAGAGACAGATTCTGTGATAGATTTGCTTGTTGAAGGTGTTGGTTCTGTCACTGAAACTTTTATTCTTTTGGTGGGTGGCGAAGCGACAGATTCAAGAGATTGAAGCTCTTCAACTGCTTTGCCAAGTGATGATTTAACTCATTCTAATGTACTAGGTGAAAATAACTTAGCTTTGTAACGTGGATCTAAGTAGGTTGCAAGAGAGTAACTTCATACAAGAACAGCCTCTCGTCTTGTCGCTTGCATCACTTTTGCGCACAATGAACTAGTTCTATTAATATAGTAGAATTGATAATTTCCGCTTATTAATGACATTTTATCTCAACGGTCCACATCCGCACGACATCCGCAGTCCAAAGTGCGGATGCGGATGCGAGAAAATGTGCGGATGTTCCGTGGATGCGGATGTGACCTACATCACTAATTACCATATTATCTTATGCAAATTTGTATAAAATGTGTTTTTTTATTAAAATATATGGTAAATTTATAGTATTACACCCGTCTCCCTTTGGAGGTGAAATTTATGTTTTTCCTATGGTTTTTGATGTGCTTTGAACGAATCTGACCTTCAAAACCATCGGAAATGACTCGTTTTTGAGATAACCCCCCTCCCCCCAGCCGGCAATCGAAAATGAGTCATTTCCGACGGTTTTGAAGGTCAGATTCGTTTAAAACACATCAAAAACCATAGGAAAAAAATTTCGCCTTCAAAATTGACATATCCTATCCTATCCTATCCTATCCTATCCTATCCTAAATCACTTATAGTCTTGTAGGCAGCCCAGGAATCACTATAAATCATAGAGCCAGGCCTAATGTACTTCTGAATGAGTGGAATGAGTGTTCCATTCCGGTACGAAAGTAATTCAAATTCGAAATGGATGGAGCGCAGTGATTGGGCAGACATGTAACGAACACACAAACTAATGTACGAACACACACTAGATACACACCAAAAAAATATTTATATCTCGAAAATGAAGCATTTGCGATGGAAACACTATAGAAGGAAAGTGTCTTAGAATTAAAAAATCTACTTAATGAACATATAATAATTGCTGGACGTTAGACGGGTGTAATACTATAATAATACCAAATATATTTCCTATGTTTGGTGTTTTTTCAATATACAGGGTGGGCGGAAAGTAGCTCCCTATTTTGGATTGGTAAAAAAATACGTATATTATCCATTTATTTCAGAAGAAATAATATGAAAAGGTAGGCATACATGGTAGGTTTTCTCTAGAATTCAATGTGGGCTCCAACTCTTTCCACCAGCTTCTGGAGCCGCCCAGGAATGGCGTCCACTGACTTTAGCAGGAACTCCGGCGGGATGGAGGACATGACTTCCCGAATTCGGTCCTCCAGTTCTTCCAATGTCCTCGGTTTGGTGCGGTAGACTTCTTCCTTTACTCACCCCCAAAGAAAGAAGTCGCACGGTTACCGCTGAAAAACGGCAGAATCGGTTCAGTGTAACGGTGTGGTGTGGTATGACCTCAGATCAGGTTGTGGGCCCGTTCCTTCTGCGCAACACCATGAATGCTGAGCGGTACCTTGCTATGTTGCGAAACGAGGTCTGGCCGGTTGTCAGCACATGGGAGAACATCGACGATCTGATATTTATGCAAGATGGCGCCCCTCCGCACTTCGCTCTTGTTGTCCGTGAGTGGCTGGATGCCCACTTCCCTGGGCGTTGGATGGGTCGTCGTGGTCCACATCAATGGCCAGCCAGGAGCCCCGACTTGACACCGTGCGACTTCTTTCTTTAGGGGTGGGTAAAGGAAGAAGTCTACCGCACCAAACCGAGGACATTGGAAGAACTGGAGGACCGAATTCGGGAAGTCATGTCCTCCATCCCGCCGGAGTTCCTGCTAAAGTCAGTAGACGCCATTCCTGGGCGGCTCCAGAAGCTGGTGGAAAGAGTTGGAGCCCACATTGAATTTTAGAGAAAACCTACCATGTATGCCTACCTTTTCATATTATTTCTTCTGAAATAAATGGATAATATACGTATTATTTTACCAATCCAAAATAGGGAGCTACTTTCCGCCCACCCTGTATATACTGTATATATATATATATATATATATATATATATATATATATATATATATATATATATATATTTATTGACTATTTGGTGAATATTTCTTATTTTTGGTGATTCTGGCTACTTCTGCGTAATTCAATTTGTCCTGTTTTACAAATAAATCATTTTTAGCAATTTTTCGTCTGTTCAGTTCAGTCTTTTTGTGACGAAGTATGATGTGTCAGTTATGCATATTTTATTTTGAAGACGTGATCCGCCATATTGCCCTCGATGAAGACAAGAGTTTAGACCTTTTTTTTCAATCATGGAATAATTAAGACATCCGTGACCTGCCCTAAATACAATAGTGCTTGTATTTTAAGAAAAGACCAGAAGGTCTTTAGATGCTGTAAAAAAAATCCTAAAAATAAATGTGTGTCATTTCAGTTTAAGGGCAGGCAAAATTTAGCAGACTACCCATGCAAGGTTGGCACATGTTATTACATTATCATTTGTATAATGTAGGTCTTGGGGGTATGGGGGCAGAGCCCCTGTAAAGATCACGCATCACAAATTGATCGGTCCTAATGTTTTGCGGACAGTTCAGTACGTGACACCAGTTAGGTCAACTGTACACCCTAGATGATTGGTTAGGTTAAGTCATGATATTTTCATTTAAATTCGTTAGTTTAAATGAAAATGACGAGGGCAAACTTTTCTGGTTAATTTTGAGGTGTTTTGTACGAAATTGCCACCCGTTTCCTGTGCAAATGCGTAGTTTTCAAGATGATGATATCTCGAAAACTACGCATTTGCACAGGAAACGGATGGCAGATTCGTGCAGAGCACCTCAAAATTGACCAGAAAAGTTTGCTCTCATTATAAAAAGAGACTGGGTCAAAAAATGAATAATTACCGGGAATTCAGATAAATTAACATATTTCAGTTTTGAAAATCCCAACAAATGGGCTGAATTTTGCAGTGGGGCAAGTGGAATTTTTGCCTCTGTAAATTCAAAATTTTAGCAAATCCTCTACGTATTTATAATAAGTAGTCCTAATCTAGAACTGGGTCATGGTAATTATGCAGTAAAATACATGATCCAAGATTCTAGTTAAATCTATACTTTTATTGTAATTTAGTGTTTTGTTCAAATCAAACCTTCATTTCTTGTGCAAAATTGCCAAAACCTAACCTAATCTATACTTTTCTAGTATAATTTAGTGTTTTGTTCAAATCTGACCTTCATTTCTTGGGTAAACTTGCCAAAACCTAACCTAAATTAAGTTTGCACAAGAAATGAAGGTCAGATTTGAACAAAACACTAAATTATACTAGAAAAATATAGGTTTGACTAATATCTTTGGTCATGTATTTTACTGCATAGTCCATAATACTTATTGTGTAAGTATTGTAAGGCCTATTTGTATATATAGACATTATTGTACATTTTGCAAAATTTTATAAAATATAGCTTTAGACAACTTATCTGACTCAGATAATCTTGATAGGCCTGAGTGGCTTCATGTTATCCAAATGTAATGTATATAATATAGTTTTAAATCCTCCACCAATATTTTGTGAACTGACTCTAAATTGAATAGTTTGGTGGAAATTTACCCAATCTTGATGCATCATTTTTCAAGCATAACTGTTTCAGACACAGTGGAGTCACATTTTAGTGACTATTTGATGGTATATTTGCATCACTTTTGGTAAATATTTACTATTACACCAGTCTTTGGTAGAAAGTTTTAAAAGCTGGTTTTCAATGTGCTGAAAAACATAAATTTCACCTTCAAAATTGGCCAAACATAAAACAACCTAAGCAAACCTAACCTAAAACTAACTGATTCAAATTCAAATTGGTGGAAGCACCATTTTTTTACCCTTTTCCTGTTAGAGAGTTTAAGCTTCAATAACTCCTTAACAAATCATTTGTGATGGAAATGAGTATAATTTTTTAATTCAGCACATTGAAAAACATTGAAAACCAGCTTTTAAAACTTTCTACTGGAGACCGGTGTAATAGTAAAGAAATACCTCACTTTTCCCTATATAATAAAACTTATTTAATTGGGAAAATGCATACAGAGCTGTTCCATTAAATAGAGGTTTTGCCTACTGGCACCCTTAAAATAGCACACAGCATGTCTTAAAAATTGTCAATTTTTTATTTTGTATTACCATACTGTTATAATACCTAATATTTGCAATAACAAAATTAAAAAAAGGATAATCTTAAGATGTCATCACCTGAATTTTGAAAAAATAACTATATGGCCATAATCTACATAACAATATAACACTTTTTTCAAGAGTACTGTGTTTTGTGCAAATACATTATAAGCAAGTTGTTATGAAATATAATATCTCATTGCTATTCATTCATATACTTGACCAATCATGTGACAGCATGCATTTCCACTATGGATGCGAAGCAGTTATTTAGTTTTGTTTGAGTTATGGAGTTTGACGGTTGTTTGATGTTTTTCAAGGATTTAATTGAAATAGTTCAAAAATGAGATAGGTTAGGTTAAGTTTACCAAAATACTTTTTTATAGTAGTATTTGATGTGATTTACTCAAATCTTATATTTACTTACTTTGCAATTGAGCCAAAACACCATGATTTTCAACTTCAAATAAAATGGGTTTTGGCTCATTTACACAGCAAATGAATATCTGATTTGAATAAATCACATCAAGTACGACTAGAAAAATGCACTTTAGTATGATTTTGCAGGTGATGACATTTCCTTAAGAATGAAAAAAACTTCACTTTTCTACGTGAAGGTCAAAATATGATGATGAAAACCCACTCTAATAGACGGAGTTTATTTCCACAACAGTTTCGATGCCTCTTTGGGTGGATACAGAAAAGCTTTTCTGTATCCACCCGAAGAGGATGCCAGTGGGCATTGAAACTGTTGTGGAAATAAACTCTGTCTATTAGAGTGGGTTTTTATTATCATATTTCCTTAAGATTTACCAAAAAAAAATACACTCCTAATGATACCAGTGATAAGATTACTTTTTGACTCCTCACTCTCTCCAAAAAATAGGCCTAATGAAAGAAACCTTTAAAAGATGATCATACTGTGGTTAATAGATAGTAGTCTTCATAGTTGGGGTTGCCAGATTTTTTGGTGGACAGACCAGGACAATAAAAATCTCAGTTGATCATGAACTCAAATTTTGGGTTCATGATATATATACAGGGTGGCCGTAAGTTTCCATACATAGGAAAAATAAACATTTTTTTATGGACAACCATTTTTATTTATATAATATGCTCTACATGGTTGCCATTGTTTTGAAAACACATTTCAATACGTGTTCCCCACTGTTGATGAACACGCATTAGCACAGTTGACATTATGCTTGTAATGGCGTTGGTGATACGTTCCTTTAGATGATTTATGTCTCGTATCTTTTCCTGATACACCATGGCCTTCATGTGCCCCCAAAGATAGAAATCAAGGGGGGTGAGATCTGGGGATCTGGGAGGCCACTCCACAGGACCACGCTGACCAATCCAAGCATCCGGAAACTGCTGATCCAAATACTGACGCACGTGAAGACCATAATGAGGTGGAGCTCCATCTTGCTGGAAGTAAACTGGGAAGTTACCTTCCTCATTTAGCAGGGATGGGAAAATCTCTTCTTGCAACATGTTAAGATACCTTTCGGCATTAAGATTTCCACTGACAAAAATTGGTCTAATAATTCTGTCACCCTATATCCTGGCCCACACCATCACTTTACCGGCACCTTGCATCTTCGTCGGACTCAGCCAGTTAGGGTTAGCATTACTCCAATAACGTATGTTTTGCCGATTAACCTCTCCATTGACGTAAAAATTTGCTTCATCAGTAAACAAGATCTTACAAACGCATATTCTTAGGGTATCTGAAACATAAAAACAAACGTTTAAATTTTCCTATGTATGGAAACTTACGGCCCACCCTGTATAGTCATTCCAGCTCAACTGGTACAGATTTCAGGAAGTTGGTCAGGTGACCATCTCCGATTTTCTTCAAATTTTCAGGGATGATTCATACACCATTCAATAGCTTAAATCTAAAATTTTAGCTTCCTCAGTCAAAAACGTTTAATTTTATGGTCGCTTAAATGGCCCCCACCTTTGACAAAAAATGCCCATGTTGGGCTTGATCGGCCAACGCCTTCATTTTGAGAGGCCTTGAAAAGTGTCTTCTAATAGGAGTAGAAGCTTCAAATTTGTCATGCCAATACAACTTCTGGTGGGCTTTTCAATTTTGCAAGCTAAAAGGCTGTGGAACAAATAGTTTCTGAGTTACAAGGGCTTAAACATGGCTCCATTTTGAAGCTTGCATCAATTCTTCCCACTTTTACGACTCTACCATTTTCCAAAGTTTTAGTTCTACATCAATCACAGCTGTTTTAATATTTCTAAGTCTCTATGGGTTGTAAATTTATGAGTGAAATAAAAAAATAACCAAAAAAGGATATATTTTTATTTTTAAAAATTTCCAAAAGTTGATATTTTCACAAAATTTGCAAAATTAACATCAACTTTGGGGCTTAATATAAAGGTGTCCAAAATTAGTCAGGGAGTTGATACTTCTAGTAAAGAAAGATACATATGTGTACAAAAACATATATTAATGAATAGATCTCAACTCAACTCCTTCATATAGTTTTGGCTATTCAAAGAAAAGTACTTTTTGTGAAAAATTCTGAATTTTTTCAAAATTTTGAAATGTTTAAATTTCTTTTTACAACATTGAATTGTAATTTTACTTCCATTTTATTACTTGGTAAGTTAATTCACAAATGTTAAATTATCTAAATAAGTTTTACTCATAAAAAGGACATATATACCTAGATTATTACTACATTTGCAGTTAACACAACAGATGGACCAGCTTGTAGGCTCAATACTTGGATCTACCTAAGTAAATCATGTAGAACCGTGTTCTACTGCTCTTTAAGCACTTCCTAGTAATTTAAATTATGCAGTTATTACAGATAAACTAGCAGTAACCACCATTTTCAGTACAAAACCTTAAATTTAAGTAGCTTTGTTGTATTACTTCCCTTAATACAAGTGTACAGTACTTAGCTATATACAATAATGAATTCCTGAGTTTTTAAGCATGTGAATTATTGGCTATAAGTTCATATTCTTTTTTTAATGTGTGTTGTTTTATGTAAATTTGTATGTAAACTTATATATAGCTAATAACTCTTACGTTTAGACACTGACTCAGGAATTTATTATTGTACTCAGGCTTTAAGTCTGATTGTCTTCAACACTCCATGGCCTCACAGCCATAAATTGGCAATTTATCAGCTTGATACAGGTCTGTAGTTACTTAAGCTTTTTTTAAAATACTCCTCAATTTTAGATAAACAATCATTTGATAACTTGTACTGTCTCCCCATTTTCCCAGCAACTGTAGGTGGTTCAATTGAACACAAAACATGTTGGAATGGAATCCAGCAAACTTCCTCTTGTTCAGGCCATTTAAAAGGATTCTTTTTCATGAAATTTACTAATAGATCCTTCTCAGTATCACACACTTCAACTGTTTCCAACAAACCAGTCACCTTCATAGAAACAGGCCACATATGTACCAGGTTTATATTGGTAAGCCACATTTTCTTGTGTAGCATTGAGGAAGGAAAGTTGTACGTTAAAGAAATTTTCATCACTAGAAATTTTGTACAGTTTAATGCCTGTTGATGAAGGTCTAAAGCAGTGATATGAACGGGTTCCTGGGATTGTCTTAATTAAGGAATACCTTTTTTCTAACTCAAATAAATTAGCATTTTCCTCAATTTCAGCTGAATCAATGTACAGAAATTGTATACCATCAATATTAGATTTGCACCAGTCGAACATCTCTCTTGGATTGGTGATGTGACCTTTACTTGTTGCTTGTAGACTTGCCCGGGCAACTAACCTTTTGATGGTGCCACCAACACCATCACAGGGGCTCTTTCCGTAAGATGTGGCAAAAAAGTTCCATTCACATGTTAGTTGGAAATCTTTTTCATGTAACACTGAATTAATGATGTTTTTATAGTTTTTATATTGACTTGCTGCACCATCACTAAAGTAACAAATATGTTTTAGTTTAGGATTCTGACTTTTAAGTAATTTCAAGGCTTCACATAAAAAAGAATGAACTGCAGTTGTGTTGTGTGTAAGTGAATCTGATATTACACAAAAATTTGTAACTTTTAGTTCACCATCAACTTTTTGCTAGCAGACTACTGGATGCAAGGTAGCCTGGGTATTGTCCCAGTGATGCCCTTGTATGGCATCCTGAATTATAAAACTAGTTTTCAGAGAAGTCAACAAGCACTAATGCTGTAGAATCATTGAGGTTTTCTTTACAGTCGGACAAATATTTTGATTGGGCTTTTGCTATGAAATGGTGTACTTTCAACTTTTTTGCACTTTCACATATGTCTTCTTCTACATTCGAAACACTTTTTGTCATTGTGACCAGTTGGGTATGGTCTGTATGAAGCCACTCCTTAAAGGAAACCTCATTATCCATGTCATAATCATTGTTTTCAAAAATGGTAAGAAGCCAATCCCGTAATTCATTTAAACCAGGACATGTTTTGCAGTTATTAATCATGCAGTTTCTAGTTTGTGTTGCAGACTATTTTCCTTAGTAACACTCTTAATTCTACTTTGACGGGGAGTGATTTACATAAAAGTTTAAAGTTCTGGTGTATTTCACAAATGCATACATTGTGTGATTCTTTACTCCCCACACCCATACACCATTTTGGTCTCAGTTCAAAAAACTTTGATTTGGAGATTTTGTCGTTTGGATATTTATTTTTGTAAAGCGTATATGACGCGTTCGGTGGAGAAGGGGCGAACGCAACATTTTCGAATTATGCCACAAAATGCAGTTAAAGTTTGTAAACTTTAAACCTTTGTATTTTTCCGGTTTATTGAAATGTTGTATGAATTTGAACACATATTTGAGTAAAATATTGTCGTGTAATATGTCGATATAATAAAACGCCAAGAAATTTTACAATATTATTTATTGATAGCTTCTGATGTTAACTGGTGTAATCCATTATTTGGTCCTCTTCGTCGAATGTTGTATTACCTGCTTCAACTGTTTCGGTTTTTCCAGTTCCTTTAACAATCTTGTATAATAGTTCACTGCAGTTGCAGGCATTAGGTCTGATAATTCTTTGAGATCTTTTATTTTTTCCTTAGTTATTGGCAGCAATTGGGAATACTTTGGTTGCAGTGTCTGCTGGGCTAGATTGAATAAACTGACACTGTAGGATTTTTTCCCTTTCTGCAGTCTGACGGGATGGCCATTATCTGGGGTTGTGCGGTATGCAGTAGATATTACGTAGCCTTCTTTGTGTTGAAAGTCAAATATTAACTTTCTTGCATCTGTAAATTTAGTAGTTGTTGATTTCCTAATGACAATGCACGTTTTTAGGACGTCAAAATCGAGAAAATCAGCCTGTTTCATTTCTACAACTAGGAAGCCCTGCGAAACGGCTGTAGTTATGGCCGTAACATAATCTTTTTTGGTGTAAATAATATTGCTGTAATTATTTTTTATATTTTGTTCAATTTGGCCAAATTGAGCATCACAGGGCATTGTCGAGTGACCAGAAAGTAGATAGATGTGTTCAATGTGAAGCAATGATACGGAGTGAATTTCTCTGAGATACATTAAAACCTAAATTTTACCGTGAAAGAGTGCAGACTAACATCTAATTTTTTGCATAGGTAAAGCAAAGGTTTTAAAGGATAATTATATGACAAAAAACTCATTTTTCGAATTTTGTGGCGTTCGCCCCTTCTCCACCGAACGCGTCATATAATTCTCTATTTGTCAACAACAGTATTTTCTGCTTGTGAACCTTCCCTTGTGGTGTTTTTATTGATTTGTAGGTAGTCTTTTTTACCAGGGCATTCTCTAGTATATTCATTGTTTTGGAAAAATTCTATCACACTTTCCTTTATTTCATCGCTTATACCCTTGCTACTCTTTTTATTTCTCATTATAGGAAGGATACCTTCTTTTCTCTTTAAGGCCCTCGCAGCTATTCGTATAAAATATTCAAAACATATGCATTCAGTAGCACAGTATATAGCCTACCCTATTAAAATTAAATAGCTAATTTAGGTTACAATTTACAATATAAACTTCTTTATGAAATATAAATATATTAGTACCTATATTTACTTATTTGTTATCTTCTTTCGATGATTTCTCCATGGATCTTGGCAGCTACGTTGCATTTGTTGGTAATGCATTCCAAAATTTTTTCATGGTGGTAGTATACAGTAGCACTATTTGGGTTGATTACAGTTGCTTTTGTTCTCCACAATAGCAGTTTCCTTGTTTCATCTGTCAGCTCATGTAAGGTATACATACCCACCTTCCTGGTGAGTCTGTGTTCATGACATGGATCATCCAAGTACATACCAAAGCTGCACTTTGATTCTTGATTAGAATAAGCCATTATTACAGGCAGTAAAATTAAGTTAATTGCTCTAGTTAAATTTTCTGAAAATAAAAGATCATGATCTATAAAATAGGCCTGGACATTAATGATTAACCATCATGTTTTACATTTATAAGAATATACAAAGCGAAATGAGCTACCCAGAGCCCTTCGAGTCGCTGGTTGTTTTGACAGACATATTAAATTTCTTGTATGTTTTAGACTTATTTACATATTATTACAATTGTAAATCAACTTAATAAGTAATAAAATGGAAGTAAAATTACAATTGAATGTCATAAATAGAAATTTAAAAATTTACAAATTTTGCAAAAATTTGAGATTTTTCACAAAAAGTACTTTTCTTTGAATCACCAAAACTATATGAAGGAGTTGAGTTGAGATCTATTCCTTAATATATGTTTTTTTACACATATGTATCTTTCTTTACTAGAAGTATCAACTCCCTGACTAATTTTGGACACCTTTATATTAAGCCCCAAAGTTGATGTTAATTTTGCAAATTTTGTGAAAATATCAACTTTTGGAAATTTTTAAAAATAGAAATAAATCCTTTTTTGGTTATTTTTTTATTTCACTCATAAATTTACAACCCATAGAGACTATTAGGAGTATTAAAACAGCTGTGATTGATGTAGAACTAAAACTTTTGAAAATGGTAGAGTCATAAAAGTGGGAGGAATTGATGCAAGCTTCAAAATGGAGCCATATTTAAGCCCTTGTAACTTAGAAATTATTTGTTCCACAGCCTTTTCGCTTGCAAAATTGAAAAGCCCACCAGAAGTTGTATTGGCATGACAAATTTGAAGCTTCTACTCCTATTAGAAGACATTTTTCAAGGCCTCTCAAAATGAAGGCGTTGGCCGATCAAGCCTAACATGGGAATTTTTTGTCGAAGGTGGGGGCCATTTAAGTGACCATAAAATTAAGTTTTTGACTGAGGAAGCTAAAATTTTAGATTTAAGGTATTGAATGGTGTATGAATCAACCCTGAAAATTTGAAGAAAATCGGAGATGGTCACCCGACCACCCCTGTACCAATTGAGCTGGAATGACCCTATATATATATATATATGTTAAACACAGACGGTCTGTGTTTAACATATAATGTTCTCAGGGAACCATTCTGAGTTTGTGTGTATATATATATATATATATATATATATATATATATATATTATATATATATATATATATATATATATATATTATATATATATATATATGATGAATAAAACCACGAAGGAAAGGAAACACAAAATGGTGCTCAAGCGCTTTCGTCTAATGACATCCTCAGGAACACCGTTTTTGTTTCCTTTCCTTCGTGGTTTTATTCATCATAAATATTTTTCACGTGTTACTTTCGTGAAATAATTTTCATATATATATATATATTTTTTATTTTTTTTAAATTCGGGAAGAACCGATTCGCCTCTATTTAAAAGGGCATATCTCAGCGGAAAAACAAAGAAAAAGTGAGAGGAAAGACAGAGGAAAAAGAAAGGGTGGAGGGGACAGTCGAAGTGGAAAAAGACCAAGGACTGCAGGGTTGAGCCCCATCATCCTTGGGTGCTAGGGCCGGGAGGGCGCACGTGAAACCTCCAGGAACAAGCACGTACAAATGAGCACAAAGAGCACTCAAGAGCACGAGCTTAGAACCCCCTTGCGGGGATATATATATATATATATATTAGGGTGGTCCTTGCTTAGGGGGTGAAATTTCAAGTTGAACATTTTTCAGCTCCCACCCGCGGAAATTGTTCGAATGGTCGAGAAAACTCTCTAGGTGATTTATTTTTTTAATCGGACAACGTTTACCCCTCCCTCATTGAGCATTACCATTAAGCTAATTTTTTGACTTTCGAGTAAATGTTACATAATTTGTAATGTTTGTTTTTTTCATTCTTTCCAGATTTTCAGTGGTTGGATAACTAATGTGTGTAAAACTGTAAATTCTAATGATTATAATTTAAACTGAATAACTCCTTTAACCATAAGTCAAGCTACCCGTCAGTGGTTGGATAACTAATGTGTGTAAAACTGTAAATTCTAATGATTATAATTTAAACTGAATAGTGAATAACTCCTTCAACCTTTAAGTAGATAACCTGGATCATGGCAGCAAAGCTGCGCTACCTGATTGCCCCGCAGGAATCGATCGCCGGGTCGCAACTTCCTTCGCAAAAAGAGGTCTTGGCCCTGATGGTCTACAGGATCGACGTCCAGAAGAAGTCACTTCGAGAGGCCGCCAACCAGGTCGTCGAGCTCGTCACCGAGGTGTGGTCCAAGGCGCGAATCCCCCTCCGCCGGAAGGACCACATCGTCACCAAGATTGAGAAGCTCCACAAGGAGTTCAACGATGTGAAGAGGAACAAGGGGCGAGCTGGCGCTCAAGCGAAGCGGGAGGACGAGTTCAGCGAGCGGATGATGAACCTGTTCGACGTCGCTGCCGCTAACGCCATGGAGCTGCTCAAGAACGAGGACAAGGCGTTCCTCCTCGCTCAGCGCGAACCCCGTCGGCGCGGCAAGCTGGGGTCCGTCGACTCGACGTTAGCTGCTGTCGATGCCCGCGCATCTCAACGCCAAGGGGAAGAAGACCGACGGAGGCAGCGAGCCGAGGAAGAAGCGACGACATCTACGGCCCGAGTGGAGCTCGAGTGGTCTTCGTCCTCTTCCAGTGGTGCCGCAAGCGCAGCGGAGAGCGACGACCATGGAGAAGAAGGGAGCCCTCGGGCTCCGAAGCGCTCCAGGCGGGGCACGACGAACATCGTTTCGGCGGCTGTGGCGTCGTCGCTGGATCGCACGAAGGTGACCGACCGAGGAGCTGTCTACGTCCTGACAGAGGTTGCCCGGTCACTTGGGCACGACGTCGCAGAGCTCAATATCAACCGCAGCTCCATCCGCTGACACCGGCGCAGGCATTGCTCCAGGCTCAACATGGCGCTCAAGGAAGAGCTGAGGGCCGGCAATCTTGTCGTTCACTGGGACGGCAAGCTCATGCAGGACTTAAGGAGCAAGTCGATCGGCTTCCCATCTTGGTCTCCGGTAATGGCGCGGTGCAGCTCCTGGGCGTCCCGAAGCTGCAGAGTGGAACGGGCTCTGAGATGGCCAAGGCCGTCCTCAACGCGTTGGAGGAGTGGGAGCTCACAGAGCAAGTGAGTGGCTTGTCATTCGATACCACCGCCTCGAACACCGGTCGGAACAACGGAGCGTGCGTCCTCATCGAGCAACACCTCGCGAAAGACTTGCTCTACTTCGCGTGCCGCCATCATGTGCTGGAGCTCCTCCTCGGTGCGGCGTTCACGGCTGTGATGGGCCCCACGTCCGGTCCTGACGTGACCCTCTTCAAGCGTTTTCAGGAGCGCTGGGATTTCCTGGACAGAAGCCAGTACGAGTCTGGCGCTGCACACCCCGATGTCGCTCCTCTGCTCACCACTGTCGACACGGAGTGGTTTGAGAAGGCAATAGTCGAGCGCAAGGACCTGCGCGACGATTACCGTGAGCTGCTCGAGCTCACCCTCCTCTTCGTCGGTCACGTCCCCCCGCGAGGACTGCGTTTCCGAGCTCCCGGGCCGATTCACCACGCCCGCTGGATGGCGAAGGCAATCTACGCCTTGAAGGTCTGGATGTTCCGACAGCAGTTCAAACTCACGGCGAGGGAGGAGAGTGGCCTCCGGAGCATCTGCATCTTCGTCTGTCGGGTCTACGCCAAGGTGTGGATGGAGGCTCCGATCGCCGCAACTGCCCCCCGAAATGACTTCGCCCTCCTCAAGGACCTGCTGGCCTACTCTGACATCAACCCTGCGGTGGCCAAGGCGGCGCTGACCAAGTTCCAGAACCACCTCTGGTACCTGTCGGAGGAGCTGGTGGCGCTGGCGCTGTTCGATCCGGGGATCGCCGTCGATCAGAAGAGGAAGATCATCGCCTCTCTCCACGACTGGGTCGGTGAGGAGTCCCCGGCGAAGCGGCCCACGCTGCCAAACTGAGTACTCGCCGGGCTTCAGTTGGAAGACCTGGCGTCGTCCAACACACGAGGTTTCTTCGAGAAACTTCGACTGGAGGATGGCTTCCTCGAGGTCGACCCGGAGACCTGGCCGAAGCGGGAAGACTTCAAGACAGCGGCGGCACGTGTGGGAGGGCTCGCCGTAATCAACGACCATGCCGAGCGAGGAGTTGCCCTCGTCCAAGAGTACAACCGGACGCTGACCCACGACGAGGAGCAACTCCAGTTCCTCCTGCAAGTCGTCGCTCGCCACCGCTGCCAGTTTCCGGACTCTCGGAAGCGAACCCTACAGACCCAGGATCGCTAACTGGGCAACAACTCCGGGGGTAAAAGTTCAAGGTCGATGAGGGAGGGGTAAACGTTGTCCGATTTAATAAAAACTTCAACTAGAGAGTTTTCTCAACCATTCGAATGATTTCCGGGGGTGGGAGCTGAAACTTCCCAACTTTGAATTTTAAGGACCACCCTAATATATATATATATATATAAATGAAAACATATACATTATAGTTGTAATAAAAATATAGTTCATGAATGTAAAATAGAAGTACAGCAATACCCTGATTAGTGCAGGTAATGCGTGCTAGAAAAACGCCGCACTAAGTGAAATCGCACTAATCGGGAACTGTAATCTATGCAAAATTGGTTATTGTTGCCAACATTTCGAAAAATAATACTAAAACTTTAATTATGAATGTTTTACCCCTATTTAATTGAGAAATATATGTAAATAAAGAAGGTAATAAATGAACTGGACACAGTTTTTTGTTTTATAAGTTTATTAAAGCACCAGTATGTGCACGAAAAAATGCATGAAATATTTTTTATTTTTTGACAAAATATTTTAATAGATGTTTGCTTCAAAATTTTTTTCTTCTTTTCTTGGTACATTACTCTATAGCAGCGAATCGCATTTTCCATTTCTCGATGAACTTGCGTGGCGCACTCGACATTAGGATCTACATCCATTATTTTTTGCTTCACAGCTTCAAAATCACGAAACACTTCGTCGAGTTCTTTTATTGTGAATTCCTTTGTTGCTGTTTGTTTCATTTTCTTCATCATGATCATCCTGATCTTCGCATGCACGTTGTTGTTCTAGATTAAGAAGGTCTTCATCATTAAGTTCCTCATCATGAGACTGGAGCAATTTTTTAACACTTCCATTATCTATTTCTTTAAATCCTAGCTCTAACTCAGCAGACTGCAGTATAGTATGTATGTATGTACGTATGTACCATATGTACAATCAGCGCTAAAAATCTGCACTAAATTGAATTAATACACGCATTAATTGGGAAGTTGGTGTCAAAGTACATACCGCACTAATCGAACCCGCACTAATCGGGGCATTGCTGTATTTGTTTAGGTAGTGAATATTTATGTAATAAAAAATCTGTTATCCCAACTTCTGACACCAGTTTGTAATAAAAAATAATGTCCATTTTCAGGGAGATGGACCCTTATTACAAATTGTTTTTTCTTGAAGGTCACTGCTAAAGCTCGATGAATAAATTGAAGTTATAATAAATCTCTCTCTAAGTTAGTGACCCTCTGCGTGAATTCTTTATCCTCCGCTTACTTCTGTACCCCCGATTTTAGTGTGTATTTGATAATGAAATAGTTTGTTTGAATAGCTTTTAATCAATAAATTGTCACATTTGGCTACAAGTTCAAGCTCAAATTTGAAATATAATACGGTCAAGTTCAGGTTTTTTCTTCATCTAGTCTTAACATTAATTAAATAATTTAAGATCTATCATTGCCCATCCACTACATCCCTCACAGTAGTTTAGGTTAATGGCTCTCAATATTCTCTCATAAACTCAAAATTCTCTTGTAACTCTGTCTCAAACTCAAATCTCACTCAATGAAACTCTCAAATTTAGTCTTTAACGAGCAAACCCTCTCAAAGGCCTACTCGGAGAATTACCAGATCGCCACCTGGCCTATCACTCATTCCCAATGAAGCGCCAGATATCTTCTAATGGTTTTTTTCCCTGCATCTGTTTTCATACTCCATCCCTACTACGAGTCCAAAATGAGCCGAGGCGAGCCCAATCAACGGAGACTAATTTGTTGGGGAGAGCGCAACTTAGGGGTTTGCGTTCCATTGATGTGCTGTTCATGCATTTAAGAACAAAGAAAAAAAGTGTGGGGAGCATCGCATGAGTCGATGAGGACACTCGAGGTTTATCTCAAGGGCTGTTTTAAATATTGAAGATAAAACATGGGGTATTATGGGGAATCAAGTGGCTTGTGTATAACATTTATAATATATATATATATATATGTGCTGATTGGGCCTTTGGTAATTACATCGACTGTTTGGGCAATGCATTCTTTTAGTTGACTAAATGGTGAACACCATTTTCTGCTTTGTTTTAAAATGAGTTGATCATTGAGGCAGTTGATCAAATGTATACATTTGATGGTTGTGAAAGGTCTTTTCAGGATGCTGGAACAAGAAGCCAAAAACTGGGACATCTGGCAACCCTATTCATAATGGAAGAGGTCTTCACTTCCTATTAGTTCACACCATCAATAATGGGATGAAAAGGTTATAATCTGTTATACAGAGGCTCATTATTTTATTGGGAGTTTTTTACTGTATTTGATAAGATTTGGAGTCTCCACTCTTTTCCAAATCTGTACATTATTTTTGCTACACTTTATACTGGAGCTGACTAAAGGTTAAATTTTTATACTGTTCTCTTCAATGCACTTGTCATAAGCTTTTTACCAAGTGTATAAAACACCATAGCTATCTAGCTTACCCCTTGTATTTTTAAATTTTCTACAACACATTATAGATGTATACTGTATAGTCATTTTGGCCCAAAAACCAGCTTGGACTTGTATAGTACATACAAAGTCAACCCATTAATGATATGTAGACTCAGTTTCTGGATTATAATGGTTACCTACCTACTTTTTCCAAGTTAAAGTGAGACAAAACTCAAAAGTAATGAAAACACCTGGTTAGACCCACTTTTCTAGCCATTAGTATATGATGAGTTAGGTTTGGGATTAAATGAATACTATCCAGACACAGGTCTGTAATGACATCATAGAAATTTCTTTGGATTATAAAGCTACATACATATGTCATTCATTTACATATAGGCTTTTCCAAATTGCATATGGTAAGGCAGATGTAATTTGAATGTGCTGATGTTAAGATGTTTGTCTCAACATTAATGACTTTTATAAATTATTGGAGGAAGAGTATGAATTGCTTTCATATTTACAATTCAAGAATATAGTGAAGAGTGATTTAAATTGTGGGAAGTATTTTGTAAGTGTAAAATACATAAAAGTGCTGAAAATGTTTTTTGTCCATAATTAGGATAACCTAGTATAGTATAGGCTTAGCTACCCAATTAGTCAAAGGCTACAGGATTATTTAGGCCTTAATAATGTAGCTATTAAATATTAAAATACTCAATATATCCCAACAACTAAACAAAATTAAGTATAGTAATAGGAAGCATTACACACAGCTCATAGAAGGTAGCTTGTAGGCCTTGGTAGGCTTTTGACTACTTGGGGTATCTGCATCTACACAATACTTGGTTGACTAAGTACAGTATACAGGAATACCTTGAAATTCGTCGTTAATTCGTTCCAGAATAACATGATGAAATACAAAATGATGAAATTCGAGGTAGATTATAACGTTTCAATGAGAAAACATTTTACTGTATTATGTTGTTAAACAGATTAATTAATCAAATTCTAGTAATTTTTTGGCAAAATATAATGTATATCGAGTTGGTAAACAGTTGAATTTTGTCAGTTTTTATCATTTTTTTCAGTTTTTCAAAAAATGACGAATCTGCAAATATGGATGATGGATTATGAAACTATAGGTAGTAAAAGATTGATGACGAATTTTGAGGTATTCCTGTATAATTATAAGACCTATAAATTGAGACATTTCTAGAAGTAACTCATCTCTTTATTTTCAATATCAATTTAGTTGTAAAAGTAAAGTAGCCCTATATAAAAATATTAGCCTAACTTACCCTTCTAATTTTTATATTTGGTGAAAGTAGCTATTGTGAATTTAGGTTTAGACCCTATACTAAATTTTTCATAATATTTCAGATGCCAGACACAGTTCAGAGAGAGTCCTTAGGCCCAAATTACCAGGGGTGCCAGAAGCAATTTGATATTGGGGGTGCAATCTCAGTAAGGGGCATTTTTTCAATATAAAGTTTTAAGTTTTATCATCCATATGCACCTATGTAGTAAAGAAAATGAAAGCAGATGAAATAAACCATCGACACTTATTTACATGTAACATAAGAATAAGATTACTTCAAAATAGTAAATGCGTTGCATTCAGCACCAGATGCATGGTGATTCATCTGTAAAAACAATACAATTCCCACATTTCATGGGGGGTGTATGTATGGTGTAGGGGCATACACCTTACCCTTAACAACTTTTGGGGGGGCGAGCACCCACCCTGCCTCCCCACTTCCAGCGCCCTTGCAAATTAATAGCCTAGCCTAGACTAACCTTACTTTGTTAACATATTACGAAGTTATGGACTGTCTCTGAACTGTGTCTGGCATCTGGAATTTTGGTAATTTTTTTTTAACATTTGTTTTTTATATAGCATCATAATATTTTTAAATTAAGACTTAAGTTCTATTATTTTATTTCCCTAAATATTTTAAACTTTGGTAAATTTTCAGTTTCAGGGCCATCTATTTTTTGAACCCCTGATTGGATGAAAGTTGGTCATATGAGAAATAACTAACCAACCTAAAATGACCACTTAACCCTGGTACGAGACTATGATCAGTCCAATGGATGAAATGGGCAGTTCACCAAAATCTGATTCCCTGAAACTGAATAGTAGCTAAACTTTATATTAGCCTAATAGTAGAAATTTCTGTTATGTCAGGACATTAATGTACTTACCACTTGAATTTTTTTTTGTTAAAAGTATTTTCAGTTAATGTAGAGCTTTGCCATAGACCTATATAGGGTCATTTTCCTTGAATTTTTTTTTGTATGGAGGGCTATTTGAGATATGGCCAGAAAATAATTTTCAGACCTGGCTGACTGCTGGCACTCATGTTCTGGGGTCACAAAATATTGGCACTCTACTCTGGCCCAAGTGCCATTTTTCAAATGCATGTATCTTGGGAACCAATAAAGATAGAAAAGTGGTTTTGGTGTCAAATTAAAGAGAGAAGAAAGCTCTCTCACTTTTATTAAACAAAGCATCATTAAAAAGTTTGAAGATGACCTTGACATTTGACCTTTATAAAAAAAATGCCCATCTCTGATTTTTAAATCAAAATTCTTTTTGGATGCCATCCATTGTGGTTAACAACTTCTGAAAGCTTCATAAGTGGCCAAGACATAATAAAAAAGTAACATCCATTCCAATGAGACCATTTCTGAAAATTATTTTCTGGCCATATCTCACAGCCCTCCATACAAAATTTTTTTCGAGGAAATCGGTGACAGTCATGCCCAAAATGGTCAAAAAGTGTCTTTCACATGGAATGACCCAAAAATATAATCCATATTTTTTCAGAGCTATTACTGTTATATTCTATATTATATTACTACTATTATATTATTGTTTATTTTTTTAGGAATTGGTAGTATGCTATTTTAGTATTAAATTCATAGGCCTGCACTAAATTATATACAGTATAATGGAGGCCAGTCATGGATTTGATCGCTGAAAGTTGAAATTGAAATGTGCAGATCCACTGGAATGTCACGAGGGAAGTAGAAGAATGAAGGATCTACGTATTGTCTCCAATTTAATTCTGAAAAAGCTACCATCTATGAATATTTCCAAAGACCACAGACTCTGCAAACAATACTGAGAGAAATTAGAGCAAATGGCAAAGAATAAGGTAACTCCTGAAACCTCATCAACTAGCAATGATCCAACATCATTGCAATCTGAAATCGAGATGTCCACAGATGAATCAGCAGCTGAATCAAAAGAACATGAAGCATGTTTTCTCAATGAATCGTTGCAAGCAGTCGGTGAATCCCCACTAAAAGTTGACAAACTGCAATCAAGAAAATCATATGCACAAAAGATCAGCAGATTAACATTGTGTGAAAGCAAAATTTGAACATTTAAAAGGCTTACCCATTAGTTTAGAAGAACCAAGCACAAGTTCAATTCAATCAAAAGAAAATGATTTTGATGAAATCATGGATCAACTTAGAGAAGTTTAAATCAGTATCTTTAAGGAGTGAAAAAATCAAAATACTCACTGTATTACCAAGTAGCTGGAGCCTGTGAAAAATTGCCACTAAATTTGACACAACCATATACTGTATATGACATCTGTGGCTAGAAAGGTATTTGAAGAAGAGGGCATTATGTCTGACCCTAACCCAAAGCTTGGGAAAAGATTAGAACAGAATGTGACTGACAACAACATTTCCTTCTATCTTTCTGAAGAAGTTAGTAGAATTATGCCAGGTAGGAAAGATTGCATAAGCTTAGTTGTTGATGGAAAACAGAAACATTTCCAAAAACAATTAATCCTGTGCAACTTGAAAGAAGCTTACCAACTAACTGTTCAAAGAAAGGAATCCTGCTGCTAAAGTAGGCTTCAGTAAATTTGCTGAACTTCGACTGAAACAGTGTGTGTTGGCAGGTTCTGCAGGAATGGATGTAACATTTTTATTATGTCTGGCCAGTTATGAAGCTTTCAGAGGTTGTTAACCACAATGGGTGGCATCCAAAACGAATTTTGATTTAAAAATCAGAGCTGGGCATTTTTTTTTTTTATAAAGGTCAAATGTCAAGGTCATCTTCAAACTTTTTAATTTTAGAGGATGTTTTGTTTAGTAAAAGTGATGGTTTTCTTTTCTCTTTAATTTGACACCAAAACCACTTTTCTATCTTTATTGGTTCCCGAGATACATGCATTTGAAAAATGGCACGAGCCAGAGTGCCAATATTTTGTGACCCCAGAACATGAGTGCCAGGGGTCAGCCAGGTCTGAAAATTATTTTCTGGCCATATCTCAGATAGCCCTCCACACAAAAAAAAATTTCAAGGAAATTGGGGATGGTCATGCCTAGAGGTGATTAAAATGATACAGAATTATAGGAATACCTCGAAATTTGTTGTTAATTCATTCCGGAATAACATGATGAATATGGAAAAACTATACGCGCTCACAACATGGTATCATATGTGGTACCTTTATTTCATAATTAAATATAAATTATTAATTAATTGAATTAAATATCTATACAAAATTGCCTCAGGATTGGCGACATAGCCTATTGGGAATGAAATAATTGCCATATGTACAAAGAACCTGTATGTATGAATCAAACCTCACATAGCAACAAGAAAACCCAATTTATTGTTTAGTCTACTACAGAGAAGTAGACCAAACAAAATTTTGCTAGATCGGCAAAATGATGAAAATACAAGCGAACCAAGGAATGGCTCTCAGGGCTGTTTATGTTACAGCGAACGCTTTAAACAGGGAGGATGTGCTTTTGTCTTCCCTAAAGTTCTGAGTGAATTCCTTATAATAAACTTAATACATAAAATAAGGATAGGCCTATCCCCTAAAGTTTTATATTGTGACTGCCTATATTTATTACAAGAAGTTAACTCATTGAGTAACTCCATCGTGGCGGCCCTACAACGAAAAAGATCGTAACGCCCTGCATCGAAGCAAACTAAGACCCAGCAAAAATAAGGTGGGACATGTTATTTTCATTCTAATTTAGGCGTCTAAAATCCTGATGCTAAAATTACCATAAACAATTAAATATAAAGAGGTCCTTTAAAGACCTACATATTCATAACACTCTAACGAAAAAGTATAGGGCTTTTGTCGGTAACCCTCCACTGAAGTCTGCTGGAAATTTCCAACGGATGAGGGCACAGGCAATCAACCCATAGCCCTATATAGTTTTTTCACATGGTGGCCCTGTGTGTGGGGAACTGACCCCTCTAAAATTTACACTGACACACGCAGTGGCTAGGCTTAGCTCATTAGGCCTAACCCCAATTTCAACCATAAACCCCACTATAGTTTTTTCATATGGTGGCCTATGCAACTGGGAACCGATCCCTTTACCTTTACACTAACCGAAAACAAAGGCTTATTCATTTAACAGGCATAACTTATTTTAGGTCCTAAAAAAATAGGCCCACAACATTAAGCCTATTTAATAGGTCCTACTCTTCACTCAAAACAAAGCCTTGTTAATTTAACAGGCTTAACTCATTTGAGGTCCTATAAAATAATAGGCCCAAACATAAGTCTACTTGGTAGGCCCAACAAATAGGCTTATTTAGTAGGCCCACCTAACTTTACCTTACATAATAGGCCTTACTCTTTACACTCAAGGCCTATCCTACCTAAAAACTAAATTTATAATTCAACCTGTGGTGTAGGTTATAAAATTTATTTCAGCAATTTAACTTACTCATAAGACTCATTAACATCACAAAATTCGACTCAGAACTGTAACATCACAAAGACCTAAAGCAATTGCACAAATTCAAACCTACACCCACCTAACACCTATTCGTAACCCTATTCCAAGTCCTATTTGACATATAGGCACAACCTATTCCAAGTCCTATTTGACATATAGGCGCGACCTATTCCAAGTCCTATTTGACATATAGGCATACCAAGTCCTATTTGACATATAGGCCCAACCTATTCTGAAGTCCTATTTGACATATTGGCCCAACCTATTCCAAATCCTATTTGACACATAGGCCCAACCTATTCCAAATCCTATTTGACATATAGGCATACCAAGTCCTATTTGACATATAGGCCCAACCTATTCCAAATCCTATTTGACATATAGGCATAAAACAGACAAGGCTTGATATAAGGGTCTCAAATGCAACATTTGAGGATCTCTACTCAGCCAAATTGGTTAACCTAACCCAAAACCCAAAAATAAAACCCTACACAAAATACACATTTACACACATACGTATGGTACAGTATATAAATATATACATAACTCCAAACATCCAATTCTTCTTTTAAAGGAAGAATCACAACAGATTTCACCAACAGACACATACATTCCTTGCAAACAGATTGGATTCCTTCAAAACCCCAAACCTTCCAGACCTACCTGTAGGATACTATCATACACAACATTTACTCATTCATAACTACGGGTATTGACTTCATTGGAGTGGTGAATCCAAGTTTTGAAGACCAACTGGATTCGGAGGAATGCAACACACACACACACTACTCTTTCCATGTGTGTCAAACACAACAACCTGTCTAAACATAACCAAGGATTGGAGAGTAAAAGCTTTTATTGCTGCGCTCTGACTCTGTGCACATAATTTTGTGCCAAATTTATATGGTTAGACAGTGACACATACAAACAAACTACTCTACTCTAAAGGGTTTTATGGCTACTTTGGCCATAGCCCAAACTACTACATCAAAGGGCCTTGGCCTACTTTGGCCATAGCCCAACAAATCATCAAAGGGCCTTGGCCTACCCTTGGCCATAGCCCAACAAATCATCAAAGGGTTGATGGCCTACCCTTGGCCATAGCCCAACAAATCATCAAAGGGTTGATGGCCTACCCTTGGCCATAGCCCAACAAATCATCAAAGGGTTGATGGCCTACCCTTGGCCATAGCCCAACAAATCATCAAAGGGTTGATGGCCTACCCTTGGCCATAGCCCAACAAATCATCAAAGGGCCTTGGCCTACCTTGGCCATAGCCCAACAAATCATCAAAGGGCTGATGGCCTACCTTGGCCATAGCCCAACAAATCATCAAAGGGCTGATGGCCTACCTTGGCCATAGCCCAACAAATCATCAAAGGGCTGATGGCCTACCCTTGGCCATAGCCCAACAAATCATCAAAGGGCTGATGGCCATAGCCCAACAAATTCATCAAAGGGCTGATGGCCTACCCTTGGCCATAGCCCAACAAATCAAAGGGCCTTGGCCTACCTTGGCCATAGCCCAACAAATTCATCAAGGGGCTTGTGGTCTCCCTTGGCCATATCCCAAACAACAAGGGTCTTGTGGCCTCCCTTGGCCATATCCCAAACAACAGGGGTCTTGTGGCCTCCCTTGGCCATAGCCCAAACAACAGGGGTCTTGTGGCCTCCCTTGGCCATAGCCCAAACAACAGGGGTCTTGTGGCCTCCCTTGGCCATAGCCCAAACAACAGGGGTCTTGTGGCCTCCCTTGGCCATAGCCCAAACAACAGGGGTCTTGTGGCCTCCCTTGGCCATAGCCCAAACAACAAGGGTCTTGTGGCCTCCCTTGGCCATAGCCCAAACAACAAGGGTCTTGTGGCCTGTAGTAATGCTTAGTTAAGAAGATTAATTTGTTTAATTAAATAAGATAATGTTTAATATAAATTTACTAAAAATTGTGATGATTACGATAAAGCATGGTGGTTTTAAGCATGGTTCTTTTAATCCATTTTTTACATGTTTTACGCAGTTTGTCAAAAAATTTGATCTATAACATACAAATTTTTCTCCAGCCCCCCCCCAGTATATGGAAAAACTATACGCGCTCACAACATGGTATCATGTCATACCTTTATTTCATAATTAAATATAAATTATTAATTAATTGAATTAAATATCTATACAAAATTGCCTCAGGATTGGCGACATAGCCTATTGGGAATGAAATAATTGCCATACGTACAAAGAACCTGTATGTATGAATCAAACCTCACATAGCAACAAGAAAACCCAATTTATTGTTTAGTCTACCACAGAGAAGTAGACCAAACAAAATTTTGCTAGATTGGCAAAATGATGAAAATACAAGTGAACCAAGGAACGGCTCTCAGGGCTGTTTATGTTACAGCGAACGCTTTAAACAGGGAGGATGTGCTTTTGTCTTCCCTAAAGTTCTGAGTGAATTCCTTATAATAAACTTAATACATAAAATAAGGATAGGACTATCCCCTAAAGTGTTTATATTGTGACTGCCTATATTTATTACAAGAAGTTAACTCATTGAGTAACTCCATCGTGGCGGCCCTACAATGAAAAAGATCGTAACGCCCTGCATCGAAGCAAGCTAAGACCCAGCAAAAATAAGGTGGGACACGTTATTTTCATTCTAATTTAGGCATCTAAAATCTTGATGCTAAAATTACCATAAACAATTAAATATAAAGAGGTCCTTTAAAGACCTACATATTCATAACTCTCTAACGAAAAAGCAAAGAGCTTTTGTCGGTAACCCTCCACTGAAGTCTGCTGGAAATTTCCAACGGATGAGGGCACAGGCAATCAACCCATAGCCCTATATAGTTTTTTCATAATGAAATACGAAATGACAAAATTCGAGGTAGATTATAACATGTTTCAATGAGAAAATATTTTACTGCATTATGTTATTAAACAGATTAATTAATCAAATTCTACTCATTTTTTGGCAAAAAATAATGTACAGTATATTGCGTTGGTAAACAGTTGAATTTCGTCAATTTCAATCTTTTTTTGTTACATTTTTTTAAAAAACCGACGAATCTGCGAATATGGATGATGGATTGTGAAACTATAGGTAGTAAAAGATTGATGACGAATCTGCGAAATGAAGAAATTGAAAACGACTAATTTTGAGGTACCTATTCCTGTACCATAGGTCTATATAGAGACCTACCTTATAAATAAAAGTAACCCTTGTAAAGATATGCCATCATTGGATATTAAATGAAATGTAATTTTATTAAAAATAATTAGAGGGTGAGGTATTAGGCCTACTTTAGGTTGCATTACATTTGGACAGTATGAAGTCACTCAGGCCTATTGAAGTTATCCAAGTCAAATAAGCAGTATAAAGCTATATTTTATCATAAGACTTGGAAAATTCAATTTTAAGTCAGCTAACCATCATTAATCTATTTCTAAACTACTGTAGTATATATAAATTGTCTTATCTAAATAGGCTAGATATTATTTACACAATTTACACATGACCTCTTTCAATCATGACAGTGTCTAAATGTTCTTGAAAACTCTCCAAGGAGCTACTATTACCCACATCATATGAGAAATTATTCCAAAAAATCTACTACTGATAACCAAGAAAGTAGCCAGTTTTATAGATTGTTTTTTTTTATAATTTTATTATTATTCTTTCAGATTCTAATCACACCAAGTTATTTGATAGATGGAGAGATATCTCCTTATTGCTGAAAATAAATATTAATTTTATAATAATTTTAATGTAGAACATACAAATATTAATTGGACTAATAATATTTACTTCTATTTATTTTGGTCCTTAAGCTTTAGACTTTACTGGGCTCTTAGATTGATTAAAAGGTAAACAATTTCATTTTTTAGATAGTTATTATTAAGTAATATACAATAGTTATTATAAATATGAGTAAACAAAAAGGCACATGAAACATTAAGAAGCATAGACTTAATTAACATCAAACTATAATGAATCAAAAGAGAATATAAAACTTTAAATAAAGTGTAAAATTATTAAAAAAAACTGTGACTGAATTGAGTTTTTATTAGCTAGTTAGATAGTTACATCATAAAAATTACTGAAGTTATGAACTAAATATAAATGATTAAATTAAGTGAGAAGTAATGAAGATTGAATGCACATTGTAGCATAGCATCAGAGCAGCACTTGAATATGATGCAGCCACACACAACTCCCCTTCAGCATTATACAAAGGATCACATGCTTGAATTAAAGAACTGCTTTCTGTCAAAATTATTGTTGCACAAACGCAGATGCATCATCATGAAACAAAGCAAGCAAGCAGACTTGATTTTCATTCAGCTCCATGTTACGAATATGACTCAATGATGCAACACTTTCATGTGTAGGTTTGTTTTTGCCCTAAATCCTTTCATGTGTAGGTTTGTTTTTGCCCTAAATCAGAATCCAACTTCTCTACTTAATGACTATTAAATACAATTAGTCCTAAACTAAAACCCAATATAAACTGAATAGTTAATTAGTCTACGAAATACATTCATACATTATGAAAACTCATTTCCTATTTTCCATGCAGTGGGCATAATATTTGAACTCAGGACCAAAGACACTTGCATGAAATACACACACAAAGATACAATGCAAGCATACCATATAAAGGGAACTATGAAACCAGAAATAAAGTACCATTACAACCTCTGGGATCTAATGTTACTTTTCATGACAAAGTCAGGGTTTTACTTCTACTAATCTAATGGTATGTCAAGTGAGACCAACACCTCCACTTACATACCTCACAAATTGCTTCCATTCTTTTTTCCACTTCATTAACTTGTGCCACATTTATTCACACATTTACTAATTACATACTTCCATCTTTTATGTAGTCTTCCTCTACTTCTTACACATATGCACTCCCTACTTTCACTGTTTCAGAATTTTTTCATTATTTATTCTCTCCACATGACCAAACTAGCATAGCATACTACCTTCCAGTCTCACCTTGGACCTCAGACTAATAAGACTAAAATAACTTTAAGTAATTATGCAGCATAGTCAAGAATATGATAGGAATTGCTGTAATAAATAAATTAAAATTGTACCCTATATATGATTACTGTGCAAGAACAACAATTCCATTATCATAGGGAAATGTTGCTGTCATGTCGAAGTTTTTTAACCAAGTTCATTTAATAAGTACAGTGAACCCTCGTTAATCCAAATTAATTGGGGGGAGGGGTCATTTGGATTAGTGCAAACTACAGATTATCAGGGGGAAAAATAGAACATGGGGTTAATTACTGGGTTTCTATTACTATTACTTTTGTATATGGGGTACTTCACTCATTTGAAAAGGATCTTTGTCTATTTAAATGCAATTAGAAGCACTGCATTAACAAACAAACAAACTTTATTTCAGACTCAACAGGTACAAACATTATACAAGAGCTCTATAGAAGATTAAGAGAGAGTTGTCTGGAGCACTGACTAAGTAGGCCAGTGAATCACTGTGTATAATGAACATACAAATACAATGATCCAACCATGAGGTGGTGTGCCATCTATCACTAACATAAGTAAAGCTATCACCAGGAAGACTACACATGGATGAAAGGGTCAAGTTATTATCTTCACAGAAGGCTTTTAAGTGATTGCTAAACAAAGAATTATCATTAAGTACATTAGCATTAAAGTCACCAATAATAGCTACACATGTTGTATCCAATTCATCAGTAATACTGCTGACCTGCCCCAATTTAATGAAGTAATCTTCTTCATTATCAATTGCCTAAAAAGGCATATAGATACACAGAATTACAAATTTTTTATTGTCTACACAAATTTGTATTCCAGTTAGTGAATTCAAACCAAGTTTTAATTCACTAGTATATTTCCCATACCCCAACCTCCATAGAATAGCTACCCCACCAGGTGGGTGGCCTGCATGGAGACCATCTTGTTTATCTCTGGTGGCCTCCCCTATCCCGTGAAAGTTACTGGATAGGCTATTCGGGTCCTTCAAGTCCTGTTTCCTGCAGAGAATATCAGCATCCTCTAACAGCTTATCAATTATGATCCGCCTGTGTTTGCTGTTATTGCCTAAGCTTAGGCCTCTACAGTTATAAGAGATTACCTTGAATGTTGCAATTAGGAAGATGCAGGAGTTCTGCCAGCCATCTCTACATGTTGAATTTCACTTATACTAGGCACAGCAATTACAGCATTAGACCCAGCTGGATTTTCCTCCACAGTACAACACATGATGTCTCCATAATTACCCTCTCCAGCACTTGCAAGAGGGGCTGCAGGTGTTTTTCTTCCCTTCTTCTCATAGAAACAACGTACATATACCCATTCTGGCCATACTGCTGGATCCATAAATACCCCTGGATCATCACAAACTGCTGTAACTTGAAAGGAACTGTACATAGTCCATCTGGAGTCAATTTTCCTACATGTAACTTGAAGGTTCACTGTATCTTTCACAAATGCCTGCAGCTCCTCAGCCATAAGATCAGGTTGACATCTCGAGATGAAAATTTGCAGTATCATAGGGGCTGCCCCTATGATACCCCGCTGTTCTCTCTGCCAGCCTTTGCCACAGGCTGACTCCCTTTAGCCAGTGTATGAGTGGGACCAGACCCCCCTTGAGGGACCACCACCATTAGCTACTGCAGTGGTTGCAGTTCTCGGAGGGGTCACTTGCTTCTGGCCCCTCCTTACCACCATTGTCCAAGATGCCTCCTCATCATGACCCCCTGACTGCATTCCCAGCATCCTGATTCACCAATGCCCCTTGGGGGGTACCCTGTGTGAGATGGTATTGAGCTGGCAATGTAGCAGTGTCTGGATTCAGGGATCCAAGACAAGACTGAGAAGCAGAGGGCTCTGCACTCATGGATCCAGGATGAGGCTGAGAGGCAGAAGGCTCTGCACTCATAAATCCAGAATGAGGCTGAGAAGCAGAGGGCTCTGCACTTATGGATCCAGGATGAGGCTGAGAAGCAGAGGGCTCTGCACTCATGGATGCAGGATGAGGCTGAGAAACAGAGGGCTGTGCACTCATGGATGCAGGATGAGGCTGAGAAACAGAGGGCTGTGCACTCATGGATGCAGGATGAGGCTGAGAAACAGAGGGCTGTGCACTCATGGATGCAGGATGAGGCTGAGAAACAGAGGGCTGTGCACTCATGGATGCAGGATGAGGCTGAGAAACAGAGGGCTGTGCACTCATGGATGCAGGATGAGGCTGAGAAACAGAGGGCTGTGCACTCATGGATGCAGGATGAGGCTGAGAAACAGAGGGCTGTGCACTCATGGATGCAGGATGAGGCTGAGAAACAGAGGGCTGTGCACTCATGGATGCAGGATGAGGCTGAGAAACAGAGGGTTGTGCACTCATGGATGCAGGATGAGGCTGAGAAACAGAGGGCTGTGCACTCATGGATGCAGGATGAGGCTGAGAAACAGAGGGCTGTGCACTCATGGATGCAGGATGAGGCTGAGAAACAGAGGGCTGTGCACTCATGGATGCAGGATGAGGCTGAGAAACAGAGGGCTGTGCACTCATGGATGCAGGATGAGGCTGAGAAACAGAGGGCTGTGCACTCATGGATGCAGGATGAGGCTGAGAAACAGAGGGTTGTGCACTCATGGATGCAGGATGAGGCTGAGAAACAGAGGGCTGTGCACTCATGGATGCAGGATGAGGCTGAGAAACAGAGGGCTGTGCACTCATGGATGCAGGATGAGGCTGAGAAACAGAGGGCTGTGCACTCATGGATGCAGGATGAGGCTGAGAAACAGAGGGCTGTGCACTCATGGATGCAGGATGAGGCTGAGAAACAGAGGGCTGTGCACTCATGGATGCAGGATGAGGCTGAGAAACAGAGGGCTGTGCACTCATGGATGCAGGATGAGGCTGAGAAACAGAGGGCTGTGCACTCATGGATGCAGGATGAGGCTGAGAAACAGAGGGCTGTGCACTCATGGATGCAGGATGAGGCTGAGAAACAGAGGGCTGTGCACTCATGGATGCAGGATGAGGCTGAGAAACAGAGGGTTGTGCACTCATGGATGCAGGATGAGGCTGAGAAACAGAGGGCTGTGCACTCATGGATGCAGGATGAGGCTGAGAAACAGAGGGCTGTGCACTCATGGATGCAGGATGAGGCTGAGAAACAGAGGGCTGTGCACTCATGGATGCAGGATGAGGCTGAGAAACAGAGGGCTGTGCACTCATGGATGCAGGATGAGGCTGAGAAACAGAGGGCTGTGCACTCATGGATCCAGGATGAGGCTGAGCAGCAGCCAAATGACAAATATTTGTTTCAACTAAATCATTACAATTTCAGAGACTGTAGGTCTTGATAAATTTTACTTTATTGAAGGAAAAACTTGCCACAATATTAGTTCACATACATGTTTAGTTTAGAATAGATTTAGTTCATTTTTCAGTTCTTTGTTCACACAATATGTTCATTGCCACTAATAGAAAAGTAATAGACTATTATCTATTACTTTGCGTACTATTACTATTACAGCCAAAAAATTATGATCTATTACTGTTACTTGAAAAATCCTGTAGTAGTCTATTACTATACTATTACCCCATGTCTGGGCCTAACACATGTAAATAAGCCAAACTAAACGCATGTAATAAGAAATAATGCATTAAAATAACCTGTAAAACAATAATAAATTTGATTAATAGAATTAAAAGTAATAGTTTATTATTTAAATAAGTGCTTACCTTTAAATCCAAAGTGCTCCTGACTCCTGAAGGTAGTGTGGGGGCAGTGAAATACAGTAATATGCACTGTAATATTTTTGTACACTATAATTAATTAATTAACACTAATTTTGTCTTTATCTCAAAGATCAAACCAATATTTATTGCATAAAGCACCTTATACACTAACACTGGCTGCCCACATAGGGTAGCCTTTGGATTAAGCAACATTTGGATTAGTGAGGGTTCACTGTAGTTTTAAGTTTTTTCAGTGAGAGTACAAATTAAGACATTTTTGACATATTTCAGATAAAGTTTGAAACATCTTAGTTGGGTACGAGTTTCTAATGAAGAGAGAAAAAGCTTTTAAGTGGTATAATTCCGCACCTATGACTGGGGCTACATCCTGCTGATCAGTGGAGTTAAATTACATTGGGTCTGGGTAGTAACTGGATGGGGAAACCATCCTCTGTATTCAAATTATGTAACAACCTGTGTTTTGGATCCCACACAAAGCTATAGGTCCCCACCATCATACGACCTTAGATGTTGTCAAGGTTAAACAAACTTATGAATTAGTGGTGTACTGATTAATCAGCATCAGCATTGGCCAAATTTAGACTATTCTCCCACTGATTCTTTGAAATTTTAAAATCTTCATTACAAAGCAAAATCTATATTTATAGAAAATTGAACAGACAAAAATCTCTATTTATGATCATTTGTACTCATTTCAAAGTGTAATTATATAAAAATATTTTACATTCACAAAAAAAGCAAAGCTTAAGTTAATTTGCCCATAAATTTACATTTTCTCTAACTAGCTAATCTCTAAATATTATAAACTATTGTAATCTCCTACTCTATATTAATATTAATTCTATATTAAGTTATACTCTATAATTCGTATATTAACCCATCTTATTACATGTTGACTTTATTTCAAGTATTTTAATAATTTTATAAACCCAAATTATATATCCATTTTTTTATTCAAATTGTCTACCAGGGACTAGATTTTAATGAAAAATTGTTTTATTGACATTGTTGAAGAAGGAAAATACCTTGAACATAAGGAAAAACAATTATTTCAAATATTGGTATTCCGTTTATGAAACTAAAGTAAAATTATTTTATCATTTTACTGAGTAATAAAACTTTTTCACATCATTTTAGCTACAGTATATGAATAACATTCTGGTGCTGTTATAGTGAGCTAAGGAAAAGCATTTAAACATTTGAACTGTAAAAATATAAAAATTTAAAGTTTTCACATAAGATTAGTAAAATTTATGAAGGAAATTGATTTTTTAAAATATAGGCAAAGAATGGCATCAGCAGGTTTCATGGAATCTGCATCAGCTAAATTTTGGAATTGGTACCATACATCACTACTATGAATGTTTATTGACTAACAATAGAATAGAATTGTAATAACATCAGATCGCAGTAGGCTTAGGCCTACTAGTATTATCAGCAAGATCTCATGGGTACCATTTGTGATTTTCAACTTTATGCTTTAGTAAAATAGTACAGGTTTTTGCCTCATACCTGACAGCTAGTACTTATTATGCACAATAGACTCCAATAATCTTATGTTTTCAGAAAGCAGTTACTCAAACAGTCTAAGCCTGAATGGTTCTAGTTAAGTGCAGCACTATTTAGCTGAATGAAGGCTCCACTACACATACTCCACTCGCCTGATCTTAATTAATCTAAAGAGGTAGTCTAATCTCAGCTTTGAATACATTGGACAAGTGCTTATTCATTAGAAACATTAGTAACCAGTTATTACAATGGTAAGTGTATTTAACATTATGCTGCAAGCATGATTTATTTGTTACTGTTGTCATAGTTGCGAGCTTTTTTAGAAAAAAATACTGTTCATTAGGATTGTACAATTTTGGAAAATCAAGTTTTTCAAGAAACAAAATTTCTAAAGTGTAAAAAATTACTAATTGGTGATATTTCCTTTTTTTCTTTGAATATTTTGTTTTTGTCACAGTAATAAAATAAAAATGTTACTGATTAAGTATTTCTTGTGGTTTTTAAAAATATTGTTTCTAGGTGAATCTTTTTTCCAAAAATGTACCATGTGCAAAATTCTCCCCCCTACCAGCGCCGGGCTTAGGATATTTCGGGCCCTGTGCAGAGTATACTGTACGGGCCCCCCATGACACAAGTCAAATTGTTTTTCATTGCTAATCATTTTATTTTAGTAGATTGTTAACAAGTACAACAAGTAAAATTTAACTATACAAGTGCACCTGTAACAGAATACCAACAGACCAACAGCCTTTACTATTATTACTACTTATTACTTTATTATTATCAAATATTTAAACTATCATAAGTGGTTTCAACCAGCGCCGGCCTTAGGATATTTAATTAGGAATAGGATAATTCAATTTAATTAGGATATTCAACAAAAGTAAATACACAAAATAAAGTTTGTAAATATACAAAAAAGAAAATAACTTAATCAACTACAAATGAATATTTGGCAATTGTAATATAAGAATACTAAAACATAAAAGAATTAACTAGATTTAATAAAAATAAACATAAACCAATTGCAGGTGTATATACTGGGTGATCCAGATAAATGGGACCCATAAAAAAAAGCCAAATATTCTTAATATTTAATTCCTTTCATAAAAACTATATATCATTTGAAAGAGTAGAGTTACAAGTTTATTATGAAATATTTATTTTTTAAAAATGACTCCTTTCAAATGTGCTCCATTAGTTGCCAAGCATTCCAGTGTTCTCGCTTGTAAGTTCTGCATCACTTTTGCAAGAGTGTGCGGTGGTATGGCCTGTATCTCATTTGTGATGGCGGCCTTCAATTCTTGCAAGGTCGTTGGGTTATTTCTGTAGACCCTACTCTTTAAATATCCCCAGAGATAATAATCTAAGGGAGAAAAATCCGGAGACCTTGCGGGCCATTCAACGTCTCCAAATCTTGAGATTAACTCGCCTGGAAACGTTTGACGCAAAACTGCCATGCAGTTCCTCGTGGTATGGCAGGTAGCTCCGTCTTGTTGGAACCAGTGGTTTTCTAGACAAAGATCTCTTAATTTAGGAATAAGGAAATCGGTCAACATTTTTTCGTAGCGATCACCATTTACAGTGACCGTGTTTCCGGTGGAATCCTCGAAAAAGTACGGCCCTATGATCTGAGATGCAGTAAGACCACACCAAACAGTTACACGCTGACTATGCAACGGGACTTCGGTAATATTCAATGGATTTTCTGTTGCCCAGAAACGACAATTTTGTTTGTTTACAGTTCCATTCAAGTGAAAATGGGCTTCGTCTGACATAATCAAAGTTGCTAGAAAATTGGTGGTGTCATTTACCTTCTGTTGGATCCATTGACAGAATTGTCGTCTTCGTGCGAAATCTCCATCGTTTAGTTGTTGCACTGTTTGAATTTTATATGGAAAGAGCATTAAATTTTGCTTGAATATACGGTGTGTTGTTGTTCCATATCCAACTCCTAACAGCTGAGAAGCACGTCTGATGCTTATGTTAGGATTATCCTGTACAATTTCATGAGTTCTGTTAATGATCTCATCTATCCTTGCTGTGCGCACTCTTCCAGTTGGTTTTCTTTTTCCAATGCTGCCAGTTAGGGAAAAATTTCTGACACACCGACGGATTACTTTCTTAGAAGGTGATTTTGACATCTGAAAATTTGTCTTGAAAGATCTTTGAGCTGAAACTACACTTCTTCCATGCTCATAATATTGCTCAGTTATGAAACGCAGCTGTTCCACAGTCCATGCAGTCATCTTGAAGGGTTAGTTTTAACTAACACTTTTATTTTGTTTTGTATCTTATCTTGTCTTGTATTGTCAAAACCTATACAATCCTGTACAAACTTGTAACTATCCTCTTTCGAATGATGCGTATGATTTTATAAAAGGACTTATACTTTAAGAGTTACAGGGGTTTCTTTTGGGTCCCATTTCTCTGGATCACCCTTTATAAGTAACAAAAATCTTTTCATTAAAATCTATCTACTGTTTTAAATGACTGAGAAGAAAAGAAAAATCAAGCTAATACACAACTATATATTACACAATATTACACAAATAAATTACATAAATAAATTACATTAATTTACACACCAATTTTGGCACTCTGACGTCGATGGTGAATTTCTGTGCAATTTTCGGGCCCCCCTAAGTTGCGGGCCCTGTGCGACCGCACAGTTCGCACACCCCTAAGGCCGGCACTGCCCCTACCCTCCAATTGAAAATAGGCTTTTGTTGCATAGGCTTCCATATGGGACTTAAGAGTTTTCAAGAAATGAATGTGTAAAACTACATGAAATTGCTAAAGCACCATTCTAATTATTGCATATTTGTAATTTTTAGCAATTTAGGCAAATCTTTTAGACAATGAATATTAATTTTAAATGCAAGTTTAAAGATCAGGTTGTTTAGATCATACTTTGAAAGCATATAGGAAACTGCATGAAGCCATGATATATCCAATTTATGATTTTCAGGAAGAAAAATTCTCCCAACCGCTAGTACTTGGATTTGGAAATCCATTGTTGGATATGACAATTGTAGTGAAAGATACATCATTACACAATAAGTTTTACCTTCCAAGAGATGGACAGTTAGAAGTCTTGTTACATCAACGACCTGTGTTTGACTTAGTGATGGAAAGGTAAGGAAGTTCCTTGCTTAGATGATTATGAAGTCATAAAAAAATGCTTTTTATCTAAGGCTAAGTTATAAGTTGGTTTTGGCTGCAGTTAATTGCATTTAAACTGGGTTAAATTAACACTTCTGTGTTTGAAGTATACGGAAAGGTTCTAAAACTTGGGTGCAAAAATCATCTCTTAAATTACTGTTTCATGGGGGCGAAGATATCATGCAAGTTAATGTTCACATATGTTGTCAACTTGTCATACGGTATGAAAGAGTTAAAATAGTTAATTTTCATTGGCAGGAAGGACGTCCAGTACACACCAGGAGGATGTGCTTTGAATACATTGAGAGTATATTCCTGGGTTTTAGGAAAGATGAACAAAGCGATCTTTGTTGGGGGAATTGGAATGGATGACAAAGCTGAAAAATTAAAATCCCTTCTAGAAGGATGCGGAGTAACAACGCGATTCGTCTTCGTAAAAGACAAACCAACTGGTTCCTGTGCAGCTCTGGTTCTCGGCGCCCAGAGGTGCCTCTGTGCTGACATTGGAGCCGCATCAGTGTGCGAACCAGAGCATGTGTTTGATGATGACACGTGTCAGCAAATGCTTCCCACCCTAAATGCAGCACCTGTTGTCTATCTGGAAGGGTACTTCATCACGCACAGTTTTGAAACAGCTTTAAAGGTCGCCCGTCATTGCCGTGAAAATGGCAAACTTTTTATTTTCAATTTATGTGGAAGCTATGTATGTGAAAATAATGTTAATGAACTGAGTGAGCTTCTGCCTTATGTTGATATCCTTTTTGGGTACATTGAAGAGTACAAGACGCTCCAAAGGTTTATCACTCTACAGAGTTTATGCGAGAAATTTCCCAATAATAAAGAAAATCTAGTCCATGATCTGAAAAATGTCTTTCAGTGTTTATCCGGTGAAGAAACGCCAATCAAGAAAGCAAAAACAAAGTATGATTTGCGAAGGAACGGAGAAGTTGAATTCACTGAAAAGAGGAACTCCTTGAACGACAATTGTATCGGCAACGGAACTTCCAACACTCACTCCCCTGAAGAATCACCTCAGCCGTGGCAGGCGATAAAACAAAGCAAACTTATCGTTGTTACCCAAGGACCGAGTCCTTTGCTCTACACTAGAGAGAATCGAGTCTTCGAACGAGCTATCGCGCCCCTTCATCCATCGAACATCGTAGACACAACCGGGGCGGGGGACTCTTTCGTAGGAGGCTTTTTGGCGGCTGCAGCCAACGGAGAGAAACTTGAATCTTGCCTGGATTGTGGAGCGTGGACAGCCCAACAGCTCTTGCAAGAAAAGGGCTGCACAATCCCCATCACACCAGCCACTTTTCTATAGAAACGATTCTCTTTCAAGTGAACTTGGGAACAAGTACTGTAAATGGGTTTGGTTTCTTTGTTTTATTGATTGTAAGTATGCATTTAGTTTATCAAAGCAAAATTATTAATTGGACATTGCCTTTACCTCTCGGTTAAAGCGTGTTTAACCACGTAAACTTTATCAGGTTACCAATCATTCATTCTGCTTTCGAAATATTAAATATTAGGATAATCTATACCACATTCATCTGAATTAAGTTATCTGCAGTATGTAATCTTTTAAAGTAGTAATCTCGTAATCCAGTTGCTGCATTCCTTTCATTCTCTTTTGTTTAATATTTATAAAAGAAATTCTTGACACGGATGCAAATAAGAATTTTGGGCTCTTATTTGAAGGTAAGATATACAATTAACTTCATAAAAAGTACCAGGTATCGAATATATTCATATTGCTCTTAAAAGTTAAATCCATAAATTCCCAAGTAGGTCGAACAGGTTATACATTTTATATTTAATTTTTAATAAATTTTTAATAAATTTAATAAATTAATCACTTTCGAATTCCACTTGGGTTAGGATTTTAATTCAGAAACTCTAAATGAAATAAGTCGTCCTTTATGCTATCTCGGTCTTTGCACACTCACTGATTTGTTTTAGTTTAGGTTAGTTTACGTTAACCTGAGTTAACCTCAAAAAAGTAGGTCCTACAAGAAAATTCAACTTAAATGGTAAAAAATGTGGCTTACTGTTGGCGCTACTTTGGGATTTAGGCATATTAGTACAGTAAGCCACCTTCTTTACCAGTTAAGTCGGATTTTCTTGTACGACCTACATTTTGTGGTTCTGTTATGTTAATTCGGATTAACGTAACCAAAAACAAATAAGTGGATGTGTAAATTGTAAGACTACTGTATTTATTTTATTGTTAATAATAATAATAAACGTTATTCAATTCAATTAACCCTAGAATGCATAACCTGGGCCTCTGCCCGGCTCATGCATTGATGTAAAATTAAAGGGGCATGCATTCTAGGGTTAAAAAATTAATAAAGGCCGAGGTAGCATAAAAAGACTACCTACTTGACTTCGAGTTTTAAGGATACGGTTGAAATTTGAAAAAATAATCATTGTATACGATAAAAAACCGCTTACTCTAAACTTTCTCATAATCTCCCCGACCAACTTAATTTAACACAAGCGAAAGTGTTTAAAAATTTGAAAAATATAAAATCTCTAGTCTTTTTAATTATGGGTAAAAAATGATTATATATATGTTACAGGGAATCTGTGTTACTAGGGATTTCATGAAATCTCTAAAATCATGGATTTCGTGTAAAGTTAAGTCGTGATATTTTCGTTAAACCTACAGGAAAATTATTGAATGCCCGGTTAGGTTAACTGTACGCCCTTGACGATTGGTTAGGTTAAATTGTGATATTTTCGTTAAAACTAACGAAGTTATCACGACTTAACCTTGCATGAAATCCCTAGTTACACAGAATCCACGTAATATATATAATGTTTCAGACCACTCTTGGCTAGTCTATCTAACTGTGTTTGTAATTGTAATATCAGTATATCTCAGAAATCTCCATATAAATATTGGAGAGGAGAGGGCGACAAAAGATTACCCATGGCCATCCCAAAAATCTGTTGATAAAATTGAATTCGCAAAGTTTAATGAGTTCCAAAACAATGTGTGCAGGTAGTGGCAGGTCATACTTGGGTAATTTTTGTGAAAGTCGAGCACGTCGTCAATTGGCACCTGTGAACAATGATCAGTTTCAACGTTTGTCCAATATATCGTTGGTTTCAATGTGTATATTATTCAGTTTTCCAGTAAGATGCATGGAATTTTTTACATATTAGAGATAGTCCGAGAATGAGGGACGAAACTTTGACAAGCCATTTGGAGAGTTTGTAAGTAATAAGAACCCACAGAGCTAATAATAGAGCGCATCATAGGAATTTTCAGTGTTGATTATATTTTTTTCTTTTAGGTAGGGGATGTCTATTGTTAATTTCGCAGCCAAGAGGGTGAGCTTGGTTTTAATGCATGGAATACCAGGTACTACAAATCCCTCTCGTCTATTGTTAATTTCGCAGCCATCCCCTACCTAAAAGAAAAAAATATAAGCAACACTGAAAATTCCTATGATGCGCGACTTTTGCGCCACCCTGTGTAATATATATCAATTTTATTTTTTTAGACCCTATATGTTGAATGGGTGGAAGCCTTCTGTAATGGGTTAGTGTTGTGGGTCACGTGTAATAATGTTTATTATGTATATGCTGCCTAATAATATTTTATCTATCGGCGCGTGTAAGACTTTTTAAGAAAGTTTCTCAGACTGGCGCCACTTTTTTCATCTCGGAGTCATGCTTTGATGATTTATCGCTATTATTTCATCGAACAATAATAAAAATGCAAAATTGCGGATAAATAATTTTTACATTCGTGAGCAGTGTTTCTAATTATGAGCAAGGTTGAAACCAAGCAGTTAATTTATTGTAGGATGAAAATCATGAAACACGCTTGCAACACAACTGAAATTTATTAATGAACACTTGAATTTTGTGGTTTACAGTTTGGGAGTCGCTGTTTTAATGATGAACAGGTTCATCGCTATCTTTTGTAGTTCCCAGTCTGTTAGGTAAACAAACCCTTTATTCTAATAGTAAACTAACTTCCCTAGGCTCAAGTCGTAGTTTGAAACTTAATACCAGTGCAAAGTTATTCTTTGTGCAAATTATGAAGTTGAAAGAGGGTAGAAGGGGCTGTACAAAAATTTGATATGACGAGGGAAGTCTTGTCCTTTTTGAAAAGAATCACAAGCCGTTTATTTTTTATTTGTTGATTATAACGAGAAGAGCCTAGTACAAGTTTTCAAGGTGTCTACCATTTTACGGGAATACAGTTTACATAGTTAAGCTTTAAGCACTAGGCATTACCTTCATGCTACGGTATGCTGATTAGAACTCGAAGGGACTATTAGGAACTCCGATATACTAGTTCTTGAGATTACAGAGAGTTGCCTTAGTGTTCTATTTAGACTGACTAAAATTTTTTGTACTGCAGTATTTTCCTTCGGTAATTATCTTGGTCTGCTTTATATCTAGGCACCTAAATTAAGTTTTTTTTTGTATTGCTTTCACGGCCTATCATGTTTATCAGTCAGATAAGTGGTGTATTTTAGGATAGGGTTCTGCAAAACATCAATTTGAAACTTACTACTTATCATTAAATTATTTACAAAACTACTGTAGTACATATTCTTAAGTCTTAACCGAAATGTACGTTGTACATTTACGCAATTTACAATCCCTCTTTCATAGAGTTTTATCGGGTAAATGACAGTGAATGGCGGGTCAGCCAGTTTGGGAAGTTTTCTCTTCTTTCTGTCAGTGGATAGTTCTTCAGATAATTTAAAGCTCAGATCACACTGCGAATTCTCGTTTCGGTGGTAGCAAGTTTTTTCCTTGTAACTCATTTTGGTTTCAACTAGGACAAACGGGAAATCTCGTTACGATCTTCATATGTTTGCAATAAAAAGACGAATTGTAACTTTCGTAATCGCTACTAGTGCATCTCAACACCTTGAGTAAATTCTACGTCTTTGGCACTTTGTACTTTGATGGCTACATTTTGTAGGCCTATTTAATTTCATGTTTACTGAAGTGAGAAACTAAGCTAAACTTTATTACCTCTTTATAAGTAATCATTGATACAGTTGGTCAAAAAGTCCTGTCGTGAAACTATTACACTGGTCAACACTCATTTTATTGCCAATCATATTAGAGTGATTTTGGGGTAACTTTGTGGTGCTGATTCCGAATGTGACATCGGTTTTGCTAGATTGGCTCTAATTTATGAGATAATTGGTACCCCATTGAAACACGTAAAAATGCAAAAAATTTAATGTTCAGGCGGAGCCTACTTACAAATCGCATTGAAATTGTCTCAAATCATACAAAAGTAAACACATGAAATACATAATGGCATTTTATTCGGTCTCACCATCTAGAATGTTCCGGTAGTTTCCCATATGCACGCGTTATGGTTACGTTTCCTATTAATTGAGGGTATTCATTATCTCAAGAACTAGAGCCAAATCGGAAAAACTACTTTCATTTGGAATTTAGCAACCCCAAAATACCCTAAATTCGTACGAATTTCCTTGGCAACGAAAAAAAAATTTTTTTTTGTTGACCTGTGTTATCTATACATATCAGTAAGAGACGAAGTTTCATGACATCACTTTTTGAATCTATTGTACAATCTTTATGAAAGATCTAATGGAAGTAAACTGTCTCGGAAATGAAAATTCAGTGATGCGGTTCCTTAGAGAATTTTGTTTTAGTAATTCTTCCATTACGTACATCCTGTTTCCTTCGCCACATGGGGTTAGCGCAGGGTTTGCACCACCCAACTGCACTCATCAAAAAATAGAACTTTTACTGTATAATTTCGAGAAATTTCTTTGAATCGAAGACCTGTATTTTAAAAGCTCACTACTTTGTAATACTTCGTTGTAGTAATTGTAATGAAGATCAATGACTAATTTTTCGTACAACTGGCAGAAAGACATTTACTTTTGTTTGTACTTAAAGGTGCCTAGTTAATCATTAGTCATAGACCAAATTTTCCTTTTAAATAACTTGGAACTACCAGTATTATATATATTTTTGCAAGAACTGAATAATTACAAAATTTGCTTTAAATGACTGCAGTATTTGTTTATGGTTTGAAATGATTATAGGCCAGTGGAGTTATTAATAGTTTCCTAAATCGCCGAAGGCTTTTCTTTCTCGTTCACCACCAAAATAATGAACTTTTATTTATTTAATTGCGATTCAAACCACATTTTCATGTTTAAAAAAGTATTTTTATTAGCACAACCCAGCAAATTTATTGTACCGTACAATGGTCTGTACAAAAATTCGATATGACAAGGAAGTCTTGTCCTATTTGAAGGGAATCGCAAAACGTTTATTTTCTATTTGTTAATTATAAACATTTTAGTTTCAGATTTTCCATAAACTGAGGTGCGGTCATGTATTACTCTTTGTTGAGTCTTGAAACTTAATACGTGTGCAAATTTTTTTTTTACACCATAACGTAGAATAACATAGTTGGCAGGCAGGCTTCCTGCCATAGGGTAAAGTCAACATGGTTATCTCGGAAACATTTCATTGTAAAGCGTTACACGGAGTGACAAACTCCATTCAGGAAGAATTTCAGATTAGGAAAACGACTATATAGCAAATTAGTTTACATTTACGTCACGTTAGCGTGGGCATGACGTAAAACCTGCCATGTTCTTATTTTGTATGAAACAAAATAATTCACACCCGTTTGGTTTCAATAGTAATGCGTCGCTGGAGCTCAGTTCATAGGAAATTCCATGGGTTTTATTGTATAAAAATTAAAACATGAAGAAATGTTTAATGAAATGATACAAATTAAAATAATAGCAGTCGTTAAAAATTTTTACTAAAGTAATTTTTTTTTTTTACTTTCGAGTAAATTTGAATTCAAACTCCTAAACCTAAAAATCGTTGATTATATATAGTTTAGCTGTCAAATTGTTTCTGGAGATAGAATGAATTGATAATTTCACTGTAATTTATCTTTAGAAATATTTGCGAGAGTTTGTTTGTGGGTCTTTTGATTAAATTGGGGATTTGTTTCCCCATATTGCGAAGGATGACTAAAGGGGAGGGAGAGAGAGAGAGAGATCCACTTTTTATGGAAATGGATACTGTTAATTGAAAGTGTCGTTATTTTTTTTTTTCATCAGTTGATCTCGCTTTTAATTGTCCAATTATTCCTAACTTCTTTTAACAGAATGTGCAAACTGTCTAGTCTGTGAAGTGATCCTTTTGGTTGTGTAGATTGAATTTACTTGACGAGAACTTAGTACATGTTGAAACGTCCTCAAAAGTTTCAGCCAATTTTTCGTGAAATAATTCATTCATAATTGTTTTTATTCTTTGTAGAAAGCATAATTACTATTAAAATATTTATTTTTAAGACTTGATAAATAGAATAGAGACGCCGCGTAATTCTTTAGTAATTAACTCTATAGAAGTAGTTTGAATCTTAAATACTTTGCCGTCCGCACAAAAATACTTGGCTTATTTTTGTAATTATGCTGGTCATTATAATATGTACCCATAAGGGATACAATTAAACATGTTGGAAGGAGAGTCTGTTTACATTTTACCACTTCACCATTCCAGCATCCAGTCGTAGATTTGGAAGATTTTTTTTTTTTTTTTTAAGCTAATTGTTTTAAATACTTATAAAAAATTATTTTTTTTTAGTGTGATTTTGGGTTGGTTCTTATTTTAGAGAAAAAGTATATAATAACAGAGGTCGAATTATTTATCGAATGACCAATTTAGGAAGATTTTGGTTTTCGTTTTTTTAACTATTTATACGTTATTTTATGTAGTTTTAGTTAATTTATTCTTAATTTAAGATTAATTGAAATGACAGTATATAATTTTTTTTTGTTTTAGTCAGTGTAACTGTTTTGTACTGATAAATATCGGTAACAAACTGTTTCACAAGATATTTTGAATAGATTGTATATGTACGACAGGGGTGCAGTGCCAATTTTATAGGTGCCGGAGCTCTAGTGGGCCTGACAAAAGCCTGCCATTTCCTATCCTGTTTCTATATATGCCACACGATGACTAAGTATTTCGTGTTTGCACTCACTAAACTGTTGATAATTAATGGAGACAATTTTTTTTTTTGTTATGGTAATTCCTCCAAACTTCCTCTTGCAGAAGTGCCGGAGCGGCGTTCCGGTGAGCTCCGGCAGCACTGCACCCCTGATGTACGATTTATTTTGTATTATATAATGTAGATCGGAGGAGATTGACGTTGAGCTTCGTACATTAAAGCATGTTATTTTTAATAGTTTTAGAATTGTTTTAATAACCTAGTTTCAATTATTATTAGCGAAGGCAAAGGTCGAAAACTCGACCAATCAAGCTTATTTATTAGAATACTTAATGTCTAGAATCGTGTTCATTAACATAAGACAGCGTTCAACTACATACTAACGGTGGGCGGAGAGAATTAAAAGTGCTGCTACAGTGAACAAAGCAAAATGGAATGTCAATTAATACAAATTAGCGTTTGCTGTAACATGTTTGAACAGGAGGTAAACTTAATCGATACTTAGTTTCGAACCCCAACGTAAAAATTACTAACAGCAATAAATGGACAGTTGAAAGCCACAGTAATCCACTTACAAGAATTTTTCTTGGCCGGTGATTTGTAAATGAATATCTCCCAAGATGTACTTAGTTGCCGACACAGTGCTTGGGTTACTAATTTTATTATTTTTACAAATAAATCACTAGCTTTACCCATCCAATTCTAATTCTCTATTCGGCAAAATGTTTCCGCACATTTATAAAGTACACAAACTGACACCAACCTTGTCCCTGCTTCACTTTTGGAGGAAAGTGATATGGAACATACCGCTTCATTTTAACTTCAGGTCGCAGTATTTTATTCTGCCAAACTTTCGTCTCTGTAACATTAATGGGTCTAATTTCGTTTATATTTTTTTTACGACCGACAATAATTCCAATTAAAATTAAATACATAAAAATCTTTTCCATGTCTGATGGGATACACAAACCATAATCATTGAAAATGTACTACTAGTTTAAGCACCGGCAATTTTATCGAAATTAAACAAACGTGCTACACGAACGGAAAGAGAAAAAGACCGAGGCTGTAACTTGGGAAAGTATGAGTTAGGGGAGATTCGCGCCCTGGATCGTGTGGTTTCAAAGTTTAGCATTCCCACCAATCACGCCATTTAAACTCCCTCCCCCAACTTTTTATCCCACTTCGTTCGAGAGGTTGGGCCAATTTAGATCAGCTAAATTAAGCAACACTGAGTCTTGAGAGTAATTAGATGAATCCAGATTATGTATTGCCCTGTGGTTCAGATCCCACGTAAAGCTCTAGTTTCTTTGCCATAAAGGTTAAATCCAATTATTCAATCAATAATTCGTGCTACGCCTATTTATAACAAAAACATGAGTTATATCAAATAAATTCTAGTGATTAGCTGCCAGTTTGACCCCAAGAAGTTCCTCGTGAGACAGGGGGGGATTCCGTCACAAACTTCTTGGGAGTCAAACCGGCAGCTAATTATTTATAGCTTTACAAGGGTTGCTAAATCATCTGGGCGAAGAGGACTACAGTCACCCATCTATGAACAAAACCAAGGTGGCTTAACCTCGAGGATTTAACGGTAAACGGTGTTGCACATGGCCCATCTCGTAATAATAAAACCTATATGCATTAAATATAAAATTAAAAAGAACTCACCTCAAAATAAAAATCCACTTAGCAGACGAAACAATGATTAAAGAGTCTTCGTAAGTGGTGGTTAAGGAAATCTTTCATCTTATTTTCAAGTGACTATTTCTTCAGTAGTCACAAGAAACCCGACTTTTCTCATTTAGGACCGCATCATTTCGTTGTAAAGGATTTGATTTCCCTGCATCTTTTTGAATACTTGAAATTTTCTTTCGTGAAACCTGGACAAATAAAGAAGAAAATTACTTCATACGCAAAATCGAGCAACGCACTGTGTGACTACAGTTTTAAGTTTCATTTTAGTACCAAAATTTAAATTCTTACCCAAGAAAGAGACGAATTATGTTAATGGAGGCCAACTTCTATTTTAGAAATATAGTTACAGAAAATAAAGGGCTGGTTGTAGTTTCTACACAACTGCCCTCTTCATAAAAAAAATGTTGGCGAATGGAAAATGTTCACGAATATTTTAACAAGTTTTTGAGTAAATTCCAAAAGAAAATAATTGAGAAACTCCGCTTTTTTTTTTTCGTTAAAGAACAAAATATTTCACCATCATTATCTATTACACTTTTACAATTCTCATTCTCTCGAGGCGTCATTACTAATACGAATTTAACAAATAGTAAAGTGAGTAAAATGAGCTGCAATTTGATTTTACTTTGACTCCCATGCATGATGACGCACGACTTTTGCATAATGCTAAAAGCCTTACCAGATTTCGAACTAGGGATTTCTTGAGGAGAAAGCCTTCGCGCTACCACTGTGTTAAGACTAGTAGGTAGGGTTTAAATTTTCCATTATACAAAAATCGTGCGTGATCATAAAATTCTATCTATGGTACCCGTGTCACACCACCCCTGCATGGAGTATGCTTCTCATGTATGGGGTGGCTCAACCCACACAGCCGTACTTGACAGGGTGGAATCAAAGGCTTTTAGTATCATCAATCCCTCTCTTCATCATCGCTCTTATAACAGACATTGCTCTTCTGAACTCTCTAACTGCATTTCTCATCCTTTAAGGTTTAAGGAGAGCACGCACCACCACACTTTCGACACACTCTAACGCAAGGGTTAATCGGTATTTTCAATCTTTCATCTACTCAACTCTGGAACAATCTTCCTCAATTCATCTTTCTCCCTGTCTATGACCTCCAATCTTTCAAACGAAGTGTGTTTAGGCATCTCCAAAACGGTGGACCTTGATTTTGGCTCCTTCTTCTTCTATGGGGGGGGGTTGCGATCATTCGCCCTTAACCCCTCCTTCCTGCATAAAAAAAAAAATTTGAATATCACCAATGTCCCTTCCTGTATTTGTGACTGACCTTTGGTAAAAATCTGATTTTTGCTCGATACATAGTTTTATCATCATCTACGAGTATGTGTGTGTTTGACCTTGTCACAGGGACACAAATTTAGCTCAAAACACATCGTTTTGTAATGATCTATTGTGTGTTATTTCATCAATTTATTTAGAGCGGTTCAAAAGGTATGGCATGGACCTCTAATTGTGACCTTGACTACTGATACATCTTGTGATGATCCATATTTGTAGTTTTATTAATTTATGTTGAATGGCTCAGAAATTATGGCGTAGACTATCATTTGATCTTTGATGTAAGACCTCAGTCTTGTTCAAAACACATCATCTTATAATCAACGTGTGTGTGTGTGTGTGTGTGTGTGTGTGTGTGTGTGTGTGAAGTTCCACCACTAAAATTATGGCATGGACCTCCATATGAATGATCAACAATGTGTGTTAAGTTCCATCAACAAAGTTATGGCATGAACCTCCGTCTGACCTTTGACCTCTCCTTGTGACATTGACCTTTAATGCGAGGACTCGAGTCTTGCTCAAAACACACTGCCTTGTAATGATCCATATACGTGTGAAATTTCATCAATTTATGTAGAGTAGTTTAAAAGTTACGGCACGGACCTCCAACAGACCTTTGATACAAGGACCCGATTCTTGCACGATACATCGTCTTGTAGCTATCCACGTGTGCGTGGTTTCATTCATTTCTGTTGAGTGGTTCAAATGTTATAGCCCGGAAAAGAAAGCGTGACGAACAAGTGTAATTTAGTTTGGCTGCTCCATTTAATTTCGTCGGGGCGCAGTTAAATGCTACCACTGCCTCGAGGGCAGGGGACTGCACCTAAAAGACCCCTGATCACGTAAGCGTGGAGTGTTCCCTCAGGTGTTGAAATATACACCAGGTTGTAGTTTTATTGAGTCATTGCGCCCAATCTTCTACTGAAATGGCCCTGGGCTCAAATCTCGGGGGATATATATACGTTACAGGGAATCTGTATAACCCCTGAAATCCCTAAAATGTTCAGGGATTTCATGCAAGGTTAAATCCTGACATTTTCGTTAGTTTTAACGAAAATATCACGACTTAAACTTACATGATCCCTAGTTACACATATTCCCTGTAACACACACACACATACATATATATATATATATATTTTTTCTCTCTCTCTAATTTACCGCCGATTCGTACCTATAGAAAGCGGTACATATCTTGGCGAGGCAGTGGGTGAATGGTGTTACTGTGCTGGGGGTGGTAGACTAGGGGAGTGAGTAAGGGTCAGTTGATGGATAGTGGGTAGGAGGGGTATGGTTTCAGATGCGATGGAGCAGATGGGAGTGAGTAAGGAAGAAGAAAATCGCTTCCGTTGAAAAGTGGGGGCCTTCGGCGAGTATGGATCGTAGACGGTCGGGTATGGGATTTTCGGCCGAGAGAGGGAAACACCTGCGACAAAGAGCGGACAACTTTGGGCATTCCACCAGGTGTATGACAGTGATAGGGGTATGGCAGGTAGGGCAAAGCGGGGCTGGCGATTTCGCCATAAAGTGTCCGTGGGTGATGCGGGTGTGGCCTAGGCGGAGACGGGCTAGAATTACTTCTTTATGGCGGGACCGATGGAATGAGGAGGCCCAGTATCCTATTTGTGGCTTGATCATGTGGAGTTTATTTTGTGTGGCCTGGTCCCATTCCCGCTGCCATATGGAGCGGAAGTGGCAGCGGAAAGTCGGGAAGAAGTCGGAGAAGGGGAGGGGTCGGGAGGAGGCCGGCAGTGAGCAGGCTGTCTTTGCTGTGCGGTCCGCCTCCTCGTTACCCTGGATGCCGAAATTAATTTGCCGATATGAGCCGGGACCCAGCAGAAGGCGACTGTCTTGTGTTGGAAGGCCGTTAAAAAGTGGAAGGTTTGCTGGATGGTACAGACGAGCGGGTGAGGAGAGTTAAATCTTTATAGGGAGAGAAGTGCGCTTTGGGAATCTGAATAAATGACGAAAGAGCTGGCAGAGTGGGTGCGCACAATATCGAGGGCCTCCGTGATCGCGAAAAGTTCCGCCGAAAATACGGAGGCCTCGCGGGGCAGGCCGACGCCGCCCCGGGAAAGCGGCTGGGACAGAATCACCGCTGAGGAGGCCACACCAGCTTCCGAGCGGGAACCATCTGTGTAAATGGCGACTGCGACTGCGTCCGGGTGTTGGGTTGCGTGTTCGCGGAAGAGTGACCTGTATATCATGGCGCTCGTGGTATTCTTCGGTAGGGCACACAGATCCCTGCAAAACCTGATAGGGGTGAGGAGCCAGGGGGGATAGATGCTGAATGAAATGGGGATAACTGAGGGGGTGGGCATGTTGAAAAGATCAAGAGCGGACCACTTCAGTGAAGTGCCAGCTCCGTCCCTGAGGTGGTAGTTCAGAAACCGCCGTGCCCAGAAGCGAAGAAAGTAGCCTCTGTGCACGGAGGTATGTCCTCATGAGTAGTAGACCCCGTCGGAGGGCGAGAGGGAGATGATCGCATTCCACGTGGAGGCTGGGGAGGAGCGGAAAGCACCGGTGGCGAGGGGGAGGCCTCTATTAAATACCGGGTCCAGGATACGGAGGCGGGCGTTGGAGGCTGAATCATAAACTGCACTACCATAGTCCAGCTTCGACTGTACTATGGAATTGTAAAGGCGAAGAAGAAAGCGTCGATCTGCACCCCATGTGGTGTGGGAGAGGTGATCCAGAAGAGCGAGGGGGCGTCGAAGGGATTGCTTTAGGTGCTTCAGATGGGGAACCCAATTGAGCCGTCGGTCTAGGGTCATGCCCAGAAAACGCGTGGAGGGTACCACCTCAAGAGGCCTGCCGTATAATGTGACAGAGGGTAGAGGAAGGGCTGTGGGTCTTCTTCTACTGAAGACCATACACTTGGACTTAGGGATGGAGAGGCGGAAGCCCACCGACGTCGCCCACCTTTCCACCCGGTAGATGGCAAGCTGCATTTGTCGTTGAACGACGGACGGTTCTCGCCCTGCGAAGTAGATCGCAAGGTCATCCGCGTAAATGGAAGAGCGGATGGTGGGTGGAAGGCATTGTGAGACCGTGTTCATCACGACGGAGAAGCAGAGAACACTGGTGATGCTTCCCTGTGGGACCCCATCCTCCTGCACCAAGGTGTCAGAGAGGACTGAGCACACCCGGACTTTAAGGGTCCGGGAGGAGAGGAAGTCCCTGATGAAGGTCGGCATGGCTCCGATGAGGCCCAGATGTCGGAGCTGACCGAGGATCATTGCTCGACGGGTGGTGTCATAGGCCTTCTGGATGTCGAAAATAATTGACAGTACGAACTGTCCATTGTCGAAGGCATCCTGTATGTCTCGGCTGAGAAGCAGGAGGGGATCAGTGGTGGAGCGGAATTGTCTGAAGCCGTACTGGGTAGCCGGGAAGGAATTGCTATTTTCAAGGACGAACGATAATCGCGTAGCGACCATTTTTTCGATGATTTTGCGGGCACAACACGTCAGGGCGATTGGTCTGTAGTTTGTGGGGTCCAGGGAATCTTTGCCGGGTTTGGCGATAGGGATGACGTAGGCCTCCTTCCACCTAGAGAGGAAGGCGCCCTCTATCCATATGCGATTGTATAGGTCCAGCAGGAAAATCTGTAAGGTAGTGTGGTTGTGCTGGATCATGCCGTACGCAATACCGTCCGGACCGGGACAAGGGGATCGTCGAGAGGCCAGTGCCGCCTGTAGTTCACGCATGGTAAACAATCGGTTGTAGGTGCTGTCTATGGACGGTGGAGATGGGCTATCGTCAGGGGCGGGTACGGAATCGGCTGCAGAGGAAGAAACGGCGGCGAAGGTGTATGTATGTATGTATGTATATGGAGGGGGGACCCCATCGCTCGCCGACAAGCGAAGCTAGCTCTGTATTTTCTGCGATGCGATACAAGAGCGAAAGAATTGGGCTAGGAACTCGTGCTTCCCTTTCTCCCCACAATGGGCACCAACAGCCTCGGTTCGTATCGGGCTAATTCTGCCTTCTCACTCCAAATTTGGTAATTTGGTAATTATTATTATTATTATTATTATAGCGAGAGAGTAAAGACTGTGATATGATAAAACAATCTTACTGATGCAGTTCTTTCCTGGGACTAAAAGTATCTGCTTTTCCTGCCATGGCGCCAGCAACGGGAGTAAGGTGTCCTTTGGCGTGAAAGACACCGGAAGCCGCAGCCCCAAGCATAGCTGCCCCGAGAAGGACGGATTCCTTCGTGTGGGGAATCAGCACTGGTCGATCTGGATGCAGAGAAAATTTTTAAATGCAAAGACGAACATCTCATAATGAAATATAACCTTTGTAGACCTGACCTAGTTTAACCCATTTTAGCTAAAGACGCCCAAAGGAACCGCATGAATCACTGACTTGCTGAATCAAGGATGTTTGGAATAAAAAATATACAACTAACTTTGAAATAATGCTGCCACTAAATGCAGTTTTCCTAACAAAGGGACACTCAAAAGACAAATTTGGAAAGGATTAACACGAAGACCATTCAAATAATACATGAAATCTGAGACACTTTTCATTTTCTGAAATCTAAATTTGCATCAATAAATTATTTAGAATTATTGAAAAATCAATGTCAAAAATTGAGTGCCAAATACAGTGTTACATTAAGCATTCTATTGATGAAACAGTGACTCAATTTTTAATACAATAAGTGGGTACTTTTATTTTGTTAAATTCATCTACAACTATTCGCTCACTCCCAAACAGTATACAATTCCCCAAACCCTTTCAACTCTTCCAAATTAATGGTGATCATGCAAAAAAGATGAGAGCAAATGGTTTTCTTCAAAATTTTCCAATCTGTGTACTCAGTAGCGGACTCTGAGTGGTGAAGCTCTGCTTCACTCCCGCTTGCTGACTTTCAGACTGGGTTGAGTTGAGCACTTACCCTGTTAATGCTCAGGCTAAAGGTGACCCTTGGGGCACACTCACTCCTACGTCGTGGGGAAACTAGCTTTCTGGCCATTACACTTTTCCAATGTTAGTAAGACTGTCTAAAAAGACAAATACATTCATTACCTAAAACATCAGCACTGATTTGGATGAAGGTGCGAGAGTTGCTCAGTCCGCCACACATCAACACAATCTTAATCTTGTGTCCTGAATTTTCTAGTTGATCTACAATGTCTTTAGATCCATACTATGGTTAAGTTATGGAAGAAAAATACATTTTAGGTTTTGAGGATATAAAGCAAACCAAAATAAAAAAAAATGTCTATCACTAAGTAAAGATTTTGGTAAAGATTAAGGTTCCTTCGCAAAAGAATGTTTGTTATTAGTTTAAATAAAATTGTTAAAAAAATCAAACAATTCAATCAACATCAAATTTAATATACAATACAAAATAGTATTTCAACATTACTTATAGTGAAAAAATAAACTTGGAAAAAGTAATAAATATGCAAGATAAGGTATAAAATCTGAAAAGCTCATTTTTACAATTAAGTTGAGTGAGTGTGCCGCAAGGGTCACTTGAGCCAGACCAAAAAGAGGGTAAATGGTGGCTCAACCCCACCCGATGCCAACAGCAGGGAACAAACACAGCCTCACAGCCCCAAAGTCCACCACTGTATCCAGTGAATTACCGAACACTCAATGTGCAAAAACACTCGCAATAATAACAATAATAAAGAAATGTGTCTTACCACTAAAGCTTGCAATGTCCCCAAATAGAGCAAAGCAAGAGATTCCACACCATCATCCATTGACAATCCACAGATCTTGAGAACAAGAATTGCATTAGAAAAGACCTCTCAAATATATACAAAAAATTAAGTGAAAGTATAGTGAACATGGGATCCATAAGCCATCTTATTTTAGGATTCAAAATCACATTAGTAATGGGTCAAACCTCTCTGGATTCATTTCAGTTTTCAGCAACGTCCAGTACCCAGCTGAACTTTATACTAGCTCCAGTCGAAACATGAGTGAATGCAAAGTAACGATATGAAAGTTGGAGAGGGGCAAAATGTTTGGGGATTTATAGTATGAATATAATGAATCAACCATCTGTAATAATGAATCACCCATCCTGAAATATTATACGCATCACTAATAATAATAATAATAATATGTAACAATTACCATTTGTAGTTAGTGCTCTTGAATATCAGGTTTCTTAAAGCTATTAGTTAATATGATCCATAAAATGCAGATGGCAGCACAGTTGGTGGAAGCCAATTTTTTAATAAAAAAAAACCCACCTGATTCTTAAATTAAAGAAATTCTAAACCTACTTTCAAATAAATATTGAAGGAAAACTTTTCACATTTGTAGAAAAAACTGTGGCAAGTCTACCAATGGGTTGCATGTCTGCAGAACTCAAACATCGCACTCAGTCCACTGTGAATGAGTATGGGATTTTCCCAATACGCTGTACGTAATATATAATTTTAGGCTTAATTTCTTCTTACCATTCCTCTAAGCGATGAATCCGCCAGTGGAGATCTATTGCCATGGAAATCTGGATACACGTGAATCTGTCGCGTGAGGAATGAAATGTCAGATACTTTGGCTCTCTCTGCCATTCCTTCTAAGACCTTCTCCAGCCAGGCATAAACTTCCTCACTGAGGAAACAATTTCAGAGCTTATCTGTATAAGCCTAAAACTATATTAAAACAAATATAGCTGTATAAAATTCTCGTACAAGCAGGCTTAAAAGCAACAGATTAAAGCACTATTTTACTGATTAAAAACATGCTTTACAGTCATTTATGTACTGTACTTTGAATATTTTGAGTGATCACAGAGCACCTGTTCTAGTGAACTCATTTATAGAACAAAATTCATACCAATGCATTGTGAAAACTCAATCTACAGTTGAAAATAATCATGGTTTTGCTCAGATTTCAAACCACTTCAATCAATTTAGGTCTATCTTAAAACTTTTTAATATTCAAAGAAACCTCTACTACTGTACAAGACATTAAGACAATTAACAAAAAGTCTTTCATATCATCTGGTATACAGAGCAAATAAAACAAGATCTCAAGTAATCTTTAACAAGACTCCTATTAGCCAATGGATTTTTTTTATGATAATGCCAAAAATGTTTAATTAAGAACTTTTAAATCGAGGTAAACAACAAAATCCAAAACTAAAATTCTCATCTTGATATTAACATTAAAATGCAACATGGAATTTAAACAACATGTAACCAGTCTCCTTTCACTTCTTACAGTACAACAAATACTCATGAAGTTAAATATTCTTATAATAAGGAAGGTAAGGAAGGAAAGATACAGCTTTACCTTTCAGGAAGGAGGACTTCTCTCATTCCTGGAATGATTATAGCCGCGAAGAAATTGTAACTATGTTACCTTTCATGCTGCATGAGAAGGGAACTCGGGACCCCATCTCCATTCTTTATATGGAACAGTATGTCTATTGCATTTTTAACTATGGCCAAAACCTACTCCTTTGGGCAAGATTTCACTGCTGGATGGTTGAGAACGATGTGGTCTATTAAGCTACCAGTGGCACTCTGGCCACCCTCATTGAGCCAGAACTGAGGCACCATAGCACTCAAATAGGGTCCCCACACTCCACGCACAAAGAGTGGTTCTCGACTGAGACACATGTGACAGGTGGAGGTTCCACTAATCAGCCCTGAAAAGGTTTCACTTCAAGTTGGCTACAAACTCTGGATGTTGAAATGGTGTCAGACATTTTGACTAACTCGCATTTTTGAGAAAGTTCAAGTGAGGAAATATTTTAGAACAACTTTAGAGAATATGTTGACTTTAGACCAGAGGTTCCTCTTTTTTTTCTTTTTTTTTAGAGTAAGGACTCATTCAGTATCAAAAGAAAAATGCAGAACCTTTTTAGTTTTTATCATCGCAAAAGGTTTATATGAAAGCTACACCTGAATATAAGCACTGTCAAGCAATTATCAAGGCTTCAGAGTAGGCTAAAAAGTTTGTATATGCTCTTTTGAGTCAATACTGTATTTGTCATCCAAGATTGAACTTACTATCTAGTGGGAAAGCCTCAGTTCTTGGAAGATTTAATAAGATCTACTGCCTCATTTCTCAAAATGGTTGTAAAAGAAATACAAAGAAATACTAGCAAAATCCAGAGACAGATCAACCCATTCCCATTCGTCGTTATTCAGAAACCCCGAAAGGTTGGTAATTCTGACTAGTTTAATTTCTGCAGTTTTACACAGCCTCCTGCAGACTCTACTTTAGGAACTACTGCTTTTGACAATTTTTGTTGTTACTGATCTTGATTATGATACGCACCAGAACTAATACCTTAATATTTTTTTTAAATTAATGAATATTTAGGGTATGCACACAGCTGCCATTTTTAATGCCCTGTTACGCTTGGCTCTGATGTGGCCTATACAGCAGGCATAACTCGGAATGTAAAAAAAAAATTTGCACAATTCACCCAGTTTCTAATTCCAAATTACGTTCCTACTTAACTAATTAATTAAGTTTACAGTTGGCAACTCTTATTTTTGAAGATACTACGATTTGGCATTGTATTTCAAATACTAATGGTTTTCCTCAGTTACTCTCCTGGCAAGAATCGGATAGGGTGTATTAAGTGTTCACGCATCACTGGGAATCATTTATCTTAGCTTGCTTTTTAATGACTCAGGTGAATATTTAATTAATTAATATTTAATTAATTGCTATATTTTATATTGCGTTATAAATTGTTATGATGCTTAAAATTGCTATATTACTGTTGCGTTATTGTTTTTGGTTTATGTTGAATAATAATTTTTGCTGAAAATTCATGTACATTAGTGCATGTTTAATGTCTACATGTTTGAAGTGGCTGTATTTCTACATTATTTCCATAGTAATAAAAAATGTCAATTTTTGGTTTCTCTTTCTAGGTTGTGATGATGACAAATACATTGCGTAAGAAAACATCTATCTACTTGGTTGGCAGCACCAAGGGTTCCAGCAGGAGAAGTAAGCCACAAATACAGAAGGAACAAGAGTTATCAAACAATCGTGAAAAGCTCTTCAACATTAAGCATCATGATGTGGAAAGACTGATCCAGATAGAGGAAGACCGAGTCTTCTTGAAAGACCAAGAGGGGGAATGCAAGTGTCGCGTGGGACAAGTTGACGAAGCCCTGGTTAAGAAAGAAATGAAACAAGTATCTTGAGGAGGAGGCCAGAGAGCAAAAGGAAGTAGCAGAGAAGCAGATGTGTGAAGAGCATGAGACCATTCAGCTGGAGTCAACCAGCACCTCTTCTGATGATGAAGGCCCTCGTTCATTTCCGAAGATGCCTCGAGTTGGAATGGATCAGAATTTTCAGGTCCCTGGCCCGTCAAATGCAGCTCCTCATCCTGCACCTCAAATGAGACCTAAGAATTTCATGTCCCCTGGTCTTGCTGCCGCCCTGGATAAAACCAACACCAGCGATCATGAGGCAGTTCACATCATGGCAGCTACTGTGAAAAGCCTCAGAAGGAACATTGATGAACTGGCCATCAGTCGCTCCACATTCAGGAGAACCTGTATGAGACATCACAGTGACCACATCACTTCTGTGAAACAAGCTCTCTCATCTTCTGGTGCCAATACTGGAATTGTTGTTCATTGGGATGGGAAACTCATTCCATTCCTCACAGAAAATGACTACGTCAATCGTCTCCCAGTACTGATCTCTGGGAAGGATGTTTCATCATCATCAGAGGAGAACATCTAACTCCTGGGTGTTCCAAAGCTCGCATGTGGAACAGGAATGGCACAAGCAGATGCCATGGTTGAGGCCCCTTGAAGGATTGGAAGGTCGAGGACCAAGTCATTGCCATGAGCTTTGATACAACTCCAAGCAATATGGGTCATATTGGAGGAGCTTGCACTCTGATTGAACAGCGACTGGGAAGAAATTTACTCCACCTTGCTTGCAGACACCATATATTGGAGGTCATTCTCAGAGACATCTTCAAGACAGTTCATGGATCATCCAGCAGTTGGGAGATTCTCCTATTTCAACAGTTCCAAAAGAATTGGCAGTGGGTTAATCAAGAAAACTTCAAGACTGGAATGATGGACGACCATGTCAGTGCCATTTTCAAAGAGAACTCTGAATGGATACAAGATGCTCTCGACTACTACATAAAAACTCTTGAATGTACGCAACCTCACGATGACTACCGCCGACTCCTGGAGCTTAGCGTAGTCTTCCTAGGTAGGACACCTCCCCGAAGGATTCAATTTGGACAGCCTGGCCCCATACACCATGTTCGCTGGATGTCAAAGGCAATATACTGTCTCCAAATATTCATGTTTCAACCCGTTTAAGGTGTCCCCCAAAGAAGAGAAGTCCATTCAAACAATGGCCCTCTTTGTTGCTCTTGTCTACAGACCAGCATGGTTCAAGGCTCCCATAATCTTTGAAGCCCCGAGCAACAATATCTCCTTCCTTAAGAAAATTCAAGAATGCAGGAATAAAGTGGATGGAGCAGTTGGAGCGGCAGCTACAAAGGCATTCCAACGACATCTGTGGTATTTGAGCGAGGAGTTGGTAGCTCTGGGTCTATTCAGTGATGCAGTTTCCAATATGAAGAAGAGAAGAATCCTGGAGTCGATGAGGGTAAGGGAAGGAGAGAAAGATCCACCAAAAAGAATTAAAGTGCCGAAAGAGGACATTCCATTACTGACGCTGAAGAAGCTGGCATCCAAGAATACCAACTGCTTCTTCCAGACCACGCTACTAGGCTCTGGGTTCATCTCTAAAGATCCATCACAATGGAAGGATGATCCACAGTTCCTCCAGGCCAAGGAAGTCCTCCAAAATATGCTGTTAGTGAATGATGTGGCTGAAAGAGGGGTGAAGCTAATTCAGGATTATAACTCTTCCATTACGAAGAACAAAGAACAGAAACAGTATCTGCTGCAAGTGGTCACTACACATCGACGCCAGTTTCCTAATGCAAGCAAGGCTAACTTGTAATCGTGAGGATGGGAGAGTTGTTTTCCTGTTTCAATCAACCATTGTCTGTGTTTGGTTTGCCTCTAATTAATAAATTAATCACTTAAATAATAATTTACCTATAGATATGTAATACTTGAGTATCATTTTCCTAATACAAAAATTATTCTATAGGGAGAGAGATCAAACAAATGTGAGCTTTTCCTCATCAGCCTGTGCATACCCTAAACAAATTCATAATGACCTAAAACTTGGTGTGCAGTGTTCTCATGGAGAAAGGAACCAAATAAACACTGAGCACAAAAAAAATAAACAACTTCGATTTTGTGGACCACCCTAATATATACCTTGTTAACCTCTCTAACTTTGACCCCTGTAACATTTCTGAGGTCCTTTGGAAGCTGGTTAAAAAGTCTTGGCCCCCTTGACAATCAAGCTATTTTCCTTCAGTGTTGAGGAGGGCCTTTATCAGGCCTTTAATTTGGGAACACTAAACATTCTGCCCTTCCTATTTTCCAGCGTTATTTGGATGGTAATTGGGTTTAGTTTGAGGTTTGGTACTAATTTTTCGATCGTTTTCCACATGTAGATTATGGTGTACCTCTCTCTTCTTCTTTCCAGGGAGTACAGATTTAGTTTACATTGTCTTTCCCAGTAGTTGAGTTCTTTGCAGCCATCAATTTTGGCTGTGAAATGTGTCTGTGTTTCTTCTAGTTTATTAATTTTTTCCTTTTTATATGGGGATGTCAAAACTGAGCAGTATTCAAGTTTTGGTATGATCAGTGTCAGTGTCTTGTCCCTCCTTTTGAATTTTCTTAGTATCTGTCCCGTGACTTTTTTTTTGTTTTTTTGTCTTGTCCCTCCTTTTGAATTTTCTTAGTATCTGTCCCGTGACTTTTTTTTTTGTTTTTTTATTTCTATCTGATTTTGTGTCTCAAATTTCATGTCATCAGTCATTATTACCCCCAAGTCAACCACTTTTGTGCTTCTCTGAATTTCCTGTCTATCTTGAGTATAATATTCAGTCTATTTAAGTTCCTCATTTCTACCATATCTCAAGAGCTGAGTGTGTGATTTTTGGCATTCCTTCCCAGAATAGGCCACAAATCAGAGCAGCTTTTCAACTCAGTTTCCAGCATATTAAAAATGCATGATCTCGACAGTGCAAACTGCAGATGACAGTCATATGATAACACTCCCAACATGCCAGGGACTTACTCTGGCTTGCAAGCCAGAATAAAAGAAGCATCCCCAGTAGCAGTTTATGTACCCTGCTCTGCATACTCATTAAATTTGATTGGACAGTGTGCAGCAAGTTGCTGTAAGGAAGCCATTGATTTTTTCGCACTTCTCCAAAATCTTTGTGTGTTCTTCACTGCCTCCACTCACCATTGGGAAATACTACAAAATCATTTTACCAAATCTGAAAATGTAACACTAAAGAGCTTATCAGACACTCGATGGTCAGCCTGTGAAGAAGCGTGTAGGAGTCTCAATAAAGACTGGGAAGAGGTTATAGAGGCACTTATGTCCATTGAAGAAGAAGAATCAGAAAAGCCTTGCACACGCAGTGAAGCATCAGGCTACCTCAATCAACTGCATTGCCTTAAAACTACAATTCTTTCTTTAATGTGGGGTGACATTCTGGAAAGGTTCAATGCTACTAGTAAACAGCTCCAAGCAGTTAACATTGATCTTGGTGTCATAGCAGAACTGTATGCATCATTGACATTCTATGTAAAAGATGCAAGAGACAACTTCGACTTTTATGAAGCAGCAGCAATTAAGAAATCATCTATCCACAAATATAAAGTTACAATGAAAAGAAAAAAGAAAAGAAAACTTTGAGACAACGAAACTCGCAAAGGTGAGATAGAATTAAATGGACAGAGGAACTTCTTCATTAATACTTATATTGTGGTACTCGACAGATTATTGTTGAAATTAAACCATTGCAAAGATGTGTATGAAAACCTCAATGCATGGTTTGCATTTTTTACAAAAGTCACCACCTTGAATCCAACAAATATAACTGCCAATGCTATTAAGCTTTGGGAATTTTACAAGGATGACTTGATGGAAGCATTTGTTAATGTGTTTTTTAATTTCCGTGGGTTTCTTCTGAATTTGGAGAAAACTCCTACGAGCATTCTTGAGATAAGTGAGATGATCCAAGCACAAGGATTAAAAGTAGTTTACCCATATGTTGATATTGCACTCAGGATCTTCCTATGTATGCTGGCTTCCAACTGTTCTGCCAAAAGATCTTTTTCTGTACTGCAACGACTAAAGAACTACCTACAGTCAATGATGTCAGAAAATTGTCTAAACTCTTTAGCTATCTTTAGTATTAAATCGGAACTAATGAGAGCTCTTAGCTATACAGGTCTTATTGACTCCTTCAATGTTCAGCAATCTCAGCGGAAACTGCTTTGAGTATTCTACAATGGTCAATTTCATAACTAAACAAAGATCGTAAAGATAACCTACAATGCATTTCTGTTCACACATTTAAGGGATTGTTATATATATATATATGTATATATATATATATATATATATATATATATATATATATATATCCCCGCAAGGGGGTTCTAAGCTCATGCTCTTGAGTGCTCTTTGTGCTCGTTTGTACATGCTTGTTCCTGGAGGTTTCACGTGCGCCCTCCCGGCCCTAGCACCCAAGGATGATGGGGCTCGACCCTGCAGTCCTTGGTCTTTTTCCACTTCGACTGTCCCCTCCACCCTTTCTTTTTCCTCTGTCTTTCCTCTCACTTTTTCTTTGTTTTTCTGCCGAGATATGCCCTTTTAAATAGAGGCGAATCGGTTCTTCCCGAACTTAAAAAAAAGTAAATATATATATATATATTATCTATATAATAATATATATATTATATTATGATTTATATAAAAATATCTTATATGTTATGATATATTTTGCTAGAGTAAATGCCTAAACCATTTGACTACATTTTACTGAAAACCCTTATATCAAATAACTATTTACCATATTTTACGCCTAAGACTACTTTTTTCCTGAAAAATGTCTCCAAAAATCACTTCAGGGCTCATATGTTATTGTTTAGTTTAATGTTCTTTTAATAAAGTTATGGGAATATATTTTTTGTCAGGCTGATAAATCTTTGAAATATTTTTTTCCTAAATATTCTTTGCTAAATATAGGGTGCATCTTACCACTTGTAGCGTCTTATGAGGCGTAAAATACAGTATTGCTAAATAGTAACCATAAGTGTCTGAAGGGCAGCTAAATCAGTATGGCCCTTGGTGCCAGGAAACCTAGATCCACCCCTGCCTCCACCTCATTTGCATCAGAAATGCATTATATATTTATATGTATAGTTAACATGCTGGGCTTCTGATTAGAAGGTCATGAGATCAAGTCCAGATGATGATGACTGTAATTTCTGAATTTCTGACTTACTCTAGTGGTAGTAGGTTGTGGTTTGAATTCAATGTCAGACTGTCAGTCTAAGATGGAGCAAGAACCTTGACCTTCATGTGTATATATACTGTATATCCCTATATGGACAGAAATTTCTGTAGGGTTGTTATAAATGTGTGTCTATGAAAGGTTAGAAATCTGTAACAGTTGTCCATATATATATATATATTTTTTTTTTTTTTTAAGTTCAGGAAGAACCGATTCGCCTCTATTTAAAAGGGCATATCTCAGCGGAAAAACAAAGAAAAAGGGAGAGGAAAGACAGAGGAAAAAGAAAGGGTGGAGGGGACAGTCGAAGTGGAAAAAGACCAAGGATGACAAGGACTGCAGGGTCGAGCCCCATCATCCTTGGGTGCTAGGGCCGGGAGGGCGCACGTGAAACCTCCAGGAACAAGCACGTACAAACGAGCACAAAGAGCACGAGAGCACAAGCTTAGAACCCCCTTGCGGGGATATATATATATATATATATATATATATATATATATATATATATATATATATATATATTATATATATTATGGTGTCCAAAAATGATTACCCTGATTAAAGCATGCTATAACTTTTAAATAAACATGTGCACCCCTAGTGGCACATAAAATGTCTAAACGGTATTCACACTCACGCCACACATTTTCCAACATTTGTGGGTTAACTGTTGCAATTGCATCCATAATGCATTCTCGTAATGTCCTGATATCTGGAACAACTGTTGCATAAGCCAAATCTTTAACATGACCCCAGAGAAAGAAATCCAGCAGGGTAATGTCTGGTGATCTTGGGGGCCATGGGATTGGTCCGTCCCTGCCAATCCATCGATTTGGAAATGTTGTGTCGAGAGTTTCACGAACAACATGCGCCCAATGAGGGGGTGCCCCATCTTGTTGGAACATGACAGTTTGAATGTTTCCCACCATCCCATCGGAAACTGATGGTCTACCACTGCTCTTTCCCTTTTCCACGTTTCCAGTTCCCAAGAATTTTTTCATCCACGACTTAATTAACTTCACATCAGGTGGATTCTTTCCATACTTTGTTCTGAACCTTCGCTGAACCAGAGCTGGGCACTTGCGGTTTTTTTTGCGGTACTGCGGTACTACCGTGTTGGTCGGTACCGCGGAAAGTACCGCGGGAAATTTGAATGCGGTAGCGGTACTGCTGTACTTTCAGCGATCCTTTGCGGTACTGCGTTATGCGGTACCGGTTTGGTAGTGCGGTAGTAGTACCGCAGTACCGCAAAAAAACGCGCAAAAAAACGCAAGTGCCCAGCTCTGCGCTGAACACTGACAGGAGATTTTGTTTCTGCAAGCCACACAACACATTGTGCCTTCTCTGTCACAGACACCATCTTAACTGAACAGCACACACCAGCACAGAAACTCTATGTGTGTACGAGATCACCTGTAAAAAGAAAACGGATGTAAGATTCGTCATTAAAACATGAGAGCATACCGTTTTCAGGGTAAACATTTATGGACACCCTAATTCTTTCTATTCTTCTAAGTTTTATAGGTCATCCTTGGTATATTATCTCAACACTGAAATTAATTAAAAATTTAAGTTTAAGCATGATATCTTGAACAATGTTGGCACTCTTAAAAGTCAGTTGAAGGCCTCAGTTTCATTTTGTGACTGTGTGTATGGTGTCTAATATTCAAGTTTCTTCCCTTTCATACATTCGTTCTATTTCCCAGATTCATGACCGCAAGCTGTTTAAGTTAAACCTATCTCACCCCTCTTTTATGGATCCTGGTCAGGTTACAAAGAATTTATCTGATTATACCCTGTCAAAGCGTGAAAGTTTTCTTTTGTCTCTTGGCCTTAAGTTTAAGTTTCCTAACTTGTGTTTTAAACCAACTGATTTTTATTGTTACTTTAAAAGGATAGCCTATGATCTGAAAGCTCTCCCAACTATTGATACCAATGATTTTGATAAAGTTAGACAACATATTTCACAATTATCCCATGAATTGTTCTCTAAAATTAGGGCTTTTAAATTTTCCACAATTTTTTGGCATAGGGAAAACCGTGAGATTTTGAAGGGTTTTAGTAAAAATGAATCTGTTGTCATAACTAAACCAGATAAGGGTAGTGGGGTTGTGATTATGAATAAAATGAATTATATTAAAAAATGCATAATATTCTCTCTGGCTCATTAAAATTTGCTAAGGTAGATGAACTGACTCCCAAAATTATTCAGCGATTGGAAGACAAGGTTAACCATGTTTTGCTTAAACTTAAACAGGAATGTGCTAGTAACTCCTCAACTTATGATGCATTGTACTCATCAGGTTCTTATTTGGGCCTTATTTATGGTCTACCTAAGGTTCATAAAGTAGGTGTTCCATTGCACCCAAATTTGTCATCCTATCCTTTGGCTAATTACAAACTTGCTAAATTTCTTGTCCCACTGTTATCTTCATTTACCATGAATTCATACAGTGTTAAGGATAGTTTTTCTTTTATGTCAGAAATTAAGAAATTTTATATGAATTCTTTGCTTATGACAAGTTTCAATGTGTCTTCCCTCTTTACAAATGTTCCCTTGGATGAGACCATTAAAATTATTTTGAATAAAGCATTTCCACAGCCAGACTTACTTTTTCACGGCTTTGGCAGAGCACAGTTTGAGCAGCTTCTAAATTTGGTAGTGAGGGATAATTTTTTTAGTTTTCAAGGAATGGTTTACTGTCAGTTGGATGGAGTGGGGATGGGGAGTCTTTTGGGTCCTGCTCTTGCAAATATTTTTATGTTGCATCTTGAGGAAAAGGTCTATGAGTGCCCCCTCATCTTAAGCCCAAATTGTACAGACGTTATGTTGATGATACGTTTGCTTCATTTCAAACAGAGAACCAATCAGTTCAGTTTTTGAGTTTTCTGAACACTGCATAAGAACATTGTATTTACACAGGAAAAGGAAGTTGAAGGTTCTATTCCTTTCCTTGATGTTTTAGTCTCTAAATCTGGCTCAACAGTTTTAACTTCTACATACCTGAAGCCTACATTTACAGGTTTGGGTTTTAATTTTTATAGTTTTTGAGACCTTAATTACAAACTAAGTTCTGTTTGCACACTTGTTCATAGAGCTTATAATATTTGCTCAAACTTTGCTCTGCTACATAATGAGTTTGACTTTCTTACTGATTATTTCTTTAAAAATGGTTTTCCACGGAATCTTGTAGATGTTATAGGTAAGTTTCTTAATAATGTATATTCCCCTAAAATTGTTCCAATGAGTGATGTGCCTAAGAACTGTAAATATCTTGTTTTACCTGATGTCTACCATTTTAACTCTTTGGTGAAAAAACATTTTATATATTTATATATATATATATGGGATTGAACTCAGAATGGTCCCCTGTGGTTTTTTCATGATACACACAGACCATGCATGGAACAAGAAACTCTTCTGGGAAAATTAAATCCACTATAGTCTGAATAAATAATGGTAAATGACAAACACTATAGTTTTTCCTTTTCAGGATGTTGGTGCAATGTGGGTAACAGGTCACTCGCAAAGAGGCCCCAAAATATAGCTTCCCTCACCAGCAATCTGCTAAGCAGATAGGATAGGATCCAGCTTTGGTACAGAATCCAGGGTTTAAAACCTGTCCCACCACATCTGGGACAGGGGGGCCATAAAAACGAGGATGGAAAATACCCTCAGAATATGAGGCCCAAAGCTTTTTAATGCCTTATCAAAAGAAGTGAGAACCTCAATAACTTCCAGAACCAGCTGGACAGATTCCTCCACAAAGTCCCTGACCGGCTACAAGGGCAGGAGGGGATCAGACAGCAATTCCCTCCTTTACCAAATCCTGCAAATGAGGTGGGATGCTACTGAGGGGTCAACCGCGGGTCGATCTTGAACCATCATTCAAACTCACACAAGGTAACAAAGTATATATATATATATATATATATATATATATATATATATATATTATATATATAATATATATATATATATATAACCTTTAGTTTGCTTCCATCTGAAATGTTCATTCTGATGAACGTTAATCTTTTCACTCCACCTTAGACCTACAGTTTAACGTGGAATCCGAACCATGCCTCACCAGCAGCCCAGCATCTTAACCACTAAGCCACCAAGGGTACCCATTTATCTACCAACCACTTTCTTTTTATTGTGTGGAAGGATGAACAACTGGGTTTTGCTGCGCGCCAGCTGCTGTCACCAGGTCTCAATCCTGGGGCCAATGGATTTGTAGTCAGTGATGCTAACCACTACACCACCGAGGCGCATTATATATATATATATATATATATATATATATATATATATATATATATATATATATATATATATATATACACAGTGAGGCCTTGCATAATGAATTTAATTCGTTCCAGAAGGTCATTCGTTAACTGAAAAATTCGTTATGCAATGCATTAGTTCAATGGGATTTTCAGTAATTCGTTCCAGAGCCCAAATTTTGACCCTTTTTGAGCTTGTTTACCCATTTTTTAAATGGGTTCACCTTCTTCTGCTTGAATATCCTGGGATTTTGGGAATGATACACAAGCATAGGCTTAATCTTCAGGTCCCCTGATGCATTCCCAGCTATAAGTAAAGTACGGTAAATCAGTCTTTCATTGGTTTATGGCCAGGCAGTTTGGACTCTTCTCTAGTAATGTAGGTTCTGTTCGGTAGCTTTTTCCAAAATAGGCCAGTTTCGTCGGCGTTAAAAACTTGTTGAGGCAAATAATCCTCCTCCTCAACAAGTTCTGCAAATTCTATTTTAAATTCCTTTGCTCCCTCAGTATCAGCACTTGCAGCCTCACCATGCCTTATAATGTTCTTAATTCCTGACCTTCTCTTGAAATTTTCAAACCACCCACGACTTGCATTGAATGATTCATATCTTTCAACTGATGCTGGAAGGGATTTCTTAATTTGTTCATATATTTGCACTGCCTTGTCACTAATGAATGCCTTAGTAATGGATTCCCCCTTCATTTCCTTTTCTCTAATCCATATCAGTAAAACTCTCCATTTCAGCAATAGCTTCCCTTCCTTTAATAAGTCTACTTGTAGCATCACTTACTTTAGTTTTCATAATTTCTTCCTTCTTAAAAATCGTTGAAACTGTACTGGCAGACAATCCATATTCAGCAGCAAGATCTTTGGTGCTCGTTCCAGATTCACTTTTTTTAATAATGTCCTGCTTCATCTGGAGACTGATAGTTTTCCTGGATTTCTTTGGAGCATTAGCAGATGATGAAAGTCTTTTAGGGGCCATGACTACATGTTTTCTACACTTATAAAGCTAATAAATTAAAATTTAATAGTGAGCAATTGTGTTGTACACAACTGCTCACGACAGCTACCAACCTCCAACTGAACAGAAAACGTGTTATTACATTTTTCGTTACCAAATTCGTTCTGCAAGGTAAAATCATTATTTAAATCAATGGAGCCTTATGGAGGTAATTCGTTAAGCAAAAATTTGCTATTTAAGGCGTTCATTATGCAAGGCCTCACTGTATATTCCTTTAATTTACCGCCAATTCATACATAGTGAAAGTAGTACATTTCTCAGCAAGGCAGTGGGTGGGTGGTGTTACTGAGTTGGGGATGGTAGACTAGGGGGGTGAGTAAGGTTCAGTTGTTGGATAGTGGGTAGGAGGGGTATGGTCTTAGACATGATGAAGCAGATGGGAATGAGTGAGGAAAAGAAAATTGCTTCCGCTGAAAAATGGGGGCCTTTGGCGAGTATGGATTGTCGATGCCCAGGTATGGGAATTTTGGACGAGAGAGGGAAACACCTGCAATGAAGAGCAGACAGGTTTGGCCATTCGACCAGGAGATGTACGACAGTGATAACGGTATGGCAGGTAGGGCAGAGCAAGGCTAGCAATTTAGCCATAACATGACCATGAGTAATGCAATGCGTGTGTGTCCTAGGTGGAGATGAGCTAGAATCACTTCTTTATGGTGGGACCAGTGGAATGGGGAGGCCCAGTATCCTAATTGCAGTTTGATCTTGTGGAGTTTGTTTTGTATGGCCTGGTCCCATTCCCATTGCCAGATGGAGCGGAAGTGGGAGCAGAGAGTTGGGAAGAAGTTGGAGAAAGGGAGGGGCTGGGGAGAGGCTGGCAGTAAGCAGGCCATCTTTGCCATGTGGTCCACCTCCTCGTTACCCTGGATGCTAACATGTGCCAGGACCCAGTAGAAGGTGATTGTCTTGTGTTGGAAGGCCGTTAAAAAGTGGAAGGTTTGCTGGATGGTATAGACGAGCAGATGAGGGGGGTTAAATCTCTCTAGGGAGAGAAGTGCGCTTTGGGAATCTGAATAAATGATGAAGGAGTTGGCAGAGTGGGTATGCACAATGTTGATGGCCACCATAATCGCGAAGAGTTCTGCTGAGAAAACAGAGGCCTCGCGGGCCAGGCTGATGACGCGAGAAAGCAGCTGAGCCAATATTACTGCTGAGGCAGCCACACCAGCCTCCAAGCGGGAACCATCTGTATAAATGGGGACAGTGTCAAGGTGTCAGGTTGCGTGTTCTCGGAAGAGTGACCTGTGTACAGTAGCGATCATGGTAGTTTTTGGTAGGGCATACAGGTCCCAAGAAAAACTTGATAGGGGTGAGAAGCCAGGAAGGGTGGATGTTGTATGAGATGGGGATAACTAAGGGGAAGGGCATGTTGGAAAGGTTCAGGAAAGAGTGGATCGCTTCAGTGAAGTACCAGCTTCATCCTTGGGGTGGGAGGTCAGAAATTGCTGTGCATAGAAGCGAAGAAGGTAGTCTCTGTGCACAAAGGTATGTCCTCATGAGCAAACCCCATTGGAGGGTGAGAGGGAGGTAATTGCATTCCACTTGGAGGCTGGGGGAGAGTGGAAGGCACCAGTGGTGAGGCAGAGGCCCCTATTCAGTACCGGGTCCAAGATACGGAGGTAGGTGTTGGAGGCTGAACCATATATAACACTGCCATAGTCCAGCTTTGACTGCACCATGGAAGTGTAAATGCGAAGGAGTGTGTCATCTGTGCTCCATGTGGTGTGGGAGAGGTGATCTAAGAGAACAAGGGGATGTTGGAGGGATTGCTTCAGGTGTTTGAACTGGGGAACCCAGTTGAGCCATCGGTCCAGGATCATGCCCAGAAATCACATGGAGGGTACAACCTCAAGAGGACTGCCGTATAACATGATAGAGGGGATGGGAAGGGTTGCGGGTCTTCTGCTGAAGAGCATACACTTCGTCTTGGGGGTGGAGAGGCAGAACCCCACCAACGCCACTCACCTTTCCACCCGATAGATGGCGAGCTGAATTTGCCATTGAACAATGGATAGCTCCCGCCCAGCGAAGTAGATCACAAGGTCATCCGCATAGATAGAAGAACGGATGGTGGGTGGAAGACATTTTGAGACTGTGTTCACGATGATGGAAAAGCATAGAACACTGAGGATGCTTCCCTGTGGGACCCTGTCCTCCTGCATAAAGGTGTCTGAGAGGACTGGGCCCACTCAAACTTTAAAGGTTCGGGAGGAGAGGAAGCCCCTGATTTAAGTTGGTAGGGCTCCAACGAGACCTAGATTTTGGTGCTGACTGAGTATTATTTTCCGACAGGTGGTCATAGGCCTTCTGTATGTCAAAAAAAAATTGATAGGATGAACTGTCCACTGTCAAAGGCATTCTGTATGTCTCAGCTGAGGAGCGGGAGGGGATGAGTAGTGGAGTAGAATTGTCTGAAGCCGGACTGGGTAGCCAGGAAGGAATCATTATTTTCAAGGAGGAAGAATACTAGTCACATAGTGACCATTTTTTTCTAAAATTTTGCAGGTGCAACAAGTTAGAGCAATATGTCTGTCGTTTGTGGGAGCAAGGGAATCTTTACCAGGTTTGGGGATGCGGATTACACAGGCCTCTTCCACTGGGAGGGGAAGGTGCCTTCTATCCATATGTGGTTGTATAGGTCTAGTAGGAAAATTTGTAAGGTAGGGTGGATGTGTTGGATTCATGCTATATGGGATACCATCTGGGCTGGGACAAGGGGATCATCGAGAGGCCAGTGCTGCCTGTAGTTCACACATGGTGAACAACCAGTTGTAGGTGCTGTCTAGGAACGGTGAAGAGGAGCTATTGTTAGGGGTGGGTACGAGGGAACTAACTGTGGAGGAAGAAATGGTGGCAAAAGTAGAAGCTAGGTGGTTTGCCACCAATTTGGGCTGGTATAGGAGTCCATTGTTAGTCAGGAGGACCAGGGGTTGGGAGGGGACATGTTGCCTCTTGACACCCTGTACCTTCTTCCAGATGGTAGCCGAAGGTGTGGTGGTGGTGGTGACACCGGATACAAAGGCACCCCAAGAAGCTTGGTGCGCTGTCTTCATTGTACGGCGGGTGATGGCCAGCTGCATCTCCAAGCGATGGATGGGGAGTCACGTATGGTAGAAGCATCAAGTAGCTTTCTTCTTGGTGCGTACGGCCTCTGTGCACTCTGGGGTCCACCAAGGTACTCGTTGGGTGCGGGGGTAGGCGGAGGATCGTGGGATGTTAGTGCACGCAGCCACTACAATGATTGACTCGGAGTATGCGATGCACTCATCGAAGGATGGGAAGTGGGCAGTCGTAAGGGTTGTATATGTATCATCATGGAAGTAGGACCAATTAGCTTTGGCAGTAATTCATTTCTCCACTACCCGAATGGTCTGGTCAGGCCAATTGAGCGTGAGTTGAACAGGGAAATGGTCACTTCCATAGTCCTCTTGGAGGATTTGCCATGTGAAATCTAGGAGAGCATCAGTCAAAATGAAGAACAGGTCTATACAGGATGGAGTGCAGGTGGTGGCATGGTAGAATGTAGGAGAGCCATCATTGAGGCACTCGAAGGAGAGCTCGGTCATGATAGTAATCAGGGTCAGGGGCCATGTAGGTGGAATGTGTTGTCTCCCTACAAGGGGTGGCAGCTATTGAAATTAGTCAGTAATAGAAAGAGCCTGGGGAGCTGTTGTACCACCTCCACCAGGTCATCGCAGGAGACTTGAGTGTGGGGAGGGAGGTATATTGAACAGACAGTGTACTGTCTATCCAGGGACAGCCATGTAACAATCACCTGTAACAGGGATCAGATAGAGAGATTGTGGAAGGAGACTGGGTGGTGTATGAAAATGGCAGCCCCCCCTTCGAATACAGGTAGAAGACAGGGTGGTGATGTAGGAATAACCAGTAGGGCAAGGCAGGGCAAGGCAGGCATGGGCATGGGCCTGGTCCCCAGGATTAGCTCCTGGAGACAGACACACACCGGATGGGATGTGGCAATCAAGGAATTAAGGCCTTCGTAGTTCATGAATATTCCTCTGCAGTTCCAGTGTACTATTGTAGTTTTTGGGGATCCATTATTTGATGATCAGGGATGGGTAAAGGTGTAGGTGCTAGGAGGCTGGAGTGTGAAGGGAGATCTGGGGTTCACAAAGGGGAAAGATAGGTCAGGAGCATGGCTGGCTATCTGCCATTCACCAGAGAAGGAATCAGTCAGCCAGTCGATCTCAGCAGAGATTGCGGGGTCGAGTCAGCCAAGCAAGTTCAGAGGCGTGGATCACAGCAGCTCGGAGAACGTTATGGGCTCAGAGGGTGAGAAGTTTCTTGGTGGGCTTCTGTATTCGGGCCATGAGGGGGCCACTTTGTTTTCCAAAGTGGCACCTCCCCACCTGTCTGGGGTCTCATGACGGTCCTGGATTTTGATAGGGGGTACCAGAAGAACCGGGCAGGTGGGAGGGAGGACATGCTCTGGGTGACTAACATGGCGGGGTCAGGGATGTTGGGGGGGGGGGGGAGCAGGTACTGTGGGGGTGAAAGGAGATGAACCAGTGTGTTCTCATGGAGGGATGGAAAAAATGGCACCAGGAAGCAAGGGCAGATCCATAAGACTCATGAGTGTGGCCAAGCTCCCCTTGGCCACACCATGTAGTTGTTCCAGAGCCACACTCACTGGATCCTAGGGGAAGAGGATATTGTCCAGATTAGATCTCGTCGTGGGAGGTGGGTCATGTAACTCAGCTACTATTGTCAGAGTCTGTTGGGGTAGATTAGAGGGACTTCTGCAGTGGGGTGACATGGTCCTCACATACGAGGTGGGGGATGTGAGGGTCTGAGCCATCTTCCTAGATCTGGGGGAAGAGGGAGAGGCATGTTGAAAGGCCGGTGGATCTGGTGACTCACTCCGGCGTCTCCGCCTCATCGGCTTGCTCCAGGCATTAGTTTTGGGTGTGTGCAGAGTGCTGGAAGGGCATGGTTCAAGGTGGATGGGGCCTGGGTGTCCTGCTCCCAGACTCCTGGGGAATCTGTGGTAAATGAGGTGCATGAATGAAGAGGATGGTTGGTGGGGGGACAGGAGGTCGTTGGGTCTTGTGAGGACTCCCATACTCTATACAATACAGTCAGGAGAGACTAAGGTGTTGAAGGTAAGAAGTAGGTGCGGAATCGGAGAGGGAGTGCCTCCCTGTCAGGATGTGAAGTGGTGGATCTTAGTGACACCCTGGGGTGCGAGGTCCTCCAGGAGCTCATTCACTGTGATTGATAATAGGTGGGTGGCATAAATAGTGCCCTAACTCTGGTTCAGGTAGGGGTATGGGGAAATGGACACTGAGCATCCAAGGACCTCAGTGAGGGAGAGTAGGGCTTTCATCTCTGCAGCTGAGCGATTTGATGAGCAGGGAACCATCCCTCTGTGGTCGCACATCATAGTGGCTGGAGTTGCTGCGGGTTTGGATCCCCTGAAATGTGGTCTTCCAGTGGTAGAGGACTTCGGGGGCCTGGTTGCCCACCACCCAAGTTCTAGGACTAGTAGTAATAGTTTCCATATGTTATTAATGTTGTAGAACACGGACCCAGAGGATGTGAGAAACTGTCTACTGGTGAGAAAGGGAGGACAAGCGCAAACTGTAGGGGGTGGGGTACCTCATCCCCAGGGGACACACTGTCAGTCTAAAAATGGGGCCACATGATGCGAAAGTTTGCCCCCAAATGGCGTAAAGACCCCAATCCCACCAGCCTGGACACCCAACCATCTAACACAGTGACACCCTAAGGGCGTCACCTCCGAGGGACAGCACTGGAGACCCATACTGGGAGCCAAAGACTTTAGTGGCTCTTAGCCTGGTCTCCCCAGTAGCCTGTCTGGCATAGGTGACCCTTCCAGGGGCTAAGCCCCAACCAACATAATCCACTGGGTCAACACGGGAGCCCACCCACCACAAGGTGGCCACAGGCGGGGATATATATATATAGGTAGTATATATACACAGTAGACTCGCAACTTACGCAGATTTTTCTTATGTGCTTTCAACTATATGCGGGTTATAATTTTACAATTTTGGTGCTTTAAGGCAGCATACACACATCTCACCTTTGTCCTCATTCACAACACCATGGCGTTTTCCATTTTGCATAGCTATAGTAGTAGTTTGGATTTTCCTTTATTGCTTCTACTGCCACTTCCTCTTCCCCTCTCTGTATGGTCCTTAATCAGGGCTTGTATTTCCCTATCGATACCCTCCAGTTTTTCTTTTATTGCTTTCCTGTCATTATCTCCGCAGTTGCCTAACTTCGCCTCCACTCTCTTTCTTTTGCAGAATAATCTTCTCTTTTGCCTCTCTAGCCAGCTCCTCTTTCCTTTTGGCTGTGATTTCGGAGCATATTTTTCTAAAATTCTCAGCATTTTTTCTTCCAAGGTTGTTAGCATTTCTTCAGTTGTTTTATTCTCAAAAATTGTTCTCCATTCTATTTGGGCCGTGTGTGATCTGATTGCTTCCCAATTTATAGTCTTGGAGTTTAAGTTAAAGCCCCTGAATTTACTTCTTTCCTCAATATGTGTAATGTCTTTTAATGCTGTCATCATATTTGTTGATATCTCAATTAAGTTGTGGTCTGAGATAATGGTTGGGTTATTTTTATATCAGCCATCAAGTTCATGTTATTCGTGAATACCAGATCCAGGCAGTTATTTACCATTACTTATTCGGACTATAGTGGATTTAATTTTCCTAGAAGAGTTCCTTGTTCCATGCACAGTCTGTGTGTATCATAAAAAACCTCAGGGAACCATTCTGAGTTCATTCCCATATATATATATATATCTTTCCTCTCACTTTTTCTTTGTTTTTCCGCCGAGATATGCCCTTTTAAATAGAGGCGAATCGGTTCTTCCTGAACTTAATATATATATATATATTTTTTTTTTTTAGTTCAGGAAGAACCGATTGCCTCTATTTAAAGGGCATATCTCAGCGGAAAAACAAAGAAAAAGTGAGAGGAAAGACAGAGGAAAAAGAAAGGGTGGAGGGGACAGTCGAAGTGGAAAAAGACCAAGGATGACGAGGACTGCAGGGTCGAGCCCCATCATCCTTGGGTGCTAGGGCCGGGAGGGTGCACGTGAAACCTCCAGGAACAAGCACGTACAAACGAGCACGAGCTTAGAACCCCCTTGCGGGGATATATATATATACTGGCTTGCCTAGAAAAAAGTAAGCTATTGCTTTTATCAACTATTATATTTATATTGTCAAGATTTGCTTGCTTTTATAACGATTTAAATAAATAATTTGCTTTTATATGTAGCACTTCTATGTCTTTATAATATTTGTTTTTAATATATTCTATTTATCTTTGTTGCAGATTTTTCAAAAATAAAACTGAAATAAAAGTATGACTATCCTCCGTGATAGAGGTGACCAATACCTTATTCCTGGTAATGATGGGGTATGTTGATGGGGTATGTTGATGACGGTTGCCTGTCCAGAGTCCCAAGCTCAAGTATCATGCCTATCCCATGAGTGTGAGCATGAATAACATGGTGAAGCATATTTTAAATTCATAAACCTTTCACAAAAGGGCTTTAAATTCTGAAAAACACTTCCCTACATTTAAAAAAAAAACTTAACTCTTGATTCTAAATGAAATCCATCCATTCATTTATTTAATCCAAAACTAAACTGGTGTATCAATCCTTAACCAAATAGGCCCATACTCATATTGTTAAAGTCTGTAGCTACAATGACAAGGGCAATGACACTGAAGTACAGGAGTCAAGCTCCTCATAAAAAAGGAGATTGACAGAAACTTTTCACAAGAACATTCAAACAGTTCTGAGAGTTCGTATGTCCCATCTATAGATGTAGTTTCCATCCCATTCCCGCAGTAGAATCTGCATTTCCAAATTCATTCTAACTCACCCAATCGGCCACAGATTTCATCTCCTCCTTCCTCCTCCTCTTCCAGTCCTGAAAATATCAGTGCAAGGCCTCCTGCATGGGCATCAATTATTGAAGCACCAACAGCTGTGCCCTCAATCAGACCCAAGTCATGTGCAGCTTCTCCTGTAACTTCCCCTACCAATTCACCAGGTGAAAGAATAGTTTGTCCTAAAAAACAAATTTTTAGTTATGAAGGAATAATCACATTTTTCTTGCAATTCAAAATATGAAAGAAAACTTGTTACTAAAAATTTTCATGAGATTCAATTTCAAAAACTTTGCAGGCAAAATACCCAAATTACTATAAGAAAAGAAAATAAGGGAAACTATTTCTTTACTTCCTATCTAACATTAAGGAAATAATTCTTTTATTCCTAAACCCACAATGTGATCAAATCTACTGCACACATGAAAAAAATTCCTTTGCCTCAGAATTGTAATTAGAACATTTCTTTTAGTCACAGTAAATAATAACGTTTTATAATGCAAAATCACAGCAGCAAAGTTCACATTCAGAATTCATGACCAGTTCATAATCTGTGTCTTTGTGTCTATAATGAATGATACTTATACAAACGAATTTAAAGTCAAGTTAATCAATTAAACTATCACCTCATCACTGGCAACAAGTATCCATTTCAGTCATGAACTTTTAACTTCCTTTTAAAAGAGAAGGGAATACAATATGACCCACAAAACAGGATTAACTCAAATTATTAATAAAAGTAAACTACCAATTTTAGAGTAGTTATTCTCCATTAAGTCTTGCAATCCAACGTCGAAGAGAAACTCTTCATCCCATCCTTGAGTAACTCCATCAGACATGTAAGTCCATTTGCACACCAATGAACACAAAGACCTAAACACATCACAACCTCATTAAAAACAATCACTAAACTAAATTAGTATAAAGTGTCCATTTCTTTTCTAGTTTTACAATTTCACTTTCAAGAAAATAATATACATTACATTTCATTTGGAAAATATGAAGCCACTCGAGCCTATCAAGGTTATCCAAGTCATAAGCTAGCTATATTATATTTCATAATAAAATTTCACGAAACATCAATCTCAAGTCAGCTAATTAACAAAACTTTACACAGCTACCAAAGTAGCCACATAACTTAAGCTAAAAATAAAGGTGGGAGAAAAGTCTTCAAGGATTTTATACATACAAATAACTTGTTACCAAGTTATATGCTTTTATATGAGAGCATAGTTTATATATTATTGTTTATAAGTGGACAAAGATATTTTAATCAAGCATCAAACTCTTACCTAGAAAGGTTGCCTGTGGCTTTAAAAGTTAAATAATCTGGAAGATCAAGAAAATGCTTTGCCGAGTTCCAACAGTTGGTTAAATTATTTTTAAGCCATAGTAGTTTTGGCATCTGCATTTCTAAGGAAATTTTCCCTCCAACATACTTCAGAAACCTTTAAAATAATAGAACCAACTAAACTGTGATGTATGAAAGAAAAAAGTAAAACAACTCAATCTGATGACTTAAAAAAAATATGGGTTAATGCCAATACCTAAAAACACATAAGCGTACCAGTTTCTTAATTGAAACTATTTGTTTATCATTTCACCAAACCTTTAAATTATACTGAACTCATTCACTTACTCAAATATTTTTATTTTCATTATTTCAGTTCAAAACTTATCATGGAAACAAACATACTTATAAGACTTTAAATTAATGACATCTGCTTCTTTCTTTGCTCGGTGATCCATCCACATGATGATATTATGATTATCATCTGAAAAAGGATAAGAATGCAGAGCTAATGTTAACTTTACTGTAACACAATAATCAATTACATAGCCTACATCAGAGAAAAAGGGTGTCCAGCGAATTTGTCTACAACAATTTGTCTACAACAATTTATCTACAATAATTTGTCTACAGATACAATTTGTCTAGAGGAAAAATGAAAGCTATTTGATGTTAATTATTATTAATTTTTTCAAAAAAATGAAAAATTTGTTTTTGCAATCGGTTTTCTTGAGAAATGATAAAGAAAAATGTTATTGGATATTGAATAAATATATTTACTGAAACGACGCAATACACTCCAACATCTTTTTGAATAAGTCCGAGCTGGTGTGGCACTTACACCATACAAATTCATAAAAAATGACAAAAATTAGTGCGATATCTTGCAAAAAAACAATAGTATAAGAAACTCAATTAGGTCAGGTCAAGTTTCTCAAGAAAACCAATTGCAGAAACAAAATCAGGGTCATCGACTGCCCTTGTTTTCAATTTCATAGGAAAATTGAGAGCAGTCCATGAAACATACTAGGTCCAATATTAGTAATAGTTTCTCTAGACAAATTGTATCTGTAGACAAATTATTGTAGATAAATTGTATCTATAGACAAATTATTGTAGACAAATTGTTGTAGATGAATTGTATCTTTAGACAAATTGTTGTAGACAAATTTGCCTAAAACCGAGAAAAAGCATGTTTATTCTGCAAATCTCACTTACTTTGATCTGTGGCTACTGACACAGGAAGATAATCTCTATCAAGTACTACTAATGAACAAGTAGCATCAAATCCTATTCCTTTAATAAAACTTTTATCTACAGTTGCCGAAACTTCCTGAAAATAAAAAGGCAAAAGAACTTAGGTCTATCATTTACTCAATCACATGATCCTAGTGAGCAACTAAATATGCACAGAACTTATTTTCACCATAGCTGGCCTATCATCCAAAAAATATTAAAAGATCCTTAAAATCTAAGCACAAAGTAAGTTCTAAGGAGATTAGCATCAAATGGTGCAACCAGATCCTGTTTGGTCTATATTCTATAACATTAGCTTCTATGTAAGCTTATAATAAGTGCAATAGCTATACAAGAATCAATCAATAAGTAAAGTGAATTTTTCCATTTGCTTACTTAACATAAACTGCATGTGTGTTACAAGGAGTTACAAGGAAAAGTAGTATCTCAAAAGGCTTTGTGGCCCATACTGAGGAGATACCAATGGCAATGGGTACTAGGGAAAAATTCATACACCCTCAAATAGTGTGCAATATTCGGTCTAACCTTTGCTTGAACAGATCCACAGAAGAACTGTTTGCAACTTCTGAAGTTAACCTGTTCCACGTGTCACAGATATTATACTTAAAGTAGTTCCCACACACACTAGTCCTAAACCATTTCAAATCCAACTTCCCACCATTGTTGCGAATTGGGTTATCATTTAAACTAAACATGCTTCTAAAATCAACATTGTTGAACCCATGTAAGAACTCAAAAACCTCAATGAGTTGACCATGCAGCCTCTGAGTTTCCAGCAAAAACAAATTCAGGGTGCATAAGCGTTGATTGTAGCCCATATGCCTAATGGAAGGGATTAACTTTGTGGCCCTCACCTGGACTCACTCCAGCCTCTCAATATCTTTCCAGAGAGTGGTTGACCAGAACTGCACAGCATATTCCAGGTGTGGCCAAACCAGAGAATTGTACAGAGAGAGTACAATCTCCTTGTTCTGAAATTGAAATTGCCTCCTGATATAACCCAACAGTTTCTGGGCTTTCTTTTCTACCTCTACGCACTGTTTGGTAAACTTAAGGTTGCTGCTAATTAGCACACCCAAGTCCTTTTCCAAATCAGTCGCCTCGATATTACTCCCCAACATGGAGTAGTCTGACTTGGGATTGGCATAGCCAATGTGTATCACCTTGCATTTACCCAAGTTAAACGGCATTTGCCATTTTTTGGACCACTCTCCTATCCTATGTAGGTTCACATGCAGTTGCTCGTCGCCTCTGGCATCCCAACATTGGCCCCAAGCTTCGTGTCATCAGCAAATTTGGCGATCCTACTGACAATGCCACCATCGATATCATTTATGTAAATGATAAACAAAAGTGGCCCCAAAACGGAACCCTGAAGAACCTCACTAGTGACCAAGGCCCAACCCAAACTAGCCCCTTTAATTACAACCCACTGCCGCCTATTCTTCAGTCAGTTTTTAATCCACCTACCTACTTCCCCACCAATACCTAGTGCGCACACTTTGGCCATTAGCCAGCAGTGAGGTACCTTATCAAAGGCTTTCTCAAAGTCGAGATAAAGTATATCAATCACCCTACTCTTATCATACTCACTCAACATGACATGGAAAAACTCAAGCAAGTTGGTGAGATACAACCTATGTCGTGTAAACACATGTTGGGAGTCCCCAAGCAGCTTGTAGGAATCCAAATGGTCAACGATCCTATCCACTATTATCCCCTCTAATAATTTACCTACAACTGAAGTAAGACTAATGGGATGATAGTTTCCTGGACTTTCATGATCCCCCTTCTTAAAGATAGGGGTCACATTGGCTTCCCCCACCAGTCACCAGGCACCTGGCCCATCTCCAACAATTTGTTGAAGACTGTAGCCAGGTGGGGAGCCAGGTGGAGAGCCACCTGGTTGAGCACCTCCCACAACACTGGGGAGGAACTGGTCTGGCCCAGGAGCCTTAAACATGTTCAGTTTGTCTATTCTATCGGCAATGACTGTCGTGGTACAGTGAACAAGAGAGAGAGAGAGAGATATAAATATATATATACAAGCCCGGATTTAGCTATAGGCGAACTAGGCGATCGCCTAGGGCCTCGCTCAAGCCGTTTTGCGTGTTCTGTTCAAGTGATATTAATGATTTAGAACTCTATGAAGAACTTAAAGTACTTTGCAGGTTTATACCTGAGAAAACAGATCTCGGAAATGCCCTTGTTTATATAGTGCAAAAAACAACTAAGTGAGATTTATCCTAATGTTTATGTTGCACTTCGAATAGTATTAACATCCCAGTTACTGTTGCTTCGGCTGAAAGAAGTTTCTCGCGTCTCAAACTTATTAAAAAATATTTGCGTTCCACCATGTCTCAAGCGAGATTGCAATCATTAGCTATGTTATCAATAGAAAACAATATAACAAATTCATTAGATTATTCTCAATTAATTGAAGAGTTTAGCTCGAAGAAAAGTAGAAAAGCATTGAGCTGTAATATTCAAGGAGCATCTGAACCAAATATTAAAGCATTAATATTTAGCCTGATAAGTCGATCGCTCACTATTATAAAAAATGAAATGTCAACATCTCTTATACATCACATATGAAAAACGTTTGTATACTATGGAAAGTCATTACCTATAATATTATATAAATCTTAGAAATCATTGTCTTATATTTTTGATACAAATCTTGATTCATATTATAATTTATACTTAGTTGTATGGTTTATTTATATTTCTTATACAATTTCCATGCATGATTATTTTGGTTTGGTTTAATTTTTAAGTGCTGGCATAGTTCTGTCTATACGGGATTCTAATATTGCTGGTATAGTACCGATAATTAAGTCCATATTTTCATATACAGTATATAGGCCTAGGGCCTCGCAATTTCTAGCTCTGCCTAGGGCCTCACAACTTCTAGATCCGGCCCTGTATATATATATATATAATATATATATATATATATATATATATATATATGAAAATTATTTCACGAAACACGTGAAAAATATTTACGATGAATATTTCCTTCGTGGTTTTATTCATCATATTATATATATATATATTATATATATTTCTATATATATATATATATATATATATATATATTTATATATATATTTAGGGTGGCCCTTAGTTGTATGTGATTTTCTGAAATGAAATATTTTTCATCTCCCAACCTCCAAAGTTGTTCTAATCCATGTAAAAATGCTCTGTGTAAAATTTCAGCTCAATCAGACAATATTAAGATGGCCCCCAAAGGCCCTAAAGTTTCAGATTTTAACAATATTGATATTTTTTCATATAAAACCATTTTTCTCTTCTTTACAGTGTTTCATTCGAAAGAAGTATAGAATATGATCGAAAGAGAATTCAATTTACAATAAATTTAGTTATAACCATTATTTACTTAAAACCAAAATTGGGCGAGATATTCACGGAAATTGAAAAGTATCATAAGTGCGTAAAAAAACCGCTTCTGGAAGGTTCTAGAAAGTTCTGCGCCTGCGGCCTATATAAGTGGCGTCCCTCAAAAATTCACTTTTGATTATGCTTTGTGATTATTTTCCCAAACAAAGTTTGCAAATGAATTATAAAGGTTTTATATTAGAAATACCAATTATCGGTGAATTTTGAAACTTTAGGGCCTTTGGGGGCCACATTAATATAGCCCAATTGAGCTGAAATTTTGCAGAGCACTTTTTTATATATTGGAAGAAGATTAGGGGTTCGGAGCAAGTAATTTCAAAAGTTGAAAAATAGGGGCCACCCTAATATATATATAGTAGCACAAAAGTCAGGAATCATAGGCACTTTTTATTAAATTATAATAAATGTTCAAATTGGTGGCCTTTCATTTGGAGACACTTTCTGACACGTTGAATGCAGGATGTTTGAACATTCCTTAACACATTGGCAGGTACTGATTTTGGCACACTCAGATGTGATTTTATCCTTTAGAGAATGTATGGTTCTGGGTTGGTCAGCATAGACTACTGACTTGAAATGGTCCCACAAGAAAAAGTCGAGGCGTAAGGTCTGGAGACCTAGGTGGCCATTCGACAGGCCCTCGCTGTCCAATCCACTTGCTTGGGAATGTTTCATCTAAAGAGCTCCAGACAATGGTTGCAAAATGTGGTGGTGCACTATCCTGCTGAAACCACATCTCCACCCATTCTGCCAATAGAATGTCATCCAGTATTGGCATTAGAAATGTTTGCAGCATATGCAGATGTGTTTCACCTGTTACATTGCCATCAAAAAAGTATGAACTAATTAACCAATCCCCCAAGAGCGCAGCCTACACCATAATTCGTGGATCGAATTGCACATGTCCTTCTTTCATCCAATGGAGGTTCTCATTCGCCCAATAGCGTGCATTATGCCTATTGACATGACATGCAAAGAAATATAAAGGGGTTAAATCTGGTGATCTCACTGGCCAAGATCTGTTGCTTCCACGTCTGATCCAGCGATCTGGAAAACGTCCATTTAGATAATCCTGAACAATTTTGGCATAGTGACAAGGAGCACCATCATGTTGATAGACGACAGTACTAACAATCTTATCCCCAATCAGCTGAGGTTCAAGGAATTGCTGCAACATGTCCAGATAAATAAGCCCCGTAACTGTAGCTTCAGCAAAGAAAAAAGGACCATAAACCTTAGATTTTGTTAAACCCATCCAGACATTAACTTTAGGTGAGTCTCTTTCCCAATTTTGGACGAAATCATTCGGTCTTTCATCTGCCCAAATTCGACAGTTATGGCGATTTACTTTTCCACACTTATGGAAAGTGGCTTCATCACTAAAGAGAATGTTGTCCATTAAATTATCACTCCAGATTTGTTCTACGAGATCAACATACACAGCACTTCGTCGAGGGAAATCTTCCTCATGTAACTCATGTAAAACCTGCAAATGATAGCTTTTCTTCTGCAAATTAACTTTCAGAATTTTGTGCACAGATGATGTCGGGAGGCCGAGTCTGTGTGATGCAGCATGAATGGACGTACGTGGCTCCTCAGTGATAATTCCGCGTACTGCATTCACGGTAAGATCTGACATACACAGTCGTCCTGATCTTGCTTCATCATTTACAGATCCTGTTCATTTAAATTTGTTCACCAATTTTCGTATTGTCTTGTCTATTGGCCCCGGCTTATGAAATCTCCTCCTGAACTTCTCTCTGTCATTGTATTTCTTTCCCTCGATTCGCCAAATTACTATTGCCACACGCTCTTCTGTATTCATTCTAAGGGCTTCTGAAAAGAAAAATAGAAAAAAATAATTATTTCACAAAAATAGATCCTGACTTTATGTACACCCTGTAGATAAAGAAACTTCTTTTCAAGAACGTTTGGACGATTTATTCGATATCACCCATGCCAATGCTCTGCAAAAAATGACAGTAGAAGACGACAGAGCTTTTCTACAAGCTCAATGAGAGAAGGGGAGGAGAGGCTACATAGGAAGTGTGGACAAAATATATGCTCTCAAACATTCTAAGAGAAGGTCTAGAGATGAAGCATTTCAACGCCAAGTTAAGAAACTATGAGAAAGAAAATGAACACAACAGTGACTCAATTTTCGTCAAATAATAGTTCCTCCGAGGAAGAGCCAAGTACATCAAGTACACCAGTCACCATAAAGGAGAAACTTGGTAGTCATAAACCAGCAAAGGTTGTATCAACAGAATTAGCAATGACACTGGACAGAAACAATTTAAGTGATTGCCAAGCAGTATCAGTAGTAGCAGCTACTGCATCTTCTCTTGGATATGAAGTTGATGATATTGTTCTGGGTAGAAGTTCAATACAGAGAAAATGAATATCAGTTCGTCAGCAAATTGCGGATGACATCAAGCAATCATTTGAAACTGATATTCCTCTAACAGCTCATTGGGATGGAAAGCTTATCCAAGATCTTACTGGCGATGATAGTGTGGATAGACTTCCAATTATTGTATCAGG